>OX463231.1:970073-1642573 GCA_949820135.1 Sylvilagus floridanus | reverse complement strand
TACAGAAAGCAAGAGGACGCTCACAAAGCTGCCGTTGGCTGGGAGTCAGTGCCCTGGTCCTGGGCGGTACCAGAGCAAGCAGAGGGAGGAAAAGGCTGAGGAGGGGGTGCGGAGGGGCTGGGGGTCCCACAGACAACACGTGAATCCCTACCCAGGGCCCCTCCCCCAGCACACATCCAGCTGATCTGAGGGGCTTCAAAAAATTCATGGAAAAGGCATGCTATGGAAAAAGGGAGTGAATTTCAAAAAAAATTTTATCAAGATAAACTCACCCTTTAGTTGCATTTTTCAAGAAATTTTGGAAGTAATAGCTCTTAACTGGGAGTCACTGGGGCAGCCGGCGGCCAGCCAGAGGGGTGGAGCACAACTTGGCAGAAGCAGCCTACAGCCACAGGAGGAGCCGGCTTTGGGCACAGACGCTGCATCGACACTGCGCAGGACACCCACGTCCCGTTCTGGAGTGCCGGGTTCTAGACCCGGCTCCGCCCCTCATCCCTGATTCCTGCTGGCAAGAACCCTGGGAGGCAGCGGTGACGCCCAGTGTGGGGGCTCCTGCCACCCATGTGGGAGACCTGGCCGGATTTCAGGCTCCTGGCTTCAGCACCCAGCCCTGGCTGATCTGGCCATTTAGGTAGTGGATCAGCAGATGGAAGATCTATCTCTCTCTCTCTAAGAAAGATTTATGTTGATTTATTTGAAAGGCAGAGTTACAGGGGAGAGAAAGAGGGAGAGACAGAGAGAGAGGTCTTCTATCCGCTGGTTCACTCCCCAAATGGCAGCAACAGCCACAGCTGGGCCAGTCCAAAGCCAGGAGCCAGGAGCTTCCTCCGGGTCTCCCATGTGGGTGCAGGGGCCCAAGGACTTGGTCCGTCTTCCACTGCTTTCCCAGGCCATAGCAGGGAGCTCAATCAGAAGTGGAGCAGCCGGGACTTGAACCAGCACCCACATGGGAATGCCGGCACAGCAGATGGCGGCTTTATTTGTTACACCACAGAGCCACTCCCTCTCCCTCTCCCTCTCTCTGTGCGTGTATGCGTGTGCATGTATGTGTTTCTCTGCCTCTCAGATAAATACATTACCGAAAATGAAGAAGAAGAGGCCGCTGTCTGTCTGCGCTGTGCAGAATGTAAAATAAACGTAAACGGAGCCAAGTGGGCCTCAGGCGTGCCTGAGGGCAGGAGCCTCCCAGGGCTGGCTGGGCCTGAGCCAGGGGCCCTGGGGGCCCCCACTGGGACCTTTTCCCAGACCTCCTGACTGGATGGGGGGCGGGGACTCTGGTGTCACCGCATGGCCTGCACAGGTCACCTGAGCCCCAGAGGCTACCAGGGGCTTCCCACCTCGCTGGGGTTGGGGAGACTTTCCCTGAGCCCCTGCCTCCTGGCCGCCCCTCTGCGCTCAGCTCAGGCGCGTGGTGCGAGGGCTGGGCTGCTCGGTCCGTGGGAAGACGTGAGCCTCTCTGCCTCCCCCTGGGCCACGCAGGCCGGAGTGCAGCCGCCTCCCAGCCGTCGGGGGCAGCAGCAGGGGCGACAGCCTGGAGCCTCTCCCCAGGAAGGCGGCCGAGCCCTGTCCCTCAGCTCACGCCACAGCGGACACACGAGAGGGCACACGTTGTCCCACAGCCGAGAACTCCGGGGTCTGGGCTGCCTCATCTCGACAGGTGCCGGGCACGTCTCGGCGTGCCTGCTGTGGGCAGAGGGCTCGTGTCACCATCTGTCGCCCGTCTCTCTCCTGCAGGGGCCATGCGCTCAGGCGGGCGGCCAGGTCTGTGCCTCTGGCCGCCCACTGCAGGGGACTGCCCAGGTGAGAGGGGTTAAAGGTGGGTGCAGGGGGTCTGAGGCCGTGCGAGCCAGCTGGTGTGGGGTTCTGCACCTCGTGAGTCCCAGGTGTGTCACACACACACACACCCGTGCCTGCCTGCCGTGTCATCCTGCCGCGGGGAGCCGCGGGGAGTGGAGAAGTTCTCCCGCAGCGCCACAGGCCCCGTGAGCAGCCTGCAATGCGTATGTAAAGTAGGTTGCTTTCCTGTCTTTTATGTGCCCAGCGTGAGAAAAGCAATCCTTCGGAGACGACCTGGCTGGGTGCACACCTGCTCGCGTGTTCACAGCGTCCCTCCCCCCACCAAGCGGAGCACAGGGAATCCGGGGAGCCCAGCTGCTCCCTTTTCTCTGCGAATGGCTCCCCGTGTCGGCCGCCAGCCGGGTCCCACCCGCCCACCTCCGGGAGGACTCCCTGGCCATTTGGGCAGCGGCTCAGCCCTCCCGGGAGCTTCTACCCCTGGTCCTCCGCTGGCCTCTCCCGTCCAGCCCCTACCAGCACCGTAGCCACACTGTGTTTCCGCTCAGCTTGAACCCCACAAAGTCTTTGTGGCCCCCAAAGCCTGGCCTCCCCCGGCACCATGTGTCCCTCCCGTTCCAGGCTGTACCACCCGGGGACGCCCAGAGCCTAGCAGCAGCCACTGCTGGGTCCCCGCCCACTGCCCGTCCCACCGGAAGAGGCCATATTGGCAGTCACCACAGAGGTTCTGACATCCCCGACCCCCAACTCCCCAGGCTCCGTGATCCCCATGCCAACACTCACCGGCACCTGCCCCACGCACGCGCACACTGCACTCTGCTGCTACCGCCCCTCTGCGCAGGGACAGAGCTGCCAGCTCCCTGGAGTGGTCGATTTCACATCAACTTGCCCAGGGCCGGGGTTCCCGGGTAGCTCAGCGGTAGCCGTGGGGTGGCCCGAGCCGAGGAGGTGGTCCCTCCAGCACAGGAGGAGCCCCGTGTCCTCTCTCACACCGGCGTGAGTACTGGCTGGAGGGTGTGGCCAGTGGCAGGAGGGCGTGGTCAGTGGCTGGAGGGCGTGGCCAGTGGCAGGAGGGCGTGGTCAGTGGCAGGAGGGCGTGGCCAGTGGCAGGAGGACGTTCCGCTGTGATGCTGGGCTGGTCGGTGGGTGGACAATGCCCTCCTCCCCTGCACGGCTCCGACTCTTGTTCAAGCCTTGAGATAGATTCCCTGGGGTCCTGGCCCACACCTGCCCTGGCCTGTTTTTACCTCCTGCACGGAGCCGGGGGGGGGATCGGGCCGTCTTTGTGCCCACCAGGCCTCGCTGTCACAGGCGTAAGCTGTTGCTCCTGCGCCCAAGGCCAAGTCTCAGGATCTGAACATATTCTTCTAGCAATCAATACTTACTAAACCAGGGTGGGGGCAGCTCGCCGGGGCCGACTCCGGCAGAACGGGCTGTTAACGAGTCACCGCAGCACGAGGGCCGGCGTCCACACCTCTGGGGCTCTGAGGCCGCCAGGCCCCCAAGCCCTGCCCCCGGCACATGGCATATGTGGTGGGTGTGACCAGGAGTCCTCCGGCCAGGCCCCCGCCGCCTGTGGGACCCTGGACTTCTGGGAACCCCAATTCTCCTAGCCACAACCGAGCTCCCTGGAGAGCACATTCCCCAGCTTGGAACCCGGGGGGCTGGGCTTCAGGGGCCCTTGTCGGACCTCCCAGAGACTGGCGTCGTGTTTGCTCAGCCCCCGGGCACAGGCTCCGGGCGGCTGTGATGCGAGTCTGGGTGACTTCCGTGGACGCCTAGCACGCGGGCTGCATTGTGAAGGGACCCCAGAAAGCACTGCGCGTGCTCAGAGCAAACGGAGTTTCCAGTGAGCCCGGCCTGGTTAGGTTGGCCGATCTGGAACCTGTGGCCGTGGGCAGCCTCCTGCGCCGATCTCGAAGGGGCTGAGCAGGAGGGACTCGGCTCGGGCGGTGGGTGGCAGAGTGTGGGGCGTGGGAAGCCCTCCCAGACAGCGGCCGCACTGCTGTGCCTCGGAGCCGCTGGCGCTGGTTGGCCACTGAGCTGGGCTTCTGGGTGTCAGGGGAAGGCGCAGGCTTCTATCCCACAGGTGGACTTTTGGTGGGAACCACAAGCCCCTCCCCCGGCTGTCTCCAGGGAAGGGGTGAGGCCAGCACTCACTCGGAGGACTGAGGCCAGCACTCACTCGGAGGACAAAGGGGCTGCCCCACCCCCACCCCCATCTGCCCCACACAGGGCCCAGCCAGCACCCCTGTGACACAGCCTGGGTGGACGCAGCGCCTCCTCCATGACGGCCACAGGTGTGTCTGGGCCCCGGGCCCCGGAGCAGGGGACAGACCCCGCGCTCGGGATTGCGACCTGCTGGGCGCCATCGGTCTCGCCTGCTGGCCGCCGCCTGCTGGGGGACGTGGCCTCCGAGGGCGGCCGGGCCGTTCTGAGCCCCGGGCCTGCGCGCGGCCCTGACGGATTGGGGATGCGGCTGCTGTCCCTGCCTCCGCTCCGGCCAGGACGGTGATTGAATGGCCATTTCACTCTCTCCAACAAGCAAGCAGCAGTGTAAACCAGCCCTAATTTATCAAAAACATCGCGGTATTCCGCGCGGCCCGTGTTCCCGGCTGAAATATGGCGCCTGCCCGGCGCCGGGGCCACGTGTGTACGATTTTATGATATTTCAGTTTCGTGGAGGACATCTCGCTGATGAATGTCCCTTAGCAAACGATCATTCTGGAATCCATTTTGCCTTCAAAGAGGCTTCTCTGGAATGTCTGGGAGGGGGTGGGCTCCGTGCGATCCATAAATCCGCAGCCAGGAGCCCAGAGCCGGGGACGCCGTGTGTGACTCGGCTGCCAAGCTGTCCTTGCCGTCACTGTCCAACATTGGCCGTGACGGGCGGGAAGGCGGCTTCGGGCCAGCAGCCCTGCCACGGCCGCCGCCGCTCAGCCTCGGGCAGCTGCAGCCGCGGCTCCTCCCTCTCACCCTGGACCCCAGCACGTCCCAGGCAGGTCCAGGGTCCGAGGCTGCCCAGGGCACCATGCACGGGGCAGCACTGCCAGAGTCCTCCGGGGCCGGGGGCAACGCCAGCCTTCCCTGCCCGCCCCACACCTGCTGCCTGGCACCGGCCAGACCTCCTCGCCTACAGGGTCCTGGGAATCCAGGCTCCGGCTGCTCTCTCCTGGACTACCTGGAGCATCGTTCTGTGGTGCCTGGAATGGAAGAACCCAGGCTCTGGTGCTGGGTGAGTCACCCCCACGTCTGGACGCAGAGCCCCCATCTGGGGGTGGGGGTAAGGCTGGGGGCCAGGCGGCCTCTGCAATGTCGGAGGGGCGGAGCGAACCGGCCAGGCCCACAGCGGCACTGTGCACACTGCGTTCCAGGCCTGGCCAGCAGCCAAGGACAGCGCCAATGTCAGCCACCAGCGGCGAGGAGCCCCGGGAGGACAGCGCGTCTCCTCGGAGCAGCATGGCGGTGCCGCCGTCAACCACGCGCCCTCGGAGTGGCAGACACAGGGGGCGCTTTGTTTCTTTTTAAAAGAGATTTAGTTGTTTGCTTCAAGGGCAGAGTTACAGAGAGAGAGAGAGAAGGGAGAGAGGGATCTTGTATTCACTGGTTCACTCCCCAGTGACCCTAACAGCTGGGGCTGGGCCAGGCCAAAGCCAGGAGCTACATCCTTGTCCCCCACTGGGTGCCGGGACCCAAGCACTTGGACCATGTTCTGCTGCTTTCCCAGGCCATTTGCAGGGAGCTGGATCAGAAGTGGAGCAGCGGGGACTCGAACTGGCACTCACAGGGGATGCCGGCGCTGCAGGTGGAGGGTTAGCCCAGTGTGCCCCAACACTGGCCTGAGGGGATGTTTTTAAAAAGACAAAGCAAGGATTCCTTGAAGTATTCTGTATCCTGGGCTCAGCCACAGAGCTTAGTAACCAGGGAGGCGGCTGTGTGGGGTGACCGGGGAGGCGGCTGGGCGAGGTCCTCGAAGACTGACTTCCGGGCATCGGCGGTTCCGGCAGAGGCCTGCGGGGACTTCCCGGTCGTCTGGTGCCCTTGCGCAGCCCGGCTCTGATTGTGACAGCTTTGACGGCCTGGGGGTTTGGGCGGAGGGTGAGGCTCCTACCCCTTCCCCTCCCCCGCAAACTGAGCCGGGCTCCCAAGTCAGCCACCCCCGCTCCAGGGTGGGGCCCTCAACAGCACCCCCGGCCAATGTGCTGGAAAAAATACAAACCCTCAGCCCCTCCCCAGGCACGGAATCCGAGAGGGAAAGCAGGACCCAGCGGACTGTGTCTTTTTAAAAAATATTTATTTCGTTTATTTGAAAGGCAGAGTTATACAAGTGAGAAGAGACAGAGCGACAAAGAGGTCTTCCATCCACCGGCCCACTCCCCAGATGGCCGCAATGGCCGGTGCTGGGCCAGGCCAAAGCCAGGAGCGAGGAGCTAATTCCAGGTCTCCCACGTGAGCGCAGGGGCCCAGGGACTTGGGCCGTCCTCCACTGCTTTCCCAGGTGCGTTAGCAGGGAGCTGCATCAGAAGAGGAGCAGCCGGGCCTCCAGCAGGCGCCCACATGGGATGCTGGTGCCGCAGGTGGCAGCTTGACTGGCTGCGCCGCAGCGCCGGCCCCGGTTGGTGTTTTAGCAAAGCGTCTCCGTCTTCAGCAGCTGCAGGGACCGACCCCCACTCAGTGGCTGGTCAGTGTGGACACGGACAGCACAAGTCTGCAGCCCGGGGCTCCTGGGGCTGAAGTCAAGCTGACATGTGGCTACTTCTGGAGGCCTGGGGACAAGTCCCGGGCTCGTGGCTGCCGAACGCGAGGGCACAGAGGAAGAGGCCAGTGGCACAGGCCCTGTGCAGGGAGGGGGGCCGCCGGCCCTGTCCCCTGAACCCTGGAGGATGCAGAGTCAGCACCGCCACGCTGCAGCTGCTCGCGATGGCCAGAGCCGGCGCTGTCCTCCCAGGGGTCTGCAGCTCCCAGGCCTGGAAGGCACAAGGCGCCCACAAACACCTGGGAACCAAGGAGGAAAGCCCGGCCACCCCCCCCCTGCCTGCCCTGGGAGCCCCACCACCCGTTCATCTTCCCAGCGGTGCTTCTCGGTGGGTGGCCGCTGCCCGCCATCCCTGCTCCCTCTGATCAGAACTGCTACCCGGGTCCTGAGGCAGCGGTCACAGCGAGGAAGGCGGTGATTCACTCCTCGGGGGTGCTTCCGGGATGGGGGGTGCGTTCCTGCTGAGTGGGACAGGAAGCACGTGGGGGTGGGCTTCCCGGCCCCCTCGCTGAGCGGCTCCCGTCCTCAGCTCTTCCTGCGAACACTCCCAGAAGCTGCGGTGTGGCCCATGACCAAACGCATGGAGAGGTAATCCGCATATCTGAGATACAGAGGGACTCCCATATCCGGGCTCGCACCCCAAGTACCTGCAATGGCCGAGGCCGGGCAGAGCCAACGCCAGGAGCCCCGAACTCCACCCAGGTCTCCAGGGTTGGTGGCAAGAACCCGGCTACTGGAGCCGTTACCCGCCGACTCCGGGGTCTGCAGGGTGAGGAGCTGGAGGCGGGGGCAGGAGCTGCAGCCGGGACTCGCCCCCAGGCGCTCGGCTGCGGGATGTGCGACCCTAACAGCGTCTCCACTGCCTGTCCCCGGACACGCGTGGCAGAAAGCAGCTCTGCCTCCGAGCGGTGAGACCGAGGACCCGGCGCTCCCGGGCGAGCACAAGGACACCGTTTTTCCAGGCTCCCTGGCTGCAGGCTCCATCCATCACCTTCAGGGGCCTCCGCGAGACGCCACAAACACGATCCATCATCTTTTTATTGAATTAAGACGAACGGCTGGTTATTAATAGGCCGGGACTTAATGAGGAAAACGGGTGACGCAGCCGTGAGGCGGCAGGAAGTGGGCTCTCCCTGGAAAGATCTGGAAGCCTCCTCAGCAAGGAGCGCGCAGCTGCCTGAGCCCCTGAGCTTAGGAGTCGGGATCTCCTGGCTCCGCCCCTTCTCCAGCCCCTGTACGGCCCTGGCTGAGCGCGCGTGGAAGGGGCGATGGGAGGCTGTGCCCAGGTGGTGGCTAGCACGGCCCGGCCAGCTCTGCAGGACCCCATGGGTCTGAGGGGCGGGCCCCAGCAGGTGCACAGCCGGTGAGCACCCCCCGCCCCCTGCCCAGGCCCCTCTCTGCACCGGTTGCCGGTATCCTTGGAAACGGGCTTGAGGGCGGACTTGGCGCAGGGAGCCGGCATCGGCCCGGACTTCTGGGGAAGCAGACTGTGTTTACGCCAGCAAGGAAAGACCAGGCTTCGGGGCGTCAAGGCAGCTTGTCAGGTCACAGCCGAGCCCCACCCCATCTGCCTCGCCCGTGCCGGCCGCCTGGAGCCTCACCAGAGAGCGGCCAGGGGAGCCCTGCCACGGTGCCCTGGGTGAACCGGCATTTCCCCCGGAGCAGGCGCAGGTGCCACAGCATGTTCCCCGCCTCTTCCCTCTGCCCGACTCGCACCTGCTTGGCCGCTCCTACGGCTGGTGGTCGCGACTCAGCCAGGGAGACGCTGCACCCTGCGAGCTGTGTGTGGGCAGGGAGCGGGCAGGGGCTGCGGGGCCGGTCGCAGGGCTCAGCAGAGAGCCCGGGCCCAGCCGCCGTGTCCAGGAAAGGTGCTGGGGGCCGAGCAGGGAGGGGACCAGAGGGGATGAGAGGGGACCCTCACGGAAGGACGGCTGAGGCAGGTGCGGGGCTGAGGAAGTCCCCTGCACCAAGGCTGGCCCTGCCCAGGAGGCCGCAGGACCCCTAGACGGCCAGGCCAGCCCCCGAGGCCTCTCCAGCCCATCCCCTAGGGCCGGCCGGCCGCCGGGCCACAGCGGACTGCGCCTGCGCTGCTCTTCCCGGGATTCGGCGTGGCCAGGGGTTTCCCTTCCCCTCCCCCGCTCAGGCCCTGGGGCAGAGCTCATGCCCAGCCTGCTTCCGGCCCATCCTCCCCTCCCTCCGGGCAGCCCTGGCAGCCCCCACACCACAGGGACGAATCTCAGATGGGCCCTGCTCATAGGGGCGTAATGGCCTACAGGGGAGACTGAGAGCCACAGTCCCCGGGCATCGGGCTGCCCGCAACCTACAGGTCACTGTAGGTGTCACGTGCGGGTCTCCCTGTGTGGGTCTCCCCGTGTCTCCCTGTGTGGATCTCCCCGTGTCTCCCCGTGTGGGTCTTCCCATGTGGGTCTCCCCGTGTCTCCCTGTGTGGATCTCCCCCTGTCTCCCTGTGTGGGTCTCCCCGTGTCTCCCTGTGTGGGTCTCCCCGTGTCTCCCCGTGTGGGTCTTCCCATGTGGGTCTCCCCGTATGGGTCTCCCCGTGTCTCTCCGTGTCTCCCCGTGTGGGTCTCCCCGTGTGGGGCTTCCCCACTGTGTCTCCAGGGATCTGGGTTTCCTCCCTGTTCCTCCAGCTGCTCAGGATTCTCCCTGTGGCCCGAGGACGCCGGAGCACCCTGCCCCACGCGCTTCACCCTAGTAGCGGCCCCCTCCTCACCGGCCGCACCTTGTACTGCCCAAGTCCATGCATTGTGAGGTGTCCCTCGCCCACCACCCAGGCTGGCTCCCGTGGCTGGGACCAGAGCCCCAGGACCGGAGGCGACAGCCCACGGCAGTGGAGAGTGGGGTTTCTCACTCTCGGTCACCAGCAGAGCCGGGGGGCCCTCAGGGTCATGGGTCACCGCCCTCTCCTTACGCGGAGTCAGCCTTGAACTGGGCGTGGGTGAATCATGACCCCTCGCCAAGGCAGCCCCAGCACAGCCGGATAGAGCCTGACCGGCGTCAAGTCTGAGGGTGAGGGTCGGAGGAGGAGGACAGCTTTCGGGGGGCAGTGCCCGAGCCTGAGTGGACACAGGTGTTGGCAGAAGCCAGAGAGACGGCGGTGCTGTCCGTATTCTGCCAGCGCTGCTCCTGGGATGTTGCTGACGCCTGTGTCAGTCCCGACTCCACCCAGTCCCCCTCTCCTAAGCTCCGCCCCTGGGAGCACCCAGGCCAGCAGCCGCTTCTCCTGCGGCCACCTGTCGGCCAGGGAGGCACCTGCAGGTCTTCAGGGCTCAGCTCAGACCATCCCGTCCACAGCAGCCCCTGCTGGCCACACCCGGCGCCTCCCTGCCCCCTCCGCGAGAAGGGAGGCAGATCGGAGCGTGCGGCCCAGCACAAGTGGCCTTGGCTGCTGCTGACTGGCCCCCGGGGGACCCACAGGATCCTGCCCCAGGGTGTGGCAAAGCCGGACAGTGAGGGCCAAGGCCTTCCCCTTGCCCCGGCCGGAGCAGGCAGTCCCACGCCCGACAGCCCAGAGAGAGGGCGCTGTGGGTGGGCACCTGCGCTGACAGGTGTTCTCACCTGCTAAGGCAGCTCACACAGAGGACCACAGAGGAGAGAGGCGAATCCACCCTGCGCTGTCCCAGGGCTGTCCAGAGAGCGCCGTCACGGCTGTCTGGGAGGTTAGGTTTCTATCCAGGGATCGGCGCAATAGTGCACCGGGTAAAGCTGCCGCCTGTGATTGGAGTCCCGGCTGCTCCACTTCCGATCCAGCTCCCTGCTAACGCGCCTGGGAAAGCGCAGAGGACGGCCACAGTGCCCGGGCCCCTGCACCAGTGCAGGAGACCAGGAAGAAGCTCCTGGCTCCTGGCCCAGCCATGTAGGGAGTGAACCAGTGGATGGAAGACCTCTCTCTCTCCTCTCTGCAACTCTGCCTTTCAACTCAACACATCTTTTCAAAAGAAAGAGACATATTCTGAGATTCTGCAGTAGTTTTGTAAGCAAAATGCCTGCTCTGGAACCTGAGAAAAACTCCCATTTGTTCTCCAGTGGGCTGAGCTCTGTCCCTCCAGAACGGCTCACGCTGATGCCTGGAGCTGCGACTGTGACCTTGTGTGGATGCGAGGTCATTGCCGAAGTACTTGGTGGAGGTGCAGCCGTGCTGCAGTGGGGCCTGCGCCGGGGGCAGCTGTGTGACCAGGACATGGAGGCCAGCAGGGACCACAAGCCGATTTCACAGCCCAGTGTGGACCGCCAAGTGTGATTCACCGATACCGAGAGTGAGACCAGCGTGCTGATGGGTGCACTTGTGCGCCCCGGCATGGCTGAGAAATAAAAAACAAACGGTGCAAGCTGAGGATCACCTGCTCCCCATGTCTCCCCGGGCCCCACGCTTCTCCATGGCCCCCGGGGGTGGGCATCACAGTTTGGAAGTCACTGCTGAGGCCAGGGGCAGATCCCGTGCCTCCCTCTCTGTGCAGGGCTGTAGCCGCCTGAGGGCAGCACCCAGGCCCGCCCCGGGGCCTCAGCATGTGCAGCCCCGCTGTACTCAGCCACACTGGCCCAGCCCCGTCCACACCACACTGGCCCGGCCCCGTCCGTAGGCTGTTAACCGCTTTCCTGGAGAGGCAGGCTGGTGCTCAGTGAGTCTGTCCTGCAGCCCGAGGGGGCCCAGCCCCCTCTGGCTCAGCCCTCCAGGGGGCTTCGGCTCTAACTGGGGCTGCCGCTCCCACTCCGGCAGCTGCCAGCGGCCCCACGCCAGCTATTTAAAAGCCCACTAACAAGGAGTCTTGGGCTGGATATAGAAACTGGCAGAATGGCGCTCTCGTGGGCAACTTATTCATTTTAGTGGCACTCAGAGAGGCCTAAAAAGACCTACTAAATACTTAAAATCAGAGCGATCCTGAGAGTGTTTTACAACACAGCCGGTATTTAATTAGCTCCGTTCCGTGTGCAGAAGGCGTGGAGAAGGCATCGAGTCGGCAGGGCACCCCACCCCCACCCCAGCACACCTGCCCACCGCCAGAGCCCACCCCGCCCCCCTGCTGCGGAATAAAGCAACTGCTTCTGGGAAAGGTGATGAAGCAGGACTGGGGGCGGTGACAAGGGGCTGCGGGACGTCAGAAGGACGCAGTGCTGGCCTGGGTCCCTCGCTGGGTGGGGAGGGCCTGGGCAGGGAGGCGGTGGCAGGGGAGCAGTGTCTGGGAGGTGACGCAGGCCGCTGAGCCGTGCCCCGAGGGCTCACTGCCATCTGCAGCAGCCTGTGCCGGGATCGGCTCCTGCACAGTTCCTGTCCCTTCCTGCCCAGCCCGAGCCCGGCCCAGGAGGCACGCACTGTCTTCCCTGCCACGCAGCTCAGGCCGGCCAGGGGAGCTGCCAGGTGGGCCGCAGGGCCTGGGGTGCCCTGGGGTCAGCGGGACTCACGGAGGAACACGCACGTTGTAACCCGGGCTGCGGCAGACCCGGCACCGGGATCCGGGTCTCCAGACGCTCCAACCGCGCTCCGTGCTTGTGTGGCAGGACGGGCTCCAGCCGGGGCACGTCTCCAGAGCGTGTTCCATGAGCCAGGCTCGGTGCCGGCTGGGGGCAATACAGGTGGACAAGCCCCCGTCCCTGTGGCGTGTGCAGCCCCGTGGAGGCAGGCACGCAACAGAACGCTGCCTCCCAGGGGGACCTTCCCTGGCCCTGCTTGGTGCAGAGGGGCTGCAGAGCCCCGGCCCCCGGCCCAGCCTCCGTGCACACAGCCCTTTGGACCAGGGGGTCTGCCTGGCTCTCCCCAAGCTCCTGGGGCCTGGCACAGTGCGGGCAACCTCTGGGTAGTAAATCAGGGACGGGCTTGGGCCGTTTCACTTAGGAGCCGATGCTTCTGATGCAGGCCAAGGTCTGTGCGTTGCGGGAGGGCGGCGCTCGGCCTCCGGGACCCTGTCTCCACTTGCTCCCATAATGAAGCCGCAGTGGCCAGCGCCAGGTGGCTGTGCCGTGGGGCCACCTGGCCGCTCGTCTTGCAAAGGGCTCAGGCTCACTCCCACTCCCTCAACACAGAGTTCTTGTCACCAAGAAGGATCGTGGTGCGTTTGTTCTTTGCACAGATTTTGTCCTTAGTCGCGTGTCCTCAGGGTCTAACTGGGGCAGCGTGTGGCTGGAGCAGCCGAATTGGCCCACGGGTCACCTGAACGATGACCGCAGACTGTCTCGCTCACAATTTGAAGCCGGGACCCTGCGCTGCCCCAGCTGGGAGATTCTCTCCCCGCCCCCCCACCTTGACTTTTGTCCATGGACTTGGCTGGGGAGTGAGCTCAACCCGCCACCTCCAGCTGCTCCTCTTCAGGAAAAATGCCTAGCAGAACGGTGCAGTCGAGGGACAGGCCTTAAAATAACACTCATCCACTTCTCCCGGGCCGTGAGACGTGGGCGACGGCTCGACGCGTCCCAGAGCCGTGCAAGGTGAAGTCGATCAAAACCTCGGGTGAGCAGCGCCCGGATTCCGCGCGTGTGGACGGTTGTGCACAGTCTGTCGCAGCTTTCTCTGCCTCACCGCCCCAAGGCCAGCCCAGCTGCTGTCTGCTCCCGTGGTTCTCACACCTGCCGACAGGCGTGGGCCAGGCGCACGGGTCCACGTCCACTCCACCCCCTTCCCCAGCCCTCCGAGCTGCTCACAGGATCGCGGGCTCCCTGATGGCGGGGAACACACACACAGGCCCAGCTCCAGCCCTGTTCCCCGAGGCCCCAGGGCTCGGGCCTCCACGCCCCCGCACCCCCAGAGCCCTCGTCACCCGGACGCCCATCCAGACCCCTTCCCTGCAGTCCTCTCTGTCCCCGGCGGCTCCCAGGACCGCTGACCCCTGCTGGGCTGCCACGATGACCTCCCTGTGGACAGGAAACGCGCCTGGGCCACCGCCTCCCCGATTGACTCACCCCTGTGCTGGGAGGGGTGCGGGGGATGGGGCGTGGGGACAGACAGCAGGAAGCGAAAGGTGGGTCAGCAGCCCCCCTCTCCCCCCCCCAGCTCCCCCCCTCAGCTTGCCTGGGATGCACCGTGCCCTGGCTGCTCACCTAAGACACCGACTGTCCCTGAAGATCATCGCTAGTTCCTTCTGCCTGAAGCCACACACACTCAGGTCGGAACCCGCAGAGTCCTCCCGGCCGCCAGCCGAGCGCCAGCACCGGAGTCCTTCCCATTCCCACAGGCCGCCCCCTGCCCAGGCCAGCCTCCTTCGTCTCCTGCCGGAATCGTAGGTCCATCGCCATGGACCACGCTCTGCCTGGCCCCGTCCTGCACCCCTGCCCCCACCCCACTCAGGGGCAGCCCAGCCTGGCCGTGGGGAAAGCAGTGCCCAGGGGGAGGCAGGCGGGGAGCTGGCCACATGGCCCCGTGGTCCGTGCTGAGGCCGGTGGGCATCGCAGCCTCGTGGGAGCAGGGCTGGGGGCGCCCGCCGGGTCTGGGGATTGGAGACACCGCCTGAAGTGCCCTAGCAGCCTGCAACCTGCTGCATGGATGCACCTGCTCCTGTGCCCATGCACCCCAGACGTGCACCGGCACACTCAGACACATGCATGTGCACAAGCACAGATGGACACATACCCATGCCCCCCCCACACACACACACAGTAGCCAGACAGAGCAGGACCTGGGCTGGGCCAATGCCGGCAGCAGCGGAGGCTGGGTCAGGCTGAAGCCGAGAGCCCAGAACCCCACCCAGGTCTCCCGTGTGAGTGACAGGGACCCAGGTATTTCCGGCGTCACCTGCTGTCTCCACGGTGCGTTAGCAGGAAGGTGGCTCAGAGGCGGAGGCGGAACTCAACCCCAGGCGCTAGGATACGGGAAGTGGCCTCAACCGGCTGCGCCCAGACGGTGCTGAGTGACACTTCATGACTGCTGGGCTTCCTGGAACAAGCGGCCGCAGGGGGCAAGCAGCAGGGAGTCACTCACACGCCCTGGAGCCAGTCTGAGGTCAAGGCGCAGACATGGCGCCCGTCAGAGGTGGGATCCTCCCGGTAGCTCCTGGGCTCTGTGGCTGGGGGTCCCATCACTGGGAGCTCCCCGCTCCTGAGTCCAGCTGCCAGAGTCTCTGCTAAGGGACACACAGGGGCTGCCGAGGGTCAGCTGTGCCACGCAGGCTCAGCCCTCATCTCAGCACCTGGGACTCACATCTGCTCAGCACCCTTGTGCCACACTCGTCTCGCTCACAGGTTCCAGGGATTAGAGAGCACTTTCCAGCCAATCACACGTCAGCCGCAGCTCAGGGAGCACCTTAGAACCAATCACACGTCAGCTGCAGCTTACGGAGCACTTTCCAGCCAATCAGATGCCAGCCCCAACTGGGAGAGCCCTCCCCACAGAGACCTTCTCCCCAGTCCATGCAGACCCCGGGGGTGCCTCACAGACATCTCCCAGCAGCCTCGGGGCAGTGAGGGAATGCATCCCTGGGCTCCCAGGACAGAGCCCCCTCCATGGTCCTCCAGGGACCCCAGGCCCCGAGCCTAAGTCATGCTGTGCAGTAAGCTGGATTGACACCAGCAGACGTGTGTCTCAGGGTGACAGGCAGGAGAGGGCTCCCAGATAGACGTCCTTGTCCCCCCAGCCCGGGCCCTGTGCTCCCCTGGGTGACCGAGGGAGGGGACCGTCTGCAGGCGAGGTCCCCAGAATGTCTCCCAGCCCGGGGTCACAGTGGGGGCGAGGCGTGCAGGAGTGCCTCTGCCTGGGACAGCCCGTCCTGCGTCCTGTCCCTCTGTTCGGCCCCAGGCCACGGGCCGTCAGCTCCGCGGAGGTCACTGCCTGTTCTTCCCAACACTTCCCACCACCCGTGACACGAGCAGAGACCATGACCCCTGGGGATGCTGTGGTCTCTTGAAACGCTGCCCAGGGCTGGACGGCGACCTGACGGGGCGTACCTGCCTCTGTTTCCCCCCAGGGTAACCCGGCAGCTGGCGGGGGGCTGAGGGAAAAGGCCTCAGTCCCCCTTCTCAGGAAGTGTGGCCAGGGCTTCCTGAGAGCTGGACGCAGTGGGTGCCGGCCGCCGACCCAGCAGACTCGAAGCCGGCCTGCCCGGGGCGGGCGGGAGGGGCTCTCCAGGGAGAGGCTGGCGCGGGGGTGGGGCACTCGGCCCTCGTGGTGAAGGGCTCTCTGCCGCGAGTGCCGTCTCCTGGGTGTGCTTTGCCGGCCCTCAGCCAGACCAGACCTCGCTCAAGGAGAGGAGGTTTGGGGACACTCGATGCCTCGCAGCTATCGCCAGTGGGAGTTCTAGAGTGCCTGCAGCAGCCTGTCAATCAAGAGATCACCATGGGAACAAGGCGGGCACAGCCCCCTGGGGAGGTGGGAAGAGGAGACCCTCTGCTCCCACTGTGAGGCCAACTCTACTTGCCCAGAGAAGGGAACCTTCACCCTGCGGCCCCGTGCTGCCAACGAGAGCCCTTCAGCAGGGAAGCATCTCTGAGCTCGTCCCAGTGAGGACGCTGGGGCCAGCGCAGACGGAGAGCTGGGGCTCCCGACACCTGGTCAGTCCCCGGCTCAGCGTCTCCCAGAACCGAGCCCCGGGGCGGTGCCCAGGCCCAGCAGGCTGAGCCCAGTCCAGTGCCTGTAACCCTGGGGGACAGGCAGGCCTGTGCACCTGCCGGCAGGCTGCCTGGTGGTGTCTCCAGCACCTTCGGGCCGGGTGACTTCCCTGGGGAGCAGATGGCCACCCCCTAAGCCTTAAAGCAGCCAAACTTTCAAAATTTGATGAGGCCCCTGTGGGGAGAGGCAGAGCCTGTCGGGTTGGGGTGGGGGTGTACCCGCCCTGGCCCAGACGCCCTGGGACCCAGGTTTCGGAAGGAGCCGCACACAAAGCAGGAGGCCCAGGAGCAGAAGGCAGGCGCACCTGTGGCCTGGGGCTGCTGTGGGCCCAGCAAGGGCAGGGCCGTGGTCTGGGTGCGGTGACCCCCTGGCATTGCAAACCTGCGGGGGCAGAGCCGGGGGGGGATGGGATCAGTGCCCTCATAAAAGAGACTCAGAGAACCCCACCCCCAATGCCCTGTGACACAGGAGGAGGAGCCCTCTGGGGACCAGCAAGAGGGTCCTCACCACCCGGAACCTGCTCCCAGCCCCCAGGCCTGCGAGAAAGGAGAAAAGAAGAGAACTCTCTCTGCCCGGCGAGTTGGGGCAGGGACATCGGTCCTCCACCCTCTGACTGGGACATCGGTCCTCCACCCTCTGACTGGGACATCGGTCCTCCACCCTCTGACTGGGACATCGGTCCTCCACCCTCTGACTGGGACATCAGTCCTCCGCACTCTGACTGGGACATCGGTCCTCCACCCTCTGACTGGGACATCGGTCCTCCACCCTCTGACTGGGACATCAGTCCTCCACCCTCTGACTGGGACATCAGTCCTCCGCACTCTGACTGGGACATCAGTCCTCCACCCTCTGACTGGGACATCAGTCCTCCGCCCTCTGACTGGGACATCGGTCCTCCGCTCTCTGACTGGGACATCGGTCCTCCGCACTCTGACTGGGATATTGGTCCTCCGCACTCTGACTGGGACATCAGTCCTCCACCCTCTGACTGGGACATCAGTCCTCTGCCCTCTGACTGGGACATCGGTCCTCCACCCTCTGACTGGGACATCGGTCCTCCACCCTCTGACTGGGACATCAGTCCTCTGCCCTCTGACTGGGACATCGGTCCTCTGCCCTCTGACTGGGACATCGGTCCTCCACCCTCTGACTGGGATATTGGTCCTCCGCCCTCTGACTGGGACATCGGTCCTCCACCCTCTGACTGGGACATCAGTCCTCCGCCCTCTGACTGGGACATCAGTCCTCCGCCCTCTGACTGGGACATCGGTCCTCCGCACTCTGACTGGGACATCGGTCCTCCACCCTCTGACTGGGACATCAGTCCTCTGCCCTCTGACTGGGACATCGGTCCTCCACCCTCTGACTGGGATATTGGTCCTCCGCCCTCTGACTGGGATATTGGTCCTCTGCCCTCTGACTGGGACATCAGTCCTCCGCCCTCTGACTGGGACATCGGTCCTCCACCCTCTGACTGGGACATCGGTCCTCCACCCTCTGACTGGGATATTGGTCCTCCACCCTCTGACTGGGACATCGGTCCTCCACCCTCTGACTGGGATATTGGTCCTCCACCCTCTGACTGGGACATCGGTCCTCCACCCTCTGACTGGGATATTGGTCCTCCACCCTCTGACTGGGACATCGGTCCTCCACCCTCTGACTGGGATATTGGTCCTCCACCCTCTGACTGGGACATCGGTCCTCCACCCTCTGACTGGGATATTGGTCCTCCACCCTCTGACTGGGACATCAGTCCTCCACCCTCTGACTGGGACATCGGTCCTCCGCCCTCTGACTGGAGCTCACGCCCCCACCTTGCTTAGTCCCTCCTCAGCCCCTCGTGGCAGGAGCCAGTCCTGAGGGCCCTGTCCTCACCTGTGCGACACCGTGCTAGAAGCGCAGGCCCACGTGACTGTGGGGGAGGCCCTGACCAAGGAGAGGACAGAGAGGAGACCCTGGCAGGACACTGTGACCCCGATGGGAGGCAAGCTGTGGCCTGCCTGTGCACCTGCCGGAAGACGGGAGCCAGGACACGCGTGGCTGTGGTCTGGCCTCCAGCCTCGAGGGGGTGTCTGTGTGTAGGAGGAGGACGGCAGCAGCCCCCGGGCACGGGTGGAGGGAACTTTGGGGAGAACAGAGGCCCCTGCCCCGCCCCCGAGGCCCCGGAGCCGCCTCCCTGTTGTCTCAGCGGCTCTTCTGAGTCTTGGAGCTGGAGCCGCCCACGCGGTCCACGCCGGTCTCCTGTCTCTCGCGAGCACACGCCCGGGTGACCGAGGGCGCCCCCGTCTGGGGCGTGCTGGGGCCGGGGCCGTGCAGGAGCTCTCCCGCGGCTGCCAGGGAACAGGAAACCAACGCGGGTTCACGGAAATCGAAGCGACAGATTTGAGGAGCAGATGGCGCGAACTGTTTGGATCCTGCCGTTGGGCAGCCTGGCACGCGGCGTGAGAACACACCGGAGAGCGGATTAATTAGCAGATCCCCGACAAGCCGGCACCTGGGGGCGCGGTGTGGCTCAGCGAGCTCTCGGCCGCTGCCAGCCCCGCCCGGGCCTTCCCAGCCAGGTGGCTCTGGTGGGTCACCTTGGCCAGGCCACCTCCCGGGCGCCGGTCTCCTCGCTGTACCACGGCGACAAGGCACCTCTCTCCAGGCCGCCACGGAAGCGCGGCTGCTGGCACGGATGTCGGCGGTCTTGCTGCTGTCGGGTCTCGGATCACGTCAGTAACCTCCGAGGGGAGGGCCCGGGGCAGCCCGCTTGGCTCAGCCACAGCGCCGCTCGCCCACGGCCCTGACTGCCGGTGTGCACGTCCGGGATGAATTCTAGGTGCTTCCGGGCCAGTACTGAACCCGTGCTGAAGCCTGGACCCCAAGGGGCGCTGTTGGGAGGTGGGGGCCATCAGCTGGGGGGTCCCCACTGGGGGCACACCCTCCAAGGGATCCGGGGACCCCATTTTCTCTCTCCCATTGCAACACGCGTGCTCGCCCCTGCACCGCTCCACACGCTGGGTGCAGGCCCACCCTGCCGTCTCACGAAACCTGAACGGCCTCGTTAAGACCCTCTCTGGCAGCTCTGGGGTGCTGGGTCAGCCTGTGGCTCTGGAGGAAATGGGGCGGGGCCTTCAGGTACCCAGACCTCCCCCGACAGCTGGCCCATGAGCGCCACTCATCCAACCAAGGCCAGCCCAGCCCACGTGGTGCAGCAGTCCCTGGGGCGCCCACGTCAGGTCCCCCGCGTGGAGTCTGGCGTCCCGTGTTCCAGGCTGTGCCGGCTAGCTGAGGCCACCCCACCCTGACTGCAGCTCCACAGGCGCCCGCAGGAGCTCCGTGCATCACCGTCGCTCGTCCACCTCACAAAAGGGGCTGCAACCAGGAATCAGAGCGAGAGCCCACGGGAGCGGCCATGGATTTGTGCTGGAGAAGCAGAGGGGTCGGGTGGCCGCCGCGGGGCCAGCCCCAAGAGGGCTTCAGGGCACAGAGTGGGCACCCGCCTCCCCCACACCGGCCCCACGCAGACTGGTTCATAGCCCACACGGATGCCTCCTCACGGAGAGAACAGGAACTGGGCACCCTGCCAGTCCCCACTGCCACGGTGGACGGCTGCACAGGAGACCCCAACAGCCCTCACGGCCCCCAACTCAGCTCGTGGAGAGTGCCTGAGCTCATCCCCGCTCTGTGACCTCAGCCTGCCCACCTGTGGGTGCTGCACACCGGCACCAAGGCTGACACTCCGGCTTCCAAGCTCGGGTAGGGACACATTCCCCAGGGAACAGATGGATTTACACACAGGGAAAGACTACACATGGCTGGCGGCCCCTGGACACCCGCCCCTGGACACCTGCCCCTGGACATCCACACCTGGGTCCCTGGGCCCCATCCCCCTGGAGCACCTGTTGCACACCTGGGCAGCCCATTGCACCAGGCCCAACAGGCAGCCTGGTTGTGGCCCTGTCTCCGCCCCTCCCGCCATGAGCCAGCACCCTTGTACATCCAACCATAGCCTAAGAAGCAGCCAGGAGACAGCAGTACCCCCAGCGAGCCTACTGCCAGAAGCCACGGGGCTGCAGTGTCTGCATGCACCCCAACTCTGCCCAACAGCGAGAGATGCTGACCCCATCCCCAGTGGGCTCACCATACAGCTGCCAGCCTACAGAGCCTGTCATCACCTACAACCCAGCCCTGGCCCAGCGAGACCATGGGACCTCTGTCACACAGCCACGGCCCCATCGCTGGCCATGGAGGCCACGTTACTGAGTCCACCCAGCATCCAAGCTGACACCTCACACTCAACACCGTGGCACCCAGCCACAGGAAGCAGTCTCTGGTAGGAAACGATTCCATACAATTGGAAAAGACGGGGCTGGCGCTGTGGGGTAGCAGGTAAAGCCGCCACTTGCAGTGCCGGCATCCCACATGGGCACTGGTGGGAGTCCTGGCTGCTCCGCTTTGAACGCAGCTCCCTGCGAAGGCGCCTGGGGAGGCAGCAGAGGAGAGCCTGAGCCCCAGGGGACCCTGCACCCACGGGGGAGACCCAGATGGAGTCCCAGGCTCCCGGCTTCAGCCTGCCTCCACCCTGGCCTTTGTGGCCATCTGGGGAGTGAGCCAGGGATGGCAGATCTCTGTCTCTCCTCTCTCTCTGTAACACTTTCAAATAAATAAATAAATAAGTCTTTGCAGCTGCCTTGTCTTCTAGCCTGCGTGTGGGGCTTGAGGAGAATGGAACCGGGCCTGGGTGGACGCCCAGGGAAGTTTCCAGGCCGACCATGACGGAAAGAACCAGCAACAGTGGGAACAGCAGAGCGAGAGCATCCGCCATGGGCCTGCGTGGGGAGGGTGAGAGCCCGTGTGTCCCGGGCCACGGCCCCCAGGAGCTGGCAGGGGCAGGGCCGGCACTGAGGGTCAGCTGAGCGGAGTTGGGTGCAGGCAGGCGCACTGAGGGTCCGGGGAGACGTGCTCCTGCCCATTCGCCCTCCCTCCCCACCCAGCCCCTGACAGCACCTGGGGGCGGGGCCACGCCGTCCAGCCTCAGGGAGCCCCCACAAGGTGCACCACGGGTCACTTGGGGGCCCTGGATGAGGTTCTGGGAAGATGTGCGTGGGGAACAAAGCTGCATAGATTTCCACTCGCTGTTGCACCACGATAAACAGCTTTTATCCCATTTCCCTCATAAATAAAAAAAAAAGATTTATTTATTTGAAAGTCAAGTTACACAGAGGAGAGGCAGAGAGAGGGAGAGGGAGAGAGAGAGAGAGAGAGGGAGAGAGAGAGAGAGAGAGAGGTCTTCCATCCGCTGGTTCACTCCCCAGTTGGCCACAATGACTGGAGCTGCGCTGATCCGAAGCCAGGAGCCAGGAGCTTCTTCCGGGTCTCCCACATGGGTGCTGGGGTTCAAGGACTTGGGCCATCTTCCACTGCTTTCCCAGGCCACAGCAGAGAGCTCGATCAGAAGTGGAGGAGCCGGGACTTGAACTGGTGCCCAGATGGGATGCCGGCACTGCGGGTGGCAGCTTTACCCACGAGGACACAGCGCCAGCCCCTCCCCTCAGATCTTTGAAGAACACTTGCATCACTCCAAGTGGTCTCCGTTGCCGTCTCGCATGAGAACAAGAGCATGTCTGAGATGTGAGGTCCATGCCTAACAAGATCCCCTGGGAGAGGGGGCTGGGCCCGTCCCCTTCACCTTCCCCACACGGTGGTGGCTCTGGGGACCAGCAGGAGCTGATGGAGATGGGGACAGGGAGACCAGGCTGTGTCCCAGGGAGGCAGGGGCAGCCTGGGACGGCTGCAGAGATGCTCCCGGGAGCCACGGCTGGGAGGTGGGCTCAGCCAGGGCTGGGCTTCGGAGCAGCAGTCAAAGAGGCCAACGGAGCCGAAACCAGGCACCGAGGGGCCAGCGCTGCCTGCAGCCCTGCCTCCCGAGCCGGGCCTGGCTGGGCTGAGCAGGGCCTGGCCAGGCTGAGCCGGGGCCGAGCCTCCTGAGCCGGGGCTGAGCCGGGTCCGCGGGTGCCGCCTCCTTCACCAGCAGGGTCTCTTCTGCTGCTCACCCCTCGTGAACCCACAGAGGCAGGCAAGCCAGGGGGCTCTTGAGCTGTGCAGGCGTCGCCTTCCCGGCCTGGAGCGTCCATGGCCCGGAGCAAGAGCCTCGTTCTGCTGTCTCATCTCCTGAGCAGCGCGGACCTGGCTGGGTTCCTATTTTGGGTTCAGACAGGAGCCGTCTGTGGAAATTAAAGGGGGAAAACCAATATTGAGCCAAAATGCTAGACTCACTCAGGAAACAATTAAGCGTCTTCTGGCGGGAATTGGTAGCGAAGTCAGATCCTTCTAATGGGCTCCGTGGCCTCTGCTTGCTCTCCGCACATCACATATCCATCTACTGCCGAGGCTTGCGAGCTCCAAGCGCTCACGCTGGGGAGGGAGCGTGGTATTTGTGGAATATTAAGGGTTTGATGATCTGCTCGGTAGTTCGCACACGACGGAGGAGTCCAGCTGCTGCCCATGGGCCCGGTGTGCTGCAGGGTGCTGTCTGCAGACGCCCCTGCATGGGAGCCTGGGACCCACAGGGGGCAGACGGGCGTAGAGACGGCTTCCGAGGGGCAGCGCCGGGAGTGAACCCCACCCCCCACTGTCCCCAGAGCTGTGGGACTGGCTGGGAAGCAGAGGAGGCTGCCGGGTAGGCTGGCTGGCATCTGACCTCGGGCATAAGGAGATCTGGGTAATCGCCCAGCCCTCGGACGGCTGGTCCCGAGCCCACTCTCAGACGTCTCCAGCCTGCCGGGCGGCTGGAGCCAGTGAGAGCCCCGAGGACGCCCAGCGCCAGCTCAGCACCTGAGTCGACTGGATCACCTCCCCCGGCTGCACACAGGACGGGCTTGGGGAGCGGGGGCCTGCTCCCTTCTGAGGTGAACACGGCCCCGCCGGCTACAGGCTCCGCACCCTGGACTCCACGCGGGGCTGACGGAGAGCGTTCGAGTGCATCTGAGCGCGGGTCTCTCGGCAGCAGTACAGGCTCTGCTCGCCGGAGTGCGCATTGGCGCCGCTGTGTGAGGAGGACTCCCCACGGACGCGGCGCCGTTGCACAGAAGGGGCCTGCCTCCACGGGTTGCCGTATCCCCACAGGCTCTGCGCGACCTCTGCGTGATTGGTGTGAGGTCTGTTTCTTCTGTTAGACCGCGTGCAGACGGCACAGCCCATAAGAGGACGTGAGGGCGACTCGGGGTCGTGGGGAGAAACGGCCACAGAACATCGGGGATGTCGTGGACAGGCAGGGTCAGTTTCCCGTGACGCTGGCCTCAGGGCCAGCAGAGAAGTGGCATAGACTGGAAACCTCACCAGGTGGAGGCCCGAGGATCACAAAGGAAGATCGGGAATAACCCCAACCTCAGGAGGATCTGTACATGCCGGCTGCCGACCAGCCTCGGCCCAGGGCTCTCGTCTTCTCCTTGGACAGTGGGAGCTGCTCCCCCGTGGGGCAGGGGGACAAAGTGCAGGGGGCAGTAGGAAACTCCTGCCGTTCTGAGGAGCTGTCGTCATCATCTGCTAACTCATCCGTCATCTGCTGACTCATCCATCGTCTGCGGACTCATCCATCGTCTGCTGACTCATCAGTCCTCTGCTGACTCACCCACGTTCCCAGGCCAGGCACAGGGCCCCGCGTGTTTCTTCCTGGGATGAGGGAGCAAACAGCACCAGTCAGAATCCTGCTCCAGGGCGGGGTTTGAAGACCGATGGAGACAGAGGAACCAGCCACAGGAGGCTGCAGAGAGAATGTGGGGGTGCCAGGGCCTTGTGCCACGGGGACGCGGGGAAGCACGGATCTGAGGCCGGTGTCGCCCTGGTCTCTGTTTCAGTCAAGAAAGCAATAAGAAAGGGGTCTAATGAGCTAATGACGCAAACGGCGTCAATGCAACAATAAGAAGAGAAGAAAAAAAAACCAGGACGCGTGGAAAACCTGGGCTTCCCCAGCTCTCCGCGCTGCGTCCACGAGCTCGCTGCTGGTCACACACAAGCGCTGCTGACGGCAGGTGCCTCCATCTCGGCCTTGCGCACACTTCAGTTACGTTCTCCTCATCAGACAGCGATGCTGAGAACAGACAGCAGAGGCTTCAGGTACCTTGCAAACAAAGAGGTGGCAAGTGAAGGGCACCCCGCAAGCCTTCCTGGAGGAGAGCTGGTGGCGTGGACGTCACCCTGGCCACAGCCACCTCCGAGTGGTGACGACGTTAGGGGAAGAGGACCAACTCCATAAGAAGCTGTGAGCTGTGGATATCATGGCCGCCCGCCTATCAGCCCACAAGATGCAGACGAGACAGTTGACGCCCAGGGACGCCTGGTGAGCTCCTTCCGGGTGCACGGGGCACAGAGACGGCACGCAGCACCGAGGGTGGGAAGGAGCGCCAGCAGCGACAGGCGCACAGTGAGTTGCACCTGCTGCACCCACGCGCTGTGGCCGCCGCGCACAGTGCTGGCGGAGCCGCCTCCCCGGTGCCCAGCTCACTGCCCTCGGCCCCGGGCGGCACGGGGCCATGTCCTGCTCCCCAGTCCGCGTCGGGCACTTTTCTTTCAAGGGAAAGCCGTGCGCTGTGAGCCTGGACTTCGCACACCGGCTTCAGTTGTGTCAGAATTGTACATCGGGGATTTTGAACAACCACACCAAAGCCGTGACCTGCAAGGAACAAGTGGCTGCCAAGTCACAGAACCTGTGTGGCTTCCGCTTGGCAAGCATCCAGGGCAGGGCCCCGCGCTCCAGGCTGAAACACGACGACGCGGCAATGCCCTGTGGCCGCACACGCAGATCTGGCCCCGCGTCCTTCGTGGACATCTCCCAGAAGCCCTCAGAGAGCCTGGTTCCCAGACTCCCACGGCGTCGCGGCCCCTCCCACACCCCTGTGGTTCTCTTCAGCAAACTGCAGCAAGGTGGACCCACAGCTCCCAACTCTGCCTTCTCCCCACAACCATCCTAGTCCCTGCCCTGTGACCTCAGCACCCGCCCTGTGACGCCAGTCCCCACCCTATGATGTCACTCTTGCCCCATGAGCTTAGCAGCCACCCTATGTCAGTCCCCACTCTATGGCATCACTCCTGCTCTATGACATCCCTCCTGCCCTGTGGTGTCAGTCCCTGCCCTATGATGTCACTCCTGCCCTATGACCTCAGCAACCTCCCCATAACATCACTTCTGGCCTATTACCTCACTCCTTCCCTATGATGTCACTCTCCACTCTATGATGTCATTCTTGCCCTGATACCACTCATGCCCTATGACATCACTCCTGCCCTATGATGTCAGCCCCTATCTATGACATCACTCCAGCACCTGCCTATGGCATCAGTCCCCACCCTATGACATCATTCTTGCCCTATGACATCACTCCTGCACTATGACCTTGGCAACTGCACTTCCCCGTGCACTTCCCTGCACTATGACATCACTCCTGCACTATGACATCACTCCTGCACTATGACCTTGGCAACTGCCTGTGACCTCACTCCCGCCCTATGACCTCACTCCTCCAGTCCCTGCACTGTGACATCAGACTTCCCTGGACTCCCTGGGCCAATGGGACATGGGTGGAGCTGACCTGGACTTGCAGAGCCCAGTGTCCTGCTGCCATCTGCGGCGTCCATATGGGGCTACCGCTGTCCCAGGACAAGGCTCCTCTTCCTGCCCGGAACTTTTGCACGAGGCAGACACACGGCGTGCTGAGCCCCCGGCTCGTGAGAGACGGGAGCGGGACGCGCACGCACCTCACCTCGGCTGTGAGCACCTTGAGGCTGCTTGTCACGCAGCACGGCACCCAGAACCGCCTGACGCAGCGAGGGACGACACCCGGAGAGCCACGGCCACTGGAGGCGCCAGGGCGGTCCCGGCAGCTGGGGGACCCTGAGAACTGGTTTCTGGCCTCTGCACGTCCCACCAGGCACGGGCGCACCCCTGCATTCTGGAGGGCATCATTTCCAGAGCCAGCGAGGAGCAGGGAGCGGGCAGTCCGCGGTCTCGGCGTGTCCCTGGGCTGAAGCGGAGCGAGGAGCAGGGAGTGGGCAGTCCACGGTCTCGGCACGTCCCCGGGCTGAGGGAGCGGGCAGTCCGCGGTCTCGGCGTGTCCCTGGGCTGAAGCAGAGCGAGGAGCAGGGAGCGGGCAGTCCGCGGTCTCGGCGTGTCCCTGGGCTGAAGCAGAGCGAGGAGCAGGGAGCGGGCAGTCCGCGGTCTCGGCGCGTCCCCGGGCTGAAGCGGAGCGAGGAGCAGGGAGCGGGCAGTCCACGGTCTCGGCACGTCCCCGGGCTGAGGGAGCGGGCAGTCCACGGTCTCAGCGCGTCCCCGGGCTGAAGCGGAGCGAGGAGCAGGGAGCGGGCAGTCCGCGGTCTCGGCACGTCCCCGGGCTGAGGGAGCGGGCAGTCCACGGTCTCAGCGCGTCCCCGGGCTGAAGCGGAGCGAGGAGCAGGGAGCGGGCAGTCCGCGGTCTCGGCACGTCCCCGGGCTGAGGGAGCGGGCAGTCCACGGTCTCAGCGCGTCCCCGGGCTGAAGCGGAGCGAGGAGCAGGGAGCGGGCAGTCCGCGGTCTCGGCGTGTCCCTGGGCTGAAGCGGAGCGAGGAGCAGGGAGCGGGCAGTCCGCGGTCTCGGTGCGTCCCCGGGCTGAAGCAGAGCGAGGAGCAGGGAGCGGGCAGTCTGCGGTCTCGGTGCGTCCCCGGGCTGAAGCAGAGCGAGGAGCAGGGAGCGGGCAGTCTGCGGTCTCAGCGCGTCCCCGGGCTGAAGCGGAGCGAGGAGCAGGGAGCGGGCAGTCCGCGGTGTCGGCGCGTCCCCGGGCTGACGGCAGCGGCCGTGTTTGGATGCGGTGAGATCGTCCCCCTCCGAGCTTTGACGTCGCGGTGGTGATGCTGTCTCAGTGGAGATCCAGCTGGGAGGCCCCTGTGACCTTTCTCTGGGCTGCCCAGGGCAGGCGGCAGCGGGGACAGCGGCTCCCAGGAGCCCAGGGCTGGGTCACACTGCGCGCTGCCGCTGAGCTGGGTGCTCACCGGGTTGGGTGGATGCAGCACACTTGTGACGCACGGTGTCTTCAGCTCGTGATGGCTTGGCGGGGCACGGCCAGTGCGGGCACGGCACACGGGCGATGCATGTGCTGGGAGTGCGGTACGCTCTGGTGATTATTCAAGTCCTGAAACGCTAGAGTGGAACAGGGCCCCTTGTCACGGTCAGGGGGAAGAACCCAGATTGTAACCTGCGGGACTTCAAATGCTCGCGAACCTTCCAGTCTGAGGGAGGCTGGTTCCCGGGTGCCGCTGGGTGGCACTGGGTGCCGGCGCTGTCCTGTGCACCTCCCTCCCGGTCTTGTTCACCGGGGCACCACTGAGGAATCAGACTCAAAAGTGAATCCATTGTCCCGGAACCCAGTTCTCTGTCAGCAAGTGATCCGACGCTACCTCTAATTTTCCAAAAGCAAAATCTGAGATTCACCTGCCCTTTCTCAACCGTAGACAGCTGAGCGTATTTTCTATTGCTGCTGTTAGAAATTACCTGGAGTTGGTGGATTAAAGCAACAGAAGGGCTTTACAAATAGATTGATTTCCTTGAGAGACATTTGTGAGAGAGAGAGAGAGAGAGAGAGAGAGAGATTTCCCATCTGCTGGGAAATCCCAGATGCCCACCAAGCCGGGACTGGAGCGCCTGGAGCCAGGAGCCAGGCGCTCCACCCGGGTCTCCCATGTGCGCGGCAGGCGCTCTCTGCTTGGAGCCGACGCTGGAATTGGAAGCGGAGCCGGAACTTGAACCCAGCACTCCAATGCGGCTCCCAGGCGCCCAGGTGGCATCTGGACCGCTGTGCTAAGTGCCGGCACTTCTCGGAGGCAGCAGCTGGGACCTCCAGGCACCCCCAGGAGCCCTGCACAGTCGCCGCTCAGCTCCAGGGTGAGCTGGGAGTGTCGGCCTCTGTCCCCTGCTGCGGAAAACCAGGAGCTACAGAGAGGCAGTCCCATCCCCCACTGCACAGAGAAGTAAGTTCATGCAGACGCCGCTGAGCGCACGCCAAGGTGGCTTTCAGTTTATTCATTAAAAGTTTTAAGTTGCTCCATATAGAAGAATTATGGAATTTTTAAAAATGCCTCTCGTGCCAGCCCTAAGGGATTAATTGATCCAGACAGTGATTATCGATGGCCACATCCATTAGACGGATGATGGATGGAGCGCCTGGCGCTGGAGGAGTCCCACCGCTGCCATTAGCGCCACGGCCGGGTCTGCGCATCCCAGCAGTCGACTGCCTCGAGGCGTCCCCGGCGGGGTCACACACGGCGCCACTCACCAGGCCTTCTTGCCTGGGCGTCACGTCTGAGACCACCGAAGCCCCCGCCTTCCCTTCACAAGGACACGGGGAATGGAGCTGCCACTCGGGAGAAGCAGACACACCGGGGGTTGGGACTCTGAGGACAATGGATCTGTTTCTGGGAAGAAAAGCTAATGCACAGAGAGAGAAGGGGCTCGGGTGCCGCCGTGCGAGGGAGACATGACTGCGATCCGGCCCAGCCGCCACCGCCGGGCTGGCTGTGTCAGGTGCGACCGCAGCACTTTGGTTACAGGTGCAAAGCGGGAATTGTTGGAGACCCACACCGCCAGCTTCAGCAGGAACACCATGCGACAGCTGACATTCGCAAACAAAAGGCGATAAAGGAAGAGGGTCTCTCTTTAAACATTTGTTTTGCTTATTTGCAAGGCACAGTTACAGAGAGGGAGGGAGCGCAGGAGAGACACAGAGAATCTTCCATCCCCTGGTTCACTCCCCAAATGACCACAACGGCCAGGGCGGGGCCAGGCTGCAGCCAGGGGCCAGGCGCTGCCTCTGGGTCTCCTCTGTGGTGCAGGGGTCCCAGCACGTGAGCCGTCTTCCATTGCCTTCCCGGCCGTTAGCAGGGCGCTGGATTGGAAGTGGAGCAGCTGGGACGTGAGCCGGTGCAGATATGGGATGCTGGTGCTGCAGGCAGTGGCTTCACCCACTGCGCCACAGCGCCGGCCCGGAAGCTCTAAACGAACGGACGAAGCAAGTATGAAAAAGATAACCTGCGGCTTTCGGCCATGTTTGAAATTTTCTACATCCAGAGTTTCAAAAATGGCGAAGGAAGTGACCAAGTCAGGGAATAAAGCAGCTTCCCCCGCTGCATTTTCAGCGGTCAGCGGGGAGGGCCGCCCGAGGGGCCGGGCACCGCCGCCTGCGACCGCCCGCGTGAGGCTCAGGGCAAAGCCTGTGCTGGGCCCCGGAATCGCCGCGTGGCTGGGAGGCTCTGTCGGTCGGCACCGTGTCTATAAATCCACACCCAGCCGGCCAGCTCCCCGCTGCCCACGGCGGACCCCGGGACCCTGGGCGGCTCCGTGCCCACGGGATTCAAACAAGGGGGGACTAAGTCCCCGCAGAGGGAGGTGGCGGTGCAGAGAGGCAGCAGCCGCCGTGACGAGGCCGGGCCCGGGCCGAGTTCGTGCACCTGCACACTGACGCGCTTCCTGAACGATAAGGAGAGCAGGGAGCAGCCACAAAGCCCATGCCGGAAGCAGGCGTCCTATTTAGGGGTTTGTTCTCATTTCATCCACGTCCTGCTCTGGCCTCTTCCTGCTCCCGGAGCTTGGATCCTTCCTGCTCTCCCTCGCAAGCCGGCCTCCCGCCCAGCCTCTGCCCTGTCCTCCGGCCTGGCCGCCTGGCCCCATAGTCAGGGGCTGGTGGCCGTGTCCAGGGCGGGCGGGGTGTGTGCCTGGCGCCGTCTCCATTGCTCCAGATCCGGGGCACGGGGTACTGGGGTCTAGAACCCAGCTCCAGCCTGGCGCGGCCCAGGGGGCCCAGGGGCTGGTTCAGACGCTGGGAGGGTGCAGGGCAGGGCCCGTTCAGTTCCCTCTGAGCCTCGGCCCCAGCACCCTGCTGGCCCCTCACTGCGCCAGCTGTACCTCTGCCCACACGCCAGGCACCTGCTCTGAGGCTGGGAAGGGGCTCCCAAGTGCACTAAGAGGGACTGAAGCTAAGGATGCTGGCGACTCCGCTCAGACCCCCCCCCCCCCAGTGTGGTCCCCGCTCGGCTCCCGAGGGATCCAAGGACATGGCGCTGGGCACACGGGGTCCTTGTCCTCCAAGGGCCGTCAGTCCCGAGAGCAGCTGGGCGGTACACGCGTGTCGATAGGCAGGAGGGTTGCAAGGTTAGGGTGCTCAGGGAAAGAAGGGGCTGACGTCACAGCGCCAAGGCTGCTCCGAGGGTGGGGAAGGGGCGGCGCCCAGTGGGTGGGAGGACCCAGCAGGCAGGGGGTGGAGGCCCCAGTGGGCGGGGAGTGCCCAGACCCAGCACCGGGCGCGGGGGGGGGGGGCAGCAGGGGGAGGGGCAGCGGGTGGGAGGGACCAGCAGGCTGGGGCTGGCTGGAATCTGGGTGAGGGGCAGGTGGAGGTCCTGGAGGAGAATGTCCCAAAGAGCAAGAATGAGAGACTGGAACATGGCAGCCCAGGTGCGTGTTTGGAGTTCTGGGGACAGAACTGGCCAAGGTGGGTGAGGGGCGGGGGGCGGGGCTGAGGTGGAGCCGAGCCGGATCCAGCGGCCACTGTGTCTTGTTTGGGTGCCCCGGGAGCCCAGTAGGAGGCCTCGGGCTGGGTCGCCTCGGGACCCGTGGGACCGTAGCCGCGTCTCCTGCGTGTGTGCCGTCCGAGTCAGTGCCCGGGAGGGAGCGAGGGGGCTGAGCCGGTCTCAGGGCCCAGAGGACCGGCTGCTTCCAGGTGAGGGGAACTCTCGGGGCGGAAAAGGGGTGACAACGATGGGGCCGGCGCTGTGGCCTAGTGAGATGCCAGCAGCCCTTCTGGCCCAGGTTCGAGTCCCGGCTGCTCCACTTCCCATCCTGCTCCCTGCTCATGGCCTGGGAAGGCAGTGGAAGATGGTCCAAGACCTTGGGCCCCTGTACCCACAGGGGAGACCCGGATGGAGCTCCAGGCTCTTGACTTCAGCCTGGGGAGTGGACCACCAGATGGAAGATCTCTCTTTCTCTCTCTCCGACTTTCAAATAAATAAATCTTTTTTAAAAAGAAAAGAAACGATAATGAACCGCTAGGAAGTGCCGCGAGGGAAGGGACCGCAGCGGGCGGAGCAGCAGGACGGCCACGCATCACACGTGACGACAGGAATCAAAGCTACGGGTGGAGCCGGCCGCTGCCTGAGACCCTGAGACGCAGTGGGGAACAGAGCGGGGGTCTCCACCCTGGCCCGCACTCCCTGTGAAGTGAGAGAGCTGCTGGTGGCCAGGGGCGGGCATTTCCCCCTGGCAGAGCGGGGCAGTGTTCCCCTGGGCCAGGGAAGGGGCCCTGTGCCTGCACCCACAGCTCGCGTGGAGAGAAGCCGCAGGTCAGAAACCAAGCCGACTGTGAGGAAGCGCCGGACTCCGCTTTCAGGGTCCAGGCCGGAGCACGCTGTCCTCCCGCAGCGTGGACAAGGCAGCCGGGGCCGGGTTATGCCGGGGCCGGGTTATGCCGGGGCCGGGTTATGCCTTGTGTGGTTATAACTCTGCAGAAACCGTGTGATGAAGACAGAGGACGAGCCGCAACCCGGGAGGGAAGAGTTGCCGGTCACGTCTCCGGTCGGACCAGCGCCCAGGACTGCTGAATAAATTCGCATTCGGGCCGTGGCGCTGCTGCTAGGGTGGACAGAAGATCTACGTGGCACCTTCAGGGAGGAGCTCATGGAACGCGATGTGTCTAGTCTCAGGAAACGCAGGTGACCACGTGCCCAGGCGGCCAGCTCACACCAGCAGACGCTGGTGACGGTGCAGAGACCAGGCGCCCACAGCTGCCGGAGGGGGCGTGAGGCAGCCGCCCTGGCATAAGGAGAACTCGCTCACACACAGTCAGGTGTTCACAGAGCCTTGATTGGGGGCGCCCGGAGCCGGGGTGAGCAAAGCGTGGCCCTTCCACGCCAGGAGACGCTGGTCCTCAGCACACCGGGTCCTCGTGCACGGCTGGGGACACTGGGGATGCTCCAGTCTCTGCCTGTGATAAAAGTGGACGGCCCAGGCGTGCAGGGGCAGCTGCAGAGACCGGCGCTGGACAGCAGGTTCTGCCCCAGCGGCATCCTGGGGGGCATTTGGGGCCGCGGCCAGGGCAGGTGGCAGCTTTGCTGGAGGCTGGGCCGAGGCGCCCGTGATCTGTCTGCATCACTTCGACAGCTGTCTGTCAATCTGTGGTCACCACAGGCACTAGAGGAGGAGAGCACAGCAGGGAGCCGGGGCGGGACACCCAGCCAGAGGTGAAGCTGTGTCCAGGCTGGCGGCACCTACCAGCCATATTTGCCCCCGGGGCCTTGCCACAGCTCACTGGGCGGCTGGTGATGTCACTGGCGTCATTGTCCAGGTCTGCAGGAGAGGTGACAGGCGCCTGCTCCTAACAAGGGCGACTCCCGGGTTCTGTCTGCTTTGACCACGCTCACCAGCCATGGACTGACCACAGGCCACGAAGCCTGGGATCGGGGGGCAGAGCTGCGGAGCTGAGTGAGAGCAGCAGCGGCGTGGGAGAACAGGCAGAAGTGAGGACCGAACTCCTCCAAGCAGAGATCCGAGGCGCACGGTGCCCCCCAGCCGCTGCCCACGTGGAGCAGTGGTGAGACCCGGCTGGAGAGAGAGCCAAGGAAGTCGCCCAGGGTGCAGCAGAGAGAGGAAACCTTTGGTGGAAAGTGCCCGGGGGTCACCCTGTGGGCTCCCTGGAGGCTGGGGAGAGACGCCTGTGTCGCTGTCTTCCCTGGGAGCCCGTGGGTCACCCTCACTGTGGGCTCCCTGGATGCTGGGGAGAGAGGTCTGTGTCGCTGTCTTCCCTGGGAGCCCGTGGGTCACCCTCACTGTGGGCTCCCTGGATGCTGGGGAGAGACGCCTGTGTCGCTGTCTTCCCTGGGAGCCCGTGGGTCGCCCTCACTGTGGGCTCCCTGGAGGCTGGGGAGAGAGGTCTGTGTCGCTGTCTTCCTGGGCCCGGCTGACATATTACGGATGCTGCTCCATTGCTTTATGGCTTCATTGACTTAGCAGTTATCAACCTTGTTATAAAGCTCGGGGGACCGAGGCAGCACTGGTGTGGGAGCAGATGAGGAGAGGAGGGGAGCACACAGGCGTGGACACAGGCGTGTGCTGGACACAGGAGTGGACACAGGTGTGGACACAGGTGTGGGTACAGGTGTGTACTGGACACCGCATGGACACAAGGGTGTACTAGACACAGGCATGGACACAGGCACCTGGACACAGGCGTGGACACAGGCGTGTGCTAGACACAGGAGTGGACACAGTTGAGGACATGAGTGTGAACACAGGCATGGACATGGGTGTGAACACAGGCATGGACATGGGTGTGGACACAGGTGTGGACATGGGTGTGAACACAGTTATGGACATGGGTGTGGACACAGTTATGGACATGGGTGTGAACACAGGCGTGGAGATGGGTGTGAACACAGTTGTGGACATGGGTGTGGACATAGGCGTGGACACAGGTTGGACACAGGCACCTGCACCTGGGCTCCGTGGACGCTGCCACGTGAAATCAGTAGACCACAATCTCTGGCCACATCACACGTAACACACATGCCAGCTCACGGAGAGACCCGCACCGGAGGAGCAGGAACCTGGGACACTCGGAATGAATGTAATTTCTGCACAACTTTTGTTGGAATAACTTCTTCAACGAGACACAAAATGTGCAAATCATGAGGGAATGTGCCAGATCATCTCAGTTTCAGAAACACCCTGACCAGAGTCACGGATGTCAAACGCACACACAGCGGTACACAGGATAAACATGGCCCCGTTAAGGGGTATTGATGTTCTTAAAGATTCACTGTATTATTTGAAAGACACAGTTAGAGAGAAAGAGAGAGAGAGCGGGAGAGAGGTCCTCCATCTCCTGGTTCACTCTCCAGATGGCTGCAATGGCCAGGACTGGGCCAGGCTGAAGCCAGGAGCCAGGAGCTTCTTCCAGGTCTCCCAGGTGGGTGCAGGGGCCCAAGCACCTGGACCACCTCCCGCTGCCCTCCCAGGTGCATGAGCAGGGAGCTGCATGGGAAGTGGGGCAGCTGGGACAAGAACCTGTGCTCATACCGGATGGTGATAGGTAGTGACAACGCCAGCCCTGCAGCCGCCTGTGCTCACCTCCCCGAGACAGTGTCTGACTGCTTTTCCCTTAGCTTCTGGGCGAGTCTCTCTGGGTCACGCCCACGAGGGTTCCGGCTGAGGGAGTGTCCTTCTGCTGTGTCCAGCCCAGGGCTCAGCGATCGCCGCCTGGTTCCTGGGCAGTGCTCGGAAGGGCAGCTCCTCGGCCGGCGGTGGGCATTCGGAGTCCACCCCGACGCCTCCTGCGGCTCCCGGGGGGCTTCCCCGTCCCGAGCAGCGAGCCCCCTCCTGCAGCTCGGCCCTCACCCCTCTGCTCACGCAGGCAGCGTGGGAGCCGGCACTTGGCGCTTATTTATTGCCGAGAGCTGTTGGGACTTAATGACACATAAATCTCCAGTGATGGAGTCAGCTCTCCACATTCCTGGCTCCGCACACGAGGCCCGGGATAAAACGGCCCGGGAAGGGGGCAGGCGGCGCTTTGCGGGGTCCCTACCCAACGAGTCTGTGCCAGCGCTGGCGGCCGGTGGGGGTGGGGCGTGAGTCACGGTCGCGGGAACGTGGGCACGAGGTGGGGAGACCTCTGTAGCAGTGCACGTGGGGACCGCGTCTGCTCACGGAGACGACCGGCGCAGAACAACAGCGTCAGGTGCGTCTGAGATGCAGAGCCCATGTGTGGCTGGCGGGGGAGGGGCCTGAATTTGGGGGTCCACTTGCTCGGGGTGGGGGGGAGGCCCTGCTCGGTCCGGGCTCTGCGTGTCCAGCCCGCAGGCAGGAGGACATCCTTGGGAGATTTCCCTGCTGTCTGCCCCCGCCCCCTCCCCCTCCACCAGGAGCCCAGCCCGGAGACGCCGGATTCTCCTTGCTCTGCCCTTGGCCGTCACTTCCTCCTGGCTGGGCTCCAGCCCTGGATGCTCGTCCCCTCCCCAGCGGCGCACCCCGGGCGGACGTCCCCCAGCCTCTGCTCCCCTGGCCGTCTCTGGCTGGGGAGACGCTGACTCCCGCTGTGGCCGGCAGCTTTGCTGGTCCCCGGGCTGCTCAGAGCCACTGCCCGGGCGCCAGATGCCAGGGAGACGCAGCCCTGCAGAGCAGCAGGCGAGCCGCGTGCGCCCGGCTGGGGAACGTGCTCCTCCGTCCGTTGTGTGCCACAAGCCCTGCCCCTGTCCTTGGCCTCTGGGTGCGGCTCAGGGAGAGCCCTGGCCTGGGCAGGGCCCGAGGGTGGTGCAGGGTGCTGCCCAGAGGGTCCCTGCCGTGGCGACGTGTGCAGAGCTGGCGCTGGGATGGACTGGGGCAGCGGGTTTGGGGCTGGTTCACCTGCTAAACACCAACAGGACACATGTCCCGGTTCCTGTCCCACGATGCACAGGGGCCCTGTCCTCTGGACACCTGAGTGAGGGTGGCACTCACTTGGAACCTGTGGCTTTCAAGGCCCCTCCAGTGCACACCTGTTTTGGAAGTCCTGTTAGAAATACGACCTCGTCAGGTGTAGAAGGCGCCACCACCGTCCCCATTTCACAGACAGGGAAGCGGAGGCTCGGGGTGACCTTGGCCACCCTGGCCTCCTGCCACCTGCTGTATCTTCTTGTCAAAGCCGCTCCTTGGCAGGGAATTCCTGTGTGACAATTGGACCTCCGGGGGGAGGAGGAGGCCAGAGAGGGGGCAAGAGCGGGTCCCGGCCTCCCTGAGCGCAAAGTGAGGACCCGGTGTGGAGCCCAGTGGCCCCTGGGTGAAGGAGCCTTCCGGATCCTGGGAGCCAGCGAGCCAGAACTCAGCAGCCCGCCGGGGTGGCCGGACGAGCGTTCTCTCCCCTGCTTGGGTCCCGGAGAGCTCGGGGCCCGCCTCTCGCTGCCGCCATCGCAGGAGAGGCGCAGGGACCTGCCACGCCTCGGGGACCAGCCATGCCACAGGGCCTCGGCCACCCGGCTGCGCTGCCCCAGCCGGGGCTCTGCTCTCCCAGGCTGTGCGAGAAGAAGTCGTCATTGACTCGAGACGGTTTTCTGAAAAATCTCGCTCGCGGGCAGCCAAGCGCTGACCTGCTGGGAAGACGGATGAGCGGCTCGAGTCGTAAAGATTCCTAAGTGACACTTGGCGAGAGTTATTTCCGGGGGGTCGCTGCCGCTGAATTGCCACTGCAGACGCTCGCCCGGCTCCCGGCTCTGAGGAACGAAAGCTGCCGAGGGCCCAGCCGGCCGCGAGCGGTGGAGACACTCACGTCTCAGGGCCGCCGCAGAGACTCACCCGTCTGACCTGAGCCCCTAACTGGCGGTGGCGGCCCAGGCAGGAGGCGCAGGACAGCACCGGCCTCGGGGACAGGCCCAGCGGCCAGCAGGTCCTCCTCCCCCCGCTGGACTGCGCCCCACTGCTGAGTGTTGTCACACACGTCGTAGATGTGACCCTGTTCCCTTCCCATGTGCATGACAAAGAGAGACGAAATGGCCCAGCCAGGTATCCACGTTCCTGTCCGACCCGTGCTGTAGCCAGCCGGCGCTAATCGGGGCCCTGAAGCAACACGGCCGCCGTCTCACACTGCTTCCGGAAGCCGGGCTGCCGACCCAGGTTGCGCTGGGCTGGGACCCACGCGTCCCCTGGGCCGACGCCTTCTCGCGTCCCCTCTTCTCCGGTCTGTGGCTTTGCTTTCTCCCCGCAGCCAGCGGGGCCCCTGTGTGAAACCTCACACTCTGACCTCCGGGCCGTGCCAAGGTCAACTGATCCCACCTGTCGCCCTGGCGCCTCCCGGCCACGTGGCGCTCACAGTCACAGCTCCCAGGGACCAGGGCGCAGCTGGTTCTGGTGCGGTTCTGCCAGCAGGCTGACCCTGGGCTGGGCAGCGGGATGGCTGCGTCTCTGTTGTCCACACGTCACCCTCGGCGCCATCCCCAGCATCACGGGGCTCCTGGAGGGAGCGGCTTCCTTCCCAGCCACCGCACCTGTCCTGCAGGCCCAGTGCCACTCTGCCACAGTAGCCGTCGGCCGGCAGGCAGGCAGAGCAAGGGGCAGCCGGGTCTCAGGGCGTTAGAGCGTGAGAGGCAAAGATGTGTGCGGCCCAGGAGGGAGGAACGCGGCGCTCCTGCTGTGATGGACACACGGCCGGCCCGACAGCACGCGGCACCTCACCGGCCCCGGCTAGAACACGAGGTCATTTTCTGTGTGGTTCAACACCGAGGGCCCAGCGGCTGGCAGAAGGGGCGGAGCAGGCGCTAGGAAGTGCTTGCACAGTGGACGCGTGAAAGATGGGGCGGGGCCCCTGCGCCCAGGCGGGACGCCCGGACGGAGCCCCAGGCCCCTGGCTTCAGCCCTGCCCGGCCCCGGCTGTGGAGAGTATTTGGGGATGAACCAGCGGATGGGAGCTCTCTCCCGCTCCCTGCCTTTCAAGCGATGAAGATAAATATATAAAAGACTTTAAAACCTGTAAAAGAAACTAACAACGGTTATCAGTTGGTTCAGGTGAGAGTTATCAGGAGCCGTTAAGGGTAATAAGCGCTACATGCAGCCTGCAATAGGGGCCCTGGAAAATGCGTGATCCCCCCCCCCGCCTCGCACTCAGAGCCGGAGCACGGTGGCCAGCGCCCTGGCCTCGGCCCACGCGGGTCCGTGACTTGCTGACAGCGGCTGGCGCTGTGCCGTGGCCCCACCCCGGGCTGAGACGGAATCTCAGGGCGGACGATGAAGACGCCTGGGGTGACCCCCTCCGGGCCCCAGGGCTGCAGGCCGGCTGGGCGGGTGATGTGGGCACAGCTGCGAAGGGGACAGTGGCCAGGGACACAAGCTTGCCCACCCGACACCCAGCCAGGAGCCGGGCTCCACGCTTGTGTCTCTGCCATGTCGTCCTTCTGTCCTTCCTGCAGGGCAGCCCTAGCTTGTCAGCGCAGCTCCTGTCCCCCCCCCCCCCCCCCGCCCCGGGCTTGCCAGCTGGAGATGAGGCCGGTGGGCAGCCAGCTTCCCTCTGAGTGACAGGGAAAATGGAGAGGTGGGGTCCTGGACAGCACGCTGGGACGTGGATGGGTGGACAGGAAGTCGTATCATAAGTCACAGACCTCAGGCCCCCAAAGCTGTCGAGGGTCCTCCAGTGGAAAGGTGGCAGGGGATCTGTGCTGCCCACCTGGGGTGGCTACTGGCTGAATTCACTATACTGAAAGCCGTGACACAGCGACACCATGCTGAGATGAGACGGAACAGCCTGGAACCCAGAGTCTCCCCAGGGAAACCATGGAGGAATCCAGAGGCTCCTGGGAGAGGCAGGTGCCACGTGGACATCAGAGTCAGGAGCTGGCCCTCCACGGCCGTGGCCCAGCTGATTCCAGGGACGAGATGGTGCCACAGCCGGGCAAGGCTCCGCGTCGGCAGCGTGGACAGCACTTGGGGCTCCCGAGTTTGGCCAGGATCACGGATTCCTCCTCCGAGGGGGACGTTCCCAAGTGTCCATCATGAGTGGCCAGCAGCAGGACGAGCGGCTGTGGACACCGGTCCGACTGGGCCAGCAACATGGCAGGTTGAGGATCCTGGTTAGGAATGGGGGTCCGACTCGCTCCTGCAGACCTTCTGCCTTTCAAAACCCCACAAAAGCAACAGTGAGGTCCCTTCCCCAGCCCTCGGGCCCCACACGACTCGGGGAGCAGCTGAGGGCGCCAAGCTTTGGGGGTGGGGAATGAGAGGCTGGGTGGAGGTGACCCACAGCACTGGCCCCAGCGACGCGGTTTGGGGTCCCATCGAGGTGAGGGTTCAGGTGCCATGGGCTTATGTGAGACGCCACAGGGACACCTGCCGGGGCTGGGTGCGCTGGCCAGGGCTCCCAGTGCAGGCGCCTGGAGCTGGACCTGGGGGCCTGGGGCGGTGCAGAGCTCACTGCTGAGCCAGAACAGCGTGCGAGGACCCCAAGCCGGGCTCCTGCGGAGACTCAGAGGAAAGGGGCGCAGGGGTTGGGGTCCCCACCTTGTGAATGGGACCCCGAGAGCGGCCTCTTGCCCTGGGGCTCGCCCCGTGCCCTTTGGCTGGGAGTTGTACCCGTAAGCACTGGGAGGCACGCTCGGGTCGCTGATGTCTGGGCTCTGCGTCTCCCCAGGGCAGTGTGCAGGGCTGTGAGTCCCCGCCCCCCCAGCTGGGGGTGCCGGGCTCTGCTGCTGTTCTGTTCGTGTCTGCGAACACCCACCTCACATAGCTCTGACTTCCGAGAGGAGCGCCGGCTCACCTGCGAGGCATCAGTCAGCGCGTTCAAACGTGCGAGCATTGTGTCTGCAAGCGCCATGCCCGTGGGAGCAATCCGCCGTGATGGCCCGGACCTGGCGTGGGGCCCACGGGGGCCTACGCCACGCGGGGAGGAATCTGTTTTCTCTGCTGATTAGGTGAGTTCGTCTCCTACACACATTATGGCACTCGGCGCTCCTTCAGATGGTGTTGACGCTGTATCGTTTTTTGTCTGATTTGTTGATGGTTGAGGCAGGGCTCTGAAAATCGACACCCTGCTTTGAAAAGGGACCAGGACTTCCCTGGGGAGTTTTTCATTTCCTGCTTGAAGACTTTTAGGTGTGGTTTCTCTTTTTTTTCCTCCTCTCCCCCACCTGTTGCCAACCCCTGTGGATTTCACTCCGCGCTTGGCAGGGCCCCTCCCCGTCGTCTGGTGCCTGGTGCCTGGCGTCCCTGTGAGTTGTGTGTGGCTGCAGAGCAAGCAGCTGAGACACCGCGACGCAGCAAGATCGGCGCTCGGTGAGTCACCGTCCTGGGGTCAGGAGCCCGGTGAGATGCAGTGGGAGCGTCCGGCCCGGGTGCCCAGTCTGACGCCGCCGGGAGCGTCTGGCTCGGGTGCCTGCTCTGGCTGCCCTCACGGCACTGGCTGGGGCTGTGCTCTCACCAGGGGTTCGGCTCAGGTGCACCTGCTCGGTGCTCCGTCGGGGGGAGAGGCTTCTCTCTGGGTTCTTTGACACCTGGACTTCTCCCAGAGCTGCTCCAGCTTGGCACGTGACCTCAGAGAGTGCAGCCAGCAGGAGGGGGCACAGGGAGAGACCTAATCCCAGACGTGGTGTCCTGGCTGTCTCTCTGTGCGCGCGCTCTCTCTCTTTTAAGATTTATTCATTTATTTAAAAGGCGGAGTTACAGGGAGGAAGAGACCGGGAGAGAGAGCAGGAAGTCTTCCATCCTCTGGTTCACTCCCCTGTTTGCCACAATGGCCAGAGCTGCACTGAACTAACGCCAGGAGCCTGGAGCCTCCTCTGGGTCTCCCACGTGGGTGCAGGGGCCCAACACTCGGGCCGTCCTCCACCGCTTTCCCAGGCCACAGCAGAGAGCTGCATCGGGAGTGGAGCAGCCGGGACTTGAAGGACGGAGTTTGAAGGATGGTGTGGGAGGACGGCGCTTGGATCCAGACCTGGCTGGCGCCCCTGCGGCCCAGCCCAGGAGGGGCTGCGTGTGCACAGTGGACAGAGGAGAGGAGACGGCTTCTGTCCACTGTTCTGTTCTGCCTGGTCTCCCCTGCGGAGTCACATGCACGAGGCTGATGTGTGGGGCGTTGCGGGCTGTGTAGACGCAACTCTCCCTCCTGGATCCGACTCTTCCCTCGTCGGGGGGCCTGTCTCTTCTCATGTGTGTCCTCCGCAAGTCTCTTTTTACCTCTTTTGAAAAAAGATTAATTTACCTACTTCTGACTTGAAAGTCAGGTGACAGAGAGAGAGGGAGGGAGAGGCTGGGAGAGGTGGACCGGTCCATCGGCTGGTCCGCTCTCCACACGCCCACACGACAGGGGCTGGGACAGGCGGAAACCAGGAGCCAGGAACTCTGAAAATAACAGCCACACGCTGGGGAAGAATGGCTGCAGTCCGCCTCTCTGGCTGAGGTTTTGTATCCGACCACGGCTGCGAGCGCTCACTTCACCACGGAAGACGAGCCCGGGCCACCAGGCAGCGAGGAGAGGCTTGGCCATGAGGCGGATGCCAATCCAGCCCCCAAGACCTCGCCCGCGCCCGCCACTGTGCAGAGGCCAGCGGCGCCCAGCTGGCTGAGGGTGAGGACAGCTCGCACACTGGGGACGGCACTCAGTGGGCGTGTCTTCGTTAGTCCAAGGCCCGGCCCAGCCAGCCCACTCTCAGACTCTGCCCCAAGACGTCACCGTCATCCACATGAGGACAGAGCGCGGTGTCACAACCGTGTCACACATGCCATCCCCTCCTGTCCAGCTCTCTGTGGCTGCCCCAGGCACCCGGAGCTGGGCGGGGCGTGGGAGGAGTGCTGTTTAGCTCCCCCTGTTGGAGGCTGCAGGTCCTGTCTGGGGGGCCATGAGCTTGGCCCGGCTGTCACCACATGGAGGGGCGGAGAAGGCAGCCACCTTGGTAGGCATCAGCCTGCTAATGCCCTCCGGGCCAGCAGGGATCCCTCCTGGGGATGGGACTCCATGACGTCACCACCTCTCCAGGCCCCGCCCCTCACACAGCATCTATGCCATAGCACTGGGGACCTAGCATCCAGCCAGGAACTCCAGGGGGTACTTCCAAACCCTACCCAAGCCACAGCGCCCCTCAGCGGGGATCGTGGGCACCCACACGGGGGGTTGTTACTCAGGTACATGCAGGGTCCCCCAGACACCATGACTGCCCAGTGGGACCCGATCAGATCTGGCGAGTGGACAGAGATAGGCAGTTCAGTGCGTGGCTGGAGCAGGTGCCGGCGGTGGGAATTCAGCACACACACACCAGGAAGGTTCACTGGAAAATGCTGAGAGTGGGTTGTGGGGCCGGCGCCACAGCTCAATAGGCTAATCCTCCACCTGCAGCACTGGCATCCCGGGTTCTAATCCCGGTTGGGGTACCAGATTCTGTCCCATTTGCCCCTCTTCCAGGCCAGCTCTCTGCTGTGGTCCGGGAGTGCAGTGGAGGATGGCCCAAGTGCTTGGGCCCTGCACCCCATGGGAGACCAGGAGAAGCACCTGGCTCCTGGCTTTGGATCAGTGCGGTGCACCGGCCGGAGCAGCCATTGGAGGGTGAACCAGCGGAAAAGGAAGACCTTTCTCTCTGTCTCTCTCTCTCACTGTCCACTCTGCCTGTCAAAAAATAATAATAATAAAAGAAAGTGGGTTGTGGGGCCGGGTGCTGTGGCTTAGCGAGTCAAACTGCCACCTGGGATGCTGGCATCCCATATGGACACCACTTCCTGTCCCGCTGCCCCACTCCAACCCAGCTCCTGCTGCGGCCTGGGAAAGCAGAAGTTGGCCCAAGTGCTTGGGCCCCTGCACCCATGTGGGAGACCCTGATGGAGCCCCTGGGTCCTGGCTTTGGCCTGGCCATTGCAGCCATCTGGGGAGTGAGCCAGCGAACGGAAAATCCCTCCCCTGCCCCCACTGTGTGTGTGTGTGTGTGTGTCTCCCTCTCTCTAGGGAACTCTGACTTTCAGCATAAATTGAAAAATTAAAATATGGTGGAGTGTGATAAAGTCTGAACAGTTTTACAAGTGGAAAAGATAGGGGAACTTCCAAAGGCTGCGGACGAGTGGAATCAGACCACGACGCACGTGTCCCTGAGCATTTTGTCCAGGGTCCGAACATCGAGGGACTGCAGTTATTGTCACTGAAATCCGCCCTTTCTGCGCCCAGAGAGTGTGAGACCTAAGACGGCCCTCGCAGATGCACCGAGGGCTCTCGGCTCCAGAACCAGCCATCACACCGAGGGCTCTCGGCTCCAGAACCGGCCATCACACCGAGGGCTCTCTTGGCTCCAGAGGCCGGCGTCGCGGCTGCTTCCTGTGCCCCTGCAGGAGCCTGGTGCGGTTTCTGTCGTCCGTGACATCCGTGTGGGCGATGCTGCTTTCGAATCTGTTTCCTTAGGATTTCACTTTGCTTTTGCTATGAGTTCTATCAATTACCCAGAGACCGGCTTGACAGTGTCCAGCCCCCCTTGCGGGCCCTGTGCGCGCCTCTGTCGGTTCGCAGGTCTGCTGCTCACGGCGCGTGTATCATGGTTATGTCTCTGTCTGCGTCTCCGTGATGAAATTTCGCTCTTTGTTTCCCACCGTAATTCTTGCCTTGGACTGCGCGTTGTCTTATGTTCACAGCCACACGGCAATTCTTATGTTGACTATTTTCATGGTCCATCTTTCCCCCAATTTTTCACTTTGAAAATGATCTGTCTTTATGAGAACATTTTTTCTCTTCTGAATAGCACACGGTTGAGGGGCCGGCGGCGTGGTGCAGTGGGTTAAGCCTCCGCCTGCACTCTGCAGGTGCCTGTGGGTCCCCAAGGCCCCAGGGGACGAGAGACAGGGGGTGGGGGTCCTTCTGGCTCAAGGTTGGGTCTTCGCAGTAGAGGACGTCCATCGTGCATCTTCAGGTTCGCCATGGGCAGTGCTCTGGCTCCACCCTGGTCAGGTGCAAACTCAGGGAGCCTGCACTGTGGTGCAGTGGGTGGAGCCGCTGCCTGCGACGCCGGCGTCCCCTATCGGAGCCCCAGTTCAGTCCAGCTGCTCCACTTCCCATCCAGCTCCCTGCCAATGTGCCTGGGAAAGCAGCAGCCGATGGCCCAGATGCTGGGGGTCCCGGAAGGAGTTCTCGGCCCCTGGCTTTCAGCTGCCCAGGCCTGGATGCTGTGGCCATCTGGGGAGTGAAGCAGCAGATGGGAGGCCTCTCTCTCTCTCTCTCTCTCTCTCTCTCTCACTGCCCTTCAAAGTCAACACATACATCTTGCAGAGAAGCCTCAGGCCTGGCACTTTTCGGCGACAGGATTGGCACCTGCTTCTCTGCTGCTGCCGGCACTGGTGCCCTCCTGGTGCTCGTCTTCACCTGGAGGCACCAGGTGTCCCGGAAATGGTCACTGTGGGGCCCGTGGGGCCTGTCCCCCCGCCTCAGTCTCCCTGGTCAGCTTCTCCCATGACCCCCCTGCCTGCACCCGGGGCTCGGGTCATTGTCGCCGCACGCTGGCCCCGGAGGGGGGGAGCCGTGCTGGGTTTGCTCCTGTCTGTTTCCTAGGAGGCCGACCACTTTGATTCTCTTACAGGATGTGAGCTTGGAGGGGTCTTCCCACTGCCCAGTCCCCCTTATCACTTGGCAAAGGTCTTTCCGGACGCCCCGGGGCTCTGCCTTGGCCGCCTCACAAGGCCATGTCCTCCTGTCAGTGCCCTGGGGTCTCCACTCACCTCCAGCCCAGCGGCCCCGCCCTGTCCACCCTGAGGGCTCTCACTGGACATCTGCAGGCTGCTCGGGCCTCCTGACAGCAGCAGGCCAGGCTCGCCTGGGCACCACCGCACGGCTCCGTGGCCAGAGAGCAGCCCTGGGCAGCACACCGGGCCCGCAGCCTGCGCGTGGCTCCCCCATGCTCTGCCTGGGTCCACAGCCGCTCCGCCTCTGTCCAGACTCCGGCTGTCTCCAGTCAACGCCTTCAGCAGCCGATGGCCAGGAGCGAAAGTCTGTGTGCCCACTTTTTTAAAATAAGGATTTATTTATTTATTTGCACGTCAGAGTTACAGAGAGAGAGAGAGAGGGAGAGAGAGAGAGAGAGGTCTTCCATCTGCTGGTTCACTCCCAAAATGAGTACAATGGCTGGAGCTGGGCCGATCCAAAGCCAGGACCCAGCACTCGGGCCACGGTCACTGCTTTCCCAGGCGCATTAGCAGCGAGCTGGATCGGAAGTGGAGCATCCGGGGCTTGAACTGGGCCCACATAGGATGCAGGTGCCACAGGCCTTACCGGCTACACCACAGGGCCAGCCCTGAGATTTATTTTTCTTGCTAAGCTGATCAAGGCTGATCGAGTAAAACATTTGCACTAGTAGGGACGGTGCAAGAACATCCCTGTGGACTGCAGATGTGGGAGGGCGGCCCAGCGCCTCGTGAGCACACGCCGGACCCTTCAGCCAGTGTCTTCTGTGGCACAGAGCAGCGCGCTCGCGGTGGTGCAGCGGCGGATTCTGCCGGGAAGGAAAGGCAACGTCCCCCAGATCCCCCGGAGACGGAGCTGCCCGCGAGCAGACCGAGAGCCTGGCAGCCCGCGGAGCTCAAAGGGTCCCGGCCGCAGCCCTGGCACATGCAGGGTCCCGCAGCACGGCCAGAGGGTAGAGCCGGTCCGTGTGCGGAGAGAAATCGGGTGCCTGGCAGAACAAGAGGAGCCCCCCAGGCGCTGCAGCGTCCTCGTCAGCCTGCAAGACCCCCGACCCGCTGCACCGCACCACACCCGGCCCAAGGCTCACAGCCATCCCCAGGTGGACGGACGGGCACGGTTCCGCCCACGCAGCCGCAGAGTGGAGGGCCTGGGGCCCCGGCTGCTCCTCTTCTGATCCAGCTTCCTGCTAATGAGCCTGGGAAGGCAGTGGAGGACGGCCTGAGTGCTTGGGCCCCGTGGGCCCCTTGCACCTGCGTGGGAGACCTGGAAGAAGCTCCTTGCTCCCGGCTTAGGACCAGCCCAGCTCTGGGCATCTGGGAAGTGAACCAGCAGGTGGAAAACTTCTCTCCCTTTCTCCCTCTCCCTCTCTCCCTCTCTCCCTCTCTCCCTCTCTCCCTCTCTCCCTCTCTCCCTCTCTCCCTCTCTCCCTCTCTCCCTCTCTCCCTCTCTCCCTCTCTCCCTCTCCCTCTCTCCCTCTCTCCCTCTCTCCCTCTATCCCTCTCTCCCTCTCTCCCTCTCTCCCTCTCCCTCTCTCCCTCTCTCCCTCTCTCCCTCTCTCCCTCTCTCCCTCTCTCCCTCTCTCCCTCTCTCCCTCTCTCCCTCTCTCCCTCTCTCCCTCTCCCTCTCTCCCTCTCTCCCTCTCTCCCTCTCTCCTTCTCTCCCTCTCTCCCTCCCTCTCTCTCTGTCTCTCTGTCTCTCTCTCCTTCTTTCCTTCTCTCCCCCTCTTCCTCTCTACCTCTCTGTCTCTCTCTGTAACTATGCCTTTCAAATAAATAAATTTTTTAAAATCTCTTGGCTTCGCTTTTTCCTCATTTTTCCTTTTTCTTCTAGTTCACGTTTTTGCAGCTGTCTGTGTGTGCTCTTCGATTTCCCGCTCTTTTGCAAGACCCCGAGCTGCCGGCTCACGCCACCGACTCCATGTATTCTTCCATGTGCACTGAAGACATCGACCAGCCCCCCACCGTTCCGCCCCCGTCCCTGCGGTGGTCGCGGCCGCCGTGGAGACTTGGAGACAAATGGCCCCACAAACCCGTCTCTTGTACCGGCTCGATAGTGTCAGCAACCCTGAGACTGTTCTAGTATCACCTCCCCCGTCTTGCCTGCCGCACTCTCGGGAGGCAGCTGTGCTCAGCACTCGCCCACCAGTGCCTCTGCCGCAGCTGTCGGCATGCACCTGCTCACAGACACACAGATGTACACACACACAAAGATACACACAGACGCACACTGATACACACTGATACACAGATACAAAGATGCACACACACAGACACACAGATGTACACACACACAGATACAAAGATACACACAGACACACACTGATACACAGATACAAAGATGCACACACACAGACACACAGATGTACACACACACAGATACAAAGATACACACAGACACACACTGATACACAGATACAAAGATGCACACACACAGACACACAGATATACACACACACACAGATACAAAGATACACACAGACACACACTGATACACAGATACAAAGATGCACACACACAGATATACACACACAGATACACACACAGTTACACACTGATACACAGATACAATGATACAGATACACAGACACACAGATACACACACAGACACACTGATACACAGATACACACTGTTACACAGATATACACAGATACACACATACACAGATACACACAGATACGCGCACTCACACACGGAATTAAAAGACAAGTATATTTTCATGCAGAGAAGAATTGGAAGCCAGGCATCATCTCACCATCATTCATTTTCCACAAGCTTTTTGAGGGCACTGGAAGCACGGATTTCAATCCTTTTTTTTTTTTTTTTGCAGCAAATGAACTTGTCTTTTGATAAATGTTTGAATTCTGGAGGGCATTGGTATAATTATTTTGCACAACTAAATGCACGGATTTATAGCACACTTCTTCTTTCTTCCTCCATTCCCTCCCTTCGTTCCCCTTTCCCTTCGCTTCCTGACCATCACTGCATTCTGTCTGATGAGCCTGTGGAGTGGTCACTGTTTCCACTCTGGTCTATCGGTTAAGAACCGCTGATGGAGCCGGCGCTGTGGCACAGCGGGTAAAGCCTCCACCTGCAGTGCCGGCATCCCACATGGCACCAGTTCTGGTCCTGGCTGCTCCACTTTCCATCCAGTTCTCTGCTAGGAGGATGGCCCAAGTCCCTGGCACCCATGTGGGAGACCCTGAGGAAGCGCCTGGCTCCTGGCTTTGGCCCAGCTCCGGCCATTGCAGCCATTCGGGGAGTGAACCAGCAGATGGAAGACTCTCTCTCTCTCTCTCCTCTTTCTCTCTCTCTCTCTCTCTCTCACTGTCTGTATCTCTGCCTCTCAAACAAAATCTTAAAAGTAAACACCACCATTGGCTCTGGACGGACTGAGAGGTCTTTATTTGGCCTCGGTTTGCATTCCCTGTGGTCTCAGGGTTCCCTGTGTTCTCCCCAGTGTGCTGAAGCGATGCTCCCATGGGTCCCCAGGGCTCAAGGTCACCCACAGTGGCTGCACAGACCTCCCCGCGTCTGTGCAGGCCTCGGCCCTGCCTCCCTCCGAGCAGCCTCCCCCACTGGTGATGTCTCCAGCCTCCCCCCGCACCCCGCCACCTGCGCCCCAGCCACCATGCTCATCACTGCGTGGCCTCTTCAGAGTCCTGGGACCCTCGCCTCTCCCCAATCCCTTGCTATCCACCCCCCACCGTTGCTCACAGGAAGCCGCTCAGACCTGGAGTGCAGCCTCTGGGGAGGGGGTCGTTCTCCTGCTCCATGGTCTCTATCACGCCGACACCAGCACAGTGGCCCTGTCTGCCTCCTCTGCCCGTCCATCTCACCAGCTTCACCCTGCACCTCGCCCGGGGCTGCGCCCAGCTGTGCCGTGAGCACATACAGTGTGCCCAGCTGTGCTGTGAGCGTATACAGCTGCCCTCTGCATCCAGAGGCTGTGCGGGTGCAGACTCACCCAGCACATGTCTGTGGCCAGCGAGCCTGCACTGGGTGGCCCAGGCCTCCCGTCTCGTCTCCACTGCCTGCCCGGCGCCGTCTAGCCCTGCCCGCAGGGTCCTAGCTGTCTCGACGCCTGCACAGAGATTGAAGCGCGTGAGCAGGGGCAGGAGCTGTGCAAACCCAGCGCCGCTCCGCAGTTTGGTGTCCTCAGGGGTCCTGGCACCAGTGTGTCACGGAGCTGGGACAGCCGTGCGTGTCGTGCACCTGTGTTTGTGCATCTGCCCGCGTGTCTGCACACGCTTTGTGTCTGAATGCACACAGAGTGCACGCGTATGTTCCGTGCTAGTCCAAGTCCCTCTGCCTCTGAGACCCTGTGCTTCCGGCCGGCCTGTCCTCCTCTGGGGACCCTGGGTGGCCGCCCCATGCTGCTGTCCTGCTGTCCTGGCTGTGCCTTCACATCTGGGTCACCAGACTCTGTGTCTCAGGAGAGAGCAGGCTTCACAGGATGGGGCCGACTCGTTTCCGGGCCGAGTCTGTCCGTGGTTAGGGTCCGAACCCCGAGCAAGCAGCTGGCTTGTTTCCCAGATATGGGGTTGGTGACTGAGTGAGTGACTCCTGTCTGCACGTACAAATCGCCACCTGGATTCTTCTCCCTGTCCTGGGTCTGGTGTCCCAAGCGGAAGCCCGAGGCCCTCAGGTTGGAAGTCGCCACCTCGCTCTGGCCGCCCTGCCTGTCCCAGAGCCTCCACGCACCCAGCCCTGCTGCCCTGAGCCCGCGGCGCCTCAGCAGGCTCCCGGGGGCTGGGTCCAGACCCGGAATTCGCTGACACCTCCTGTGGACCAGCTCCCAGGTTCTCCGCTCGACATGGCTCACTGCGCCCGCGGTCCACGTGTTCATCGGAGACACTTGTTCCGCATCGGGGCACCTGGGACAAGCCAGGCGGGCGCTGTCAGTCGCACTAAGGCCGCGCGCAGACAGGTGTCACGGCTGCCGAGTTCCTGTCCGGGGGTGGCCAGGCCCGCTGCCCCTGCTTGCATCCTGAGTGCTACGGTTGGCAAAGCCGCCAGAGGCTGCCTGTCAGGAGCGCTGTCCACGCAGGACCTGCTCGGCCGTCCCCCGGAGCCCACCACGAGCTCACAGAGTGGCTGTGGATCCAGGTCCCTGGGCCTCGGCGCTGGCCCAGGGTGGCCACAGCTCGGCCAGGAGATCCAGGGAGGAGGTGGGGGCTCTCAGCCCACTGACCCACCGCCCCGGGCACATGTCCAGCAGGGATTCCTGATCTGCATCCGTCAGCAGGGGACCCCGCGCCGGGCGCCATGGACGACAGGAAGTACCGCCTCCCAGATCTGGAGGCTGCACCTCCAAGGCCGAGGTGTGGATCGGGCAGCAAGGGAGACCCTGCTCAGCGCCTCCAGTTTCCTCCCCGTGGTTTCCCTCCGAGTGCCGTCGGGTCCCCAGAGCCCCCTCTGCCTGGTCACCTCCTCCAGACACGGCCGCACTCTCAGCGCCGGGACTCGGACGTCAACGTCTCTGCAGGGGACAGGATTCAGCCCTGGCACTGGCACCCAGCCGGGTCCTCACTGCCACAGTGTAGACGGCCCAGCACCCGCAGGGTCAGTGTGCTGTGTAGACAGCCCAGCACAAAGCAGGGTCAGTGTCAGTGTAGACACTAGAGCCCAGCAGGGTCAGTGCAGTGTAGACGGCCCAGCACCTACAGGGTCAGTGTCAGTGTAGACGGCCCAGCACCCACAGGGTCAGTGTACAGTGTAGACGGCCCAGCACCCACAGGGTCAGTGTGAGTATAGACAGCCCAGCACGAAGCAGGGTCAGTGTCAGTGTAGACACTAGAGCCCAGCAGGGTCAGTGTCAGTGTAGACAGCCCAGCACCCACAGGGTCAGTGTGCAGTGTAGACGGCCCAGCACCCTCAGGGTCAGTGTGAGTATAGACAGCCCAGCATGAAGCAGGGTCAGTGTCAGTGTAGACACTAGAGCCCAGCAGGGTCAGTGTCATTGTAGACGGCCCAGCACCCTCAGGGTCAGTGTGAGTATAGACAGCCCAGCATGAAGCAGGGTCAGTGTCAGTGTAGACACTAGAGCCCAGCAGGGTCAGTGTCATTGTAGACGGCCCAGCACCCACAGGGTCAGTGTCAGTGTAGACGGCCCAGCACCTGCAGGGTCAGTGTCAGTGTAGACGGCCCAGCACCCCCAGGGATCCGTCAACCCTGCCTGGACCCCCAGTGAAGCTGCTCCTTCGTGGTCAGGAGCACAGGCCTCCCCGTGGGACCCGTCAGTCAGTGGGTTCAGGGGGAGTCTCCCCCGTCCGTGCTGGTTCTCTCAGGGAGGGGCAGGTAGCCCAGCCCTGTACACCGCTGCTCCCTGCACCTGGTGCTGCATGCACTCGAAGTGTCTCCGGCCCAGAGAGATTCCAGAGGCCGCCCTGGGCGGGGCAGCGCTCCCAGCTGTCAGTCAGAGCATCCTCCTGGACGAGGGTGGGCACCAGGCTCAGGAGCTGGCTACGGAAACTGGTGCGTGGGGGGGCGGCTGGCCAATACCCACAGCCCACACTCCCCTGGCCGGCTTCCTTCTGACCCACACCTGGGAGACAGCAGGTGGTGGCTCCTGGGCTCCTGGCACCCGAGGGAGACCTGGCTGGGGTCTCCTGCTTCCACTTCAGCCTGGCCCGGTCCTGGCTGTCACCAGGAGACAGGGAGCTCTCCCTGCCTCTCAGAGTAACCAAGTAAATAAAGTAGGAGTTGTACAAGTTGCAAGCTGGGCGGGGGCTGGCTGTGGACAGCGGGTTAAGCTGTCCCCTGCGACACCGGCGTTCCCACCCGAGCCGGGTGGAGCTCCAGCTCCCTGCTTCCAGCCCGGTTCCCTGCTGACGACCTGGGAGGCAGCAGATGACGGCTCGAGTGCTTGGACCCTGCCCCCCATGCGGGAGGCCCAGACGGAGGTCCAGGCTCGTGGCATCAGCCCGGTCCAGCCCTGCTCTTACGTGCATTTAGGGCGTGAACCAACGGGGGAAGTTCTCTGTCCCCCCGGGAGCTGCTCATCACGAGGGCAGGGCGTGGTGAGCCTGGGAACCGCCCATCAGAGGGTGGGGGGTGAGAGGAGGAAGGAGCCAGGGACCTGGGTGCTGTGTGGTGTGCCTGCTGTAAGCCATGAGCCAGTTAACCTCACCTCACGGCCAATGTGATTTCCCCAGGGACTTCTGTCCGTCTGTCCACCTCACCCTCTCCTGTCCTGTGACAGACCATCCGCACCTCTGGGCCTCCCCGGCTGTCAGTGGCTCCACTCCTCATTGGGGCGACATGGTGGCACTGAGGAGGGGGCTGGCCTGGGGTTGGCTTGTTCCCCACGTGGGGAGGCCGCTCCCTGTCCCCCCAGGCACCATCTCTCTGGGGCACAAGGCAGCCCCCCGAGTGTGCAGTGTCCCACAGGGGAGCTGAGCCCCCGGGAGTCAGGCAAATTCTGAAAGCTGTGTAGGCTTCCCATGCAGATCCCGGCAGGAGAAGGCTCGGGGAGACCAGGAAGCTAGGCGGACGCACTGGGCCACCTGCTTCCCGAGGGGATGTGGCCCCCCGTGGTCACATGGCCACGTGGCGGAAGGGGTGGGTCAGATTCCCATTCCCACTCACTGCCGCGGCTCAGCTGTTCAGGTCTAAGAAATCACGATTGTTGTGGCTCTACAAAACTCTTTCTCTTCACACTTACCGGGTTTTATTTTATTTACTTAATTTTTATTTATTTGAAAGGCAGAGAGAGAGCGCCACAGTTAGCCACACCAGAGAGAGAGAGAGAGGGAGAGAGCGCGCGCTCCCATCCACTGATTCATTCCCCTGCATAGCAAGGGCTGGGGCAGGCCAGAGCCAGGGGCCTGAGAAGTTCACCTTCTGCGTCTCGCGTGGGGGTGACAGGGACCACGTCCGTGGGCCATCATCACTGCCTCCTCGGGGGCACACTAACAGGAGCTGGGGCTGGGAGTGGGGCTGGGACGTGGACCCAGGCCCAGAATGCGGCATCCCAAGCAATGTCTCATTCATTCTCATAGATTTATTTATTTGAAAGGCAGAGTGGCAGAGACAGACAGAGGGAGAGAGGGGAGAGGTCTTCCATCCACTGGTTCATTTGTCAAATGGCTGCCAACAGCTGGGGCTGGGCCAGGCTGCAGCCAGGAGCTTCCTCTGGGTCTCCCACATGGGAGCAGGGGCCCAAGGACTTGGATCATCTTCCACTGCCTTCCCAGGCTGTCGGCAGGGAGCTGGATCAGAAGTGGAGCAGCCGGGACTCGAACCTGCAGTCACATAGGCTGCCAGCATTGCAGGTAGAAACTTAACCAGCTGCGCCCACTGCTGTCCCTACAAAGCCCTTTGGCTGAGGCCAGTGTGGAGGTGCCATGTGGAGCTCCACGCACACAGAGCCAGGCGCAGGAGAGCTGGCGGGAGCTCCCAGTACCAGCCCCGCTGGAAATCCCGACCACAGCCACAGGTGCGAGTGCGAGCGGCCCAAGCCTGTCCCAGCCGGGCGCCCACCTGCTGCCGATCGATATCTGCTGGGCTCCTCTCCAGCAGAGCACTTAGCCGCCAGCCCCGCCGCGGGGCGTGCCCTGGGCTCCCCTTTCCCAAGGCCGACACCTGCCAAGGCCTCAGCCGCTGCTGATTGAAGAGCGCTGGAGGTTAATGGTGGGGCCCAGCGCCCTGGGGACGGACGCCAAGCCTCAGATGAGCAGGGTGGGGGGGCAGGGAGAACTTCTGGAAGCTTCCTTTAATCTTGTCACCTGCACGCAGGGGACTCATCGCAGCCTGTGAGCTGGATTTGCCCCTTAGCGACAGCGTCTTCTCTCCCGCATAACAGGGTGGCAGGTGCGCCCGGCGAGACCGGGCAGTGCTCAGCCCTGGTGTGCGCATGCATGTCAGCCTCGCTGCTTGCTGGCCCCGCTGCCTTCGGCTCTGGTGACAGAACCCTTCGTCTGCTGGTTTGCGGGCCGCTGGCTTCCTGTGTCTGCCCTGTGCGGCCCGAGGCCGGAGGCAGCAATGGCGTCTGTGGCTCCGGGAAGCAGGGACCACCGGGCCAGCACCATGCACCGGGATCTGCCAGCTGCTTGTCCCCATGGGGGCTCCCTGCTCTGTGGAGCCCCCGGGGCCTTTTCCTGCCTCTGGACCTGCACACATGCGAAGGCCCCCTGCCTGCGGCCCCCTGTCTATGGTCCTGGCCGTGTCTGGACGCTGGCTCCTCCCCCAGCAGTTCCCAGCCCGCACAGCCTCCCCGCAAGTGTCCCTCACAGCTCCTGAGCTCACACTGCACAGGCACCCAGAATCCCCAGACCCTGCTGCGTGCCCTGCCCCTCCCTGTGCACCTGCGGGGCCTGAGCTTGGACCGTGAGAACTGCCAGGACGAGTGCCATGTGGGGGTGCAAGGCCCCCCCCCACCGCAAGGAGGAGGCCAGCCCCTGGGAATGAACGCTGCAGAGCGCACAGCCCGGCAGCCACAGCGGGCGACTGCAGGGCCACGGCCCTGTGCAGGGCTGCACCGCGCGTCCAGGGTGGCACCGCGCGTCCAGGGCTTCCGCGCCAGCCTGCCCTGTACTGGGGAGGAGCAGCAGGGGTGTGGTGGGCTTGTGTCCCTGGGTGTCTGTGTCGAGAGTCCTGGCCCCATATGTGTGTGTGTGAGTGAGGGGGACGAGGGGGGTGGGGAGAAGGGTGAAGGTCGGTGGGTGTGGCCAAGGTCGGCTGCAGTGCCTGCTGGGAGGGGGAGATGCACAGGGAGGCGCTTGTCTGCTGGGTGGTGCTCTCCCATTTTAGTTTGATTTCTGGGGCCGGCGCTGTGGCGTAGCAGGTGAAGCCACCGCCTGCAGTGCTGGCATCCCATGTGGGCGCCGGTTCAAGTCCCAGCTGCTCCACTTCCCATCCAGCTCCCTGCTCTGGCCTGGGAAAGCAGAGGGAGATGACCCAAGTGCTGGGGCCCCTGCACCCGCTTGGGAGACCGGGAAGAAGCTCCTGGCTCCTGGCTTGTGCCTGGCCCAGCCCAGGCTGTGGAGACCACCTGGGGAGTGGACCAGTGGATAGAAGACTTCTCTCCTCTCTTTCTCTCTCTCTCTCTCTCTCTCCCCTCTCTCTCCTCTCTCTCTCTTTCTCACTCTGCCTTTAAAATGAATAGATCCATCTTTAACATTTTTCTCCCGACCGCATACCCTTGGCTGCGGCTTCTCTTGTTCTCTGTGGTTCTTGCGGGTTCTCCGCTCACGGTCTTGCCGTCCATCGGCTTTCAGAGCCATCTTCAGGGGCAGCAGGTGGGGAGGGGCTGCTGGTTTGGCCAGCTGGAGTCCCGCTGTCCTGGCGGGTCTGGGCCCTGGCGGGCAGAGCCCCTCTGATCCCCGCGCCCCCGAGCACCCGGCCCAGCCCTGCACTTGGCCGGCAGCTGGGCCGTGGCCGCCGCAAGCAGCCAGGCAGCAGCAGGCCTGCCCCTGGGTTTCCCTCTGACCGAGTGAAATTCAGCAAATATCCGCTGTGTGTGCAGAGGGCGCCAGGAGGCTCTCTCCACGGGAATCGACGTGGGTCTCCCTGCGGACGTCAGGGCGGGCACACGGGGCAGGCAGGAAGCAAGGCCAGGCGCTGTCCACACAGGGGAGCTAGAGCGCGGAGCGCCCAGGAGAGGGGCCCTGCTGACCAGGTTTCCCTGGGGATAGGCGACAGGCCAGGGCCCAGGCGTGCTCGCCCAGTGGCAGCAGCGAGGGGCTGGGGGAGGTGCCCGCACCCCTGCAAGGGCTGGGCAGGTGGCTGTTCCGGTGACAAACCCTCACGGTGGGTGAGCGCTGCTGGCTCTGGTGGCCAGGTGGCCCCGCGGGGAGTGCCACGTCTGCTGGCCACACTTTTCCCATGGGGCTTGCGTGTGGTGGCCACCTGTCCATCAGAGGCCAGCAGGTCTCAGCTGTGGCAGGTGCTGCGGCAGAACAGGGAGTCAGCCGTCTGCCGCGGCCCCGCGACCCCTGGTCTTCGTCACTGGCTCGGCTCCGCCTCCTCCCTCCGCTCAGCGCCCGGCAGAGGCTCCCCAGCGGCAGATGCCTCCTCACCAGCTGCCCTGCAGCGCCTCTCCCTGTCCCCACCTCTCCCCAGCCCCCCGGGGGGGTCAAAGGTTGGGTGCCAGGTCTGTCCCGAATGGAGACTCAGTTTGCGTCCCCCACATGTGGACGGACGGCCCTGCACAGCTCCCGCTGAGACCTCTCTTCCAAGCGGCCGCTCCCCATGGCCGGCTCCTCTGGTGTCACCGGGGTGCCCGCCGGGGTGCCGGAAGCTGGAGGGATGGGAGAGAGCACCCCACACCCGACTGTCAGCTCAGCGTCACACGGCTGATGGCTGCTCCGCCTCCTCTCCTGAAAACAGTGGCCCTGGGCCCACGGCAGGGCCCGCGTGGGAATTCCCCGGGATGGCACCCGGAACCACAGCACACAGGGTTCTGCTCAGCACGGAACGGAGGCGCTGCTAAGAACACACGAAGCACACATTTTGGATTTGATAGAGATGGATATTTCACATTGAAAATAAGATAATCGACCGCACACGTGAGCTATTGATTTTTTAAAGATTTGTTTATTTATCCAGAAGGCAGAGCCACAGAGAAGAGAAGGGGAGAGAGAGGAGAGAGAGAGAGAGAGAGAGAGAGAGAGAGATCTTCCGTCTGCTGGTTCACTCCCCAGATGGCCGCAATAGCTGGAACTGGGCCAGGCTGAAGCCAGGAGCCAGGATCTCTCCCTGGGTCTCCCAAGGGGTTGGAAAGGTCCAAGCACTGCGGCCATCCTCTGCTGCTTTGCCGGGCGCAGTAGCAGGGAGCCGGATCAGAAGTGGAGCAGCCGGGACAGGACCCGGTGCCCACGTGGGATGCCGGCATCACTGGCAGCGGCGTCACCCGCTGCGCCACAGCGCCGACCCCGGGACACCAAGGCAGTGCTGGGAGAAGCAGGGGCGGGCGCCGACCTGCAGCCTCCCTTCCCAGGGGGCCGGAAGAAACTGGGGGGGGGGGGCGGGGGGGCGGGGAGGAAGCATTTGGCTTGTGGCTTCCAGGCCTGGAAGAAGAGGCAGTGAACTTGAGCAGGACCTGGGGAACAGAACTAGACTCAACTAGAAGTAAGACGTCAGTGGCAAAATTGTATCGCTAAGTCTGAAAATGTATCCTGCAGACACTTCAAAGTAACAACGAACCCAAGAAAGACAAAGACACACAGCTCCCCGTTCAGGCCGGAAGCATGAGCTAACACCACGGCGGCCCAGTGTCCGTCCCGCAGAGCAGCTGAGCCTCGGAAGCTGGGAGTGCCAGGAGAGACCGGAGGCCCAGCGGCGTCACCTCGGGACCGCGCTCCCGGGGCACAGCCCACGGAGCCAGGCACTCGCCGTCTGGGGAAGCGGCAGCGATTTTGTGAAGCAACAACGGGAAATGTCCTGGATGCCCATGAGCAGTAAAATGGATCATTCTCTATGGGAAACTCGAAAAACTGCGTTGCGGCAATCGTAAATTACAACCTGGGGCTGGTGCTGTGGCACAGCGGCGCTGGTTTGAGTCCTGGCTGCTCCACTTCTGATCCAGCTCCCTGCTGGTGCAGCTGGGAAAGCCGTGGAAGATGGAACAAGAGCTTGGGCCCCTGCACTCACGTGGGAGCCCTGGAAGGAGCTCCAACCCTGGCTTCAGCCTGGCCCAGGCCTGGCTGTTACAACCATGTGGGGAGGCAACAAGTGCATGGAAGACCTCTCTCTTTCTCTCTCTCTCTCTCTCTCTGTAGCTCTGCCTTCCAAATAAATAAATTAAATAAATATTTAAAAGATGAAACCTGTAACTATACATTCATCCGCTCATGTGATACGAGTGAAATCCAGGGCCGTAATAGCTGAGGGGGCACCCTGCGAGTGGGTGTGCACACGTACTCAGGGACTCCAAGTCCTACAGATTCTCAGAGCGACAGGACATGGACACTCGTCCCGGGAAAGTGGTTTCTGGCGTCCTGACTCTCAGCCAGGCCAGCAGGTGCTCACGTCCCCGTCTAACCGGTAAACAGATCCTATCTGACCTCGGGCGTCGAGACCCACGCGGGTTGCGAAGCACACGTGCCAGCCTGGCAGGTTAATCACGGGCACGCGGGCGCGCTCAGAAGAGCTATCGATGCCGATGCTACCTGGAGAGGAGAAAGGAGACGCTCTAATTAGCTCGCTAGATGCCGGAGGAGCTTTTGATAAAAGTCAGTGTTCACTCCTGATAGCTGCTCTCGGAAAATAAAGGCAGTAATGAAGCGCTCTTATCTTGATAAACAGTATTTACCCGGAACGTGATGCGGGCCTGTGCCTGATCACAGAATGTCCCGCAGCCAGCCGGGCCGCAGGGCCCCCGGGGTGTCACCCTGGCCCCTGGCACGGAAGATCCTGGCTGCTGTAAAAGCAAAAAACAAATAAATAAATAACAACCCAAAAGGCCCGGCAGGAGCCTTGTAACATTATGCACGGGGACGTTCCTTCCCATAAGAATGCAGACGCGTGAACTGATAAATGGCTGGGAGGGTTCGCGGAGTGCAGTGACCTGGGGCTGAATATTTCAACCTGCAAAAATCAATGGCTTTTCTCTAACCGGCAGCAATCAGACAGAAAATGTAACAGGAAAAAAAAAAAGATTCCAATCACGGCCAAAAGCGTAATATAAAGTCACTGCGGACAATGCTGACCTACGGGAAAGCGCGACTCGGCCGCAGAGGCAGAGGCACGCGCGCTGCCCGTCGTGGGTCAGCACCGCCCGGGCTGCGGTATGGCCACACAGGGGCCACTCTCCTCCTCGTGACCCCGAGTGCAGCTGGGGACGGTGAAGGGAGAGGGCAAGGGTCAGGGCCAGCGGGAGGCAGCTCCAGGTATCCCGGAGGGGGAGCAGGAAGAGGAAGATCCCTCCACGTGTGTCCAGCAGGAAGGGGCTGGCGGTGTGTCCCCGGATGTCTGAACCCAGGGGTGGGGGTCGCATCGCAAGGCTGGCGTTTCTCCCCGAGGACGCAGACTTTCTGTGTCCACCATGTCCACGTCATCATGCGAACCGCTGAGCGAGTCCCGAGCATGTCTGGTTAGCACACGCACAGGATGTGACGGCACCGTCTGGACATGACCACTGTGTGGGAAGTGTGGCGATGGCCAGGGCCTGTGGGCTGGGCTCCCCCGGGAGAGCCGTCCAAATGCAGGGAGAGCGCCTGCACACGACAGAACCACAGCGGCCAGGGACAGAGAAGCCGGGGACCGGCACTGGTTCGAGTCTGATTGTTCCACCTTGGATCCAGGTCCCTGCTAATGCACCTGGGAAACAGTGGAAGATGCCCAAGTCCTGGGGCCCCTGCACCCACGTGGGAGACCCGGAAGACGCTCCTGGCCCCTGGCTTCAGATCGTCCCAGCTCCGGCCGTTACAGCTATTTGGGGAGTGAGCAGTGGATGGAAGCTCTCTCTGTCTCTCTCTGTCTCTGTCTCTGTCTCTCTCCCTGTAACTTGCCCTTCAAATAAATAAATAAATAATCAAAGACAACAGGAGAGCTGCAGGCCACCCCAGCGGAACCACTGCTACTGGGACCCTGGACTTCCCAGGGAGAGGAAAGTACAGAAGACCCTCAAGCGCAGCCTCCGTAAACAGCCGGCATGTTCATTAAACGCACAGAAGTGGAACACGCACGTGAGCCATGGCTGGGGGAAGCAGAGAGACATGGCGGAGTCGGAAAGCCCACAGAGAGGGACCGACAACGCCCGTGATGAACGGCGGAATGCACAGAGCTGACTGACAGCTGGCAGGACGGCAAGGACCCGCTCCACGGAGCAGGCACAAGATGGACGTGCAGAATCCACAGAGCGTCCACACGGATCCAGAAGGAAGCGACGCCCAGGAGGGGACAGGCCAGGAACGGGCGGCGGAGTCGCCGGACGCGAAACAGAAGGGCCAGTGAGCACGTCCAGAGGCTTGAAACACAATCCGAAATTTTTTTTTTTTTTTTGCCTGTACATTAGGGAAAAGTATAAAATTCAGGACTTGAAACCCTGGGGAGACCAGACCATCTTTCCATTTTTTTAAATAAGATTTTATGTATTTGAGAGGTAGAGTTACAGACAGAGAGAGGGAGAGAGAGAGGTCTTTCATCCTCTGGTTCACTCCCCAGGGCTGGGCCCGGCCAAAGCCAGGAGCCAGGAGCTTCTCTGGGGTCTCCCACGTGGGTGCAGGGGCCCAAGCACTTGGGCCATCTTCCACTGCTTCCCCAGGCCACAGCAGAGAGCTTGTTGGGAAGTGGAGCAGCCGGGACTCTGGCGCCCATGTGCGATGCTGGCCCTGCAGACGGCTTAGCCCACCGTGCCCCAGCGCCAGCCCCGTCTTTGCTTTCTGAGAGCGGGGAGCTTTGACCAGGGGAAGGGCAGTGCGCTGGTCAGGCAGCCACATTCCTGATGCTCGGCTGGGCCTTCCAAGGTTTTAGGGGCCTTTTGGAGGAGTGCTCCCTGCCTCTGGGTGCCCCGTTGTACCCTGCTGGGGGCCTCCTCAGTGGTCCCTGTGGAGCTGTGCCACCTGCCCGGCCTGCAGCCTCTCCTGGGGCCTCTGTTTCCAGACCCTGGGATCCCAGAGGCTCTGCTGCCGCCAGCCCTGACACCCAGTTTCCACCGCCCGTGCCAAGAGCGCCTTGGCCAGCGGCAGGCTCTGACTTCCTGGTCCCTCTGTCTGGCCTGGGCTCTGAGCAGTGGGGGTCTCCTCCTGCGTCCCGCGGCAGGGCTCTGGGGATGCCGGCCGGAGCACCCCCATCACTACACACCGCTGGAGGGCAGGGGTCCACCCTGGGAGATCAGCCAGGGACCACCCCGGTCTGGGGACGGGTCCCCCGCTGCTCCCAGGAATTCTGCCCCAGGAGGCCTCAGGCTCACGCTGGCTGTGGAGAGCACCGTCATGGCCTCCACGGCTTCACGTGTGTCGAATGCACGCCTTGGGGATGGTGTCAGGAGACTCCCGGCGTGGACGCCCAGGCCCCGGCGTCTCGAGAGCGTCGGCTGTGTGCACTGCTCTGTGGGCTCCCTCGTGTGCGGTCCTTGCAGCAACCTGGGAGGGCGGAAATGGCCCCCACCTTAGGTCTGAGACAACGCACACACTCCCTGTCGCCAAGCCTCAGTGGCCACATGGCCTTGGGGAAGTGGCCCAGAGGCTTCCGGTCAGCCTGGAGTTGAGGCCACGGGTCTCTGACATCGGGTCGATTCAAGGAGCAATGGTTTTGCAAATTCTGCAGCCCAGCACTGCGCCGGGCACCGTGGGGTAGATGCAGGCGGTCGACATGGAACCCCGCCGACAGTGGGCTAGCGAGCACGCCGCGGGGCCCCGGTTTAGAGAGTGAGGGCGCTCCAGGTTGCTCCCGGAACCACAGCAGCAGCAAAAATAGCACCAATCTTTCACCACATCGGCTTCACCAAGAAAGGGCGGCACCAGCCACTCCAGCCACCCAACCGTCTCTGTGGCCCTCAGACGACACGTTTGAAAACACGTCTCCCCCATCGGCGGCCACAGACAAGGAGGACAAAGCCCGGCCGCTGCAGGGTGCGTGAAGCCCCAGGGAGCAGACTCAGCCGGTACCCTTGGCCCGCAAAAGCCCGTGCCGCCTGGGGTGTCTTCCGACTCTTGAACTAAAACGCTTCGTATAAAACAAGAACTGAAGCCTTGGGGTCCACATGGAGGGGTAGGGGCAGCTGTGCGGGGGCACCTGCAGGATGAGTGGGAACGTGAGGGACTCAGGAAACACCCAGCGGAAGTGGCAACGCACCTGCCAGCCCAGAGGAGCGTGGGACACAGACTGCTGGTGAGAGAGAGAGAGAGGAGCTGCCAAGACGTCATCGGTGGTGTTGATCAGGGAATCTTCCAGACTTGGGACTCGAAGCCACGGCGTCCCAGTGGTCCCGGAAGCTCCAGGTGCAGGGGGAGCTGACAGGCGGCACTACCTCACTCCTGTGGATGCGACCCTTGGGCCACCCCCCAACTTCCATCCCGGAGGCCACAGCCCAGACCACAACATGAGGGCGTCGCCTCTGCCACAAACAGCAGCCCCGCCCCCCAAAGGGACGAAGAGTGGATTAAACACAGTGAATCCTGGAAATGAAGTCAGAGAGGCGTGTGCTTAAATACACGGGGGCCGGCGCCGTGGTACAGGCGGTGAAGCCGCCGCCTGCAGTGCCGCCATCCCATGTGGGCGCCGGTTTTAGTCCCGGCTGCTCCTCCTCTGATCCAGCTCTCTGCTATGGCCTGGGAAAGCAGTGGAGGATGGCCCAAGTGCTTGGGCCCCTGCACCCGTGTGGGAGACCTGGGAGAAGCACCTGGCTCCTGGCTTTGGTCTGGCCCAGCCCTGGGGAGAGAACCAGTGGATGGAAAGTCTCATTCTCTCTCTCTTTCTCTCTCTCTCTTTCTTTCTCTGTCTCTGTCTCTCTCTGTGACTCTTTCAACCAAATAAGTCTTTTTAAAGAAGATATAGAAAACAAGGATGTCATTGGAAAAAAAAACAGAAGAGCAAGTTAGGATTAAAAACCACCAGAGATACTTAGATAAAGACGGGAAAGCCTTAGACAGGCTACCCAATATCAGTAGGCTTTTAAAGACAGTGTTAAGTGTCAGGCCCGGTGCAGGGGAGGAGGGGCTATTACAGGAGCCCCTGGGAGAACGTCATGGAGGGCGTAGAGGGGAGGTGAGCGGGCAAAGTGGGACCGGCAACAGCGTTCAGTTCTGAACCCGCGGTACAGAGAGAATGGACGGCGGGAGCTGCTGTTTGCTAAGCCCAAACAGGCGCCGGCTGGGGGAGCCGCTTCAGTAACTCCTCTCTGAGTTAAAGCCATGTGGGGCAGCAAAACAGGGAATTTGACACCCCGTCTGCTAACGGAGTTAGTGGAACCAATCATTTTTAACCCTATGGATCGCTGAACGCCAAGGTAACCACAGCAAGAAATTTCAGAGCCGGCCATGTGTAGCCAACTAAAACCTTTCACGTTAAAAACAGCATCGAGTATAACATACTTCAACAATGTATGGCAGACAATTTTTTTTTTAAGATTTTATTTATTTATTTGAGAGGCAGAGTTACAGAGAGAGGGAGGGAAAGAGGGAGAGGTCTTCCACCTGCTGGTTCACTCCCTAAGTGGCCGCAATGGCTGGAGCTGCACTGATCCGAAGCCAGGAGCTTCTTCCAGGTCTCCCACAGGGGTGCAGGGGCCCAAGGTCTTGAGCCATCTTCTACTGCTTTCCCAGGCCATAGCAGAGAACTGGATCAGAAGAGGAGCAGCCGGGACTCGAACCGGCGCCCATATGGGATGCCAGCACTGCAGATGGTGGCTTTACCCGCTGCACCACAGCACCATCCCCAAACAAACATGTTGATGTAGCAGAAAGAGTTGGGACAAATAAGAAAAATAAATGCAGCCATATCAATGTTCACAGTAAATGCAAATGGATTAAAGTCACCAGTTCTCGAGGGGGGAACCTGTGCCCGGAGGGTGCAGTGGGCGTTGGCGAGGGTGCGTTTGCAAACACAGGCCCGTACGGGCAGCAGACAAAGCGCAGGCTGACGACGGAGGGAAGATGCCGGCACCAGACACAGATGTTTTTTCTAATGACTGGGCCTTGGCAAAAGTGAACCAGTGGAAGGAAGACCTTTATCTCTGTCTCTCTCTCTCAGTCTATAACTCTACCTGTCAATACAAAATAAAATGAATAAATAAATGAATAAATAAAAGATACAGAAAGTCAGCCTGGTGGGGCGGAGCCAACAGGCTCAGAAGAAAATTTTAGCCGTGAACACGCGTTCCGGGAAAGGACTCTCACAGGGACATTTCTAAAACAGCCTTTGACCTTTAACCTTCCACCTGTCCACACAAGTGAATCACTTCCCCGGAACACACGGCTCATCCTACAGGCTCAAAGGAACACGGCCGCGAGGGGAGTTAACCTGCAGGCAAAAATCAAGCAGGTTGGTTCCTGGACCGTGAGAGCGCTGAGCCCCAGGACAACACCAGGAGCCCTGGGCTGCCCTGCCCAAGATGGAGAACAGGGGCTGAAATCCTGGCCGAGAGGAGTCCAGAGAGGGCTGAACCCCTCAGCGACCCGTGGAAGGACAGAGCCCGGCCGGGGTCCCACACACTGCGAGGCTTTGAGAAGATGCAGAACTGGTAGCTCAGTGGGCAGGCGGCATCGGGTGTGTCTGGGAGAGCCCCCACCCCAGGGGAGTCACCTCCAGCAGAGGAGGCATCCCATACAGACCCCGGTTCTAGTTCCGGCTGCTCCACTTCTGATCCAGCTCTCTGCTATGGCCTGGGAAAGCAGTAGAAGGTGGCCCAAGTGCTTGGGCCCCTGCACCCATGTGGGAGACCTGGAAGAAGCTCCTGGCTCCTGGCTTCAGATTGGCCCATCTCTGGCTGTTGCAGCCATCTGGGGAGTGAACCAGCAGATGGAAGACCTCTCTCTCTGTCTCTGCCTCTCTCTCTCTCTCTCTGCCTCTCTCCTTCTTTCTATGCATCTCTGCATTTCAAATAAATAGTCTTTTAAAAAATGTAAAGAATGCCAGAAAGCACTAAACACAGGCAAACTCAAAGACTGCAGGCTTCATTCCCTTGCTTTAAATATTTAAGGCAACTGTGCGAAGCTAAAATGATAAGAAACACATATGGTGGAACTGAGTCAAACCAAAAATATGTGAAAACAAACACAACGAGGGGCGGGGACAAGCGGAACCACACAGTGGGCGCTGTCAGGGTAACTCCGGGTCAGCCCGGGAAGTTAGGGATCTCTGCTGTGGTCCCACGAAGACCCGTGGCTGGGAAGACGTGGGCTGTCGTGAGCGACGCGCCACGGAGCCGCAGAGCAGTGAGAAGCCACAGGACATCCGGGCAAGGAGAAAACGCTCCAGTGTGTTTTCATACATGGAGGATGGAAGCAAGCCCCGGGGGCAGGCTGGCTACAGGAGCACTGGAGCCACTTAGGAGCGCAAACGAAGGGCACAGGTTTATGGGAAATGCGTAAGTGCTGAGTGAGGACGCTAAAGGAGGAGTGATGTGCGTGGGTGCTTGTACTCAGTCTCGCGTGTGACAACGCCCCTTCCCCGGATCCACGAAACTAAGGGCCGTGCAATCAGAACACGCCCAGCTTCTTCCTAGAACATGCTGGAACACTGACCAAGTGCGCGGCGCGGCAGGGGGTCCGCACCCCCGTGTACAGGTGCTGCGGGCGGGACCAGGTGGCTGTACAGAGGAAGCCGGGCTGGGCCTGCAGCCCGCACAAGGGGAGGGGCGGAGCTTCGGATGTGGAGGGAAATGCAGGCTCCGCCCACATTCTGAGGTGAGGCGGACCCTGCCCACATGTCGAAGAAACGGCACAGAGTCGGTGATCGGTGATCGGAGAAACCTCCACCTTCACTTTGTTTGTTTGGGTTTTTTTTTAAAAAGATTTATTTAAAGATTTATTTATTTATTTGAAAGGCAGAACTACAGAGAGGCAGAGAGAGAGAGAGAGAGAGAGAGAGAGAGGTTTTCCATCCTCTGGTTCACTGCCCAGATGACCACAACAGCCAGAGCTGGGCTGATCCGAAGCCAGGAGCCAGGAGCTTCCTCCAGGTCTCCCACGTGGGTGCAGGGGCCCAAGCACTTGGGCCATCTTCCACTGCTTTCCCTGGCCACAGCAGAGAGCTGGATCGGAAGAGGAGCAGCTGGGACTCGAACCAGTGCCCATATGGGATGCCAGCACTGCAGGCGGTTGCTTTACCCGCTACACCACAGCGCCGGCCCCTCCACCTGCGAATGCAGGCCTGTCCTGGAGGGAGGTCCTTGCAGGTCGAGTCTGATAAAGGATTCGGATCAACGGGAAAAAGCCCAGAACATGAAGGAGTGCAGAGAGGAACTCGGATTCTGGGTGGATGCGTGGGGGCCACCCCAGCTCCCGGGGAGGGCCCAGGCGGTAACCAGGCCCTCGCACTCAGGGCCGGGCCACCTCGCAGCGACGAGGACACGTCCTTCTTTGAACATAAATTGGCACAATCACTTTGGAGCCAAGCTGTCCGGTATGTGGCAAATGTGAGCTGTGTAAGTCTGCAACCCGGGACTCGCGCTCCGAATGATGCGCTCAACCTCTAGACAAGGATAGGACACCCAGACAGCGCCGCCAGCGCGGGTCACGTCAGCGGAGACAGCAACACATCCGAAGGGGCAGAGATCCATCCAGAGGGAAGTGGCTAAATAAACTGCAGTGCCTCTTCGCCGCGGAGCGCCACGGGAAGACCAACGAGCGAGGGGGGGCTCGGTACAGCGGCGTGTGCAGTTCTCCGGCGCACGGCCCTGGGAGAGCAAGCGGGTGCAGGAAGAATCGTGCATTTTAATTTCATGTAGACAGCTTCATAAATAGAGAGAAAATACCACAGACAGGGATGCGTCCAGGCGGGACGAAGGCACGGTAAGCGAGCCCCGGCCGGCACGTCCAGGGTCTGGCGGCTGGCGAGGCAGCGGCAGGGGACGGGGAGAGGGGCCCGGGTCCCCGTCTGGGACTTCCCAGTTCTGTGTCCTCACTCCGTGCTCACGTGGCCGCCTAAGGCCCTCGCACGGCCTCGGCGTGGCAGCTCCAACACCCTCTCCAGTGCCCTCTGCTGCGGCCTCAGCCAGCTGCACCTGCCACTTCCTGTCAGGGCCCGTGTGTTGCACACCTGTGTGTGTGTCCACGTGAGGGCCACGAGCGGGGGAGGGAGAGGAGAGCCGGTCCTCAGACACGCCCACTGTTAACTGTTAACGGGAGGCCCCTGGGAGGGCTGGGGGCCCCGCGGCGTGCTGAGGCTCCCTTGGTGCAGTGCGGGGAGCAGCGGCCCCTCCGCGGCGTGGCCTGACCCGCTGGAGATTTGCCGCCGGAACCCTCTGATGCGGGGGAGTGAGTGAAACTCAGAAGCCCACCCCTTCCCACTCCTCAGCACACCGCGTGCCACCCAGGCCCAGCACCAGGGCAGGCCGGGGACGATGGCACGCGGGGCACGACCTCTGCCCTGCCGGGTTACAGCGGAGTTTAGGGGACTGCTCTGGCTGCGCGGGGAGCCAAGGCCAAGGCTGCTTCCAGAATGTGGTTTTTTATAGGATCTTCATGTCATTAATTATTCATGTAAGAAACGTGTTTAGGGGCCGGAGCTGTGGCATAGCCTGCTGAGCCACTGAGTGCCAGCATCCTGTATGCACGCCGGTTCAAGCCCCGGCTGCTCCTCTTACTATGGCCTGGGAAAGCAGTGGAGGATGCCCTAGTGCTCGGGCCCTGCACCCGCGTGGGAGACCTGGAAGAAGCTCCTGGTTCCTGGCTTCGGATCGGCGCAGCTCTGGCCATTGTGGCCATCTGGGGAGTGAAGCAGCGGATAGAAGACTTCTCTCTCTCCTCTCTCTCTCTCTCCTCTCTCTCTCTCTCTCTCCTCTCTCTCTCTCTGCCTTTTCTTTTCTCTCTCCATAATTCTGCATTTCAAATAAATAAATAAATCTTTTTGTAAAAAAGAAACTTTTAAAAAAAGTTATTTGAGAAGCATGAGACAGACAGGCAGGGAGACAGACAGAGACTTGGCTCCTGGCTCACTCCCCAAACGCCTGCAAGAGCCGGGGCGGGGCCTGGAGTGCCGGGTGGGCAGCAGGGCTCCGAGTATTTGAGCCCCCACTGCTGCCTTCCGGGGTCTCCATCAGCAGGAAGCTGGAGTCAGGAGCCAGAGGCAGGACTTGAACCCAGGCCTGCCGGAACGGGGTGTGGACGTCCCAGGCAGCGTCTGAGCCGCGGGGCCACTGGGGGTGATCAGAGAAGCCCGGCTGATTCTGTCTCCGCGGCTCTGCGCGGGTCACGGGCTGTGGGCAGGGCACACGCTGCTGTCACAGCGCCGGGTGCCCAGCACTGTCTTGTGAAGATGGGTTGTGGTCCAGCTGTGACCTCCCCTAGCAGAACCGAACCACACAGCCCTTGCTCTGGGCCCGGGCAGTGGTGGAGGGCAGCATGGCCCAGAGAGGTCCAGGGAGGCTGGCCAGCGGGGACGCGGCCTCCCCAGCCAGTGGCGGTGACATCGGTCATGTGGTGATGGAGCTTTCGTGGCTGCCGGGGAGAGGGAGGCAGCGGCAGTGGGCCAGCTCCTGGGGTGAGCCCCGGAGACGCCTGCTCCCACGTGGGACCTCACAAGGCACCTGCAGAACCACGGGCAGAGCAGCCGGTGGTGGGAGCCGCTTCAGCTCCCGCTCAGGCCTCTGGCTCTGGGGAAGTCAGCCGTGTGGACCACGGGGCCCTCAGGCCCCACCAAGCGCTGCCCACTGGGAGGAGCCCTGGGACGTGGACCCCTGGTCCCACCCAAACCTTCAGGTGACAGCAAACCCAAGAAGGACACGGGTGAGCAGCACCCACCACGCCTTCGGGGACCTCTGCCTCCCTGCACCCGTGCGCACTGCCGGCAGAGCCTGGGGCCCTTGGGGGTGACCAGGGATGCTCGGCAGAGTGGCTTAGCCGTGGCTGCCGCCTGCGTCACACAGCGCAGCTCTGCTTGGTGACCATTGGCCTAGATGACCCGAGGGAGCTGGTTCAGCCCACAGCCGCGCCGCCCCCCAGGAGTCTCTGCCGGACAAATGGTGGCGAGCGGCCACCCTCAGACCCTCTCTCCGAGGCACAGAGGCAGCCGCGCGGGAGGCACGACTGCGGGACACGTGGCTGGGGCGACCTTGCCCGCCCTTCATGGCCTCCACCTGGTGATAAAGGCGTGCGGCCGCCTTTGTGCTGGGAGCCCGCCGCCTCCCGCAGCAGGCTGGGCCGAGAAGGGTTAAGGGCGTCTCATCCAGGCTCAGCGCAGCCGCTTGTGCCTGAATGGAATGATTTGTGCGCAGTTTCTCAGCGCGCGTCTGCTCGGCCTGGATTTCCATCCTTAAGCAGATAAACCAATGTGCGCAGGCGGACGGGGGAGCAGGGAGAGAGACCATTCACTCGCTCCCGCGCCCCCTAATAGGATCACCGAGGGCTGAGCAGTCTTTCTGCTCCAGCTCCCAGGCACAAAGTCCCTTCTGGGCCCCAGCCACCTGGCAACGCTCGATTAGGCTCCGTGGCGTGCAGGCCTGGCCCTGGGCTCCCGCAGGTGAAACTCGCAAGGCGGGGGCCCCGCTGCACCCGGGGGATCCGCGCTCAGGGCCAACGTGGGGGATGGGCAGCTCTGTGCACCCAACCCTCTCTCTCGCACAGGGTCTGCCTGGCTGATCCACCAAGCCTTCCCGGCACGGCAGAGAGCCGGCGTTTGATAGCTCACGGAAGGAGGCAGCGGCACAGACAGGGATCGATAGACTCTGCTTTGAAGAGAGGGCTGGGTGGGCACGGGGTCGGGGCTGCCTGGCCGGCCAGGTTCCCGGATGATGGCGGTGCCCTGGAGCCCTGCTCTTGGCCCTGCCCTTGTGGAGTCTCACTTCGCACTTGGCAGAAATCCTTGGAAATTCCGTAGCTGCCCACCGTGTACCAGGCGGCTGGCACTGGGCAGTGTGCAGACCCCACCCCACCAGGGCTCCAACCCACCCAGCAAAGTCGGGTCTTGTTCGCTTGGCTAGGAATCCTTCCCTGGCTCCCCTCATTGCTGGGAAGAAATCCAGAATCCTCGCCCCTCCCCACTGAACTGACCCTGCTGTGTGCACCTGCTGTGTGCCCCACACCTGGCTGCATGGGACCCCCACTCAGACTCCCCTCCCACCTTGCGGCAGGAGAGCGTGTGGCGAAGGCGTGGGCTTGGGCTCGGCCGGGCTGGGTCGTGCGTGGCAGCGTCCGCTTCCTCCTGCACAAGCCAGGGCCAGTGACGGGGGCGTCTGCCCTTCGGAGTGGGCAGGGGGTCGGGGGTCGGCCTGGGGAGTGGGACCCAGTGCCCAGCACGGAGGGGGCACACACACACGCTGCCAGTCATGCCAGGGCTCCCACAGCGGGCGACGTGGGGCCGCCACTCCTGTCAGCGTCCATGCTGCCATCACCACCATGGTCTTTGCCCTCTCGCGGGGGCCTGGACTCCACCTCTCTCCTCCCTGCAGTGCCCCCTCCCATATCTCCCTTCCAGGCTCTGCGGGGTTCTATTGGCTCAGGGCCCCGACGGCATCGGTCAGTGCCCAGATCACAGGTCTCCCCGGCCGGGGAGTCAGCACCTTCCCGGACAGACCACGCGGTTCTACAAGCGTCCTCCAGAGCGCCATCCTCACACGACGCCCAGCGCACCCCTGTCCGGGGAAGGCGGCCCCCGCGGGCAGCACAGCCACAGGCCCGTCGTCGGCCAGCGCAGGCGGGAGACCGTGAGGGGCAGGACAGGCACCCTGAGGCTCCCCGCTGGGACCGAGAGGCTCCGGAGCAAGCGCTGATGCGGCTGCACTGCACGGAAGGGTGCTGGGGTGGGGGGAGGCTGCCCAGCAGGGGGCCCAGAGCTGCACCCAGAGCCTCCGCCTTCTGACCCAGGGCGAGACGAGGAGCCCCAAGCTGCAGTTCTCACGGAGGTCACAGCTCCTGGGGACACAGGCTCCCACAGGACACGGCATGCTGGGCCGTCAGCCTGGGCACTGTGACTCAGACAGGCCCGTGAGGGGCCCAGCCATGGCACTGCGTGGGCACGGAATGCCCGCTGGGCAGCGCCCGGGACCCAGGGTGGCCAGGCCCCCTTCGCCCCCATAGGCACAGGCACCCTGCAAAGCCCGCCCCTGGCTTTGGAATGTGAGCGTTTCAAGGAACACACAGACACGCACAGGCACACATGTACACGTGCGTAAACACACCCACAATCACACACGGTACATACACACACACACACATACATACCCACAGACACACAATACATAGACACACCCACAATCACACACGGTACATACACACACACACATACATACCCACAGACACACAATACATAAACACACCCACAATCACCCAGGGTACACACACACACACACACATACATACATACCCACAGACACACAATACATAGACACACCCACAATCACACACGGTACATACACACACATATACATACCCACAGACACACAATACATAAACACACCCACAATCACACACGGTACATACACACACATATACATACCCACAGACACACAATACATAAACACACCCACAATCACACACGGTACATACACACACACACACACACACATACATACCCACAGACTCATGACACATAAACATACAGACACACACAATACAACCAATACATAATCACACAGATGCATGCACACACATAAACACACCCATAACCATATACAATACATACACACATATACACAAACAATACCTACACAGGCACAAATAACACACACAATACACACATAAACACACCCATAACCATATACAATACATACACACATATACACACACAATACCTACACCGGCACAAATAACACACACACAATACACACATACACACACATAAACACACCCATAATCACACATGGTACATAAACACACATATATACAATGCATAAACACCCAGACACACTCACTGCACACACAGTCACAGATACACACATAGAACACCCATAATCACACACAACACATACACACACACAATAGACGCACACGCTGGCACAAATGCACACCCATAATCACACAGGGTACATAATCACACAACACAGACACAAATGCACACGCACATAAACACCGTACATGGACACACACATACACAGAGCACATGCAGCACGTGCACACGTATGCACACATACAATAGCGTCATGTTTGGGGCGGGTTGTAAGGATGAGAGAACGAGAGCCTCTCTTACTGCTAAGACGTGAGCCTTTGGCTGGGGCCAACCTCACGTGGACCCAGGACCAACCTCACGTGGACCCAGGACCAACCTCACGTGGACCCAGGACCAACCTCACGTGGACCCAGGGCCAACCTCACGTGGACCCAGGAACAACCTCACGTGGACCCAGGACCAACCTCACGTGGACCCAGGACCAACCTCACGTGGACCCAGGACCAACCTCACGTGGACCCAGGACCAGCATCACGTGGACCCAGGACCAACCTCACGTGGACCCAGGACCAGCATCACGTGGACCCAGGGCCAACCTCACGTGGACCCAGGAACAACCTCACGTGGACCCAGGACCAACCTCACGTGGACCCAGGACCAACCTCACGTGGACCCAGGACCAACCTCACGTGGACCCAGGACCAGCATCACGTGGACCCAGGACCAACCTCACGTGGACCCAGGACCAACCTCACGTGGACCCAGAACCAACCTCACGTGGACCCAGGACCAACCTCACATGGACCCAGGACCAACCTCACGTGGACCCAGGACCAACCTCACGTGGACCCAGGACCAACCTCACATGGACCCAGGACCAACCTCACGTGGACCCAGGACCAACCTCACGTGGACCCAGGACCAACCTCACGTGGACCCAGGGCCAACCTCACGTGGACCCAGAACCAACCTCACGTGGACCCAGGACCAACCTCACGTGGACCCAGGACCAACCTCATGTGGACCCAGGACCAACCTCACGTGGACCCAGGGCCAACCTCACGTGGACCCAGGACCAGCATCACGTGGACCCAGGACCAACCTCACGTGGACCCAGGACCAACCTCACGTGGACCCAGGGCCAACCTCACGTGGACCCAGGACCAACCTCATGTGGACCCAGGACCAGCATCACGTGGACCCAGGACCAACCTCACGTGGACCCAGAACCAACCTCACATGGACCTGGGACCAGCATCACATGGACCTGGGGCCAATGTCACGTGGACCTGGAGACTACCTCATGTGAACCCGGGGCCAACCTCACGTGGACATTGAGACAACCTTGCGTGGTCATCAGGCACGACCACTGTTTTGGGAGCTTTGTGGCAGGTGTTCTTGGGGGAATTAACCGAGGAGAAAGGGAGGTTTTGTTCACCCTTGTGAATCCGGCCGTGTGGGGTCAGCTACTGACGAGTTCATGAGGCTCAGTCTTGATGAGGGGGAAAGGGATGAAGGCAGAGCTCTCGGTGGGCTTGATCCCACACACCCAGCACCCATGATGGGTGTGACCCCACACACCCAGCACCCCTGGTGGGTGTGACCCCGCACACCCAGCACCCCTGGTGGACGTGACCCCACACACCCAGCACCCCTGGTGGACGTGACCCCACACACCCAGCACCCATGATGGACGTGACCCCACATATCCAGCACCCCTGGTGGACGTGACCCCACACACCCACCACCCCTGGTGGACGTGACCCCGCACACCCAGCACCCCTGGTGGACGTGACCCCACACACCCAGCACCCCTGGTGGACGTGACCCCACACACCCACCACCCCTGGTGGACGTGACCCCGCACACCCAGCACCCCTGGTGGATGTGACCCCACACACCCAGCACCCCTGGTGGACGTGACCCCGCACACCCAGCACCCATGATGGACATGACCCCACATATCCAGCACCCATGATGGACGTGACCCCACACACCCAGCACCCATGATGGACGTGACCCCACACACCCAGCACCTGGGGTCCTCATTAGGGGAGAACTGTGGACTGTGGCACAGGTGGGACACCCACCGGGGATGCAGGCTTCAGGTGTGGGGACCCCACTGCACCCTCTGGCCGTCTCCCCTGCGTCAGCCTTGGGGGCCTGAGACCTCGGTGCCATCACCCCCCCCAGAGCTGCAGGAGGACGTCCGCCCTGTGCCCCACGGGCCCCTCCCCAGCAACGGGGCTCAGAAGCAGAGGCAGAGAGAGCCGGGCTCACGCCCTCCTACCGCCGCCCAGCTGCGGCAGTGGTCGGAGACCCGGCAGGGCCAAACCGGTGCTATCAAGGGGAAAATATGATTCATGGCTCCTTAAAACGACTTCAAGTTCAGAAAGAGAATGAGGGGGAGAAAAACGCGGCAATGATTTTGCCAGACCCTCTGCGGTCTGCATGTTTAAAGCTGGCATTTCAAAGGGGCCTGGAGCTTCCTCCCAATTCCTCGAGACGCTGTTCCGCAAACTCCACTTGATTTCCGGGCTCGTGATGGATCTTATGAATTCTGCATCTTCACATCGGCTCTTTGAAGTTTTACCTTTAAAAAGCAAAAAACAAAACCGAGTGAGGCTCTTCGTCATGGAAAAGTGTGTGCAGCTGCCATGGAGCCAGCGTTCGGCAGCCAGCGAAGGGTGGGACGAGAGCTTAAAGGACGCGGCTTTGTGGCGCCTCCCGTTCCGGGCATCGCGCAGTCATGGGCTTCGCCAGGCCTGGGGAGGGTGTGACGTGGCGCTGCCACATGAGAGACCAGCGGCACCTGAGGGGGCATTTAATAAAATCCCTGTGTGCAAAATGACGAGAAGACACGGAGCCTGCACATTATGTAGCCACACCCACAGGGCGTGTGCACACGGACAGGTGTGAGCACACACACGTGTGCTGCTGCAGGCAGATCACATGTGCAGGGTCCTCCACGAAGTTTGTGGGAGGTGGAATTCAAAGGTGCATTTTATGTTGTGGCAAGAACTGGAATCTGTGTGCCTGGAGGATTTCGACCGCTTGCAGGGGCGGGGGTTTGCTCACCTCGCTAACTCACTGCCTGAGACGCCGGCGTCGAAGCCGAGGACCTGGGTTCAAGTCCCGGCTCCACCCCTGGTTCCACCTCCCTGATGGTTTCAGGCTCGGGCCCCTGGCACCCACGTGGGGTCCTGCATTGAGTTGCTGGCTCCTGGCTCTCGCCCAGCCCAGCTATGGCTGTTGGATGTGAGGAGCGAACCGCCTGTCTGTCTCGGGCACTCAGTGAAAATAGGTTCATGGAAAATGTGCACGGTCCAGAAGCTCTGCATGGATTTCAGATTTATTTTACCGAAATTTATTATTTACCAAGATCAGCTCACCCTTTCATTCCATTTTCCCATGAATTGTTCGAATATGCGAAGTCAAGTAAATGGGAAAAACTTGGAAGAACAGGGCAGGAGCTGGCGGTGGGGAGGTGGTGCAGGCAGGGAGGAGGGCGCAGGGGAGCCAGCGAAGGAAACAAGTAGAAGTGAATTCATAGGCACCCGCGCTGTGGCGCAGCAGGCGAGCCCTCCACCTGCAGCGCCGGCGCCCATGTGGGTCCCCGCTCGGGTCCTGGCTGCTCCACTTCCGGCCCAGCTCCCTGCTAACATGCCTGGGAAAGCAGTGGAAGATGGACCAAGTGCTTGGGCCCCTGCACCCACGTGGGAGACCCAAAAGAAGCTCCTGGCTCCTGGCTCCGGATCAGCACAGCTCCGGCCATTGCAGCCAATTGGGGAGTGAACCAGCGGATGAAAGACCTCTCTCTCTGTCTCTCCCTCTCACTGTCTGTAACTCCACCTCTCAAATCTAAAACTTAATTAACAAAATGCATCTGGAAAGGCATGTGGGGCGCTTTTGTGCCTTTTCTAAAGCCTGCAGTGCGCATGAGCTTGGGGACCACGAATCAGGTTTCAGCCAGAAAGCAAATGAGGTCTGGGCAGCCCTCCGAGGACGGACGGACGCCGCACAAGTGGGCAGGGCCGGCCGTCGACAGCCATTGTCCCCACCGTCACTGGCACGGGGAACACCGGTCTCGGGGAGACCTCAGCAGGCACCCAGCTCGGCTCCCAGCTGCGGTGGGCTTCCTGCTCGTCCCAGCCCTGGGGCCAGCCTGCGGGGGGCTACAGTCAGCCGCACCTGCCTGCCACCCCTGCCTGGGGAGCACAGCCCCACCTTCACCCTCTCCAAGGACACTCTCCTCCCTCCCTGCCCACCATGCCCCTCCAGGAGGACCCGGGCTGGCCAGGGGCCCCCACCCCACCCCCGGGCCACAGGAGCCAAGTGTGTCCCGTCTATTCCCAGCGGGAGCCTTCAGATGAGGCTCCACAAAGACACGAGATTTCAACGGGATTCGGAGTCCCATGAGATTACCCTAAATTCCAATTTTCGGTAGGAAATGACTTGTCCTGCCCGGAACCATGACGACCTCAACTTGAGCGGAGAACCAGTGACAGCTGCCATCGCACACGTGACAACTGTCTGAGGAGGATCTCACGGCAGCCGTCCTGGACACGCCTCTGACGCAACACGCAGCTTCGGCCGAGACGCAGGCACAGGGGCCGGCGGTGTGGGCTCGCGGCTAAGCCACCAGCGACAGAGACCTCTGTGCGAGGGCTGGAAGAAGGGCCGGGGGCCTTGTCGTGGGCGTCCTGCACGGACAGGGCAGTGTCGGGGTGTCGGGCTGTGGGGGTGTTCTCAGGTGAAGGAGGGGAGCAGCTGCCGGGAGGCCTGTCCTCGAAGCCGGGCTGCAGCGGGACCTCCCAAAGGAGGGGAAACAGGGCCAGGACAAGGACCAGGGAGGGGACGCGACGGGGTGGGGGCCACGCGGGTTCCTGGGCCTGCTGATCTCCCGGCTGCCGTCGGTGCACGGCAAAGACACAAGACCATGCTGGGAGAGGCGGGAGGAGTGCGTGCGCTGTGCACGCATGACGCAATGCCTCAGGCAGCTTCTGAACGGTGGCAGGAGGGGCTCCAGGGGCGCACGGGACGCAGCAGGCATCCCATGTGGGCACCGGTTTGAGTCCCGGCTGCTCCTCTTCTGATCCAGCTCGCTGCTGATGGCCTGGGAAAGCAGCAGAAGGTGGCCCGAGTCCCCGGGCCTCGCACCCACGTGGGAGACCTGGAGGAAGCTCCCGGCTTCAGCCTGGCCCAGCCCAGCTGTTGTAGCCATGTGGGGAGTGAACAGCAGGTGGAAGACCTCAATCTCGCGCGCTCTCTCTCTCTCTCTCCCCCTCCCTCCCTTCCTGCCCCCCACCTCCCCACTCTTTCTGTCTCCGTAACTCTACCTTTCAAATACATTAATAAATCTTAAAAAAAAAATAAAAGAGGCACATCCCACAACATCATGGACAAATACAAATCGACATTTAAAACTCGCCCAAGGTGTGCACAAGAAGGTAGGAGGTGAAAACAGCGAGGAATCTCAGACAAGGATAAAACGGCAGATCTACCCGTGTGCGCAGTGTGCAGACGCGTGCAGGCACACACTGGCATGCGTGTGTGGTGTGTGCATGGGTGTCTGCGTGCACGCCTATGCGTGCAGGGAGGTGGTGGCAACCCCCCTGCACGGTGGGGGTTGCTAGGAAATGCCATCTTGGGAAATTTTGTCTGCGCCCAAGCTGTTCTATATTCCAGAACCCACGCCCCTCCGCGGAGACACGGCGTCGCTGCCGCGTGGGCTGGGGGCCTCCTGGCTCCCGGCTCAGCGCTGCCAACGCCGGTGCGGCCCGAGCACCGCAGCCCTGCGCTCCCGCCCGCTTCCTGTCCATTAGCCAGCCTGCGGGGCTCAGCAACTTCGTATAAATAGTGGATGAATTGATTTGATTATCAGACCGATATTATTCTCTGTGCTCTAATGAAGGGCCCCTATTATGCAAATGTCTATGATTATGACAGCAAGTTTTTTAAATTGCAAATTCATTCCCCGAGCCCAAAATAAACTTTTGCCATGCCAGGGGGCTGCTGAGAACACAAGGACGAGAGGAAAACTCATTCCAGAAAGAATGCGTCCCAGGGAAAAAATAATTAAGCTCCTCAGAATTAATTGGAAGCCTTTCATATTTATCTTTTCTGACTCATTATTGAAAGTTAGAGGAGCCGATCAACCCGATTCCTCTTTATTCTGTCAGATTAAGAAGGAGGGGGAAAACCAGGCCCCAGTGGGGACCAGAGACCCTCGCTGCTCAGGCGTCCACGGCCATGGCGGGGTCTGGGTGGGGGAGGCCCCGGGCGCCGCTCCCACCTGCGCCGGGCTGCACTCAGGACCCTGAGGGTCCACTCCCCACATGGAGACGCAGGCAGCTCCGGCGCCCCCCACCGGCGAGAGGGAGGGGCCGGCAGCAGTGAGTCTGTCCCAGGCCTGACCTTTGCGTCCCCTGTGGAGGAGCAAGACAGGGTACTGGGGCCTGGAGGCCCCTGCTGTCCAGGCCCGGGGCTGGCGGTGGTCATCGCCATGCTACCCGCCCTGCAGGTGCTGGGCTGCCCGTGGCTCACCCTCTGACGTGGCCTCCTCTTTCTGGTTGGCTTCTAGCAGCCGGGAGGCAGAAAAGCAGGCCTTGCCCCCAGGGTGCCTGGCCAGTCCCCGCTGCCCGAGGCCCAGGCTTCTCACAGCCCCGGGGCTGCCTCTCTGGGACCCCAGGGCCAGCTGTGCACCTGCCGCAGAGGCTGCCCCCTGCCAGGATCCTGGCCTTGGCCGTGGCTGTGGCTGCAGCCCAAGCTCGACTACCCCGGCCTAAAGCAGGGAAGTGGGAACGCGCCCCCCCCCCCCCCGCTGCCCCAGGTCCTCCTGAGCCCAGCCACCAACGTCCTCCTGTCCCGAGTCACACTGCACAGGCTAGGCAGGTGCCCGTGACCCCTCCTGAGGCCCCAAGCACGAGGGTGTGGCCGCCGCCCTGCTGTGGGCACCACTGCTGTGTGCACCCGGCTTTGCCTCCATTTGGCTTGGGGGGGAAATGCACTGGAGGTGTGGTTCCTCTCCCCCCCCTCCCTCCCTCCCTCCTTCCCTTCCTCCCTCCCTCTCTCCCTCTCCCTCTCCCTCCCTCTCTCCCCCTCCCTCCCCCTCTCTCCCTCTCCCTCCCTCCCTCCCTCCCCCCTCCCTCTCTCTCCTCTCTCTCTCCCCATTTCCCTCTCTCCCTCTGTCTCCCTGCCTCTCTTTCTCCCTCTCTCAGTCCCTCTCTCTCTTTACCTTTAATCTATATCTATCATCTCTCCCCATCTCCTTCTCCCCCTCTTTCTTTCCCTCCCTCTCCCTCTTTCTCTCTACCTTCCTCTCTCTTTTTCTTTTTATATCTATCTACCTACCTACCTACCTATCTCATCTTGTCTATCATCTCCATCATATATATATCATCTACCAATCATATCCCTGTCATCTCTCCCCCCCCCTCTTGCTCTCAGCACCTGGCTGGAGGGGGACGTCAGCTCGGTTCCGCGCCAGCCCCGGCTGCTGCTCCCCGCCGGCACGATGCTGGTCCGCCCCTCCCCTCGCAGGTTCTGGTCTCTGGCAGGGGCTCTCAGCCACCTTGCGCTACATCCACCTGGGCGCTGTTCTTTCATCAGGTCTGCCTGATCTGTCCTGAGTGCCTTTGATGTGCAGATTCAGGGGTTTCTGGAGCTCGGAGAGGCTTCTGTTTATGTCTTTGAACGCTGCTGCTCTCCGATTAACACTGACAGTCCTTCCTCCCCACAGAGTGCTGCGTTCCTCGCCACGGTGCTGTCCCCAGGGGCTGGGAACCACACCCAGCCTGCTCCGTCCACTGCCCCCCACACCCCAGCATCTCGGCCCCCGGGGAGACACAAGACTGACCCCACAGTGCTCCCTGCCAGCCTGCAATGCCCCAGCACCCTGCCGCCTCGAGCCCAGCCACTCTGTTTCTCCCTCTGTGGCTCGTTCTTCCGACAGCACTGCCAGCTCCCTAGTGACTGCATCGCTCCCCATCGGTTCAGCAGCCGCTCTCCACGTCCTGCTGTGGACTGGCCCTTTCCCTGTGGTCAGCACCCCTCCACAAGAAGGCGCCTGCAGAGACACAGTCCAGGCTCTGAGGCTGCAGCCAGGTCAGCGGAGGTGCCTCTGCTGCACGGCCCTGGGCAGGTGCCCAGGCTCGGCAGGTGCGCAGGCCTCCTCAGCAGGTGCCCAGGCTCAGCAGGTGCCCAGGCTCGGCAGGTGCACAGGCTCGGCAGGTGTGCAGGCCTCCTCAGCAGGTGCACAGGTTCAGCAGGTGCACAGGCTCAGCAGGTGCCCAGGCTCAGCAGGTGCACAGGTTCAGCAGGTGCCCAGGTTCAGCAGGTTCACAGGCCTCCTCAGCAGGTGCACAGGCTCGGCAGGTGCACAGGCCTCCTCAGCAGGTGCCCAGGCTCGGCAGGTGCACAGGCTAGGCAGGTGCCCAGGTTTAGCAGGTGCACAGGTTCAGCAGGTGCACAGGCTCAGCAGGTGCACAGGCTCAGCAGGTGCCCAGGCTCGGCAGGTGCACAGGCTAGGCAGGTGCCCAGGTTCAGCAAGTGCACAGGCTAGGCAGGTTCACAGGCCTTCTCAGCAGGTGCACAGGCCTCCTCAGCAGGTGCACAGGTTCGGCAGGTGCACAGGTTCAGCAGGTGCACAGATTCGGCAGGTGCACAGGTTCGGCAGGTGCACAGGTTCGGCAGGAGCACAGGCCTCCTCGGCAGGGACGCAGGTCTTTCTAAGCTGTGGCCGTGGACAGGGAGACGCCTGCTGGTCTGGGAGTCACCACGCACTGCTGCCTCCAGCTCCTTGTCTGGCACCAGAGCTGTGGACTCTGTCCATCCACGGGGATCTGGGGGCAGCCGGGTGTTCAGCCTCACACCCCCCTTCGGACCCTCGCTGCCCTCCAGACCCTGGGGGCTGGCCTACAGGACCTCCTCCACACAGCCCTGCCTTTAAATGGATGATTTGCTGGTCATTTTTTTTTCAAATTTTTATAAGAAATTAAAAATTCCTCAAATTCCCAGCCATTTAAGAGTGCCAAGATTCCCATGAAGCCACGTGTTTCCTGGGGACCCCCCCCCCACAGTGGGAAGGAAGCAGAAAGACTCGGATGTGCCTCTTCCAGGCTTTCCCCAGGACTGAGAGAATCCCCGGGGTCTAGGCTGGCGTCGCAGAGGCAGATCCCACACGTGCAAGGCCTGCAGCAGGCGCTGGCCAGGGCACCCACGTGTCACTGTGGATTCCGTCTGCTCGCGTCACGCCGTCAGGGGTGGTGACGGAAGCTGTGGTGGTGGCCGCTGGATGACAAAACCCTGCAGGCACGGAGAGGGCGGAGGGGGCTCGTGTCGGCACAAACGCACGCCCGACCTGGAGCTGCCTCCCGGCACCGTGTCCACCCGTGGCCCAGCCACGCTGGATACAGAGGCGCCCATCCTCGTCTCAGCCCGGCCCCGACATCGCTCCTGGGCCCGAATACCAAACATTCCGCTCTCCACAATTGGTGTCCATCTTCAGGGTTCTGTGTCAATTGAGGGTTTTTTTTTTTTTTTTTAAGATTTGTTTATATTTGAAGGGCAGAGTTACAAAGAGAGAGGGAGACAGAGAGACAGAGAGGTCTTCCATCTGCTGGTTCACTCCCCAAACGGCCACAATGGCTGGAGCTGGGCCAGGCCAAAGTCAGGAGCCAGGAGCTCCGGGTCTCCCACACGGGCGCAGGGGCCCAAGCACTTGGGCCGTCTTCCACTGCTTTCCCAGGCCACAGCAGAGAGCTGGATCGGAAGTGGAGCAGCCGGGACTCGAACCTGTGTTCATACAGGATGCCGGCGCTGCAGGTCGAGCTTTACCGGCTACGCCACAGCGCCGGCCTCTCAACTGGGTTTTTATAAATCAGCTCCTACAGCGCAGCCGGCAAGAAGGGAGCGTGCGTGGCTTCCCTCTTAGATGGAAGGAAAACAGGCCACAGATAAGGGGCTTCATTCACTCCGCTTTAAAATCCTACTTCGGTTTTTCTCTGCGGTTTTACGACACTGGTTCTCCAGAGGGGCTGTCGGCCCTGCGATTGTGCCCTGGGACGTGAACATAGCGTGGGCTGCGGTGCGGGCCGAAGCCTCGGGGGCCGCAGGGACCTGGGCGCCGGGCAGGGGGCGCTGCTCGGCGAGACGCTCCTGGCAGGCTCGGCTTGGAGAAGGTGATGGACTGGAGTCTGGCCAGGCTTCCTGGGCAGCCGAGCGTGATGGCGCCGGGGGTGGGGGTGTGGTTCTGGTTTCCCGCGAGGTCCGCCCTGGGAGCACCGTGGCCAGTCCCCTGCCCGGGCCCCGATCTCCTCACCTGTGGGAGGCACCCACTCATGCCTTCATCTCCCGGGATGCCTGCTCAGCACCTGCTGTGAGCTGTGGACTTGGCGTCGCTGGCTTCGTGGCACGAGAACACAGTGGTGAAGTCACCGCTGATGAGTGCCAGGGTGGCCAGATCTGGGGTCAGCAGCACTCGGAGGCCTGGCTCGGGGCAGCGGGAGAGGGGCAGGTCAGTGCCCACTGCTGGTCTCAGGCTCCTGTACACCTGTCAGTATCGGGGAGGGGGCTTCGGCCTTCCCCTCCCTCCCTCCCTCCCGCACTCCGTTTTGCCACACTCACTTTCCAGACGGGCGTGGCCAGTCTTGGTGCACCCAGCGCTGTGGACACAGATGGCACCGGCCCTGCCGTGTGCCATGAACGGCAGTCAGGCTGTGAGTGGCGGGGCCACAGCCATGGGGAAATCGAGGCTCCCCTAGGGGTCCGGGCCATGGTCACTTGCCGGGGTCTCTGGGAGGCCACCGCCGGTGAGCTTGTCTCCCTCCTCCTGAGTCTGACGCCCTCAGAGCCACGTCCACCCGGATTCCTCACGATTCTGCTGGTGAAATGAGCAGATCTCGCGGCTCTGTGCGACCACACCCCAGCTCCTGCCAGGGGAGACGACACAGCCGCCTCCCCCAGAGCGAGGCGAGCCCCCGGGGGCTGGGGGCGAGGAGCAGGGATTTCGGGGAAGCTTATGAGGGGCCTTCCAAAGGCTCACGGGAAACAGCACTGGGAGAGAAGCGTGCACCGATTTCAAAACGTTTGCACCCAAATCAGTTTGTTGACTGACTGCGCTTTCCACCCGCTTCTCAAAGCAGCCTTGCATGCAGCGCCTTCCATCAAGGCCGAGTCGGGGGCAGAGGGCACTTCTACCTCCACGGAGCCCTTGGGGCCAGTCAAGGACTCTGGGTTCCCCGCGTCTGTGCAGTCAGCCGGCCACAGCTGCCCCTTCCCTGTCAGCTCTCGGCTTGGCCCCTGGAGGGCCGGCAGCCGTGAGCGTGCAGCCTGGGCCGTGAGTCTGCGACCTGTGCAACCGGACGGTGCTTCCGACCCCAAGTCCCTTCTGCAGCTGAAAGAAGACAGCCGTGACCTGGGGCTCTGAGATCATGTTGATTCTCTGGCCGCGGCCACAACCCCGACCGAGCGCTCCGGGCCCTGGCCTCGTCATTCTCCTATCCGCTCTCCCGGGCAGCAGAGAGGGAACCTCACCCCACGGCCCCTAGAGGTAGAACCGCCGGCATGATGGGGGAAGCCAGCACTCGGCACCCGGCGCGTGGGTCCCACAGGCCCTGCATCGTCCAACAGCAGCTGTTTGTGCAGCTGTGACGCAGCCCGTGGCTCGGATCTGCTCCTATCCGGTCGGCTGGTGCTTCTCAGGTCAGTGTTGGGTTTAAGGCCACGATGCGGCCACAGTCCCTGCCGGCTCCCTCCAGCGCTCTGTCCCCAGGGTTGAAACCACTTCTGACACTGAGCGGTACAGCAGCCGGGATCCGATCAGACAGAACCTGCACAGGCGGTCACGGAGCGGATTCCACGCAGGGAACTGGCTGCACGTGGCGTGGGAAAGGAGGAGAGGGGAGCGTGGAGCCAGAAGCCAATGGGAAGTGGCGGGAATAGGGAGGGGCCGTGAGGACCGAGGAGCAGCCCAGCGAGGCTGCAGGGCCCAGCTACGGTGCAGGGGTGCAGAGGGTGGACTCTGGCCTGCGAAGCTCGAATCTCATATGGGTGCCGATTCGGCCACCAGCAGCTCCACTTCCCATCCAGCTCCTGCTAATGCACCTGGGAAAGCAGTGGAGGATGGACCAGGTGCTCGGGCCCTGCACCCACGGGGGAGACCTGGGAGAAGCTCCTGGCTCCTGGCTTTGGTCGTTTGAAGAGTAATCCAGTGGATGGACGCTCGCTCGCTCGCTCGCTCTCTCTCTCTCTCTCTCTCTCTGCCTCTCCCTTTCTCTGTGAACTCTGACTTCCACAATAATAAATACATCTTTACAAAAATGAAGCTGGGGGTGGCCTCTGTGGCTGCCATCATCGTGGCCTCTGGGGGAGCTCACCCCGGCCTCTCTGCCTCCCCCTCCGTCCCCAGAGCGAGAGGACATTTGAAGCTGCCGCTGGGTCTCTCTGTGTCTAGACGGCTTACGCACCAGCCCGGAGGAAGCCGTGGGAGGAGCGGGTTGCGGGGGGGGGGGGGGGACTGTCAGGCAGGTGAGCTCTGCTCTCCAAGGAGAAGGACGATAAGAGCTCAGGGAGTCAGGGAGATGCAGGAGCCGGCAGGTGAGGATGGGGGTGAAAGGGGACTTGGAGGGCAGCAGCCCAGGGTGGAAAGGAGACTGGGGCTGGCACTGTGGCGCAGCGGGTGAAGCCGCCGCCTGCCAAGCCAGCATCTCATGTCCCGGCAGCCCCACTTCTGATCCAGCTCTGCTGTGGGCTGGGCAAGCAGTGGAAGATGGTCCAAGTGCTTGGATCCCTGCACCCACGTGGGAGACCCAGAAGAAGCTCCTGGCTCCTGGCTTTAGTCTGGCCCAACCTTGGCTGTTGTGGCCATTTGGGAAGTAAAATAGTGGATGGATGACCTCTCTCTGTCTCTCTCTCTCTGTCTCTCTCTGTCTCTCTCTGTCTCTCTCTCTCTCTCTCTCTCTCTCCATAACTCTAAATAAAAAAGAACAGGATCGTGGGACCACAGAGGTGAGAGACCGTTAGAGAGGCCTCCTCCATGAGTTAAGACGCTCTCTCACCTCTCCGATGCTCTTGGAGAGACATGGCAGCGAGAGCTGAAGTGCAGTGTCTGTCCTTGGGCCCCAGGTGCAGGGAGAGCTCCCCAGCTGTGGCTCAGAGCTGCCTCGTTACACACCTCGAATCCACGGGAGTCCCACGCCTCATTCTGCTCCGCCGTTGTCTCTCCCATGACCGCGTCTTGCAGCCTCTCCCCTAATGTGTTTGATGGGTGATGCCAGATACAGGTGCACCTGTGAAAGGCAGGTGGTGCTGTGTGCAGGTGTGTGTGTCCATGTGACACAGGTACACAGGTGTTGTGTGCAGGTGTGTGTGTCCATGTGACACAGGTGCACAGGTGTGTGCAGGTGTGTGTGTGTCTGTGACACAGGTGCACAGGTGTTGTGTGCAGGTGTGTGTGTGTCTGTGACACAGGTGCACAGGTGTTGTGTGCAGGTGTGTGTGTGTCTGTGACACAGGTGTTGTGTGCAGGTGTGTGTGTGTCTGTGACACAGGTGCACAGGTGTTGTGTGCAGGTGTGTGTGTGTCTGTGACACAGGTGCACAGGTGTTGTGTGCAGGTGTGTGTGTGTCTGTGACACAGGTGTTGTGTGCAGGTGTGTGTGTGTCTGTGACACAGGTGTTGTGTGCAGGTGTGTGTGTGACACTGATGCACAGGTGTTGTGTGCAGGTGTGTGTGTCTGTGACACAGGTGCACAGGTGTTGTGTGCAGGTGTGTGTGTGTGACACTGATGCACAGGTGTTGTGTGCAGGTGTGTGTGTCTGTGACACAGGTGCACAGGTGTTGTGTGCAGGTGTGTGTGTGTGACACTGATGCACAGGTGTTGTGTGCAGGTGTGTGTGTCCATGTGACACAGGTGCACAGGTGTGTGCAGGTGTGTGTGTCCGTGTGACACTGATGCACAGGTGCTGTGTGCAGGTATGTGTGTCCGTGTGACGCTGAGCTGGATGCACAGAGAATGCCCTGAGTCCCATTCGGCTGCTTCCACTTTGCACAAAACGCCCGTGTTTCCTCTCTTTGTCTGCGGCTCTGAACCCCATCATCGCGGCTCCTGGCGTCAGCACAGGACGTCACGTGCCGTGGCCCTCAGTGTCCGCTGGCCAAGGGCCAGTGTTGCAAGGCGTCCAGGCTCCCCGGACCCGCGGTTCTGCAGGTGCCTGGGCTGCTGTGTGAGCTCCAGGGTCAGCGTCCGGGAGGCCTGGCTCACATCCCTTCCTCCCCGCTGCCAATGGAGATAGGATTTACGTGCCCTGAATTTACACGGAACAGACCGCGCTACTCAGAGGACTGGAGCGTCTTCGAGCCTCCACCAGCGTCACTCGAGAAGCCCCGTGCCGTGGCGGTGCCCTCCCCAGGCCCGCGGCCACCGGGGACCGCCCACTGCTCCCTGCACGAGTGCCCCGGGTTCTCTCCTTTGCTAACTCACCGACCCTCCATGGGAACAAGCCCCCTGGCTTACGCCCGCGCCTGCCCCCTTCCTCCTCGGGCTGCAGTGAGGGTTCCTCTCCTTGCCCGTCCTGGGCACCTGCTCTGACCATGAGGGACGCTGGCCCCCGGAACGAGTGGTGCCTGTGGAACACGGGTGTCTGGAATGCGCGCCGTGGGGCCGGACTGTGGTCTCTGGGTCTCTCGCTCCTTAGACTCCGCAGTCTGGGACCCAGGGCGAAGGCAGAGGGGGGGGGGGGCAGCACCTTCCCAACACCACTTCCCACTGGGAGGAAGCAGAGCCCATCCCCTCCAGGCTGGGGGAGGGGCGGCGGCAGGGGGGGGCGGGGGGTGCCGTTTCCGCCTGAACCTGCCGCGAGTGAGCGGGGGCCAAGGAGCAGAGGCTCTGGGGCAAAAGGGCCCTGCTGAGGAAGGAACACGGCGCTATGAAGTCGGAACGTCGCCTGGTGAGCTCCGCGGGCCCCACGCGGTGTGCAGAGACCCGCTGGCGCCTGGGGACACGCGGGGTGTCCTCCTCCAGGCCCCGTCCCCAACGCAGGATCAGCAAACACCAGGGTAGATCTCGCGTCGCCACCTCCAGGGCGCACGCCAGCCTCCGAGGTTCTCTCGCAGGGAGGCCGCTGAGCAAACCCCACAGCGGGGCCTCCACGGGCCAGCGTCTGGCTTTCCTCAACACGAGAGGGAGAACCTGGAGGAAGGTGAGCACGCTCAACAGACAGGTAAGCCAAGGCACCGCGTGGCCGCACACGTGCAGCTGTCGGGCCGCCCACACGGAAACGGCTGAACAGCGCTTAGAGCTGGAGAAACGAGAACTGCGGCCGGCGGCCCGGCTGGACAGCGCGGAGCGGGCTGCGGCGTGGTGACGACACGCAGGGGGAGCCTGTCTCTCCGAATCGAGCTCCTACTGAAGCCTGGAATCGGCTTCCCGGCCACCTGGGACAGGGTGGGGTGAGCGGGCAGAGGTGTGGGCAGACGGGCCGCGCGGGAGAGGACTGTCCCAGGGGTCAGAGTGACCACAGGGGCTGCAGCACACCGGTGTCTGAAATCAAATCGGAGGCCAGCAGCGGAACTCTGCGGGAGCCCTGGTCCCAGCCGGCCCCACCGCCCCTCGCCGTCCACGCGAGCGGTTTCTCGGCTTCGTTGACTGCAGCGTCCCGGGCAGAGAAGCCGTGGAGCAGGCTTGCCTGCCGCAGGACAGAGGCCCCGTTCAGCGCTTCTGAGCCCTGCGCAGCCAGAGAGCGCCCTCCCTGAGCTGTGTTTGTCCGGGCCCACGGCCAGCGCATGCCTGCCCCACGCGGGTCCTCACGCGTCCGGGGTGCCCGTGGGACGGGACTGCTGGCCGCGGGGCATTGACAGGCACCATTTTCCCGAGACTGCCGGTCTTACGGCACCACAGGAAGTCTAAGCCCTGCTGGGGACCGGCAGCACCTTCCTCTCGCTGTGTTGCCCCGGAGTCTGATTCGAGGCCACTTTAGTGTCTCTTCATCCGTCTCCCAGCCAATTTGCTCTGCCTTTCTAGGGAATTGTCTGCCGTAATCTTTGCCAATATTTGCCTTTTTCCTGTGGATTTGCAGAGGTGTCTTGTACGAGTGTTTCGGAAAGTGCACGGGAAATGGGATTAGAGTCGGAGTCTGCACGTTATGGAAAACCGGGTGTGGACTTCAGAATGTTTTTTGCACCAAAATAAGCTCACGCTTTCATCTCGTTTTCCCATGAGCACTTGGGGCTTGCCTGTCCAAGGTGATATTGCACCATCAGTTTTCGATGCCATAACTCATTTTCCCGTCTTTCATGTTCTGCCCTCTCTGTCTGGAATGTCCTTCCTTGAAAGAAAATCTAATTCTGATGTGATCAGAGTCTGTCACCGTTTGCGTTGAGCTTTGTGCTTTCCAGTCCGGGTTCAGCATCTGTCCACACCGGGAGACCACAGGCGGCCCCACCGAGCTCTGGACAACTCGTGGCGCGTCTCATCTTCGGGGTTTTCAACAACTCTATCTGGGTTTGCTTGTGGGCGGGACTGAGGTGAAGATCCAGGTGCTTCCCTCCGTGGGAAGAGCTTCTCCCAAGCCGCGTGGCCCGGGCCCCCCCACTGCATCACCGGCATGGGCGCATCTGTGCTTTTGTGAGGACCACCTAGTCTCCATGGCTGGACCTGTGGATCCATCCCCACGGATGAACAGGACAGTTCCTGTGGCAGTCCTTGTGGCCGGTCCCCATGGCCAGTCCTTGTGGCCGGTCCCCATGGCCAGTCCTTGTGGCTGGTCCCCATGGCCGGTCCCCGTGGCCAGGCCTTGTCGCTGGTCCCCGTGGCCAGCCCCGGGCAGGCAGACAGGCAGTGGGCTCGTGCCGCAGCTCCGCATGTCCCAGCTCCCACAGCCTCTCCCACACCAGCTTTGGGTCCCATGGCCCTCTCAGCTGCCGCGCCCTGACACCTGGTGGGAAAAACCCCACCCCCACTTCCTCCTCCAGTTCCACCGGCCATTTGTAGACTTTCCTTCTTCCATATAGATTCTGGAATAAATGTATTATGATTTTGATTGAGTTTGCCTTGAAATTTTAATGTAAGTAGGAAAAATGAAACTTTATAATGGTAAATTACTCTGCCCTTGATTAAGGCTATTTCCCTCTATTTGTTGAACTCTTATTTTATGTTATTTGAGTTTCAACTTTTTCACACAAGAATCCCATGCTTTTCCTGCAGGATCATTTTAGTTCTTTGAAACAATAATTGATACCGTGAATGACTCTCCTTTCCTATTATATTTCTAGGCAGTAATTTCTGATGTAGAAGAAATTATTCATGTAAGTAAATTGGTCTTCAACTTTGTTGAATTATATTAATATTTCCAACAGTGTTAATTTTTATTCTGAGTTTCTCAAAGATCGTATTATTTAATAATTTCTGTTTTCAATATAAATTTATAACATGAAGTAGGAATGGATTTTATCAAATTTTCCAAGTATTTACTGGCAGAACATTGTGCTCTTCTTCGTGTAGTGACTTCGTGCGGTGCCTGGCCTGTGGCAGATCTGGGGAGCTAACGGCTGGTGCATGTGTGAGGCGTGCGGACCTCATCACGCGGCAAGAAGATCCTCATGTTTGGCTTTTTGGATACTTTCCGTTTCTGAAAAAGCAGTGTCGAATACTCGCGTACGATTGCTGAGAGATGTGTGTCCCCCAGTTTTCCACCACTTCTGTGTATCTTGAAGCTTATTCAGGATCCTGCCCGTTCATACTGTTCAACCCTCAGCCGCTGGCTGCTGTCGCCGCTGCAGCTGTCTCTGCAGCGTCTGGAATCTCCCGTGCGCGCTCTCTCACTTCCTGCAAGCCTTCACGTTATCTGTGATGTGAGCGCGTTTCTGCCGGCCGGCACGACGCCCGCTTATTCTCCACGTTCTGGCCATCTCTTTGCTCCTGAGACTTCGCTCTGCTTGCGTGTGTTTTGGCAACATTGTTTTTTTTTTTTTTTAAGATTTATTTATTTATTTGAAAGGCAGAGTTACACAGAGAGGGAAGGAGAGGCAGAGAGAGAGAGAGGTCTTCCATCTGCGGAGGCGCTCACTGTGCACTGTCCAGAGAGAAGCTGCAGGAGAGAGCCTCCACCGGCTGCTCGCTCCCCCAGTGGCAGCACCAGCCAGGGCTGGGCCAGGCTGAAGCCAGGAGCCGGGAGCCCCACCCTGGTCGCCTACACGGGTGCAGGGGCCCAAGTGCGTGGGCCAATTGTGCATTAACAGGGAGCCGGATTGCAAACAGCCGGGCTTGGAGCCAAGCCCCACGATGGGGCCCTGACCTCACTAGCAACCCGCCACGCCACAATGCTGGCTCCCACCAACTTCTTTTTAACATTCTCTGTTTCTCAAAATTCTCCTCAATACATTTCCTTAGGTATTTCCTTTTCTTTTTGTGTTCTGGAAAATGCTCCTTCTTTTAACAATAAAAATGCCTGGATGCACTGTGCCGGCTAAAATGAAAATGACACACAGGGCTGTGGATCCACGCACTCACACAGGGAGCGAGCAAAGCCCCCGCACACCGCACACTGCGGAGTAGCGCGGGGAGGAAGTCGGATGGAGCCCATCCGGCGCACAGCCCTGTGTGTGCAGCGTCTCCCGGCAGTGCCACCCCCCACCCTGGCAGGTTGGATGAAGAGATCACAGTGTGGGCGCGGTAGAACCCCACCCAGAAACTGGAGTAGCCCAGCGGCCGTGCACAGGGTCACAAGGCTCCTCCCCCAAGGGCAGCGTTGAAGCGAAGTGTCCAATGCCCAAGGCTGTGTGGGCAGCGCAGAACTGAACAGAACAAATCCACCATGCTTGGTGTGGGGATCTCGGTTTACCCTTGGTGACCAGAGCCGGGCGGGAGCAGAGCCTGCGGAGTGCTGATCGGGCCGATTCTAGGCTGAGCGCCGGCTCCAGGCCGCTCCCCATGCCATACATCCTGGGTGACGCCTAGTCATAGCTCTGGGAGGATGCTGTCCCTAATCCACGCGCTGAAGCCTTCGTGTGGCCCACAGCGCCTGCCGGGGGAACGGGGAGAGTCACACACTCGGCACAGCAAGTGCACTCCGGGCCCTAGAGTTCTGGATTTTCTTAGTCGCCTACCCGTGCCGCATCCAGAAATCCTCCGTAACCCGATGACATCTGGGGCTCATCTTTGACACTTTCACAAGAGTACAGAAATAGCGCGGAAAAGTGCTGGGGGAATATTTGTCACAAGAACGGTTGGAGGTGGGCAGGCGGGTGGATGGGTGGGTGGGTGGGTAGGTGGGTGGATGTGTGAGTGAGTAGATAAGTGGATGGGTGGATGGTGGGCGGGATGGATGGACGGGTGGGTGGATGGATGGACGGGTGGGTGGATGGTTGGACGGGTGGGTGGATGGTTGGACGGGTGGATGGACGGACGGGTGGGTGGATGGGTAAGTGCGTGGGTACGTGGGTGGGTGGCATGGCACAGCCCTATTGCTTACCTCTGCAGTTTGGTTTCTCTGCGTCACCTTCTCTGCCATCAGCATCTACCGCGATGACTGAGCCACGGTTTCAGCTCCTCTTGGCTTCATCAGAATAAGAGCCTTGTGACCAGGGCCAGTTTGGCGTGGCGACCCGCCTCGTCCTGCACAGCCCAGACTAGCAATGAGCTCCTTAGCACTGATCATAACCACCTGCCCCTGTATGCTTGATGTCGCTACTGCTCCCACGGTTCTGTAAAATCTGCCAAGGCAAAGCAGAAACCAGTGAATGACCATGGACGACGGCTAGGACAGCAGTGTTCTCCACAGCGGGATGCAAATGAAGGAAGAGAAACCCCCCCCCCAACAACGCGGGCCTGAACTCCCCTGCGAGCAAGGACGCAGCTGATCGTGTTCCTCGGCAGCAGGGGGGCGTGGCTCCGCCGTGACCGGAGGGACAGTGCACGGAGCAACCCTAACAGATGTTTGGGATGGGCCTTGTGTGCAGAGCGGTAGGGATGTGGGGACACGTGGGCTGGGGAAGGCAGGCAGAGGTGGCAGCAAAGCAGAGACTGGGGGCAGGGGCCGGGGGCGCGCTCCGTAGGCTCCAGTGAGGCCACGTCTGGGCGGCCGATGGTCACCGAGGGACAGGGCGAGGACATCCACTGTTCTTCTCCCACCCCGCCCGAGCAGGAAACGTCACGGCTGTGGAATGCCAGGGTGCCAGTGTTGCGAAGGCTTGGCGTTATTTTACAGAATGGGAAACTGGCGCGTAGACCACGACTCCCGCCACGTCCTCAGGATTCGCAGGATTGGTGTCTGATCTCGACCTGCTGGCCCCAGGCCCGCGCTGGCTGCCGGTCAGGATGGACGCGAGGCCCTCTCGGGCAGTGACAGTTCATCGAGTCCGTGGACAAGGCTGGGGAAGAGCGTCCCCAGGCTCCTGTGCGGCCCCGCCCTGCTGCTGGGAGGCACACGGCTCCCGTGGACCTCAGGGGTGATACAGGGCTGTGAGCAGGACTCTGTGCACTGACTTCTGTCTGGCCCCCCAAGCTCCAAGTCCCTGCGGCTTGGCGAAGCCTTGGGAAGGGGCTCAGGACCCGAGGCGGGGGGTGGGGCTACGGGGCCCAGGTGCGTCCAGACTGTTTGGTCACCTGCAGGTGAGGCTGCCGGCTGCCTGGGTCTCAGGATCCCCCGGAGCCTCAGGGTCCCCTAATTGCGCATGTGTAGAACCGGCTGGAACTTACTGAGTGGCGATGCCGCGGGAAGGGGAGACATCAGACTGCTGATCGGCAAGGAAGTCCCAAGGCAGCGCCAGCGACGCTGTGTGAAACTCAGTCTGTCTACACCGCCCTTGGAGTCTGTCTTCACCGACTTCAACAATCACCCACTTTGGAGCAGCCGGAGGGGAAGCTGCAGGAGCTGAGATGCAGGCAGACGGCGAGCGTGGGCTAAAGTGGCCACGTGGCTCCCTGGTGTTGCTCCCCAGCGTGGCTCCCTGCCGTGGCCCTCGAGCGTGGCTCCCTGCTGTGGCCCTCACGCTGACGGCCAGTGGGAAGTCATTAGCTTCCCACTCCAGTCTAACGCTGGTCACTGGTCGCTGGTCGTTGGCAGGTTGTGGCGACGTGGAGCCTTGAGAGCGCCGTGGGCTGAGCCCGTGATGGAGCTCCCGACGGACGAGCGGGGAGCGCTCCGTCACCGTCATCATGTCGTTTGCCAGATGGTCGGATCGTTGATGTCGACCAGGGCCCCGGCGGGAGTGATGACTCGGATCTGGGAGTCCCGCGTTAATGGAAGGGGGAATCGGCCACTTCCTCTCACCGGAGTGACCCAGAGGGATTCACTCACCCGGCGATTCCTGGGGACAAAGCCGCGGGCAGCCTGCCCCGCCCGAGACCCAGGGCAGCATCCGAAATGCATCTTGTGCCACGGCCGGGGGCGTGCTGAGGCCGCTGGAGACGGCTTTTCTGGCTGCGCCGCTGGCAGGGACGGAGGACGCGGGGTGGCTGTGAGTGTTCCGGCGCAGAGGACAGGGCCCCCTCTTCCGTCTGCTCGCTCCCTGGCCAGGCCACCGCCGAGGCTCTGGGCCGGGCAGCTGCCAGAGCCCAGCTCCTCTCCCTGCCCCGGTGCCGCCCCCACACCTTCCTGACCGGTGACGGGGACCTCCCACCACGGAAACCCGGCCACTCCACCGGCTGCTGCTGCTTTGTCAACGACCCTCAGTGCCCCACGCCGGGGCGGGGTGCTCAAGGCCAGGCTTGACTGGACATACAGGGGCCCCTCCTCCCTGCAGGGGCGGGCACGGGTCCCTCGCTGTGGACGTCCTGAGCGCTCCCACCACCTCCCCACTCTGCGGCGTCCTGCTTCATCCACTGCCTTCTGCCCTCCCTGTGGCCCTGGGTCCGCCTCACTTCTCGCCAGCCAGCTGCTGGAACTGACAGACTCCAGCCAGGCACCGGCACCTGCTCCTAGGACCCTGGCAGAGCCCCGCCCCCGACACCTGGGCAGGTCCTTCCCCTGTGACCACCCCGGGCGATGCCTGACACCCGGGCTGCCTGCGGCAGGAATCCCGTGAGGCCATTTGGCCAGAATCCCCTTAGCCCTTGGTAATGTGGAATCCCGTGAGGCCATTTGGCCAGAATCCCCTTAGCTCTTGGTAATGACCGACCCCCTCCCTCCCGCTTCTGCACCTCTCACGTTCCCCCTCAGGCCCAGGCCCTCTGCTCCCGGAGACCCCTACACCATGGGGACGCCTGCCCCTGCCCCTGCTGGCCCTCGAATTGCGTCTACCCGAAGGTCCACAGCTGCGAGCACCCTGAGGGGCCTGGAAGACCCTGAGTTTGCCGCACTCCCAGCTGACCCCCGAGGCCTGGCTCGGACGTGCAGGAGACCCAGGCTTGGGCACCCGGGGCCCTGCCTGGTCTCTGACCCCCGCAGCGTGTCCTCCCTCTCCTCCGCAGCCCCCCCCCCCCGGCCGTCTGTGATGCCGAGGGCGTCGGGCAGCCCGCCGGGCCCGTTTCCGCGGCCGTGAAGGAAGCGCGGCGCTGTCGTCCACCGGTGGGCTTGTGCTGCCGTGGAGGGACTGGGGCCTGCAGAGGCGAGAGCAGCGCCGGCCACGCAGTGAGCACATGGTAGTGGCCACGTCTCCCGGGCACACACGCTACTGTGACGTCTCCAGGCTGGCGCTGGCCCCCGGCGGAACAGAAGGCAGAAGCAATGCAGGGGAGGGGTCCACAGGCTGCAGCTGACTGCGCCCCCGCCCCCAGACCCGCATGCTGAGGTCCCACAGCCCGGTTCCTGTGTGCGCAGCCTCATTTGGAAATGAGGTCATTGCAGATGGAATCAGTTAAGATTAGGTCATACCGGAATAGGCCGGGCCCCTACCACAGTGTCCTTGCCAAAAGGAGAAATCTGGGGGCCGGCGCCGTGGCACAGTGGGCTGAGTTGCTGCCTGCAGCGCCAGCATCCCATGTGGGCGCAGGTTCGAGTCCCGGCTGCTCACTTCCAATGCAGCTCCCTGCTAACAGCCCGTGAGCCGGCGAACACTGTTGTCCAAGCTGCTTGGCTGTGGCAGCTGTAACAGAGCCACACACCACACACATGCACACACCCATACACACCTGTATACATGCACACACTGCACACACATGCACACACCCATACACACCTGTGTACATGCACACACACCACACACATGCACACACCCATACACACCTGTATACATGCACACACTGCACACACCCACACACACCTGTGTACACATGCCCACACTGCACACACCCATACACACCTGTGTACATGCCCAGACTGCACACACCCATACACACCTGTGTACATGCCCACACTGCACACACCAATACACACCTGTGTACATGCACACACACCACACACCCATACACACCTGTGTACATGCCCACATTACACATACCCACACACACCTGTGTACATGCACACACTGCACACACTGCACACACCCATACACACCTGTATACATGCACACACTGCACACACATGCACACACCCATACACACCTGTGTACATGCACACACACCACACACGTGCACACACGCATACACACCCCGTTCCTCTTATTGCACGGTTCTTGACGCAGGCTCTGTGGTCCCCAATTCCCACTCTCCCTGGGCTGTTCGTTGCCCACCAAGACCCAGGCTCCCCTGCCCGGTCCAGGCACCGCAAGCTCAGCCCAGGCCCAGACGCCGGGAGCCCAGCACAGAGCCCGGCCCTACTGTCTGGGGCCCAGGCCTCTCCACACTGGGCCCGTGACTTCCCTTCCCACCCGCTGCCCAGGGCCTCCCTACCCCAGCCCGCACCGGGCTCTCCTTGAGTTCTCTCCCTGGGTCACCTCTGCACGAGACCGTCACGCGTGGGCTGGTGGCCCCGTGCTGCCCTGATCGCTCCCTGCCTCGTCCTGGAGGGGACTGATGTGGAGAAGGGGCCAATCAGCGCCCGGGGACTTGACCAAAGTTTCCGCTGCAAATCTTGTTTCCTGACGAATGACTCCTCGGTTTAAAGAATTGTCCTGAGGAGCAGCTGCACATCAAAATGATAGGCAGTTAGCGGCACTCAACGGGGATCTGCTACATTTAATGGAATTGAATTTCCGAGGAGCGGACATTCTCTCCATCAAATATCCCATCTATCCTGACTGTGTGCCATAGATAACACAGCATCATCGTGCGGAGCCCGTGGTCCAGGACAGCTGCAGTTTGTTCACGGGCAGAGCCACACTGGGGGAGGGGTTTGGACGTGCTCATCATGTACGCACGCACGCCTACCTTGGTGCAGCCATGTTCCTAAGACTGCTTGACTTAATCAGCCAGGCTTTCAACTCTGTGGACGCAGGGGCGGGGCCCAGGGGCGGGGCTCATGGCTCTGAGCAACAGACTCCAGGCTGTGGGAGGGACGGCCCGGGTCTCAGTTCTCAGGGACCCCACCCCTGGGATGGAGCAAGGGGGCCAGTGTCTCCCGGAAGTGCTCCGACCTAGGCAGAATTCGTAGAATTTTGGAGGAAAACCTAGATTCACGAAGGGCCCGGGCCGCTGAGAGAAGCCACCGCTGCCTCCTCACTCTCGGGACGACAGGTGGACGTTCCAACACAAGACCAGGAGAGAAAGGCGACGCTCGGGTCCGGACACACGTTCGTCCAGCGTCTCTCGCGAGCCCTGCAGGGCGGCACGATGAAGTAAATGCGGAACCCTCAGGGCTGAATCACAGAGGAGCTACAGGGTTGTTTGTACCGTTAGCGCGCTCCAAACACTGTATGGTTATTGGCAAACCCTCGCCGTGCCAGCGGGCGTCCGGTGCTCTGCGGCTCCGTGTGTGGGGTGAGCTCATTTCCGGTAACTATGAACTTGAAGAAGGGACTCACCCACCACAGGTGCACCCACAGGACCGTCCTGGGAGCTGAAGGGGGAGGCGGTGGAAGGCACCTTGCGAACGCCCTGGGGTCCCCACGAGTCCCCCTTCCCTTCCACATGCCCTTCCATGCGGTTCTTCCCTGGGGGTCCGGGCAGCTGCGCGTGGTCAGACAGCGGTGACTGGCAGGTGCCGACCGCGATGCCGGAAGGCTAGCCCTCTGCCTGCTTGTGTGGCAGGCGTGCAGCCAACAGCTGTGTGGGCACGGTGGGTGTCCCGCCCGCGTCCGGCTGATACCAACGCCCAGGTGTCCGCTCCCCGGGGAAGCTTCCCATCCAGACAAAGCCTGGGAGGCACCGGTGCCAGCGCCAGGACCCTGGCTGCAAGCTGGGCTGGGCCCCCAGTGCCGGCGGCTCGCCTGACTCGCCTCTGCACCGCAGTCTCCATCAGCTCCGTGTGCCCGGGCTCGTGCCCCTGCGCCCCCTTGGGAGAGGCCCCCTCCCGCCCTCCAGCGACACTGGGGACACCTGCCGGGCTCTGCCTCTGGATCAGCCCAGAAGACGGCTTCGGCTTCGTCTCCAAAGTGTCGCGATTTCTTTTCTGCTCCCTGTCTACCTACCGAGTCCTGGACGCAGGCAGAGAGAGGCTTCCAGCTCTCATTACACAGGCAAGGAAACCCGACGCTGAGGCGCTGGGGGGTCAGCAGCGGGTCAGCAGGGCCGCTAATCCCGGGACAGCATTTCTCTCGCCGGGAGTGAGATTCAGAGCCTCGGGCACCGTGACAATCAAACCTTCCGTGGCCCGCACCGCAGCTTAGCGCAGAAATCCCATTTAATTTTTAGCCTGGGATGCCTCCTCGAAAAGAATGGTTCCCACCCTCCAGCCCGTCCTGGGTGGCTGCAGAGCTACACAATGGCCAGGCCATCCGGGCTCCAGGTGAAAGGATCCATTGAAACACGGGGCTTTATTCTGCTAATGTATTTGAGACATAAATTGTTCTTATCTCTACCACTCTCCAAAAGATTAAGAAGAATCTGCATTTCTCTGTGGGACAAAGGATTAGCACTCAGAGGTGGAGGGAGGACACAATGGGGTGTGCAGAGAGAAAGAATCCATTTGTGAGCACACAGGCCTGGGGGGGCCGCCATCTGCTGGGGTGGGGGAGGGGCGCTGCAGCCTTTGCTGCTCTGAGGGGGGGGGTCTGCAGGGGCTTGGACTGCCGCTCCACTGCGCCTCTCTGGCCCTGTGCTTTTCCCACCCTCAGCAGCGAGTCCAGCCAAGAGCGTCCAGGCTGGGCTCCACAGGGGACTCAGCTGGGAGGCCAGGATCAGTGCACTTCCTGTCCCCACCGCGGCTGCCTCCCGGGGTCACGCGCGGCTGTTTGCATCCAGATGAACGAGGTTCCACAGCCATGTGAGGCCGAGGTCCCAGGAGAAACCGGGGCTCTGGCTAAGGATGGTCTGAGACTGGAATCTCTGGACAGGTCGGTCACCTGTCCGGCACAGGGGCTCTCCCCATGGAAGCACAGGTCCCTCTTCCCAGCTGGAGGAGGCTCCGAGTCGCGGGGGACCCCAGCCTCAGCCCTCTTCTCCCCCTAGCTGGCCCCTAACTCCTGTCCTTCCTGGAAACCTGGGCTCCAAGCCTCGGGCTCCAGCCTCGCTCACTTCTCTCGGCCTCTCCCTGGCTCAGCCGCATCGACCTCTTGATAAACGGCCGTGGGTTTATCATCATCCTAGGTGAGCCCAGGCAGCTGTGGGGGCAGGAGGAGGCAGGGTGGGCGGCGGCCAGGAGTTAGGAAAGACTCGGGCTTGACCGTCCACCGCTCGCGAGAGCTGGGCAAGAACCCTTGTCTTTTATTTTTATTTTTAAAAAATATTTTAGTTATTTAGTTGAGAGGTAGAATTGCAGAGAGACAGAGGGAGAGACGGAGAGAGAGGTCTTCACCTGCTGGTTCACTCCCCAAATGGCCGTGACGGCTGGAGCTGGGTCAGGCTGCAGCCAGGAGCCAGGAGCTTCTTCCAGGTCTCCCACACGGATGCAGGGGCCCAAGGACTTGGGCCATCCTCCACTGCTTTCCCAGGCCACAGCAGAGAGCTGCATTGAAAGAGGAGCAGCCTGGACTTGAACCGGTGCCCATGTGGGATGCCAGCACTGCAGGCAGAGGCTTTACCCGCTGTGCCACAGCGCTGGTCCCCAGTGCTTGTATTTTATAGAGAGGAGCAAAGGTGGAAGCCCTGGGAGCGGGGAGGGGGGGCAGGGCCACAGATGCAGCATCCAGAATGCTCGGCCAGGCAGTCGCTCAGTGCCGGACGGGGCTGTGGGTGAGGTCCCGGGGCCCGGAGACGGGGCTGAGGGTGAGCCGGGGGCCCAGGGCCCGGAGACGGGGCTGAGGGTGAGCCGGGGGCCCGGGGCCCGGAGACGGGGCTGAGGGAGAGCCGGGGGCCCGGAGACGGGGCTGAGGGTGAGCCGGGGGCCCGGGGCCCGGAGACGGGGCTGAGGGTGAGCCGGGGGCCCGGAGACGGGGCTGAGGGTGAGCCGGGGGCCCGGGGCCCGGAGACGGGGCTGGGGGTGAGCCGGGGGCCCGGGGCCCGGAGACGGGGCTGAGGGAGAGCCGGGGGCCCGGAGACGGGGCTGAGGGTGAGCCGGGGGCCCGGGGCCCGGAGACGGGGCTGAGGGTGAGCCGGGGGCCCGGAGACGGGGCTGAGGGTGAGCCGGGGGCCCGGGGCCCGGAGACGGGGCTGGGGGTGAGCCGGGGGCCCGGGGCCCGGAGACGGGGCTGAGGGAGAGCCGGGGGCCCGGAGACGGGGCTGAGGGTGAGCCGGGGGCCCGGGGCCCGGAGACGGGGCTGAGGGTGAGCCGGGGGCCCGGGGCCCGGAGACGGGGCTGAGGGTGAGCCGGGGGCCCGGAGACGGGGCTGAGGGTGAGCCGGGGGCCCGGAGACGGGGCTGAGGGTGAGCCGGGGGCCCGGGGCCCGGAGACGGGGCTGAGGGAGAGCCGGGGGCCCGGAGACGGGGCTGAGGGTGAGCCGGGGGCCCGGGGCCTGGACACGGGGCTGAGGGTGAGCCGGGGGCCCGGAGACGGGGCTGAGGGTGAGCCGGGGGCCCGGGGCCCGGAGACGGGGCTGAGGGTGAGCCGGGGGCCCGGAGACGGGGCTGAGGGTGAGCCGGGGGCCCGGAGACGGGGCTGAGGGTGAGCCGGGGGCCCGGGGCCCGGAGACGGGGCTGAGGGTGAGCCGGGGGCCCGGGGCCCGGAGACGGGGCTGAGGGTGAGCCGGGGGCCCGGAGACGGGGCTGAGGGTGAGCCGGGGTCCCGGGGCCCGGAGACGGGGCTGGGGGTGAGCCGGGGGCCCGGAGACGGTGCTGAGGGTGAGCCGGGGGGCCGGAGACGGGGCTGAGGGTGAGCCGGGGGCCCAGGGCCTGGACACGGGGCTGGGGGTGAGCCGGGGGCCCGGGGCCTGGACACGGGGCCAGAGTCTCAACTCTCAGGGTAACAGGATTGTGTTCCAGCTGGTCAGTGAGGACGCGTGGCTCAGGTGACCCCTGTGAGGAAGGACTGGGGATTTGGAGGCGGAGCCTGGCCCTGTCCCCTGGGGCCAGAGGCACCCAGGGGTCCGCCTGGGTTGTGTGGGAAGGGGCGTTCTCACAGCTGTTCTAGAAAGGGGGGGTTTCTTAGCCTGTGCTGTCTCCCAGGAGCCCAGGGCTTGCTGGCAACGCAGCAGGCTGGGCACATGCGCCACGTTACACCGCGCGGCTCCCGACCCTCGCCGGAAGGCCCTCTGAAAGCGCCGAGCCATAAACTGCAGCCTTGGCTTCTCCCAGTCCGATGCACTGTGACAGCCCGGAACAAGCCCTGGCCCCGGCACCTGGCAGCAGGCAGACAACAGCTCCCCGTGTCACCAGCTGCAGCCGCTGTGGAGCCGTGCCGTGCCGGTTTATGCCGCGGTCCTGAATCCCTGCCACAGGACACAGGACACGCCCTCTGGCTTGGCTCTGCTCCTGGTCCCTCGGCCTCATGCCGGGAACCCTGCGTACTCTGACTCACTCATCCGTGCGCTCCCAGGGCGTCGGCTGGCAGGGCCGTGGGTCCATCCGCGGACATCCACCCCGCAGTCTGTGGTCCCTGGCCCTCTCCGCCTCTGCCACGTCCCCGCCCCCAGCGCGCTGAGCTTGGCTAATGCTCAGGGTCCCACAGAGAACCTGCTCTGGGTCCAGACGTCCCACCGAGGCCTGGGAGGTGAGTCCGGTTCAGGGCTGCTGGGTCTGTTCGAGACGCCGCCCCCATCCCAGCCCCCGCGCCCCAGTGAGTCTCAGGAGCTCCCCTCCTGGGTGCCCTCAGCTGCCCCCCAGGGCTCACGGATGGATGCAGAAGCCGGCTTCCTGCAGGTCTGGAGCAGGAAGGCCCAGCTCAAGGCTCCTCCCACTCCTCCGTGGGAGCCTTCGGGCTGAGTCCTCATGCGGGGTCTGGGGCGGGGGCAGGGGTGGTCTCCGGGGTTTCCTTCCCATGGGCCCTAACCTCACTTAGGAAGACCTTGCTCTTGACCATAGCACCGGCCAGTGTCCAGATCCCACTGGGCGTTGGGTGGGGAGACCCGCAGGTGGGGGACCCCCTCCCTGTAACTGCATCTTGCTCGGGGCGGGGGACCCCCTCTCTGTAACTCTGCATCGCCCAGGGTCCCCCAGCCCCTGCTTTGCCCCGCCTTCCGCATATCCAGCCTCTCTCCTGCTCTGGTCCCCTCTCCCTCCGCCATCTCCCCGTTCAGGAGTCCGGATAAAACCCGTCTGGCTCTTTCGCCGGAAGCCGCTGGAGCTGTCTTTGCCTCTCTTTTCCCCAGACCCCCAGGAGGCACCAGAGCCCACCCCTTCCCCAGGGCGTATTCCTCAGTGTGGGATCCACCTAGGCCAAGCCCCAGCACATCCCAGCACTCCTGCTGAGTTTTATTTATTTAATTTTTTTAAAGGATTTTATTTATTTCTTTGAGAGGTAGAGTTACAGACAGAGGAAAAGGTCTCCTATCCACTGGTTCACTCCCCAAATGCCCACAACAGCCAGGACTGGGCTGTGTTGAACCCAGGAGCTTCTTCCGGGTCTCCCACGCGGGTGCAGGGGCCCCAGGACTTGGCCATCTTCTACTGCTTTCCCAGGCCACAGCAGAGAGTTGGATCAGAGAGGAGCAGCTGGGACTCGAACCGGCGCCCACATGGATGCCGGCACTGCAGGCGGCTTTACCCGCTGTGCCACAGCACCGGCCCCGGGTGTCTTCTTGCTCAGCTTATCGGGGCCCTGGTCCACGGATCTGCCCGGCATGGTGTGTGCCATGCAGACACACGAAAGTGCCGAGTCTTCATCTGCAGCCTGGTGCGGTCCCCGACTTGAGCGCAGCACCCCCCAACCCCGTCTCCCTCCCACCCCCACTGCCCCCCAGCCAGCTGCACGTGACTCTCCCAGGTATCAGGTTCACAGGTCCCCTGTGAAAGAGGAATTTTACCCGCATCCTACATCTCCCATTTTTTTTTTCTTTGAATTCTTCACCTATCCTTAACGACCACACATGTGGGAGATACAGACCCAGAGGGTGCACCAGGACCAAGCGTGCCGTGTGCAGAGCTCCGGGAATGACAAGGCCACCCAGCCAGGAAGCCCCGCCTTCCCCAGGGCGGCCTCATCCCCCAGCCCCCCCTGCCGCGGTGCCCCCATACCGATTCTCACGCGGCCTCCTTGGCGCTCCCGCACCTGCGCAGCCTTGCAACGGGCTCAGCTTGAATGGGCTGTGCCGGCCGCACGTGTGCTCACGGACGTGGGAAACTGAACACCCGTGTTGTTAGGGAGCCCATTTCCACGGCACAGCGGGCCGACAAACAGCGATGCAGCCCCTCCCGCGCCGGCCCGGAGGACGGCAGAGCTCGACCTTCCAGGAGGCCAGGGGAAGAATTCGTTTCCTCCTGTTTCCTTACCTCCTGGTGTCTTGCCCTTCCACCGCGCACGTATTCCTGCGCACGCTGCTGCCGTTTTCACCTGAGTTACTGCCTCGTTCCTGGTGGCTGGGAACACAGCCCGTTCTTGTGTGTCGGCCTTGGGTCTCACAGTGTGGCTGAGATCCTCTGTTAGCTGCTCTGGACCTGGGTTGGTTTCCGGGGTCTCAATTGAGACGGGGCGGCCGGGGAGCAGCTGGTGGGCCTCGCGCATGGATCCTGGCATCTCGGGCCGGCTTGCACACCTGCTCATTGCCATGGGCCAGCTTGCCGCTGGTGGCCCCGTCACAGGACAGGAAGCTCCGGGCAGGCGACGGTGGGTAGATTCGGGGAGTTCTCTCCCTACTTCCCAGAACTGTGGATGTCCCCCCGTGTTAGTGTGCGTCTCCCCTTTGGCTAAGCAGCCCACAGAAGACTCAACAGGGTTCAGAGACAGGGCCCCACCCTGGGGGAGCACGCAGGCCGCGGTGGGGCACCATAGTTGCCTCTGCGGAACGCGGGCTGCTCGCCGTCCCGCAGCCTCGACCAGCCCAGGAGTCCCTTCTTGTGACGGCAGTGGGGATCTGGGCACCGGGAGCCCGAGCTCCTTGTCTCAGGGCCCAGGGGTTTCTATGGCCGACCTCAGGAGCCGGGTTTCCTATGGGTCCGTTTCGGGAACAGGTGTGGACCGTGCAGATGAGTGGGCTCTCTTGTTTCTTGCTTCTCGCTTCTCCGTTCAGCCGACACCTGCTCTGGTCTGGACTTTGGCTTGCTTACTCGTCTTGGATTTGGGAGTGCACTGTGTAACACATGATCATCTGTAAGCTTCCAGAACGTTCTTCCGGGTTGGCTTTGAGGTGCGTTGATCCTTTCACCGAGGTTTGATTGACAGCTGATGCGAGGCCTGTCTTTGGGCTCGTTCCACGAGCAATTGTGTATTCTGCTGCCGCTGGGTGGGGCGGCATGGAACTCGATCGGGCCGGTTTATAATGCTGCTCAATTAGGTTCCCGTCCTAAGTGTCCTGTTCATTATCGAGGTCTCCAGTTGTCATTGTTGGATTATCTATTTCCTGCTCCACGTGCTCTGGGCCTCTGGTTAGGTTTGTGACCCCTTGCCGTGTGCTTGTAGCTGCTACGGCTCCCTGACGGCCCCCTGTAGCCAGCTCGAGTGCTAAGGGATCTGCACTGGCCACGCCCGTCTCAGGGCCTGTTTTGCCAGATGTCAGCGTAGCCAGCCCCGCTCTACTTCGGCTGCTCTGGGTGTGGGTCGCCGTCTCCCAGCCGGCATGGTGCACCCGTCTGCCTTTAGGTTTCTTGTGGACGCCACAGGCTGGACTCACTTTTATCCACTTTATCAACTTATAATTAAGAGTTTAATTCGTAGGTGTTTAATGTAATTACCGGTGAAGCAGGACTTTGCGCCTTCAGTCTCTGATTTGTTTCCCTCACGGCTCGTGCCGTCTTCCTCCTCCATTTCGTGTGAAGACTCTCCCCGTGCACATTAACCTCCTTATCGCGTCTCTCGACCTCCATGTTCCTCTCCGCACCTTCTCCGTCGCTGCCCTGTGCATTGTCATCAGCATCCTCATGATGTTAACTGAATTCCGGATGATTGTAACTTAATTTAACGGCACACACAATGCTCGCCCCTGAATAACTGCCCTCCCACCCTTCCTCATGCTCCATCGTCACGGATTCCAGGCCACTCGCCCGGCGCGGACGCGCAAAGACTCCCTGACGCAGCTGGGTCTAAACCCTGCAAGAGAACCGCAGCCGCCAACCAAGCACCACCTGTGCCGCCGTCTGCGCCGGGGGTCGTCTTTGCCCGCTCTGCTCACGCCCACAGAGCCCAGAGCTGCCCCGAGCCCCTCACTTCTGCCTGAGGTCTCCCACACCCGGGCTTCGTGGGGGACCCACTGCACCAACACCCTCAGCTCGCCTTTGCCGCTCACCCCGGGGCGCCGTCCTTTCCGCGCGGTCCAGCCCCAGCTGCCCAGACGCTGGTGTTCTCAACGGCCACTCGACGACACACCCCACAGGCAGCGCTGGGAGCACCTCCCTGGGGCAGCACCGGGTCGCTGCCCCGCACCTCAGCTGGTCCTGACGTGGCTGCGTGCCGTGGCAGCCTGGGCAGAGGGAAGCGGGCAGCTGCTGTCTCGGGAGGCTTCTGGCTTGGACCTGAATTTGTTCCATGGGTCAGCTCCAGAAAAAGCTCATCTGGATTTCTTCATCCGTTCCTGCTCTCATGGTCTTCTTTTTTTTTTTTTTTTTTTTTAAGATTTATTTATTTATTTGAAAGACAGAGTTACAGAGAGAGGTAGAGGCAGAGAGACAGAGAGAGAGGTCTTCCATCCTCTGGTTCACTTCCCAGTTGGCCACAACGGCCGGAGCTGCGCCAATCCGAAGCCAGGAGCCAGGAGCTTCTTCCAGGTCTCCCACGTGGGTGCAGGGGCCCAAGCACTCGGGTCATCTTCTACTGCTTTCCCAGGCCACGGCAGAGAGCTGGATGGGAAGTGGAGCAGCCGGGACTTGAACCGGCGCCCATATGGGATGCCGGCACTGGAGGTCAGGGCCTTAACCACTGTGCCACAGTGCCGGCCCCGCTCACAGTCGTAATGCACAGCTCGTTCAGGGCAATTTCATAACATCCAATCGTGGACTTGTACGTCCAAACAGAACAGGCACCGTAGCGGCTCTCACGTCGTTAGGTGCCCAGCACGTATCTGCCGTGCGATTTGCATAGTGCCTGCGCTGAATAAAGGTGACAGTTAGGACGCTGACAGTGTGCAACGTGTTCAGGGCGTGTGGATGCCTTCGCGAACATGGCTATGATTTTTTAGTCTGGCACAAGCTGCGGGGTCGCCTGAGGAGGAATCTGTGTTTGCTGGGCGCCTGTGTGTGAAGACACGGGGCCTCTAAGAGACTAAGCCCGTCGGTATCCAGGGGCACTGACCCCAGGACCCCGGCAGACAGCAGACCCGGGGACGCTCAGGCCCTGTGCTACAATGGCGTGGAGGGAAGGGGCAGAGAGCGGGGCACACAGGCCCGGAGGAGCGGCCGCTGTCGCCCGGGGCTTCTGGCTTTGCTGCCTGCTCGCTTGCATCCTGAGACCGTGTCGGCTCAGCGACGTCTTGCCGATTCTTATGAGGAGGCAGTCCCGGCTTTTCCCCTCCGAGATGCTTCAAGGCCCCAAGCACCGCGACGGCCCCGCTCTGCGGCTCAGCCCCGCGCTGGCCGGTGAGCTGTGAGCGCAGCTGCGCCAGGGCAGCAGAGCGGAGGCAGGGCCCACAGGGCCCCTCGAAGGCGCATCCTCTGTGGTAGCGTTCGCCCGTCCCGTGAGACGCTCGCGAGCGTGGGCCCCGAGCTCCTGCTCCTGAACCCTGCTGGGCCGGGCGCCCCCGTTCCAGGGTTAGACGCCCCAGGTCTCGTCCTGGTTCCTCCGGACAGACAGCCAGGGGCCTGTGACGCTCTCAGCACAGTTAGCATCACAGGAGAGACAAGCGGGGCCTAGCCGAGCCCAAGGTGCCCTTCCCCAGTGCCCTGCGACCGACAGAGCCCGAGCCTCCCATCCGGTCCTGATTCATGGGGAGTTTGGGGGTTGTGGTCGGAAGGTTCTGGATCCCAGAGAGGAGGGGCTTCCGGGGCCTGGAGCAGCTTCGCTGTAAGCCAGTCTTTGGAGCAGGTGCGGGGGAGCGGACCGGCCGGCCTGCCCGCGCCCACGGTGAGCGCTCCCGGCTGCAGGAAGCACTTGAGCCCCTGCCGCGTCTCGGGATCTCAGCACCGATTCGCACGCGGTGGCTCCGTCTCCGTGCCGAGCTTCACCGGGAAACAGGGAGGTTTCTTTCCATCTCTTCCCTCCCCCCCTTTATTTATTTTTAAGATTTTATTTATTTATTTGAGAGGTAGAGTTACAGGCAGAGAGAGGGAGAGAGATTTTTCATCTCCCAGTTCCCTTCCCAAATGGCCACAACGACCAGAGCTGAGCTGATCCGGAGCCAGGAGCTTCCTCCAGGTCTCCCACGCAGGTGCAGGGCCCAAGGACTTGGTCCATCTTCTACTGCTTTCCCAGACCACAGCAGAGAGCTGGATCAGAAATAGAGTAGCCGGGACTCGAACCAGCGGCCATATGGGATGCCGGCACAGTAGGCAGCAGCTCAACCGGCTACGCCACAGCGCTCACCCTAAGACAAGTTTCTTACAGGAATCATCAATCACCTGCAGATCCTGTGAGAAGCAGCGTGGCCTTTGGTGGTCCTTGCTGCCACTGTCCCCTGGTGAGTTGCGGCCGCAGACCCCAGCCCGCCCGGAGCACGTCGCGTGCCCCGGCCCTCCCGCCTCCACAGACCCCATCCTAGGTAAGGGTACATCCCCCCCACCCCCCACCTCGCTGTCCACGGAACAGAGTGAGCCACGAGGGGTGAGACGACGCCCCGCTCACCCGGACAGTCTGGCCACGGCCTCCGTTACAGAGGAGACACTGAGCGTGAACTGCGTCCAGTCCCCCAGAAAGGGCTCGAGACACGTGGACGAGCGAGCAGCGCCCACAAACCCCGGGGCAGGCACGGCGGGCTCCGCACTCGGCTCTGGAGCCCATGAGGGGCGGGGGCTGGTGGCTTGGGTCGTGCAGATCCGTTTCACTCTTTAGGATGACTAAGATCACAAACGAAGTAACTGCTAATCGACTCCATTCATTTTCCATATGAAAAGCGGCATTTTCGGAATGAGTGCGAGTTTGTAATTTGGCAACTTCTTAACGATGGCTCTGAAAATCCAAAAGCAAACAAACTCGCGAGGGTTTCCAGGCCGTGCTGATGAGCAGCCTCACAGCCCGGCCCCGGCCCACCCAGGGGTGGCGCACCTGCTGGAGGGAATCGGGACTGGCCACGCCCCCCCACACCCCCACCCCCAGCTCCCGATGCCTCCCCAGAGCCTTTGGGGTGGGCTGTGCTGCTCTTGGGCCATTGGGAAGCTTCATTCATCCCCTGCTCAAGTGCTAAATAAGAGGCTTCTGCCATCCCTCTGTTCCTGCTGGTGGAACAGAGGCCACCAGAGGGGAGGGAGGGAGGAGGGAAGGGGAGGGAGGAGGGAAGAGGGAAGGAAGAAGGGAGGAGGGAAGGGAGAAGGGAGGAGGGAAGGGGGAGGGAGGGAGGGAGGAGGGAAGGGGGAGGGAGGAGGGAAGAGGAGGGAGGGAGGGAGGAGGGAAGGGGGAGGGGCCGTTCCTCTCCTTGGGAGCCTCAGAGAGAACAGGCGGATCCTCCCCTGCTGAGGGTCCAGCACCTGGTCTCCCCCCAGCCCCACCCCCTGCCCAACTGGCTCTAACCGGCAATAACCCAGCTCCTCCAGGCTGCCTCCTGGGCCCCGGCTCACGCACTCCTGCGGGCACCTCTGCTGGGGAGACTCGTCCATTCCCGGTGTCCCGGCTCTGCAGGTCAGTGAGGGGCCTGGGCAAGGCAGAGCAGTTCCAGAGGAGACCCGCGTGGAGGGTGCTTCCCACTGGGCCACCCCCCCCCCCCGTCCGTGCAGAGGGCACAGGGGCGCCCTCTGCCTCCTGGGGGCTCCAGGGGCTCTGAGCCTTGGTTGCTGCACTGGGGTGGACGGAGGCTGCATGACCTCGCCTGCTGGGGCTCCCACGACGCCCAGCTCTGGCGTCCCCGGGGCCCCAGGCCCAGCTCTGTGCTCCTGGTCCTGAGAACCCCGGCTGCCTACACGTTTGTGTCTTCGCCAAGCAGGTCTCTCCCAGGAGTCCCCAGTGGAGGTTTGAGGCTGCAGGGTTTCGGGACTAGCAGTCAGTGGTGATCCCAAAGTATCCAGTGGAAAGTTCCAGAAAGGAACAGTGGGTGCTCCTTGCATCACCTGCTGTGCTGGTGCGCGTGGCCACGCCTCGTGCTGTCCGGGTCGTGCGTCTGGGCACGCACGCCGATGCACCGCCTGCCCACCTGCCAGTCACTCTGCCAGAGAAACACACGGCTGTGGGCCTCGGCCTCAGCCCCCGCTGGGGGTGCACAGGAAGCAGAGAATCAGTACCTGGTCGGCCGCCCCCGACGCCGCCCCCAGAATCCCAGACTCGGGTCACACGCCCCTCCCTCCAAAATCACCCTCATTCTGGAGCCTCCTGTCCCCGCAGAGCCCGGGGGCGGGGGGCGGAGGAGCAGGGCAGGGGCGGGGCCTCGGTGCGGGGGAGGGGGGGACCAGAGCCACTCCTGCCAGGGCCCCCCTCCCGGGCGGCGCCCTCCTGCCTGCCAGGCGCTCAGCAGCCCGTCGCCCACCTGCCTGGCACGGAGCGGAAGTACCGCAACTGCGTGCGGACGTCACCCACACTCCCGGCGGCTGCGGCTCTCCTAGGTGTCAAAATGTTGACTTCCTCTCTGCTAAAATGTGGTTCTGAAAAAAAAGAAAGCAAGCAAGTCACATCGCCGCCGCGTCTGCGGGGCCTGTCGTCCGCGGCATATGCTGCTGCGTAACGATGTTCCTGAGCGAAGTGACATTTCCCAGTAATGAGGCTTCCGTGACAACGCGCGGGAGACGTGACAAGCCTGCTCTCGTGCTGAAAAGGAGCGCAGACACCCCAAAACCCGGGCTGGGCGTGCGCCTGCAGCCTCCCCCGGGAGCACGCGGGGACCCAGTGAGCCCCCAGTGCGTGCAGGTCTCCACCGAGACCCCGCCCGCCAGCGTGAGTGACAAGCTCACAGGCCCCAGAGGGGCGGTGGGAACTCGGTCTGGCATCTCCGTGTCGTCTTAGGCTTCACCTCTCCAAACCCCTCCCAGCGGGATGAGAACCAGCGCCTCCCAGCGTGGGCGGCTGCAGAAGACACCGCTCACGGCTGGACACAGGTCTGACTGTGCCTGCGCTGGGAACCCGCTGCCCAAGGCATCAGCATGGAGGGGTGGGGACTTCCACAGGTGGACAGGGCCTGGACTCTGCCCTGCTGGATGGATTAACCCTGGAACAGGAGCCTTCCACCGGACATGGTCAGCCTTGGGGCACAAGCCTCTCCCTCCCTCCCTTCGTCTGCCCTTCCGCCAGGGAGAGGGGCAGCAGGAAGGCCCTCCCCAGTGCCCGCACCTGCGCCTCCCCCAGGCCACGGGAAGCCGCCCTGCCCTCCTCGTGGACGCCCAGCAGCAGGCGGCCACGTGCTGTGAAGGAGCCACGGCTGTGGTTTGCAGATGCACCGGTTGTCAGCCCCCGCTGAGTTCCCCTGCAGAGCACTGGGTGACAGGGACCTCCCTGGCCTCCCCTCTTGGGAAATGGTGCCGCTGGCCTCCACCTGCCACTAGGGGTCCCTGGGAGGTGGGCGCAGGGCACCCACAGAGCCCAGGCCCCTGCTGGCCTGCAGGCTCCACTCACCACCCCCAGTGCCCAGCCCGGCCAGAGCTGGCCCAACAGAGCTCTTCTGGGCCCCACTCTGCCCTCCCGGGGTCCCCCCACCCCAGGGCCCACCAGGACCCCCTGGGCATTGCCTTGGCAGGGGACGGGAGCTGGGTGAGGGTGGCGGTGACTGGACTGCCCCTGAGTAGCCTGAGACCAGACACGGCCCCCCTGCAGGCCCTGGCCGCTTCCCCAGGCCTCTGATGGCCTCTTATGCTGGGACCCCAGAGGGGACCACACTGCCCCAGCACAACCAGCTCCTCTACGGGGGCAGTGGGTGGGCGCGAGGCGGTGACCAGCAGCAGTCCAGACCCCTTCACTCATTCCCTCAACTGCAGGCTCCTTCCTTCATTCATTCAACCGCAGGCTCATTCATTCATTCAAAGGCCCGGTTCCTTCAGTTAACTGCAGGCCCCTCCATTCATTGGGGGTGGGGGGCAGAGGGAGAGCTGAGCAGGGATCCTGGGGCCTGTCTCACAGCTGCCCAGAGGCCCTGAGCGGGCGGTGCGGGGAGGCGGGGGCACGGGCGCTCTCCGTGTCCTGCGCCTGCCCCCGGGAGGTGCACACCTCCTCCTCCGAGGGCAGAGGCTGCAGCCTGGGCCTGGTGCTGCCCGCAGGGAACGGAGGGGGCTCCCGCCTGGTCACACACGTGGATTCGGAGTTTCTGCCGCTCTGGGCTGCGGGCAGCCGCCTCGTCCCGCAGTTCCAGGAGCGTCCGTGACCCTGGGACCTGGGCGTGTGTCTGGCTGGACCAGAGCTGCCCCTCGCCGCTGCAGTCCTCATTAGTGCTCGTCAGAGAGTCTGCGGGAGAGACCCCCGAGCTTTCTCCGCAGACCCCGTGGCTTGGGGCCTGCTGCACGCCGGCTGGCGACCCCGCCCCCGCAACGTCCCTCCCGCTGCTTTCCCAGGAACAGGCATGGGGCCTGGAGACCATTCTGCTCTCACCCCAATTAGCGTGCTTGGATCACCCCGGGGTGGCGGCCACGCGCTGGAGTCTTCCTTCTCAGCCCGAAGCTCATTAAGGAAGCGGGCAGTGTCCACCGGGGAGCGCGGGGGCTGGGACCCGGGTGCGGCTCCGTGAGGGGTGCATCCTGCTCTTTGATAAGACAACGGTCGGAAGGAGACTCTCAGATAAAGCAGAGCCAGGGCCGTGGCACAGGGCGCTGCCCGCTTCCGCGTGGCTCCGGCTTCTCCCTGCCCGCCCCAGCACAGCCTCCGGCTTCCTCCCCATCACTTCCGTTCATGGTGTAACACTGCTCAGGCACGGCCTGTGACAGGGAGGCCGGTCTGAGCCCCAGTGGTGGGGGCAGAGCGCAGGTGCACAGACGCCCCACCCCACCAGTGTCCGCATTCACCATGTACACTCCCAGTCGTCGGTTCTGCGTCCACGAAGCCGTTTGGGGAGCTAGCTGAGGACACTGGCCGGCTCTGCCTGCTGGGAGACCCTCCCTAGTGACCGCAGGACACCCCCGGCCCAGCCTCACGGGGGCTCCTGTCTCCTGCATTCCTGCAGCCCCACTGGGCTTTTCCCTCCTCTCCTCCACCCTGCGCGGGAGCCGGGAGCTGCTGTCCGTGCACCTGGCCTGTGGCTGGGCCACACGCCTGCTCCTGCCCGGTGCCACCACAGTGGACGTAGGGGTAAAGGCTCAGGGTCCCCTGCTGCGCCCCACTCTTTCTTTGGCTCTGAGCGCCCACAGAGACGTGGGGAGTCAGCAGCTCTTTCGGCTTCATGGGGCCCAGCCTGTGCTGCCATCGAGGCCGTGCCTCTGCGGGCACCCCTGGGGTGGACCCCGCAGCCCTTGAAATCTGCCTGCCTGGGCCCCTCGGCCTTGTAGGGAGCGACTCAGCCCTCTTGAGCCGTCTCCCCGCTGGGCGTGGGGCCCCGGCTGGGCGTGGGACGTCCATCCTGGGGCTCGGGGCTGCCGCTGGCTCCGCGCCGTGCTGTGCCTGGCCGCGGTGTGGTTCCATATCCCTTTACATGTTCCTTTATAGAACACCTGTCTCCCAAGCCCACAACGAGGGCCGCAGTACTGAAGGTCAATATTTACTTAGTACTGTGGGACGGCCTCTGGGTGAGAGGCTGCCATGAAGTAGTTTGCTTCATTTTCAGCAAATCTGGAAGAAGCTGGCAGAGGCAGGGGGAGGGCAGGAGCCGTGTGGGGGCCGCTGGCCCCTCCTGGGGGCAGGACGCTGGCCTGGCAACCCCCGGCCTACCCCCTCAACGCCCCCCCCCCCCCGCCTTCCCACCTGCCCTCCCAGCACCTGGCTACTGTGTGTGGATAGAAGAATCCGGAACAAATGGATGACCGAACGAACCCCCCAGCTCACTGTCACTCCCACTGACTGCTGTACAGGAGAGCCCCGCCCCTGTGGCCCCCACCCACTGGGGAAGCGCACCCACGGGGACCCCTGGAGACCGACACCCTGGGCGCCTCCCTGTCCCGCTGGGATTCCCGGGTGGCTTCTGGGAGGAGCTGGCTCTCCTGGTGGCCTTGAAAGGGACGCACGGGCCAGCAAGAGGACCCCGCCCGGGGGTGGACGGTGCCCAGCAGTGGCCCTGCAGGGGAGTGGACCCCGCCTACGTGCGTTAGGAGGGTCATGTTATTTATGGAAAAGAATAAGAGCCCTGCACAGGGGGCCCAGACCCCTTTCTGGGGCCCGGCTCTGCGCCCCCTTCCCCTCCCTGGTCCCTCTCTCAGCTCGGGGGCGGGAGGTCCTCCCCCAGGGGGTGCAGAATCCTACGAACGCGACCGTGTCGGCCTCTCCCACACTCACTGCGGCCACGCAGGACACGTTTCTAAATCAGACGAGCATCCGCTCAGCTTATAAAATGAAAACCAAACGCGACCAGCGGCACAGATGCTGCGGGGGATGCCAGGCCTGGTCCTCGTCAGTGCTTTACGGCTTGAACGCACTTTTAGATAACCTCTCCTGGTGGCGGGCAGGGGCCACAGGCTGCCCCCGACACCCGAGCTGGGTGCGGCAGCCTGGGGCTCGGCCTGGCTGGGAGGTCGCACGGCCTTCCTGGCGCCCAGCCCGGGGCATCCACGGGAACCCTGGGGTCTGAGGACTGGTGGACAGTCCAGAACCCCCAGGGGTCAAGTCCACTCTGCTCTGGCCCTATGCTCCGGCCGTGGCCAACCCTCAGACCACGGCTCTGGAGGGGGGTGGGGGGGGGTGCTCTCCCAGCAGGGGGCAGGCCCAGGAGGGCAGGGACTTCAAGGGCCGGCCCCGCTGCGCCCAATCCTGACCCAAGGGACCGCATCCCAGGCTGTGGTCAGCCAAGGACAGGCTTCAGAGCCGCCCTGTCCCGCTCTGCGCCAGCCTCTGCCTCTGTCCATTTCGGGCAAACTCCTGGGCCCCAGTGCCCGTGTCTGTCCCCATGCCGTCCCCGGTACACAGACTTGGGAGAGCCTGGGGGAGGATTCTCCCATCCTTACCCTATGGGAGGAAATCGTGTCTCCTCCACACCCAGTGCCTGTCGGGGGGTGGGGGCACATGGCTGTAGCTCCTGGGACACTCCAGGCTCCGTGGACGATGACAGGGCCCAGGGAGCATCCGAGTTTGGTGCTGTCACCTCACCTGCGGCGTGGGGCGGCACCCTCCCTGAGCCCCGGCCTCTGGGTCCACACGCTGCTGGCTGCACCCGGAGCAGGTGCCAGTGCAGGAGTCTCGGAGCCGGTGAGCCGCCCCGTGTCACTGTGAAGGTCTCCCCGCCCAGCCAAAGCAGAGGGGCAGGGAGCGGGGGGGGGGGGGGGGCGGGGGGGTGAGGGGGAGGCTGAGTGGCAGCCTCGGCAGGACCCCCGCCCTGTTCCTCCATCCCCATCTCACGGAGAGTCCTGGACCCTCGGGGGACCCTGGGTGTCCACCAGACTTGATCCATACACAGCTGCTTGTCCATTGGAGACTGGAAAATTCCAACAGCTCCTCAAACTCTCTCTCCCCCTCCCTCCTTCCCTCCCTCCCTCCCTCCCTCTCCCTCCCTCCCTCTTCCTCCCTCTCCCTCTCCCTCTCTCCCTCCCTCCCTCCCTCTCTCCCCCCATTGTATGAAAAGCACTCGGGAGGAGACTTTACAGGGAGGCAGAAGGAGAGGCTGATAGAGCCCCCCCTCCACGTGGAACCCGCTCAGGGGAGCCCTCAGCAAACAGCAGAGCGCCTGCTGTCTTTTCTTTTTAGAAAGTTTTATTTATGTATTCGAAAGGCAGAGTCACAGAGAGAAACAGAAGGAGAGATCGTCCATCTGTTGGAAGCCAAAAGCTTCATCCGGGTCCCCCATGTGGGTGCAGGGCCCAAGCACGTGGGCCATCTTGTGCTGCCTTCCTAGGCCATTAGCAGGGAGCTGGATCAGAAGTGGAGCAGCCGGGCTCAGCGCCCATATGGGACGACGGCTCCCCTCTTCCGCCTCCTGCTCTCCAGTGCCGTGTCTTACCGAGGTGGCCTGCTCACCCTGGGCAGGTTCCACTCCCAGGTAGCCTCCCCACACACCGCAACGTCATCACGCGGGGACATGGTCCTGCGTCCCACTGCTGGGTCACAGCCGCCCAGCGTGTGCGATCCCAGCTGGAGGCAGAGTGAGCGTGACCTGGGCGGCCTCTACGCTCCTCCTTCCTGCAAGCTTGGGACGCACAAGAAAAATGCCAGGGTCCCCAACAAGAAGGGGCTGCCCCTGCCCAGGCCAGGCGCGCCGGCACCTCCCCGGCAATCCCCCCACCAACTCGGGCTCCCCAACAGCCGCCTGGCCTTGAGACAGGGAAACCCCTCCACTCCTGGCCGTGATGCCCACGGTGGTCTTCAGGCTGCTGCGCCCCCACAGACAGGGCAAGTGGTTGGGGGGACAAGGACTTCCTGGACAGTGCCCTGTGCTTAGCCTGTGGCCCCCGGGGACTCCGGGGACTCCTCCGAGCACCAGGGACGGGCTTCCCCCGACTGTGGCCACCCACAGCGCTGAGTCTCCTGGGGGCTGGCAGGGAGGAGCTGCCCCCCAGGCACAGGGGCCGCCCAGGGCCTGGGAGGGGTCTGCGTGTCCAGCCCCTGGCTGTGCTGAGACTCTGGGCCTTGCACTTCCAAGAGCGGTGCTCATGTGGAGTGGCCGGCTCACTTCCGGCCGCTGCCGGGCTCAGCCTGGCTCCCTCGGTCTCCTCCCACTCGCCAGGCTCTGTGTCTCAAAGGGCAGAGACCCAGCTCGGGAGCCGCCTGCCCTGTGCACCTCCAGCTCCCATAGAGTTGTGTCAGTTTTATTTATGTATTTGAAAAGCAAAGTGTGTGTGTGTGTGTGTGTGTGAGAGAGAGAGAGAGAGAGAGAGAGAGAGAGAGAGAGAGAGATTTCGTCTGCTGATTCACTTCCCTAGCAAAAATCAGGAGCTGGATTTGCCTCCTGGTCTCCCGTGTGGTCCGGGACTTTGGACCGTGTCCCGCTGCTTCCCCAGGGGCATGAGCAGGGGGCTGGGTCAGGGGTGGAATAGCCGGGGCTCGACCCAGTGCTCCAGTGTGGGATGCCGCGTGGCGAGTGGCGGCCTCCCTGCTGCGCCGCAGCGCCGGCGCCTTCCAGAGCTTTCTAGACTCAGAACAGATCTCCTGGTCCCCAGACCTGGAATTCTTGGACTGCAAGTTACGAAGAGTCCTCGGCAGTCCCGGGAGGATTTGTATTCTCCCTGAGACGGCTGGGGCTAAAGATGATAATTTTATAAATATGCTTAGTCACTTTAGCATAACATAATATATTGGATCTTTCAGCATAAAAATAAAGCAGACTAATGTACTTTGTTTTGAGGATAAATGGTTCTGAATAGGCTTCCAGGGTATCTATGTAATTATCTGAGCACCATTCTAACCCGTATCAGAACACAGATATATTTTGCTTTATTATAAATGCTTGGCAAATGCTGCTGTTCTGTAATCCTTTCTGCCCCCAGATCAATATGCTCATTACGGCGAAGGGATAACAATATCATTTAAAAATAAATTTAAGGGGCCAGCGCTGCGGCGTAGCGGATAAAGCCGCTGCTTGCGGCACCAGCTTCCCATGTGGGCGCAGGTTCAAGTCCCGGCTGCTCCACTTCTGATCCAGCTCTCTGCTGTGGCCTGAGAAAGCAGCAGAGGATGGCCCAAGGCCTTGGGGCCCTGCACCCGCGTGGGAGACCCGGAAGAGGCTCCTGGCTCCTGGCTTCAGATCAGCTCAGCTCCACCTGTGGCAACCATCTTGGGGAATGAACCAGCAGATGGAAGACCTCTCTCTCTCTCTCTCTCTTTGTAATTCTGCCTTTCAAATAAATAACCAAATCTTTAAAAAAAAAAAAAAGAAAAAAAGAAATTTAAAGTAAGCACAATTCTACCCAGAGTACCACCGCAGTCTCGGTGGGTCACTGTGCATCGACCTCTGAGATGGATCAGTTCTGACGATCAAAAAACACATTCATGAATTTTCTTAGGTTTCATCGGTTTTTATCTCACAGAACAGTTTTCCTTCATCCCCCCCACCCCGTTTTTTTTTTTTAAAGATTTATTCATTTATTTGAAAGTCAGAGCCTCAGAGAGAGAGGTCTTCCATCTGCTAGTTCACTCCCCAAATGGCCACAACGGCCAGGGTTGGACCAGGCTGAAGCCAGGAGCCAGGAGCTTCTTCCGAGTCTCCCACATGGTGCAGGGGCCCACGCTCTTGGGCATCCTCCACTGCTTCCCCAGGCGCATCAGCAGGGAGCTGGATCAGAAGTGGAGCAGCTGAGGGGCTAGTGTGTGGTGTAGCGGGCAGCCCATGTGGTGCCGGCTTGAGTCCCGGCTGCTCCACTTCTGTCCCAGCTCCCTGCTATGGCCCGGGAAAATGGTGGAAGATGGCCCAAGTCCGTGGGCCCCTGCACCCGCCTGGGAGACCCAGAGGAAGCTCCTGGCTCCTGGCTTCGGATCCGTGCAGCTCCGGCCGTTGCAGCCATTTGGGGAGTGAAACAGAGTATGGAAGACCTCTGTCTCTCTCTCTCTCTCGCGCTGCCTCTCAGTAACTCTGCCTTTCAAATAAATAAATAATCATAAAAAAGAAAGAAATGGAGTAGCTGGGACTAGAACCCGCACCCACATGGGGTGCTGGCATCTCAAGGCAATGGCTTTACCCTCTGTGCCCCAGTGCGGCTCCTCTGTTTCTTCCTGGAATTATCATCTTCCCATTCATATAATCAGCTTTTCATCTGGGACAGATTTAGACTCAGAGACGTGCAGGTGGCACAAACCGTTTGCACAGCCCCATGTCTCTGGTTACTGAACTGTATGTACTGACCACAGCCGCTGACCACACCGCTGACCACAGCCGGTGAGCTGACCACAGCCAGTGAGCTGACACCGCTGACCACACCGGTGAGCTGACACCGCCGACCACACTGGTGAGCTGACACCGTGCACACTTGTTGTCAAAAGCCCGGCTCACCAGGTCTTAGTTTGGGCCCGCGCCCCTCTTCTGTTCCAGGTCATGACCAGGACCCCTGAGGATGAGTGGGCGCCTCCCGGGCCAGCTCCTCAGCCTCCCTCCTCTGGGCCTGCGTGGACAGCTGGACCCAGCGCGAGCTGAGGGAGGTCCCCCGGGGACTCTCAGTGTCTCCTCCTGGGCTCTCGCGGGCTCTCAGTGTCTCCTCCTGGGCTCTCTGGGTGGATCTCGGTTTTCACAAATGGGTTTGCAAACAGAACACCCCAGTGGGTAGGGCCCAGGCCACAGCACTGCCTGGGCGTCGAGCCTTGGGGGGCCGCTCAGGTCCCCCACGGAAATCCACTCTCTTCGCCCCGTCGTCACTCCACCTCTGGCAGGAGCCGCAGCCCGAGCCCCGCACTCCAGGGCTTGGTCAGGTGCAGGCGCGTGCGGTGTCTGTGCCACCTGCGCAGGCCCCTGTGAGGGAGCTCCAGTCCTGCACCCACACGCCTGCTTGTCCGCCGCTCCCCGCGGGCTGTGGACGTGGATTCTGGGGCGGCTTGTGACCCAGCACGGCTTTAACGACTGCTGCTCAGAGCCCAGCTCTGGCCAGCGGGACAGCTTCAGCTGGCTGGGTGCCCGCGCCATGGCCTCGTCGTGGTCCTCACACCCGCCGCCGGCACGTGAGCATGCACGCTCAGCTCACCTATCTTCCAATCCAGAATGAGACGTTTCCCACAAACCCCGGTTCCTCTCATGGAAACTGGTTTTAGAGACCACGATTCGGGTGCTGGGTGCCCAGCTCCTACTGGGTGTGTGTGTGTGTGTGTGTGTGCGCCAGCCCATGCACACACCCCGTGGTGTGTGTGTGTGTGTGCAAGTGTGCCAGCCCGTGCACACACCCCGTGGTGTGTGTGTGTGCAAGTGTGCCAGCCTGTGCACACACCCCGTGGTGTGTGTGTGTGCAAGTGTGCCAGCCTGTGCGTGCACACACCCCGTGGTGTGTGTGTGTGTGTGTGTGCGCCAGCCCGTGCACACACCCCGTGGTGTGTGTGTGTGTGTGCAAGTGTGCCAGCCTGTGCGTGCACTCCCATGTGCAAATGACCTGCAGCCATCGGCATCCATGGGGTCGCACGGACGACTCCACGTGGATCCTTCCTGATCCCACCCTTTGCTTTCCTGACCTCCTGCCCCAACATCAAGAGACCGTTCACATCGTCGGCGCTCAATTTCTGCAAACACAGATGCAGCCGGGAGTGCGTCCGGTGTTTTAACCAGGTGGACCCCCTACACGACAGTCCTGTCCGATGGCAGGATGGCAGCTCTCGGCCGGGACCTGGCTTTGTAAATATTTGTTTGAGACTTCCCAAAGCAAGCGAGCGCCGGCTCACACCGCTGAGCCCGAGCTGATGGCGGCGTGCCTCTTCCCTGTGCTGGCTTCCCACGCACGCGCAGGCTGAGGCTTCCTGACACGCGTTCCTCAGAGGCTGGCCCACCATCCGAATTCAGCAGAGCTGGGAAGTCGCCGGCTGCCACAGCACCAGCCGCGGAGCAGCGAGTGAGAGACGCTCCGGACTCCTGGGGACCGTAGCACAGGCTCTGCGGCCCGTTTGCGTCCTTGCTGTCCCGGAGTGTGCTCCTGCCATGTGTCATGTGAGCTTCCTGTGCAGTGGCCTGCTGCACCACGCCCACGGCAGCCTCCTGCCCCTCCCACTTGGCTGACTCAGGACCACGGCCACGTAGATACGTGCCACGGCCAGCGCGATCCTGGTGCTGTGGCTTTGCCTTTCCTGCATTGCCACGTGCATGAAATCACAGGCAGAGGAGAGGTCAGCCGGGCTTCGTCCACTCCCGCGCTGGATGCACCACGCATCTGAGCCTTGTCCGTGGCTTCCTGTGGCTTCATGACTAACGTATGTGCACCGCTGAATAACGTGACATTGAGGAGACAGACCACATCTGGTTCACCGATTTGTCCGTTGGATCCCACCTTGTTTGTTTCTAGTTTGGGGCAGCTACGGGTCAAGGGGCGCGAACGTGGGTGCGGAGGTTCCTCTGTGCGCTTGCTTGTAGGCGTGCGTTGTCCAACGGCTGGGCAGAGGCCAGCACAGTGCTTGGTGCCTCACACGGTGCCTTTTGTGCTGGCTGGGGATGAATGGGAGTTTATGTGGCTCCAGTCTTTGCCAACAATTGATTCTGCAAGTGTTTATTTCAGCCGCTCCAGAACAGGTGTGCACCGGCTCTTACTGCTGTGTTAGTGGGGGCGGCAGGTGCACAGTGGACTCTCTGCTGATTTTCACCCTGTGTCTGCTCGGATGTGTTGCCATTTCTTGATTGGGTCCCTTGTTTTCTTATTGTTGACTTTTGAGAGTCATTTCTTCTAAATTCGGGGTATAAATCCTTTATCAGATTATGCTCTGCAAATGTGTTTCTGCAGTGTGTGGTTGTCTCCACAACGTCTCACAGGGTACAGATTCTTAATCTTAGTAAGATCCCATCGTTTCTTTCCTATGTTGTGTTTTTGGTGTTATACCCGAAAACACACCACCTAATCAGAGGTCAGGGACAGGACACCCCCGCCCCCTCCTCCTCCCCCTCCTCCCTCCTCCCCTCCTTCTCCTTCCCCTCCTCCTCTCCCTGTCCCCCCTTCCCCCTCCTCTGTTCCTCCTCCCTTTCCCTCCCCTCCCCTCCTTCTCCTCCCCCCTTGCCTCCTCCCCCCCTCTCTCCCCCTCCCTCTATTCCTCCTCCCCTCTCTTCCCCCTCCCATGTCCCCCTGTGTCCACTTCCTTTCCTTTGTGCACCCACTTGCAGCTCACAGGTAGAACTACGCTCCTCTGGAGTCAGCGTTCGCTAAATGTGGGAGGTCTGTGTTTGGGGCCATCTATTTAAACTACGGGCGCCCAGTTGGGACAGCACAGCTGTGGACCAGGCCCCGTTTCCCATGGCAGCCGCCCTTGCTCCTCGGCCGGAGACCAATGCCCCGCGATCCCGTGAACATTGGCTCTGGGTCATCCTGGGCCAGTGCAGCGCCTTCCCGATGCCGCAGTTCCTAAGCAAGTTTGAGACCACGCGGCCGGAGCCTCTGCTCCCCGCTCCCCCTCCCTGGGTCTGGCTGCCTCCTCTCCGTCTCTGCCTTCCCTGGAATCCGGGGCTCAGTCTGCCGGGGCCGGGATTGTGGTGAATCTGGGGTCTCAGGAGAACTGAGGTGGTGGAAGCTTCGCACGGCTCCCCGCCTGCTTGGACGCCGTGGCGCGCACTCGTCCGTGGTAACTCCCGGGCCCCGGGGGAACTCGCACGCCTTCTTAGATTCACAGCCAAGTCCCTCGTTGCTCGGCGATATTGGAGGCGACTTCTTTTCACTCCACACTTCAATTGCTCGGCATCGGTATTTAGGAACAGGACTCCCGTTTGCACACAGTCTGGAGCCCTCGCTGTACTTGCTTGTTGATTCTAAGAGTGTTTTTTCTAGATTTTCTGGAATTGTCCACATAGATAATACGTCATCAGCAAATAGAGCCAGTTGCTATTTTGTTGAGGATTTTTGTCCTGAGAGAGCTTGGGCTGCGGTTTACCGTGTTATTTTGTCTTCTTCTGGCGTGAGCGACACCGGGCTGGCCGCAGGGAAGGAGGTCACGATTCCTGTGCTCAGGGAAAGCTGCAGCCGGAGGTGGGGCTGGTCCAGGCTCCCTTCTCGAGAGCCAGCGCCAGGGCTGTTGGGCTGCCCCGCCGGCTCCGGGCCATTCCGCTGGCTTCGGCTCCGCATCCAAGTTCTCGCTTCTCCTGTGAGCTGTCGTCTTTGTCCTTCGTCTGCTTTGCTACAGGGGGCTTAGCGCATCGATTAGAGTTCTTAGTTTCTGTGACGCGCTGACTCCTGTAAGCTCGCTTAATCTCTGCTGTTAGCACGGCTCACAAAGTCTGATGCTGTGCGTTTTACTTGGATCAAAATTGCTTTCAATTTTTCTCATGACTCCTTCCTGGACTCCTGTGTTAGTCACAAGGATGTCCTCAATATTTAAGCACTTCCAGCCGTCTTTTTCTGGGCTAATCCCATTGTTTTCCGAGAAGACTTTGCATTATTCTTGGTGCTCTCCGTGTTGGGATGAGCTCAGGGCGGAGTGCGGGCGCTGGTGAGCGCTCGCTGTGAGCTCCAGAGGAATGTGTATTCAGCCCTTGTCCGTGGAAGCATTCTGCAAATGTCAGTGGGATCCAGGTGATTGATGGCGCTGTTAAGGTCAACTATACCTTTAATGATTTTCTGCCTCCTTGGTCTATCAATCGCCGGCGGCCGGGTGCTGAGGTCTCCCAGGCTGAGCGAGGATTTGTCCGTTTCTCCTTTCGCCTCTGCGTGAGGCCCTGGGATGCTTGGCTGTCAGGCACAGACCGTCTATGACAGTTACATCTTCCGGGACGATCGCCGCTTGGTCAGTATCTTCCTTTATTCCCAATAACTGGTCTGGTCCAGAATTGTCCCTCTCGGAAAAAAGTGGCTCCCCCAAGTTTCCTCTAATTAGTGCTAATGTGGTATATGTTACCTTGTTGGGAATCTGCAGACGAGGTGGGTCTCCTGTGGATGCCAGATGGGCAGATCTTTCTCTCTGCTGCTAGCCTCTGTATTTAGAACATTCACGTTTCAGCTGGATTTGTGTATATTTGTATATAAATTTGCATATAATTCTATTGAACTGTTTGTTTTCTATTTTATTTTTTCCCTTTTGGTTTTCTTGCCTTTTTTAAAGTCATTATTCTATCTCCCTTCTCAGTGTACCTGTTGTACATCTCTAAAATTTTATTTTTTAAAATCCTGCTGTCCAGGGCCAGTGCTGTGCTGCAGCAGGTAGAGCCACTGCCTGCTTTGTCAGCAGCCCACATGGGTGTTGATTCAAGTCCCGGCTGCTCCACTTCTGATCCCGCCCTCTGCTGTGACCTGGGAAAGCAGTGGAAGATGGCCCAAGTGCTTGGGTCCCTGCACCCACGTGGAAGACCTGAAGAAGCTCCAGACTTCTGGCTTTGGATCGGCACAGCTCTGGCGGAAGCAGCCATTTGGAGAGTGAAGCAGCGGATGGAAGACCTCTCTGTCTGTCTCTCTCTGTATCTTTTTGTTTCTCTGTCTGTAATTCTGCCTCTCAAATAAATAAATCTTTTATAAAAATAATCTGGCTGCCCTGGACTACTTAAATCTACATGTTGACTGATTTTTGCTCTTTTTTTTTTTTAAGATTTTCTTATTTGAGAGGCAGAGTTACAGACAATATGAAGCAGAGAGAGGTCTTCCATCCAATAGTTCAACTCCCCAATTGGTCACAACAGGTGGAGTTTTGCCGATCCAAAGCCAGGAGCCAGGAGCTTCTTCTGGGTCTCCCCCGCAGGTGCAGGGCCCAAGCACTTGGGCCATATTTTACTGCTTTCCCAGGCCATAGCAGAGAGCTGGATTGGAAGTGGAGCGGCTGGGACTAGACCTGGGCACCGTGTGGGATGCTGGCTCAGCGCGGATTCCATCTTCTGGGAGTTTCTGAACTTGCTCCTGCTCTGGGAGTTGGACCGGAGCTGCAAGTTAAGTTCCCTGCCTGCCAGAGTGAGCTCCGGGTTTTGGGAAGCACCCACTCCCCTGTGCCAGTGCCCGCTCCCTCTCTCGCCAAACGAGCGGGGGCTCATCCTCTCCCTGAGACTGGCCCAGGTGCCCCACTGGCTCCCTGCACAGCGAGGTTCCTGTCTCCTGCCTCAGCTGCAGCGGTGGCTCAAGCTGCTCAAGGCTGTCCTCCCATGGCTGTCTCCCCGTGGCTGTCTCCCCGTGGCTGTCTCCCTGTGGCTGTCTCCCTGTGGCTGTCTCCCTGTGGCTGTCTCCCCGTGGCTGTCCCCCCATGGCTGTCTCCCCGTGGCTGTCTCCCTGTGGCTGTCCCCCCCGTGGCTGTCTCCCTGTGGCTGTATCCCCTGTGGCTGTATCCCCTGTGGCTGTCCCCCCATGGCTGTCTCCCCGTGGCTGTCTCCCTGTGGCTGTCTCCCTGTGGCTGTCTCCCTGTGGCTGTCTCCCCCGTGGCTGTCTCCCTGTGGCTGTATCCCCTGTGGCTGTCCCCCCATGGCTGTCTCCCCGTGGCTGTCTCCCTGTGGCTGTCTCCCTGTGGCTGTCTCCCTGTGGCTGTATCCCCTGTGGCTGCCTCCCCTGTGGCTGTATCCCCTGTGGCTGTCCCCCCATGGCTGTCTCCCTGTGGCTGTCCCCCCCGTGGCTGTCCCCCATGGTTGTCTCCCCCGTGGCCATCTCCTCTGTGGCTGTCTTCCCCATGGCTATCTCCCCCGTGGCTGCCTCCCCTGTGGCTGTCCCCCCCGTGGCTGTCTCCCTGTGGCTGTCCCCCCCGTGGCTGTCTCCCTGTGGCTGTCTCCCTGTGGCTGTCTCCCTGTGGCTGTCCCCCCCGTGGCTGTCCCCCATGGCTGTCTCCCCGTGGCTGTCTCCCTGTGGCTGTCTCCCTGTGGCTGTCTCCCCCGTGGCTGTCTCCCCTGTGGCTGTTTCCCCCGTGGCTGTACCCCCTGTGGCTGTTTCCAAACACCTGGTTTCCAAACATACAAGCTCGTTCTGGGGGGCCTCCCAAGGCTCCTGGGTGTGAGCCGCGGGACACCATGGACCTCAGAGAAGAGCACAGGACAAGGCAGCCTCAAGTCACGCACCTTCTTTTCCATGCTGGTCATCCACACCCGGCCCCGGTGACAGCAGACGCAGTGTGCCACGTCGCCATTCTTCAGACCAGGGAGGCCGAGAGTCTGCAGCCCACAGAAGCCCCTCCTTCAGTCTTGTGACATGGGCCTGGAGGGGGGGGGGTGGCCATCTTTGTGGAGGAAGCCCTCCGGGGTCGCAGGTGCCCCTGCTGTCCAGGACCCTCTAAGAAGCTTCCGGACCTGCATTGTTCTCATCCCTCTGCACACACGGGGGCTCACCTCGTCCCTCCTACATGCACGGGGGCTCACTTCGTCCCTCCTACATGCACGGGGGCTCACCTAATCCCTCCTACATGCACGGGGGCTCACCTCGTCCCTCCTACATGCACGGGGGCTCACCCTCGTCCCTCCTACATGCACGGGGGCTCACCCTCGTCCCTCCTACATGCACGGGGGCTCACCTCGTCCCTCCTACATGCACGGGGGCTCACCTCGTCCCTCCTACATGCACGGGGGCTCACCTCGTCCCTCCTACATGCACGGGGGCTCACCTCGTCCCTCCTACATGCACGGGGGCTCACCTCGTCCCTCCTACATGCACGGGGGCTCACCTCGTCCCTCCTACATGCACGGGGGCTCACCTCGTCCCTCCTACATGCACGGGGGCTCACCTCGTCCCTCCTACATGCACGGGGGCTCACCTCGTCCCTCCTACATGCATGGGGGCTCACCCTCGTCCCTGCTACACATTTGGGGGCTCACCTTCATCCTACACGAACAGAGACTCACCCTTGTCCCTTCTGCACACACGGGGGTTCACCTCGTCCCTGTTACATGGGGGCTTACCCTCATCAGCACCCCAGGGGCTCCCTGCATCTTCCCAAGCTCCTTGCCTGGGGCCCTCTACAGTACAAGCCTGAGCCATGCTTGCTGAGTGCAAGGGTAGAAATTGTATCCTGGAATTTACAGAAATGCCATCTTTGGCGTGATAAAGAGCTTAATTAAAATGGGATGCCGAGGTGAGATCCAAGCGTCTCCGGGCATGGTGGTCCCTGCACCATCTTGAGGCCAGCTCAACCTGGCATGGCCAATGCTGTCTAAATAGCATTTGATCCCACGCGTGCCCCAGCCCCGCTCACGTGGGACCTTCCAGGAGGAGGGACAGGCTCTCCTCTCGCATCTGCCCCAGCTGCAGGCCCACCTCCGAGAGCAGAAGCCGAGGGCCTCGTGGAAAGCGGAGAATTTGCCCTCTTGGAGCAGAGGGAGCTGGGAGCAGGTGACGGCAGGTGAGCTGGGGACAGGGATCGGCTTGAGACGGAGGTGGAGGATGAAGCAGCGGGCCTGGTGTGGTGGTCGGTGGGCGGAGAAGGGGGAAGGACAAGGCCCGAGAGCTTTGTCTTTGGGCTGGACACCTGGGCAGCTGCGCTGTGGGAGAGCGGGTGCCCACAGAGGCACAGGGACCTCGAGAGTCCAGATTCAGACACAAGAATCCACGATGCCCGGTGCTGTCGTGCGGAAGGTAAAGCCTTGACCTGCAGTGCTGGCATCCCATATGGGCTCTGGTTCTAGTCCCAGCTGCTCCACTTCTGATCCAGCTCTCTACTGTGGCCTGGGAAAGCAGTAGAAGATGGCTCAAGTCCTTGGGCCCCTGCACTCATGTGGGAGACCTGGAAGAAGCTCCTGGCTCCTGGCTTCCACCTGGCCCAGCCAAAGCTAGTACGGCTATTTAAGGAGTGAACCAGTGAAAGTCAGAGCTATAGAGAGAGCGAGAGAGCGAGAGAGAGAGTCTTCCATGAGCTGGTTCTCTCCCCAGACGGCTGCAGAGCCAGGCCGAAACCAGGAGCCAGCATCTTCTTCTGGGTCTCCCATGTGGGCGCAGGGGCCCAAGCGCCAGAGCCGCTGCCCGACTGCTACATGCGATCATATTTCCTTCTCAGAAGCGCTGTAGTCGGTGTGCGCAGGGCCAGCGGGCTCCGGCCCAGCCAGGAGGATGCGCATCGTGTCAGGGCCGCGCGTCTGTGTTTACCCGCTCTGCCCGCTGGGCCTGTCCTCGGACAGGGACCAGCCAGGGCTGCCGGCGCCCGCCACTTCTCCTTGTGTTTCAACCCCGAGTTGGCGCCTCCGGGCCGATCCCGGGATGTTTGGCTCATGGAGGCTCGTAACTGTCATTCCGCTGAATCAGACCCAGCACTTCATCGATCCGGCATCACCCACTTTGTCCTCTTTAATTCCCCTCGCTGGCGTTGCTCTTTATCAGGCTGAGTCCGGCTGGGTCCCCGTCTGGCCGCGTCTTCACCTGCCTCACCCGAGGTGGCTCCCAGCCGGTTGAATCTGGTGTTCGCTCTCCTCACGTGTGAGCTGGCTCTGTCCCCGGCGCAGGTTCTGCAGCCGCCGGCAGCGGCTTCCCCGTGTCTGTGCTGCGTCCCCTGCCAGCAGACCCTGCTCTGCCGGCGTCTCCCCGGCGCTCATTGGCCGCTGCCTCTCACCTGGGCTCTAAGCCCCACGCGTCTCTGGTTGTCCCGATCCACGGCCCCTTCCCAAGCTCGGGGAGCTGTGCACCTCACCGCGTGTCTTCCAGAATCCACCGTCTAGATCTCCAGGTCTGATGGCGAAATCCTGCAGCCGAGTAGAACTCAGCGACCTGACCGTTTTCCAGGGCGGATCCCTGGCACCAGGACGGGCGCGGTGGAGCCACATTCCCCGGTCTCAGTTACTGCTGAGTCAGGTCCGCCTTGCTGGCTCTGCCGCGGTGCCCAGCCGCCCTGCCCCTGCTGCTGCTCACCCCACCCCTCCCCGACACCGGCTGGGATGAGTCGCCGGGTAATCTGTGCAGACAGCAGCCCCCCCCCACCCCCCCGGCTGCTCTACTTTCAAAGCCTCTGCATAACTGCAGCCTTAATTTCTCTTGACTTCACCTTCGGATGCCGACTGAGCAGGGCGTCATTAATTCAACCCAGATCTTCTCCCTGCAAAATGCTTTGGACATCACTCCCGGGCTCTCTGCTCTGCTTTCTGCCTCGCGGGGTCGAGGAGAAGAAGGGGGAGACGGGGCCACTTGCAGCCTCCACCCCACTGCCCACTGGACGGCCTCACTGGGCACCGCGTACCTAGGGATGCCGAGCCCCGCGGTGCTGCGGGTCGGCCTGTGGCAGGGGCCGGACGGGGCCAGGACTGCCCCCCCAGGCTGCTGTCTTGTAAACATGGTTCCCCAGGGGAGCGTCCCCCTGCGCGTCCTCTCCCTCGTCCACCTGGTGATCAACCCCTCGTGCGGTGGATTTGCCTCTCCCTAGACAACCGTGCGAAGCCCACCTCACGCAACAAGAACAACCCTCTGGGGGCTCCCAGAGTGGCTAGGATGGGGGCTGGGACTGGGCTTGTCCTGTCCAGCCCTTGCTCACGGTTAGTCACCGCTCACCCGGACTCTCTTGGTTGTGAGAGTTGGGCAAGACAGCAATGGGGACAGGGGAAGGTGGCTCGGAGAGTAACCCCGCCACCTGCAGGCCCCCTGGCTCCAGCCAGCTGGGCGGTGAGTGAGTCCCCGTGGCAAGATCACAACCGTGCTGTTAGATTGTCAGCCCCGGGGCACACACGGGGGCATGCGGTCACCCACATTGTCCCCTACATTGCAGCACATAGAAAATCAATGTCATCACGTGTGTGAAGGCGTGGACGAGCAGGGACAGCACTCCCTGTTCCTCACGCGGAGCGCCGACTCTGCCACTTCCTGCTCGGGGACGTAGGGCGTTCATCCAGCCACTGTGTGCCCAGCGTGAGGTCACTGATGTGCTGCTTCCCGGCACGCGTGGGGCGTTGTCCCTTATACTGTAGCACTGCCGATTTATACGCCAGCCTGTCGACCACTTGGCAGTGTCACCGACATCGTCCCTCTGTGCTGTACTATGTCTCTGCTATGTCTAGTCTACGTCTGTATACTAAATCTATACACTGTATGCCACACTATATCGCTCTTTGCTATAATGTGTCTATATACTATGTATCTACATCCACAAATACATCCCATAGCTATACCGTGTCTATATACTATAGATCTACATCCACATTATACATCCCATAGCTATACTGTATCTATATACTATGTATCTACATCCACATTATACATCCCATAGCTATACTGTGTCTATATACTATAGATCTACATCCACATTATACATCCCATAGCTATACTGTGTCTATATACTGTATATCTACATCCACATTATACATCCCATAGCTATACTGTGTCTATATACTATGTATCTACATCCACAAATACATCCCATAGCTATACCGTGTCTATATACTATAGATCTACATCCACATTATACATCCCATAGCTATACTGTGTCTATACACTATGTATCTACATCCACATTATACATCCCATAGCTACACTGTATCTATATACTATGTATCTACATCCACATTATACATCCCATAGCTATACTGTGTCTATATACTATGTATCTACATCCACATTATACATCCCATAGCTATACTGTGTCTATACACTATAGATCTACATCCACATTATACATCCCATAGCTATACTCTGTCTATATACTATATATCTCTATCCATATTGTACAACCCCATATCTATACTGTATCTATATACTTTATACCTCTATCTATGCTATACTATATCCCTCTATATCCCTCTGTACTACATCTATATACTATATGTTATACCATACCCCTCTCTGCTATACTATGTCTATATACCATATCTATATATCCGGAGCCATATTATACCATCCCATAGCTATGTTGTATCTATATATGTACTGTACTATATCTCTCTATGCTGTACATTATCTATACTATGTCTATGTACTGTGTATCTATATACTATATCTATATACCATTACTATATATCTATAAACTATATCTATATATTGTACTATACTATATCTATACTATATATCTATATACATATTACACTGTACTATATACTATATATCTATACTATACTATACTATATCTATATATTATATACTATCTATACATACTATGCACTATACATCTATACATACTATCTACTATCTGTACTACACTACACTGTATATCTATACATACTACACACTATATACATACTATACACTATACATCTACACATCCTACACACTATATCTATGCCGCACTGTACCAGATCCCTCTCTACCATGTCCCTCTCTCCTCTAGCACGTCAGTCCCTGACTCTGTCAGCCATGAAGAATTCCTCCACGCACCTGCTCTTGCCCAGTGCACGGCTCACTAACACGACCAGTGTGGGAGGTCACGCGGCACACACAGGTGCACACACGGGGCACACACCTGTCACAAATCCAGCCCTGTGCAGGACAGCGGGGCCACAGAACTCCGAGGCTGAAAGAATCAGAGACGTCGAGAACAGAGGCTGGTGCTCCATTCGAGGTTGATTGCCTCGCATCGCGCCTGCTCCCTAAACTGGGAGAAGCCGCTCAGCCCCTGGGGTTCTCTGTTTCAAATGCACCCGAGGGGCGCCTGTGGGGGTGTGGCAGGCAAGTCCAGAGGTGCCCCCGCTGAGCAGGTGCTCCCCAGGCTGGGCAGGGCGGGAGGCGAGGGTCAAAGGGCGGGCAGCCGGACCATGGGCGATGAGGACTGGTGACAGGGCCGACTTCCAACTCCCAGCAGAGAGAAACGCACGTGTGTGAGATGGTGCCTGCTCAGAGCTGGAGTTCCCATTCGGGGAGGAGAGCATTCGTCACAAGGGCACAGTGCACCCCACAGATACATAAAATTACCGTCTGTCAGAATTGCAGATGTTTCACAACAAAAGATGGTGAGTTGTCAAACATTAACTTGACAGCCCTTCCACGATGCACCCCTTCGGTCTTACCAAATACGTATGATTATCATTTATCATTTAAAACTCATAACTAAAACTATAAAAATAAGGAATGAGGAACTATCAAAACTGAGCAGGCAAAAGTCCAAGAAAGACCAGCAGAATATCTGAAAGGGAAGAAGGTGATCATGGCCGTCTGAAGCTCAAACTGTGATTAAGTAGCCTTTTCTGCTCACTTGAATATAGCATCGCCGAATTGCAGCACAAATGTGGCGAGGTTGTAAGAGTATAAGAATGCAAGGCCGGCAGTGCGTGTGCAAGAGTTGGGGAGACTTGGCCAACAGAGTGGGAGCTCTACCCCATCTCTAATTGGAGCCACGCTGGTGCAGACAGCCAAGGAAAATCAAATGGGAGAGAGACGTTTTATAAAGAATAGCAGGAATGTACCAGCATTTGGAAGGATAATGAACTCTGTAAGTACACTATCATCTGGTCACGTCCTGCAGCCGAGACGGACGGCCGGGGATGTCCACGGGACAGCAGTGGCCGGGGCCACAGGTTACCCACGTGGAAACAAGCAAGGGGTGCTAACGTCAGCTCACACACAAGAGCTGCTCCTGCCACGGCAGCAGGCGCACGACACGGAGCAGCGGCACGGCTTCTGCAGTGGGTGGGGTGCAAGGCGCTACGATGTCCCTTCGACTGGGAACAAGCGCCATCACCCAGCCTAGGCTGCCGCCACCTGATGTCCGAAACGCAAGCTTCCGCATCAGGAAGAGAGGAGGAAGGCCAGACCTGTGGAACCCGACACTGAAGAGCGGCACCTGCAGCGGGCGCAGTGGCCCAGGGGTGCACAGGTGACAGCGTGGCCAGTGAGCGGAGGACAGGCTCAGTGACGAGAAAGGACACAGCTAAGCGTGCGCATGGACATCTGTAGCAACGTTCCCCGGGACCCGGGAGCCAGCAGGGCGGGAGCCGTGGTGCAGTGGGTGAAGCCAGCGCTTGCGACGCCAGCAGCCGGCTCCAGTCCCTGCTGCTCTGCTTCCGGTCCAGCTCCCTGCTATGGCCTGGGGTAGCAGCAGAAGATGGCCCAAGTCCTTGGGCCCCTGCACCCACGTGGGAGACCCGGAGGAAGCTCCTGGCTCCTGACTTCAGCCTGACCCAGCCCTGGCTCTTGCAGAGTGAACCAGTGGATGGACTTCTCCCTCTCCCCCCCGCCCCTTCTTCCTCTCCCACTTTCTGTCACTCTGCCTTTCAAATAAATAAATAAATCCTTAAAAAGACAAAAAGGCAAACAAGCAAAGGAACACGGAATGAGCCGTGACAGTGTTTATATAAGCAGGTGAATTCATTAGGGCGGGACTGAAAATCACATCCTCGGGACAGTCAGCTCACGATTGAAGCCCCCGGATTCTGAGCCTCTCTGGTCCCACGTCCTAATGTCTCTGCAGTGGCCATGCGTTTTGCAAACAGGGTTTACAGTAAACGCCATGTCCCTTTTAGTCAGGAATGCATTTTTAGATTGGCGGTCACCCTACAGCCCCGACACCTCATTTTCAGATTGGCGGTCACCCTACAGCCCCGACGCCTCATTTTCAGATTGGCGGTCACCCTACAGCCCCGACGCCTCATTTTCAGATTGGCGGTCACCCTACAGCCCCGACGCCTCATTTTCAGATTGGCGGTCACCCTACAGCCCCGACGCCTCGGCTACACCGTGGGCTCAGCGTCGTGGTAGCAGGCCGGCCCGTTGGTGCTCTCATTCCCTCGGCCTCTCTGTGGTTCCTGCACACCCCGAGGTGGACCAGGGGCCCAGAGCAGGGCCCGTGTGACCGGTGCTGTGACCACCCCTTCCCCTGGCCTCTCGGGGCCACCGCTATGCACATCAGGACCAGCAGAGTTTAACCCCTCGTATCCCAACAATGCAGAAGCTGAAGGGCGTGTGGCTTCCCCAGAGGTCGCTTTGAGAGAAATAAGGCGTTGTGTCTCCCTTACACACGAAAGACCTTTAGCTTCAGATACCTGGGCCACAGGTCACTCACTTACAGTCGCTCTCGGAGTCCAGGGGAGGCCGGATGTTCTGTGCACAAACACAGCTGGCCCACGGCAGGCAGGGCTGCGGAGCGAGGCTCGGCCCCGGCTCCTCTGTGTGCGCACCGAGGTCACGTGGGCTGCCCATCGGTAGACGACCCTGGTCCCAGCTGGGCAGGACCAAGCAGGACTGGGCAGGACCGGGCAGGACCGGGCAGGGAGCGGCTGTCGTCCCAGACTCCCGTCCAGCTGTAACTCTGACGTTCAAATAAATAAATAAATAAATCTTAAAAAAAAAAAAAAAAGCAGTAGCCAGGAAACGTGCTGTGTTTGGGTGCCGGCGGTGGCACCGGGAGCAGCTGAGCCACCGCCAGAGCGCGCTGGGGAACCGTGAGGCCAGAGGGCTGCAGGGACGCATCCGAGGGGGAGCTCTGAGTTCAGGTCCCACCACGGGCCAGCGCCTGCCCATACAGAAGCCACGGATCTGGCTGGCCCGTGTTCGGCAGGTGGGCACACAGGAGCGAATGCAGCCGGGGACTCAGAATCCGCCAAATGGCCCCATATGGGGCAGGCGGTCTGCTCCGCTCAGCGGTTTATGAGGCCAAATGCAGCAGGTGAAGCTGCCACCGGCAACCCTGGCATCCCACAGGGGCACCTGTTCCAGTCCTGGCTGCTCCACTCCTGATCCAGCTCCTTGTGCCTGGGAGAGCAGCAGAAGATGGCCCAAGTGCTTGGGTCCCTGCACCCACATGGGAGACCCGGCTGGAGCTCCTGGCTCCTGGCTTCAGCCTGGCCCAGTCCTGGTTGCAGCTATCTGGGGAGTGGACCAAAGGATGGACGATCTCTCTCTCAAGGATAACGTGGTTAGGCGGGGACACAGGTGCATCCTCAGAGCAGCCCTTGTCCCCGTCCCCGAGTCTTAGGAAGTGCCGGGCTCTGAGGCCGGCTCGGTTTCCCTGAGCTGTTTCCCGTCTGTGTTTCGCGGCTGCACACCAGGCCCAGGAGTGTCCTGCCGTGGTGGACATTGCAGACCTAAGCTGCAGACTCACAAGCCCAAGGCCTGTGACGGTCGGGCCTGTGACGCCGAGGGGTCCCTTTGCAGAACGGGGTCTGGGCTCCTTTCCTCCTGCGAGGTGAGACAGGAATGGCCAGAGGCTGGCGCACCTGCTGAGCCTGGCACGTCCAGGCCAATCCCAGCACCTGGAGGCATGTTTGTAAGTCGCGGGGAGGCCTGGAGCCCGCTCGGCGGCACACAGCACACACGTGGCACTGTGCGGGCCGGGATCTGCAGCAGTGCCTTCCCGAGCCCCGCCTTGAGTCACAGCGGCCACCCGAGCCGAGGTTTCCGCCTCCTCCTTCCCCCCCCTTGTCCTCCGCTGCGTCCACTGCTCTCGTCCTGTGTCCCCGGCTTGGTAGCATCAGCCTGCGTCTGGGTCTCAGGTGCACATCACAGTTCTCGGGGGCTTCAAACGGCACGGCACCTGCACGGCTCTGGGATGGCCAGCTGGCCTCGCCCAGGCCCGTCCGAGCGGCAACAGCAGCTGTCTGTCGGCTCAGGGCTGGGCTCTTCCTGCCCCAGGAGCCCCCTCCCTCCCGGAGACTCAGAGAAGCAGGAGTGTTCTAAGGGCCGGAGCAGACCGGCAACCCCGAGGCCGACCCCAGCCTGGGGCACCCCAGCACAAGCAGGGCGCGGAGGTGAGACGCTCTGCCCTCCCCAGGTGCCTGCTCCATTCAGCGTTGCCTTCTGGGATAACCGTGCCATCACCACACTCTCACACAGCGCCCGGGTACGGCACAGAGGGACCCCATGAGTCCACACTCGGCTCCCCGCGTAGGTGACATCCTGCTAAACCATGGGACAGGGTCACACGGTGAGCCTCACACGGAGCCGTCCTGCGCCCGCGATCCCTGGTCCTGCGCTGGGCACAGTCGCTTCCCTCCTGCCCGACCACCCGCCTGGACAACCACTAAGCCGCTTTCTCTCTACGTCGCCATCTCTTTTTAAGGTTTATTTTCTATTTACCTGAAAAGCAGAGTTGCAGAGAGAGGAGGAGAGACCGAGCAAGGGAGAGAGAGAGGTCCTCCATCTGCGGGGTCACTCCCAGATGGCTGCGACAGCCAGGGCTGGGCCTGGTTCAAGCCAGGAGCCAGGAGCTTCTTCCAGGTCTCCCACGCAGGTGCAGGGGCCCAAGCATCTGGGCCATCCTCCACTGCTGGGTAGCAACAGGGAGCTGGATCGGAAGTGGAGCAGCCGGGTCTTGAACCGGCACCTGTATTGGATGCCGGCACTGCAGGCAGCAGCTTAACTCTCTGAGCCACGGCACTACCCTGTCGCCGTTTCCAGGACTCTACATACAAGGCCTGGGCAGTGCGTAGCTCTAAGTCTGGACTTGTCTCCCGTGGTGGAATTCTCTAGAAGCCTGTCAGAGGAGTTGTGTTTATCACTGGTTTGCTCTTTCTACTGCCGAGTGGGAGTCCATGGTGTGCTGCCCTGTCGCAGGCACCTGTGGAGCTCTGGGTGTCCACAGCCTGGCGATGCACCTGCACCAAGCCCAGGGCTGGGCCAAGCTCCTGCGGGGCAGGGGGACAGGAGACTTCCGGCCCCCGCCCCGAGTGAGCTCCGGCGTGGGCCCCACCACCAGGTACATGAGCGCCCGCCCGTGTCGAGTGCCGAACACCTTCCTTCAAAGCTGTCAGTGCGGGAGGTGACATGAGCGAGTGTGCGTTTTAGAAAATGGGATTTGAAAAGGCAGTTTGTCCTTAGTCAAAAAATTTGACATTTTAAAGCCACCTTCGATGTGTCTAAAAGACAAAAAAAAATCTCTATTCCTGTCTAGAGAAAAATCGCATAAACTGAGTGTTCTGCCTAGAGAGAGGCGCATCCTGTCTCTCCCAGGGAGGAGCTGAGATGCCACCAGGCCAGTGTTACAGGGGGCGGGGGCGGGGCTCCAGAGGTGCGGAGGCCACGCCCCTGCTGTGAGATGCTGTGCCATCCCCATAGTCGCCTGCAGGTGGACATATGGTCCATGTGCTCCGGGTCGGGGCGGGCGGGCTGGGGCTGCTCCTGGGGCATTGTCTCAGCCCCTGCCACGGCACAGGGCCACGGGGGGGGGGGGGGGTGCACAGGGCCTGGAACCTTCTCCCTGCCGCTGGCTGTGTGCACAGAGGCTAGGTGGGCTGATAGCACGGGGGGTGGGGCGAGGGATCCTGTGGCTTCCTGGGGACAGGAGGAAGGAAGGCACCTTCGGTGTCCCAGCCCTGGTAAGGCGAGGGGAGGGGCGTGTGGGTCCCCGAGTTGGCTCATTGGCTTCAGGCTGGTAAAGTTTTAATTTATGCATTTCTTTATCTATGCAGAGAGGGATGGAAGGAGAGAGTGAGTGGGTGGGGAGAGAGAGGAGAGAGAGCTCTCATCCTCCAGTTCTCTCCACAAATGCTTACAATATCCAAGATGAGCCAGGGCCAAAGCCAGGAGCCAGCCCCCCCAACCATTCTCCCACGTGGGTGGCAGGGACCCAGGCCCCCATCCATTCTCCCACGTGGATGCAGGGACCCAGGCCCCCATCCATTCTCCCACGTGGGTGGCAGGGACCCAGGCCCCCATCCATTCTCCCACGTGGATGCAGGGACCCAGGCCCCCATCCATTCTCCCACGTGGGTGGCAGGGACCCAGGCCCCCATCCATTCTCCCACGTGGATGCAGGGACCCAGGCCCCCATCCATTCTCCCACGTGGGTGGCAGGGACTGATATGTGATGACCTGCGCTGTCGCCCAGGGTGTGCGTTAGCTGGAAGCTGGGTCAGGAGCTGGGTCCAGGCACCAACCAGGGCCCTGCCCCCAGGCTGCACACCTGCTGCTGCCTCCATGGACCTGGGGATCCAGCGCTCTCCTGAGGCCTCCCCAGGGCAGTGCGGGACACGACTCCCACCTGCTGGAGGTGGCACAGGCACCGGGCCTCCGCGGTGCTGCTGACCAGCCAGGGTCTCGCTGGCTGAGCGCTCACAGCCTCAGCTGGATCAACGTTGTCAATTCACAAACACCGACTGGTCCTCTGCGCTCGCACTCCCGCTCACAGCACCCGCAGGCTGCTGGATCCCAATGCGCAGTCCTCACGGGAGCGTTGGGGCAGAGGCACCGGGAGACTGTCGGGCCGGGCCAGGCCAGGCTGCATCGCACACCGAGGGAGCAGTGGCCACCAACGCCGGGGACGTGCGCTCTCTGGGTTCTGCTCTCTGTCCTCACCAAGGGCTCAAGCAGAAGCCCTCGTCAGGGGCTGGCACTGTGGCACAGTGGGTAGAGCCAACGCCTGCAGTGCTGGCATCCCATATGGGCGCCGGTTTGAGTCCTGGCTGCTCCACTTCCGATCCAGCTCCCTGCTATGGCCTGGGAAGCAGAGGAAGATGGCCCAAGTCCTAGGGCCCCTGCACCCAGGTGGGAGACCTGGAAGAGGCTCCTGGCTCCTGGCTTCAGATCGGCACAGCTCTGGCCATTGCAGCCATTTGGGGAGTGAACTGGGAGATGGAAGACCTCTCTCTGTGTCTCTCCTTCTCTCTCTGTAAAAAGCACTTGGCAAATAGGCTGAGGCCGCTGCCCAGGGCTTACTGGAAACAGATGCATCAGAGCTGGGTGTCCGGAGCTCCAGCCAGGGCTGAGGCTGGACACCTCCTGGAGAGCAGAGGGTGGCAGGCAGGGGTGATGCGACTCCGTGGACGGGCGGGGCCCCTGGGCCCGGGCGTTCCCACCCTGAGTGGGCTGCTCCCTCCTTGGAGGCGTGGCCCAGTGAGTGGTCCCTCAAACAGGGCCTGTCCCTCCATGAGGGTTCAGTGGTGTGGGTGTGGAGTGAAAATTGCTGGCCTGGGCCCCACAGAGGCCCCAGCATGACTGGAGGGAAGTGGCTGGACTTGGGGTCAGTGGCCCCTGGACCCCTGACTGCCCGCCCCCAGCCAGCCCATCCCCGCAGCCTCGTGCTGGCTCCCAAGAGCTCAGGGTGAACGCAGAGGCCACTGGACTCGGGTGCTGAGAGAGGGGCTGCCCAGAAACCAAGGGGGCGTGGAGGCTGGGGGGGCCAAGGGAGGCTCTCGGGGCTCTGGGAACCTGCGGGGCAAGACTGGGCTCTCAGGGTCAAGCACTGGGGCAATGACCCAAACCTACGGGGGCACTGACCGCCCCGGGTTGTCTGCCGTTCACGTCACTGGACAGGACGCAGGGCCTGGACCCCGGGCCCCAGCTCTAGCCCCATGGGAAAGCTATGCAATTGCCGGTGGGTCTCACCTCAGAGCGGGGTGCTGCGGGGCTTCTGCGGGGTGCCCCAGGCCAGCAGTCACACCTGCCAGCTCCTCGGCGTGCAGGTGGAGACGGCTGGGCACCCGAGATGCTGGCGGGCGGCTGCTGCAGGGGCCCTCCCGGCCCGGCCCCCGAGAACGCACAGGGCCTGGGGGCGGCAGCCGCACCTGCTGCGGAGTCGCCTTTCTGAAGACGTGCGGGGTCGCGCGCCAGGGCTCTGGGGGAAGTGGCCGTCCTGGGGCCGCGACTCAGGCAGCTCTGCTCACCCTGCTGGGGTCTCCATCGCTGACTTTACTTCTTTATTAACTGTGTCCTTGAGCAGTGCCGGGGAGACCATGGGGGAGGGGGAGCCGTGTGGGTCCCTGAGTCCAGGCCCCGTCAGTGCTCACCGAGCTGCACCGGGCTCTGGCTGGTGCCCTCTTCTCTTTCTCCTTCAGTGGCTTCTAGAAACATCTTCCCAGCTCTCAACTCTGACCCAGCCCCTCCCCCAGGCAGCAGGGTCTCCACCACGTGGAAGGTCCCTGCGGGTCTGTGCCACCCCTCGGCCACAGGGCTGAGGCCCCCATGTCCACGCAGCCTACAGCTGTCAGGCCAGAGCCCCTCCGAGCGGCCCCATGCTCCTGTTCTGTCCCTCGCCCCTGCCCAAGGCTCAGCGTGAACACTGGCCCCTCTGCCCGGCCCCTCGGGGCTCGGCCTGCCTCCCGCAGAGTCCTGGGCCGCGTCTGGTGTTGGTTTGACTGCCCCGGGTCTCAGCGGGCGCCAGGTCAGCCTTTTCCCAGGGACCGGGTGCATCCCCGCGGTGTCCCCCGCGTGGCTCTGGAGGCCCCGGATAAAGGAGGGCGATCCCCGGGTGAAGCGGCAGCGGCCCCAGCAGAGGTGAGCGAGCTCGGGCGCAGCAGGGAAGCCCGGAAGGAGACCCCGGGAGTCTGGGCTGCAGGACTTCGTATGCAGGTCAGCCCGAAGCTCAAAAAGAATCCGGGCAGCGCCAAGGCTGGGGAGCCGCTGAGCATGGGGCAGAGAGGGAAGCAGGACAGGCCGAGCCTCAGGTGCAGGGGGCGCGGCCGGGGGCTGACGGCAGAGACTCCGGAGAGCAGGAGTGATAGCCCCACGTCCTTGTCCAGCACCGGGGATGGCAGCCAGGCCGTTCAGTCCCTGACAGACAGCCGTGTGCAGGGCCCCTGGGCCTCCGCAAAGGGGAGAACGGGGGCTCCAGTGCCCCGGGGTCTCTGGCTCTCCGTCCGTGTGCCCTGCCCCTGGGCCTCAGAACCCTGGCACAGGCTGGCAGCCCCGCATCCGGGTCCCAGGCCTGGATTCAGTGCATGTCACCTGGCTCCTTCTGCCATCGCTCCCTGCCTGGCGCTCGAAAGTGTGTGTGTATATGTGTGTGTGTGTGTGTGCATGCAGCACGTGTGCATGCATGTGTGGTGCATGTGTGCACAGGGGTGTGAGCATGTGTGTGCATACAGTATAAGCATGCATGCAGCATGCACACATGTGTGTACAGTGTTGTACATGTGTTGCACACACGTGCACTTATGAGCATGTGCGTGTGCACGTGGGTGTGCATGTGTGTGCATTTATGAACACATGTATGTGGTGTGTGCAGGTGCACATGTGTGCATTTATGAGCATGTGTGCGCAGTGCGTGTGTGCACACATGTGGTATGTCTCTGTGTGTGTGCAGGCAGTACATGGGGCTGTAATCCCCAGGACACGACGTGGACGATCCTTGGCCCGGAGCAGCCACTGCCTTTGCGGGAATGAGCCCAGCGCCTGTGTCAGAGGCGCCAGCTGCAGCCACCGATGCTGCTCTCCTTGGCAAACGTGCAAAGAAACTTCTTGGCTTGAGACTCAGACAGATCCACGCTCGGGCGAGCGGCCAGGAGCGCGATGCGCTTGCTTCTCTTCCTGCTGGAAGGGCCGCGGCTGTGCCCGGGATGTGACGAGCGACTGTGCAGGGCCCTGGAAGGAGACCGCGCAGTCACTGCCCAGCCTGGCTCACTGGCCCTTCAGACGCAGCGCTGCTTCCCAGAATGCGTCCCGAGGAGACTCCACGTCAGGAGAGACAGAGCTCGGCCGTGTAATTGCGACCTGGGATCAATGAGAGAGAAAACGTTCCGGCGACGTGGTGGCATTATGCTCACACGTCGCCCTGGAAGGAAACAGTCCACGCGTGTAACCCAGCACACGGGACTGGATCACCACGCAGGAGGGCTCTGTGCGTGCAGAAGGCAGCAAAGGCGAGGGTCTGCGTCCCAGCGAGAGGGACGTGGGGCGTGGCGGGGCGGGGCACGGGTGGGAGCAGGCCTCCGCCAGGCCCGGAGAGCTGTCCGTCAGACGACGCTGAGCCCTGGATAGACACCTGCAGGCACCCCGTGCTCCTCCTCCCCGTGCAGGGCCGCATCCCACGGCCAACGCAGTGGACGCCAACACTCACAGAGCGCCGGCCAGGTGCTGGTCAGCCCTGGGCTCAGCCCCTGCCTGGCCAGCCTGGCCCCTCCTCTCAGGACGGAGGGAGGACCTGTGACTTCACATGAGGCCAGGTGCTCCCGCAGGCTGGGCCTCGGGGAACACGGGTGTGACGGACGGCGGGGCAAGGCGGGGGCACCAGGGCGGAAGGGGAGGGTCCTGCTCACTGCTCCCCGAGATGACACGCCAGGCCCTCAGCCAGGGGTCCAGGGCAAGCTCCCAGTGTGTGTGTCGGCCGGTGCCAGGCCAGAGGCACGAGCCTCAGGGGCCTGAGAGGAGCAGGCTTGGAGCAGGGGAGGGTGGGGTTGGGCATCGGGCTGCAATGCTGCACGGGCGTGGGGCTGGACAGGTGTGGGCCTGGACAGGTGCAGGGTGGACAGGTGTCAGACAGGTGTGGGGCTGCCCAGGTGTGGTCCTGGACAGGTGCAGGGTGGACAGGTGTCAGACAGGTGTGGGGCTGCCCAGGTGTGGTCCTGGACAGGTACAGGGTGGACAGGTGTCAGACAGGTGTGGGGCTGCCCAGGTGTGGGGCTGCTCTGGCTGAGCCAGGTGGGGCGTCCATGGTCAGGGGCAGCCAGGACACACTTGGGACTGGGGGGCTCTGCAGGCATCCAGGGGTGGAGGGAGGGCTGACCCCAGCCCGTGGAGACCCTGACCCCCAGGTGAGGCCTCAGGACATCAGGGCAAGAAAAGCGTCAGACAGGAGGGAGATGCAGACCGTGCCAGGGGCAGCTGTGGACCCCACGACACCCTGCAGGGGCTGACCTGGGGCAGCAGTGAGTGGACCCACCCGGAGGCACGGTTCTCTGGGTCTCAGGCCTGGGAGACCCTCTGGCGCCCTGGGGCTGGAGGAGCAGGGAGAGGCCCCTCACTGGGAGTCCCTACCCTGGGTGGGTGGACCCCCTCCCTGCACACCGGCGACTCCCTGCCTCCCCGGGAGGGGCTGGACCTGCGGGATCCGAGCTCGGGCACCCACGCGTTAACCCGGCCCCTCCCCTTGGAGTCCAGCGCCCCCCTGGGTTTGCAGGAGCTGCAGACCAGACTCAGCGCTGCAGAGCAGGCGTGAGGATGTAAGGGGCGAAGCCCTGCCCCCTGCGCTCACCGTTCCTCTGCTTTGGGGGACGTGGCATGGCTCAGCCTTCGGACATGGGCCCTTCTGCAGGCTGGGGCAGCACGAGTGGCCCCCAGAGGCCGAGCTGAGTGTCGGGGACCAGGCACATAGCGCTCGCTGCCGGGCAGGAGTCCCACACACACACCCCAGTCCCCAGGGCTGCGCTGTGGAGCCTTCCAACGCTGCCGCCCGCTGACATCACGTCCGCTCTCCAGTGGCGCCCACCGCGGCTGAGGCCTGGCCCCAGTGGTCTCCAGAGTCCTCAGTGGGGCAATTTGGGGGGTGGGGCGGGAGGGGAGGCGCTCTCGCAGGGTGGGTGTGGCCTCATGAAACCGAGTTGTTATGAAGCAAGTTCGGCTATGCCAGCTGCCCCCCCTCACTCCCTACCTCCCTAGGAGAGTTCTCCATCCGTGTGTGTGTGCATATGTGTGTGCGTGTGTGTTGTGGGGAGGGGCGCCATGGTGTAGTGGGCTAAGCTTCCACCTGCGGTGCCGTCATCCCATGTGGGCACTGCCAGTTCAAGCCCCAGCTGCTCCACTTACGATCCAACTCTCTGCTGTGGCCTGGGAAAGCAGCGGAGGATGGCCCAAGTCCTTGGGCCCCTGCAGCCACGTGGGAGACCTGGAAGAAGCTCCTGGTTCCTGGCTTCGGATCAGCGCAGCTCTGGCTGTTGTGGCCAGTTGGGGAGTGAACCAGTGGATGGAAGACCTCTCTCTCTGTCTCTCCCTCTCGGCTGTAACTCTGCCTCTCAGATAAATAAATACATCTTTAAAGAAACGAGGTCTCTCCACTCGCGCCCCTGCGGCCTTCCAGGATGCCCCCCCCCGAGTGGAGCAGGTGCCAGCCCCGTGCTCCGGAGCCTGCAGGCCGCGGGCTAAGTCAGCACTGCTCCGGGCCCTGTGCTGTAGGGACCAGGACAGACACGGACTTCCGGCTCCTCTGGGGTGCACTGCCCAGGGCAGGAGCGCTTTCTGCTCTCTGACCCCGCTGCACATGGCCCCCACAAAGTGACTGCCCCACCTGCTGCTCCCCGCGGGGGTTGAGAGTCCTTTCCCGATGCCCGTGGTCCGAGTTCTTTCTGCAGAGAGAAATGCGTGTGCGCTAGCAGCTGGCACCTGCCCAGCCTGGATGTCCGGGGAGGGTGAGGTCACCCACGAGAACACGCACACGGCACACGCCAGCACCCACGAGAACACGCACACGGCACACGCCAGCACCCACGAGAACACGCATACGGCACATGCCAGCACCCACCCACACCCACACTCACCCACACTCTCACTCACTCACACCCACATCACACCTACACCTACACTTACCCATTCACACTCACACACAGCACACGCCAGCACCCACTCTCGCTCGCTCACACCCGCACTCAGGTGGGCTCATTCTGAGGCTGTGGGCGCAGCCTCCCTGGGGAGCCTGGGGGTGCCCGGCCCTGCAGGCCCAGGCTGGCCGCCGAGCAGCTGCCCCGGGGGCCTGAGGTGGAGAGCAGGAGCCGTGGGGCACCGTCCCTGTACGGGCACCGGGACCAGCTCCGCACTGAGAACCGCTGGGGGTCACCGTGCCCCTGCGGCCAGGGTGGTGCCCAGCACCCTCTGCTGTAAGGAAGTCGAGGGTGGCAGAGAGCACACCCCGACGAGCCGCCGCCCCGCCCCGGCCCCGGCCCTCCCAGGGTGCAGGTGCGCATTCGGGTCTGGTTGCGAAAGGCTCAGAGTTAGCAAGAGCGGAATCCGCAGAGGCCGGGAACCCAGGGTGGAGGAGGAACTGTCCGGAGATGGAGCCGACGACAGGGGCTGGCGGGGAGGGCGTGGCCCCCGAAACGCTCAGGAGGCCATCAGCACCTGCTCAGGACAGCTCTGCAGGGGTCCTGGTACCCCCCCCCACCTGGGAGAGACGGAGCCCAGGATGGGTCTGGGGGCGGGGCAAGGCCCCAGAGGCCGTCTGCTCCAGGCTGCGCGTCCCCGTCCTCCACGCGGTGCCACAGTGCCGTGCCTGTGGAGGGAGCTCCTGAGACGTTAAGGGAGGGCAGACAGAGCCGGGGGCACCAGGCTGGACAGAGGAGCTGTCACGGGGGTGGACCGAGTGTGACAAGGCTTTGAGACGTGCCTCGGCTGGCCTGGGAGTGGGGGGCACATGGGACCTGCGTCTGAGCCCTGCTCCTGTCTCCGGCTCCCGGGCTCGGGCCGACTCTGCCGGATCACCTTGACATTTGGGAAACTCTGGGTGTGTAACGTTGCCTCCTGGTATTTTCGATGTCATCCCGTGATGCAGAGAGCGAGGGGTCAATGAGACTCGCAGAGTTCCTGGAGACAGACAGGGCATTTGCAAAATGAGGGCGTCGCTCCTGTCACCCAGGGAAGAGAGAAGAACAAAGAGGTTAATTAATTTTTCCTGAGGTCTCACCGAGAGCCGCCGGTGTAACCGGATAAGAAAATCCAACTCTGACGATGGGCTGGAGTGCGCACTCCACAGCCACCCCATAGGGGGCAGAGGCGTTCAGGGGCACCAGGGGGTGGGGGCCAGAGGTGGTCAGTGGAGAGCCAGGGCAGGGCCGGGCCTGTGTAGGGACCCAGTGGAGCTGTCCTTCCTGTGTAGTCAGATCACTCTGGCTGGTGGGGCTTGTCGGGACGGCCGGGCTGTGTCCCCGACCAGCATGGGCACCGCAGGCTGCCCTCACCCCTAGGGCGACCTGGCCATGGGGCAGCAGCTGGGCCCGGACACCGAGCCTGGAGCTGAGATGCCTTGGGAAGGAGGCTGGGGAGTCCCTGCTGGACCACGTGGCACGAGTCCACTGGACCATGTGACCCCGCCACCACCAGGTGCCCCTGGAGAGGGGTGATCCACTGCTTCCGCAGCTGGGTGCACCCTGGACCTCAGCTGCAGGGTCAGGAGCTGCCCAGAGCGGGATCCGGCCTCAGGCAGCCTTCCCAGGCTTCCCACGTCACACGCAGGTGGAGGCTCATCCCCAGACTGACGCCTGTGCCACCAGCACAGCGGTCCTGGGACAGGCTCATCCTGTGGAGCGAGACCCCCACCACCTGACGTCTGGAAGTGAATGAGTTGGGGGGTGGGGTGGGCGTGGAGAAGGCCTGGGAGCTATGGAGGCAAATTTCCCACAATCCAATGAGAAATGGGACTCAGAGGGAGCACTGGGCCTTAGGAGGGTCCTGGGGGCAGGGGTCGTGTGGAAAGACCCCAGCCCAGGCCCTCAGCGACAGCAGAGGAGGAGGCCCGACTGCCGGCCTGGACTCGGAGCTGGGGACCGTGTCCTTGTCTGCGCTGTTCGTCCTGTCCTCATGTCTGGGGAGCAGAGGCGACCTCAGACCCTGGGCAGCGCTGTACCTCCCCAGCCCTGGATGTCCCCATGGGAGGGCTCCCCCATCCCCCCCGGATGGGGCTGCCTGCCGACTGCGGGTTTTCCTATTCCACTTGGGCTTGGGGCAAACATGAGTCCTTTTAGGTCAGAGCTCCCCTGGCGGCATCCAGGGGATCCGAGTCAGGAAGCCGAGGCCAGGCTCCGTGCCCTGGAGCCCGGAGCCCGGAGCCCGGAGCAGGGCAGCTGGTGAGCGGGCTGACCCTGGAGGGGTGCTGGGGGGAAGGGAGCGGTCTTGGCAGAGGTGGACGCAGGGCCGGTGGGCAGCTGCAGTGTGTCCCGTGCTAAGCCCAGCTGCCCGAGCAAGGCTGACCCTTGCTGAGCCAATGAGATGCTGTAGGGCAGAACTTTCCGAAACCAAGGCCGGGTTTGAGGCTTCTTCTGGCGCGGGAGGGGAGGTCGGCTGTTCTGTGCAGCTGAGGAGGGTCCCTGTGCAAAGCTGCCCTTACCAGGCCAGCAGGAAGCCAGCAGCCAGGACGAATCAGATAACCCAGCCCCCTCCTCACCCCCATCCCTGAAACCGGGTGCCCGTCAGACCCAGGCCCTGGAGGATGGCTTCCAGCGTCCAGAGCTGCCATCGTGGAACGCAGCACTTCTGTCCCGGGGATGGTGCAGAAGGGGCCTGGGGGACCACCAGGAAACCACGTGCCACCCAGAGGATTGAGTGGAAGCCACTGCCCCGTGCCAGCTTCTGGCTTCGTTCTCCCATCTGTCCACCCATCCACCTGTCCATCATCCTCCCATCATCCATCCATCCACTCACTCACTCATCCACCCATTTACCTGTCCATCTATCTATCCATCATCCATTCACCCACCTACCCTTCTATTCACTCCCCACCCACCCACCCAACCACTTGTCCATCATCCACCCACCCACCCATCCCACCTGTCCATCATCCACCCATCCATTCGTCCCCCCACTCACCCATCCATCTGCCATTCACCTTCCCTTCCATTCACCCACCCACTCATCCATCTACAAATTTTCCACCCATCCATCTGTCCATCGTCCACCCCCATCCATCATCTCCATCCATCCATCCTACCTGTCCATCTACCCATCCATCCATCCATCATTCCTTCAACCACCTACCCTTCTGTTCACTCCCCATCCATCCACCCATCCCACCTGTCCATCACCCACTCATCCACTCACTCACTCATCTACCCATTCACCTGTCCATCTATCCATCCACCTGTCCACCCATCCATCCCTCTCCACCATCCACCTGTCCATCAACCCATCTATCATCCATCCATCCATCATCCATCTACCATATATCCATCTATTCACTCCCCACCCATCCACCCACCCCACCTGTCCATCATCCATCCATCATCTATCCATCCATCCACCCATCCACTTACCCACCCACCCACCCACCCATCCCACCTGTCCATCATCCACCCATCATCCATCCATCCACTCACTCACCCATCCATCTGCCATTCACCCTCCCATCCATTCACCCACCCACTCATCCATCTACAAATTTTCCACCCATCCATCTGTCCAACCGTCAAGGATGTACACAGAACTCTCTTCTATCTTGCCAAAGTATTTAAGAATCAAATTCATGCCCAGCCTTGGAAAAGCCATCTAGTAGGTGGTGGGAACCTCAGTACAAACAGATGGGTCCAGGGAAATTCACATGTAGACTTCATGAATGGAGGGGCTGGTGTGGATGTCTTCTCAGCGTGTTCACCAGCTGCTTATGAATGAGTGGACATTAGGGGAGTGAGTGACACGGCACTCACCCGAGTGCAGCCTCTGGTTCAGGCTGATTGGGTTCAAGTCTGCTCTGTGGTCCCATGTGCACCCCGTCCTCCACCTTGACCCTCTCTCCTCATCTGTGGAGCAGCGTCCCTGTCACTCATAATTGGTGGTGGTGGGTGACAGATGCCGTGGCAACAAAGGTCACAATGAACCTGCAGGACGGAGAAGTCATGAGTCGGCTCTGGGCAGCAAGTGGGAGGAGGCGGGGCAGATCTGGACCAGAGGTGGAGCTAGGGGTCACAGCTGGGGCTGGAGCTAAGAGCAGGGGTCTGGGGAGCTGATCCGGGATGTGACAGGTTGGGGGCACATAGCACGAGAGATAGGAGGTACCTGAGCAGGAGCGTGGAGCCGAAGTCTGGATTTCCACATTTCTGGGGGACACCGACCTTGCTCTGCAGGGGGTCTGGGCACAGCATCAGTGCGGGGGCTTCCCCACAGCAGGATGACCATGAGGGACCCCACTCCACAGCAGCTCCAGCCACCTCCCAGGGGCTGCTGGGGCCCAACTGACAGATCTGCAATGCAGTTGGGACTCTGGAAAGGTGTCTAGATCGACTCGTCATGTCTGCCATGGACAGCGGAGGCCAAGGTGCGTGCTCGCTTTTGCTGGTTGTGGTGTGGGAACTGGCGGGTTCATGGATTGTACCGCGTGGGTGAGACCCCAGATGCGTGGTCCCTCACGGTCAGACCAACAGGGCCTCATCTTATGTGGGCCGAAGCACAAACCACTGTGCTTTCCTACCCGATGAGCAAGAGCCTGCTGGCACAGGGCCGACTTTCCACATGCCCGACCCACCACAGGCCCACGTGGCAGCCCAGTGACCAGAGTCAGGGTCCTGTGGGCGTGGGCGCTGCTGGGATTATCCATCTGCGTGCCCACCTGAGCGGGTGGCAGCAGGGCGGGGGGCAGGATTTCCCAGCATGCCAAGGACATCTGCCCCTGTCTGGGAAGAGGCTTGCTTCCTCTGCTCCGCCCCCTGCCCTCTGCCCTGCACAGACACGCCCCTAGGTCCTCCTGCCCCTGCCCTGCACAGACACGCCCCCAGGTCCTCCTGCCCCTGCCCTGCACAGACACACCCCCGCGTCCTCCTGCCCCTGCCCTGCACAGACAAGCCCCCACGTCCTCCTGCCCCTGCCCTGCACAGACACGCCCCCAGGTCCTCCTGCCCCTGCCCTGCACAGAAACGCCCCCGTGTCCTCCTGCCCCTGCCTTCCAGGGGAGGCCACCACAGGGAGGTCACCATCTGCAGAGGATGCAGGGGCTGGAGATGGCCGCCCACATCCTCCCAGAGCTCCTCCCTCGACCTCTGTCAGGTGGTGAATCATGGCCAGCTCCTGCGTGTGTCATCAATGGCCAGCGTTGGCCTCGGCCAGGAGACGCCTGCCTCACAGCACTGCGGGAATCCATGTGGCGCGGGAGCTCCGGGGCTCACCTCAAGCAGGCACCATGGCCAAAGCCACGGGGGCCGCTGTCCACCTGCAGAGACGGGAGCCCCACTGCCTTCCTGGAAGTGGAGCTGCAGGAGGAGGGCGGCCAGGCCTCCCCGACACGGGCGATTCTGTAACAGGGACGGTGACAGGTGCTTCTGTGGCCAAGTGCCTGGTGTGCACTGTGGGCTGTATGTGCCTTGTGCCCCGAGAGCACGGAGGTCGTGGCCCACACCGCGTCCCAGGCCCGTGGCTGCTGGAGAAACACCTGCTTCTGTTCATCTTCCCAAGGTAGGCAGGCAGCCGGCCCAGGAGCCCCCCAGCTCCGTGCCTGGCTGTGCGCCGTGTTCATCGAGGTCGTCAGACTTGATCGTTATTGTCCCTCCTTCACAAAAGTGCAAATCCAGCAGACGCCAGGGGGCTGTGGGGCGGGCGGTGCTCCCGTTGCTCAGGGGGCGGGGCAGGGAACACTCCCTGGAGGGTGACACAGGAGACAGAACCCACGGCCCGGGGTGCGTGGGAGCTGAGCGCTGCCTTTTGTCTGGGGTCTGTCCACAGGGATGCGGATGCTTGGGCACTGGTGCAGAAGTGTGCTTGAGACAACTGTGGCTTATTGAAGTGACAGAGGGAGAGAGAGAGCGAGAGTGGGCTCCCATCTGCTGGTTTATTCCCCTGGTGCCTGCAGTGGCTGGAGCAGGGGCAGGGCCCGGCTCACGCTCAGAGCCGGGAGCTCCATCCAGGTCTCCCGAGAGCTTGCGCCATCGGGGGTCGGGGCCAGAGCAGGACTTGAACCCTGGTGCTGCCACGTGGGATGCAGGTGTCTATGGCTACACGCCTGTTCCAGCACTGCTTCATAACAGGAAAAAAAAGTGATGAAGGGAACGGCATCGTGGGAACGGCGCCAGAGGACGAGCTGTGGCTTTCGCGGGGCAGGTATGGCCTCGTGTGATCCCACGTCGTGTAAAACAAGCAGACACCAAGCAGGTGGGGTTCTGTCTGTGCCCAGGTGTGAGACGAAGGGGAGCCGCGTGCTGACTCCCAGGAAGGGCGCGGGCAGGCTGTGAGTGTCGCTGTCCCCACAGCTTTCTAATCAGCTGCGGCCACTTTTGTAATTAAAAAGAAAACCCTGGAAAAATAAGTCACACTCGGGTGACGCTCTCTGCGCCCCGTAATTGAGGGAGTGAGTCGTTTGTCTTCCCCTAATTGCTTCAGGCGCAGACACCTGGAGCTCAGGCGCTCATCACCAGCCCCTCCCCGACCAGAGACTGGGAGGAGCCACACCTGGTTACTCCCCCAGGCTCTCAGGGGGGGTACCCTCCCTCCCAGGCTCTCAGAGGGGGTACCCTCCCCCTCAGGCTCTCAGAGGGAGTACCCTCCCCCCAGGTTCTCAGAGGGGGTACCCTCCCCTCCAGGTTCTGAGGGGGAGGGGCCTCTGAAGCCTGGAACTCAAGGAGGGGCCCCCTGGGGCACAGCGGGGACCCTGTCCCCAGAGCACATAGCTGGGGCTCACAGGCAGGCAGGTGGCTCCGCCCACACTCCCACTCCCCGCCCTGGGGCACCTGCTGCTCCCTGACTGCCAGTCCTCAGCCAGCCAGCCTTCTGGCGGGAAAGCCCAGCCATCCGGGTCTCCCACTGGGTGCAGGGCCGCAGTACGCGGGCCGTACTTCGCTGCTTTCCCAGGTGCCCTAGCTGGGCGCTGGCTTGGAGTGGGGCAGCCAGGACTGGAGCTGGCTGTCCTCAGAGCTGCTGGCGTCACCGGCTGCGTCTTAGCCACTGCACCACGGCGATGGTCGCGCCAGTGATCCGTGGAGTTGGACGCCAAGCATTTTGAGATCCGTGTCTACATTTTTCTTGTTCTTTAAAGATTTTTTTAAGATTTATTTTGCAGTTAGAGAGAGAGAGAGAGGGGTCAGTCTTCCACTCACTGGTTCACTCCCCAGATGGTCCCAACAGCCAGGGCTGAGCCAGGCCAAAGCCAGGAGCCAGGAGCTTCGTCTGGGTCTCCTACGCAGGTGCAGGGGCCCAAGGACTTGGGCCATCTTGGCTTTCCCAGGCCGTGGCAGAGAGCTGGATCGGAAGAGGAGCACCCGGGACTCAAACCGGCGCCCATATGGGACGCCAGCATCGTGGGCGGTAGCTTTACTGGCTGTGCCGCAGTGCCGGCCCCTATGTTTGTCGTAATTTAGGGTTTCCTTGAGGCACAAGAAGACTGCCGTGTGCGAGGATTTCGGCAGCCAAATAGACCAATCTTCGAATTTCATTTCCCACGGACACGGACCTCACGGGGCCCCAGGGGAAGAGGCCCGGAAGCTGAAATCCAAAGACCTCAGAGAGCCCAGGGCCCAGCCAGGGTCCAGCCTCAACGTGGGGTGTCCTCGGGCACTTCTAGTCCCCCGGGCCTCAGCCCTCCCATCCGTGAAACGAGTGTTTGGACAGCAGCTCGCTGAGGCTCCATCTGCCAGGGAGCGACCCCCTGGGGGCCCGACAGATGGCCGCCAGCCTCGCCTGGCCCTGCCAGCTCCGAGCTCCGGCCCCCGGCAGGCAGCCGGCTCCGGGCCGTGCTCGCCTGCAGCCAGAAGCCCACCTTCCTGCCCACCTTCCCAGTGGGGCAGTGGAGTCTCCCCTGGTCCCCTGCTCTCTGGCATCTGACCGGCGTCCCGAAGTGGGGACTCTGCAGGGGCTCCCCGACTGCCCATCCGGGAGGAAGCCGGGCCTGGCCAGCGCAGGTCCCAGGTGCCTCCCCCTACACAGGGCCGCTGTCCGTCGCCGTGATGGGCGCCGCTCGAGCCTTGTCCTTGTCCCTCCCCCGCCGGCGTTGCTGCTTCGTCAGAGCACACTCTGACGTGTCCCCAGCCCCCGGGCCCAGCTGAGGTCGGAGCCCAGTGCCTTTCATTCCGTAGCCGCAGAAGGGAGCTCCGGCCAAGGCAGCTGGACGAGAATGGGGAGGAGCACTGCCCGTCCCTCCCTGCCCTCTCAGCCAGGGCCCCGCCCATCCTTCCCGTGGCAGCGATTTCGGAACAGCTCTCCCCTGGGCCCCTGTACACGCAGGTGTTCTAGAAAGTTCAAGGGATGGACAGGATCTGGGTCCCCTCAACCACACCTGGAGGAACCGCAGAGGGTCCGTGGCGTCTGCTCGGGGCCGGGACCACCTGTTCCCTGGGAGCCTGACCCCGGTGGTGGCCACGGCACCTGCTGCTCTCACGCCCCATGGCTGTGGACGCTGCTGGCTCAGGGCCAATCAGCGCAGAGCCTCGGGCAGCCTGGAGTCCCTGCTGGCCAGATCCTGGGCGGGAGCCCCGCCCCGGTGGCTGCAGCCCCACTGCTCTGCTTGGTTGCTGGGCTCCCCTGTGCCCTGCAGGGCTCCCACACACTCAGCAGCAAGAGCAGGGCGGGGCCGGGTGGCTGGGCCAGGACTCTGAAGCTCCGCCCTCCACAGGGAACGGCTGTCGAGGCTCAGCCAGGACAATGTGACTCCACAAGGCCCTGCACCAAGCCTGGAGGCACTGTGGGAGAAACGTCCCCGTGTCCACGCCCACAGCGGGCCCTGTGTTGTGTGACCCAGAGAGAGGTCCCACCACCCTCTGCCCAGGCCCTGCAGCCAAAGAAGCCAACAGCCCTCCTAGCCAGGGCTCTGCTCTGGTCAGAGGCAGGCGAGCCAGGGCCTTAGGATCTCACAGAATCAGCCAAGCTGCTATGGAAGCCGGAGCCTGGGGAGCCGGCCGTGCGTGGTGTAAGGACCAGCCTGGAAGCCAAGATCCAAGTGCATCCAAAGTGGATCCAGTGCTGGCAACAGCTCTCTCTCTCTCTCTCTCTGATTGTCTCTCTCTCCCTCTCTCCCTCTCTCTCTCTCTCTCTCTCTCTCTCTGATTGTCTCTCTCTCCCTCTCTCCCCTCTCTCTCCCCCTCCCTCTCTCCCTCTCTCTCCCTCTCTCCCTCTCTCTCTCTCTCTCTCTCTCTCTCTCTCCTCTGCCTGACCAATAAACAAATAAACCTTCAAGAACAGAAGGTTCGCTTCCTCAGCTGGGGTCTCAGGTGGGAGTGACCAGCTCAGGGCAGCGTAGGGCAGCCCTGCCCGGGGCTCCCCACCCTCTGCCTTCTGTCCTGCCCAGGGCCTCAGGGTGGCTGCCACCACCAGGAAGTCCACACACCAAGTGCCGGCATCACCCATGACCAAATGCACAGACACACCCCAGCACGTGTGTGACCCATGGTCGGGGGCCCTGTGGCCCTCACGTTAGCAGCACACGTGGAAAAACCAGCAACCTCAGAACCAAGTACGATGTGGACATCAGCGTCCCAGCAGAAATGAGAAAACAGCATGAGCCGGAAACTCTGGGAAGCTGCTTCCCTGCAGGACACACATGGTCACACCTGCAGGACGGGAGCTCTCACACCTGCAGGACGGGAGCTCCCATACCTGGAGAATGGGAGCTGTCATGCCTGGAGGACGGGAGCTCTCACACCTGCAGAACGGGAGCTCTCACACCTGGAGGACGGGAGCTCTCACACCTACAGAATGGGAGCTCTCACACCTGCAGGACAGGAGCTCTCACACCTGCAGAACAGGAGCTCTCACACCTGCAGGACAGGAGCTCTCACACCTGTAGGACAGGAGCTCTCACACCTGCAGGATGGGAGCTCTCACACCTGCAGGACAGCGCTGTCTATTGGGTGTCTGGAAATTGCCAATGGCTCCTCCTTCCCTTCTCCTGGCTCAGTGCCCACACAAGGACAACAGCAAGGATGAGCAGTGGGTGGAGCCACCAAGCTCATTGACGCTGGTCCATGATGACCAGCGTGTGGGTGAACAACCCTCAGCAAGCACCATTTGATTGGCTGTCCGAATCCACACAGGTGCAGGCCGGTTCACGCCGAGACCCCCCGCCCCTGGTGCTGTGTGACATCAGGATGGAGGGCAAGGCAGGGCCGTGGGCGGGCTCTGCCCTGTGACCCCCGCTGCCCCTCAGCCACGCAGGACGTCCATGCATCTCCGACCGCGTCACTGACTGTGGCTTTCGGCAAAGCCATGAAACGGGCATACGCTGGCCGAGGATGGTGTCTAGAACGTCCACACGACGTCACTTCCTGTGCGTGCTTCTCAGCCAAAGACACAGCAAGAGACAAGACCGGTCACGCAGATGCCGGGCACTCAACCGGCTGTCCCGACACGTCACTTGTGGCCGTCAAAAACCACGAAAGCGAATGGTGGAGTGAGGTGTGAGGGGAGCGACGGCGCGTGCGGGTCTGTGTGGAGGAGTCGCCCGCCGCCCACCCACCCATCAGTGCAGCGGACAAAACGACGCCAGCTGCAGTCCGGGAGGAGAAGCGGCTGCGAAGCCAACACAGGAACCCGGCGGGGGCAGGCGAAGGGCCCGTCCTGCCGAGAGACGGCGCAACCCCCGCCGCGCACGTGCACCTGATGGTTGGGGATGGCTCTTCCTTAACGCGGGGACTAGGACGATGGCCTCCGCTCTGCCGCGCGCGTCTGACATTTTCCTAGGGGACCCGGAGAGGGCGATTAGGGAGTAAAGATCAATACGACACATCAAGACTGCGACGGCGAGAAATAAAGCTGCCTCTCCCCGTGGAAACCCCATCTCGCACGGAGCACACCCGGAAGTCCCGCCCCCACACACAGAAAATGACAACTGACGGACGCGTTCAGTAACACAGGAAGGAACCAGACGACTCTGCAGAAGTTACTCTGGTCCAGGCACTGCCCACGAGCACGCTGAGGACAGCTGTCGGAAAGTGCAGTCAGGGGCGGCGCTGTGGCAGAGCGGGTAAAGCCGCCGCCTGCAGTGCTGCATCCCTCATGGGCGCCAGTTCAAGTCCCGGCTGCTCCACCTCTGATCCAGCTCCCTGCTGTGGCCTGGGGAAGCAGAAGATGGCCCAGGTGCTTGCACCCGTGTGGGAGACCCGAAGCAACTCCTGGCTCCTGGCTTGGGATCAGCGCAGCTCCAGCCATTGTGGCCACTTGGGGAGAGAACCAGTGGATGGAAACTTCCTCTCTCTCTGTCTCTCTCTGTCTCTCTCTCTCTTTCTCTCCTTTCTCTGTAACTCTGTCTCTCAAATAAAATAAAATAAAATATTTTTCTAAAGAATCTCATTTAACAAGTCCATTTATAATGGCATCAGAAGGAGAGAGTATGGAGGAAGGCGCCTAACAGAGAAAACAAAGACACGTGCACAGCAAACCACAGGCCATGGCTGGGAACAAAGCGAAGCCAGACTCGGATCAGTGGAAAGGAAGCCCCACGGTCACAGGTCGCAGGCGTCGGCCGCACGCCGCAAAGCCTCGTACACACTGTTAACGTCGTGCCCGTCAGAATCCCCAAAGAGCTTTTGTAGCAGTTACAGGATGGCCCAAGACGCAGGTGGAGCGCGAGGCCCTGAGGAGTGGGACGTACTGCGGGAGCAGGGAGCGGGCATCTGCGTCTCTCAAACCCAAAGCGCGGGGAGCTGCCCTGAGCCGAGCAGGGACAGCCACAGCTCCGGGCTGCAGACGCAACCGCGCTGGTGTCCAGAGAGACGCTCGGTGACTGTGGCTGATTCCCCGCAGGGCACCGGGACCGACACCTGCAGAGGGACGGTTCTTTAACAGACAGTGCCGGAGCCTGGCGCCGACCCTCCCCACCCCACGCACAGCCACCATCACTCCTGCGGGAACTTCAGCTTTTTATTTATTTGAAGATTTATTTATAGGCAGAGTTCAGAGAGAAAGAGAGGAGGAGAGAGAGACAGCCATTGGTTCACTCGTCCAGGGGCCACAACACCCAGGGCTGGGCCAAGTGGAAGGAAGCCAGGAGCCAGGAGCCTCCTCCGGGTCTCCCACACAGGCACAGGGGCCCAAGCACCTGGGCCATCTTCCACTGCTTTCCCAGGCCATTAGCAGAGAGCTGGATTGAATGAGGAGCAGCCGGGACTCGAACCAGCGCCCATGTGGGATGCCGGCCCTGCGGGTGGCGGCTTTACCGCCTACGCCACAGCGCCAGCCCCGAGCTGTAGCTCTACCTGGAGCTAAAACCGTCATTTCTCTTAGGAAGAAGCACAGCGGAGAACTTGGTGATCTTGGTTGAGACAATCGTTTCTTAGAAACACCCAGAGGCAGCAAGGGTCGGCCAGGCTGTGGGGAATCCTGCAGCCACCCGAGGATGCTGCTCCCGAAGCAGCCGCAGCACCCGGAGATTCCACCCCCGGGCGAGCACCCAAGGAACGGAAGCCTCGCTCCCAGGAAACCAGCCTGTGGTGTCCCCAGCCAGGCCATTTGGCGTAGCTGAGGCGTGCCAGCACCCAGGCGTCCGGCAGCGGATGAACCCGACCACCACGAGGGCGCGGCTGCAACTCGGCTCTCGCGAGGGTCTGGAACGGGCAAATCCTGCATGAGGAAAGAGGGACACTGCTGTCCACACAAGCGACCCCTTTCCCGTACACTGACCCGGCCGGCCACGGAGAGCGGGCAGGTACCGCAGGCTCGGGGCGGGTCAGCCACTCGGAGCCCCCGGCGGGAACGGCAGGGCTCGTGGCATAACCAGGGAGCTCGTGTCCGGGAGTCAGCCCCCCGTTCTGCGCCCTCTCAGAGCCCGCGGAGTCGGCACACCTGGCCAGGCCTGCACGTCGTGGCTCGCACTGAGCCGTGCACCTGCGCGGGTCGCTGTCTGAGCTGGGTTTATTGTTCGGAGCTGGCCCAGGGTTTGCAGGCTGGAGGCCTGAGCTCAGTCTGAAGCCGCAGGCCGGGGACCCAGGGGACTCGGTGTCTCCACTCCGGTCTGTAGGTGGGGAAAAAGGTCCCAGGTTGAAACATTCCTGCTTCCCTGGGCAGAGTCGCCTCCATGTCCTGCTCAGACCCTCAGCGGCTGGGACAGCCCCGCCCCCTCCAGGGAGGAGCCTTGCTCTGCTCAGTCCCTGGATCCAAAGGCCGCTCCCATCCTCAGCCCCCTGCTTTGGCGTAACATGTGACCGCGCAGCAGGGCGGCCCCGGGCGGCGGCGCAGGGCAGCGCCGGCCATCCGGGAGGTCGTGGCAGCTTGGCCAGAGAATCTTGGGGACAGGCAGCCCTGCGTCTGCTCCCTCCGGGACGAGCCGCCAGCCACCTTCCCGGGGCTCCGGTGTTTCTCAGGGAAGCCGGGAAGTTCTGCCCGTTTTCCTCTGATTTGGGAACCGGGTCAGAACCAGGCGCCGTCCGCCACGGGTTCCCGGCCCTGGCTACCGGCCCTCACGCGCGTCCGTTTCCATGTCTGCTCTGTGTCCTTTCCTCCTAGTCTCGCCCCAGGGCCGTGCCGTCGTCCCCTCCCTGCCCTGCCCGCCTTCCTCCGCCTGGGTGGGGGGTGCAGGACAGGAGCTGGTGTGAACAAGCGTGGGGCGAAGTACAACACGCCGAAGTACATGTGGGTTTTATCCGTGAACAAAGTGGAAACGCCGCCGTTTCTGTCTGTTCCGTACCTAAGCTGCGCTCCCTGCCACGTGGGCTCCAGAGACCCGGAGACCCCCACCTTCCCTGAGCTGCCTAACACACTAACAGCCCATAATAGTCAGCCACCTGCTTGTTGCATAGTAACTTGCTATCCCATAATAACTGTCTTCGATAGAGATCTGCTGAGCTGTCTCTTTTAGAGCCCCTGAGCGAACTGGACAGAACCAGCCACAGCCAGCCTCGCGCTTGGAGCCTGCGTGCACCTGCCCAGGCTGACGGGCCAGAGGTGCACGTTCCCACCCCAGTGACTCGGGGTCCACGTCTGTGCTCCCCCGTCACTCAAGACGGGCACGCGCTGTGTGTGTTTAGAGAACCAGGAGCACTGGTCTTAAAAGCCAGCGAAAGCTCCCTGCGACCTATTTTGGGGAGAAAGTGGTGGCAGGCGGCAGCTGCGGCCTTGCTGGCCTGGCCCCGGCCGCCTCCGGTCCCGACTTCTCCTCCCAGGGGACAGCTCTTCGACCTGCCCAGAGGCCGGGGAGGGGGAGAGGGGACCCAGAGCACTGGGGCGGTGGCGGCCCCTGCTCCCACCCTCCCCTGTCCTGCGCTCTGCTGGCCTGGGGGTTCCAATGAGGGCCAAGAACCCAGCCCCCCGCTGGTGGAAATCCAGGGCTCAGCCAGGCCATCAGCTGCAGGCGCTGTCTGCGGATCCGTCAGCGAGCACTTCTCGGCCCGGCTCCAAGCGCGGTGCAGGGCGGTGGAGCTGCCGCCGGGTGCCTTCCTTCCAGCGCGGCCTTGTCCTTCCCGCTCGGCGACACGGGGCTCCCCGCTGCCCAAGCACCTGCCACCCCTGTCCAGCCACGGCCTGGCCTGCGTCCCAGCGTCCGCCTCACCACCTGCGCGCTCTCGGCCGGCTCCTTGTCTGTGACAGCCGGTGACATGTCTGTCCCGTGCCAGTGTAATTCCTGAGGTGCCAAGGCGGGCTCGCTGCCCCCCGCCCAGCCCTCCGGGCTCCACTTAGCATCCTAAAGACTCCGCCCGCAGTGCGGCGTGGCTCCTCCCCTGGCCAGGGAGGAGGAAGGCAGGAGGGGGAGGCGAGGGGAGGGAGGGTGGGTTTACCCTGGGTGGGTCTCAGGCTGGGGAAGCTCTGGCGCCCCGCCCGGCCCCACGCCCTCCTGCAGGTGCCCTGTGCCGCCCCAGGAGGGCAGGCTCCCCCGGGCTCCCCCAACACCCTGAGCTCCCAGCACCCCGCAGGGAAAAGGAGCCCACAGGCCCAGGCGAGCGGGCAGCCTGCCGATTCCCAGAGCGAACGAGAGAACGTAGCAGCGGCAGCAGTGAGCGAGCACTGGCGGTCGGACGTCCCCCTGACAGCCGCGCGGCTGGCGCCGGGGCTTCCACTGAGAGCCCGCCTGCGTCGCTCTTGTCCACGGGCGCCACGTTCTGCGTCTCTGCAAGCTTTTAACACTCTCTGTCTTCTCGTGTTTTAATTTTATTATGAAATGGGGATTTATAGGAGGGCGGGGCGGCGTATCCCGGGCGTTAGGGAGAGGAGCTACAGAGAACAGACCCAAGCCGACAGTGGTGCCGGTGCGAGGGAGGAGGAAGCCGTCGCGGGGATGGAAGGTTCCAGAAGGCCTGCTACGCGAGGACTCACGGGAAAGGAGCTCGGATCAGCAGAGTTAAATGAGAGAAGGCGTTGAAGAGACACAAGCAAGCATCGTGGGAGATCTTGTTCTTATAAAAATGGGAGAAAACACAGACCACGGAGCGCACGGGGACGCAGGCTGAGGCCGGGACGCCGAGGGGCCTGAGGGCTGTGTCGCGGGAGACACAAATTGGCCGACTTCAGGAAGGTGACGAACTCAGGCCCCCTGGACGGCGACTGTGATCACTGGCAGATTCCAGGGGCATCGAGTGTGACGGATCCCACAGAGACCACAGCCCGGCAGGTGTGCCCCAAGTGCGCGCCTGAAACCCGGCTGTCCTGGCAAACAGCAGCAGTGAACTGGTGTGAAAACACGAACACGCGATAATGAAGTTTACTAAGCCAGGCCGTCAGGAACGCACACATCCAACGCTGCGCGGAGCCGCGTGGAAGACAGTGCGCCAGCTCACGCCTTGGAAAGGACGGCCGAACCGTGTGGCAGGGCTCCGAGCACGCCCAGCACAGAGTCGCTAAGTCAGGCTTGCAGTGTGCTGGACGTAAGCCAGATAGTAACATTTACAGCAATGTTTACACATGCAAAAACATAAAATTGAGTATATTTTATGTATCAGAAACAAAGACATAAAATAGTCTTAAGTGATGTCTTTTTTTAAAAATTTATTTATTTATTTATTTGTCAGGTAGAGTTATAGACAGTGAGAGAGACAGAGAGAAAGCTCTTCCTTCCACTGGTTCACTCCCCAAATGGCCGCTACGGCCGGAGCTGCGCCGATCTGAAACCAGGGGCCAGGTGCTTCCTCCTGGTCTCCCATGGGGTGCAGGGCCCAAGCACCTGGGCCATCCTCCACTGCACTCCCGGGCCACAGCAGAGAGCTGGCCTGGAAGAGGAGCAGCTGGGACTAGAACCCGGTGCCCATATGGGATGCCGGCGCCACAGGCAGAGGATTAACCTAGTGAGCCACGGTGCCAGCCCCTCTTAAGTGCTATCTTCTATGACATGAAGCAGAATCAGAGTGGAAGGGAATCCAACCAAAACCTTCCCATCGGGGCTCCACAGGACCCGGGGGTGAGACACTGTCACGACTTCGTGAGGCCGTGAGATTGCCAAGGGGTGGAGGAGCTGTCACACCACAGCATTTTTTTGTTATTTCACAAACACAACGGAATAGAAAATGGAAAGCAACCCAGACCCTTCGCCACACAGTCCAAGAACCATTCCACAGAACCCGGTCAGACCGTGAGAAACACCAGCCTGCGTGTTTGCGGCTGGGAGACTCCGAGACTGGGCCGGGTCCTCGCCAGGTCAGCCAGCGCCGCCCCAGCGAAGCTCAGAGGGAGGCCTGTGCGCGAGGAAGCTGCTGCTTCTGAGGTTTGTGCGGAAATGCCAGGGACCAAGCCCGGACGACCCAGGTCGTGGGCTCTGCCGCGGGACCCGCCAGGCTCTGTGATAAAACTGCCCTCGGGGAGACCGGGGGTGGAGGCCGCGCCAGCACGGAGCCGCGGGGGCCCAGCGGGGCGGCCGGACCCAGGTCCTCAGGGCTCTGAGTCCAGGCTGGGAAGCGGGGGCTCCCCCGTCTCCTGCAAACATCGAGGGAAGGCGATTGCCTCACCAACTGCAAGGATCAAGCAAGGAAGCTTTGCGACGTAAAATACAAGGCCCTCTGCGCCCCGAGCGGCCCCGAGCGGCCCCGAGCGGCCACGTCTCCTGCTGCAGTCGCTAAGCGCTGAGGGAAAACGTGTCCGTGTGGAACCGCGTTGAAGCCAGAGCTGAAGACACAGGCGCTCTCACGGGCTGCGTGCCACACGCATCGAGACACGCCAGACACAGGCAGAGGAGAGGCGGGAGGCGGAGAAGCCCAGCTCAGAGAGAGGACAAACCGCGGACGCCAGCGCCGACGCCCAGAGAGGACGTCTCCCCGTGGGACAAACTCCAGGCGGGTCCCGGGAAAGCCGTCCAAAGCCAGGCTCTCCAGGCTCTTCCGTCTGCCGATCAACAGGCACCTGCATTCCAGGGAAAAAGTGTCGCAGGGCACGAAGCCCGCCACAGACAAACGGATCCGGTTCTTCAATAAACGCTTCCTTTCTCGAAAGTGCTTGCTAGGACCCGAGGTTGTCCTCCACGGGCAGGACGCCGCTGTGCCGGCAGCGTCTCGCCCATCCCAGCACAGTAAGGGCGCTCTCCAAGGGGGCTGGGAGCTTCCTGTCCATTTACTTACTATTTTCATCATCGTGTTTGAAAAGCAGAGAGACTGAGACGGGGGGGGGGGGGGGGGGGGAGGGAGAGGGAGAGAAAGAGAGAGAGAGAGGGAGGGAGGGGGAGAGAGAGGGAGAGAGAGAGAGAGAGGGAGAGAGAGGGAGAGAGAGAGAGAGAGAGGGAGGGAGGGGGAGAGAGAGAGAGGGAGGGAGGGAGGGAGGGAGAGAGAGGGGGGGGGAGAGAGGGAGGGAGGGGGAGAGAGAGGGAGAGAGAGAGAGAGAGGGAGAGAGAGAGGGAGGGAGGGAGAGGGAGAGAGAGAGAGGGAGGGGGGAGAGAGGGGGGGAGAGAGAGGGAGGGAGGGAGAGGGAGAGAGAGAGGTCTTGATCCACTGGTTCACTCCCAAACACCCCAGAGCCAGGGCTGGGCCAGGCTGAAGCCAGGAGCCAGGAGCGCCATCCAGGTCTCCCAGGCGGGTGCAGGGGCCCAGGTACCTGAGCTTCCCCTGCTGCCCCCCGGGGGTGCGCGTCTGCAGGACGCCGGCTGGGAGCAGGACTCGCAGCCAGTGTGACACGCGGGCGTCCCGGGCGCTGACAAGAGCTGTGCCAGGGCGACACGTGCTGACACAGGTTGTTGACGCCCGGAAGCAGGGCCGCCCTGAGAGCGGATTCTGCCTGCGTTGTCCCACGGGCAGCTGCAGGGACGCAGCCAGGAGCCCCGCCCCCGGGGGCTTTCCATGCCGCAGAGGGGCGGAGCTGAGGATGCCTGGGGGGGGGAGGGTAAACAAACAACCCTGAAGGCCAGGAAAGCAGGGCCTTTCCAGCAGAAGCCAGAAGCTGCCCCAGAGAGGGCGAACAGCCCACAGGCCGCGTCGCCACGCCGAGCTTCCGCGGACAAGGGGCGGACTCCAGGTGATCCCTGTTCACACACCAGCCCGGACACGGCGCATGCCTCGGCGCCTCCCGGAGCTGGGATTCGAAAGCCCAGAGTAGCAATACACCGTGCAACTGGAGTAAAAGATAAAAAATGCGCTTCAGGTGGAAGACAGAGGTGTGACGAGGTTCTGAAAGGCCTGGCGCTGCAGACCAGCGCTGACGGCGGGGCTGCTTGGATCCTGCCCATCCCACCCGGCCGAGGTGACACGGGGCTTCCTCTTCTAGTGGATGCCATCACCAGGCAGGAGGCCGGCGGGCGGGGGACTCCCCGGGAAGCCTCTGGCCGCTTGAGCCCGCATGCGCCTGAGCCTGCCAGGCTGCCGGGCTGCTGGGTGGTCCCGGCACGGATGGTCCCAACCATGGAGCCTCCTCACCCATGCCTCGCATAGCTGGGACTCCGGGTGAAGTGTGCGCGCGGCTGGCGGGGAGTCCCGGGGAGTCAAGCTCCAGAACAAGACGTGCCTGGGGCAGCGTGGTGCTAGATCATACATGGACCAATCACGTAGAACACGCGTCACAGAAACAGCCGCGTGCACACGGCAGATTAGTATGCAACACCAGCGTCGCCTTAAAACCAAGGCGGCCGTGCAGAACACAGACTGAACCCAGTGAGAGTCTCTCATGGGGGTGGCAGGGACCCGGCTACTCCGGCTGTCACCGCTGCCTCCCCCGGTGCTCGTGAGCCGATAGCTGGAGTGGACCCAGGACGCAGACCTCAAACCCAGCGCCTGTTACGGGGTCCAGCCTCCCAGGGGCAGCTTCATCTCGGCTCCAAATGCCCCCCCCCCCCCAGCAAGTTCTCAAGGCAGGAAACGGTGCCGCCCTCGGCTCTGGGCTGGACAGGAAGTGGTGCCCCGCGGTCGGGCAGAGCCACACCCATCTGAAGCCACACCCCGGCTGGCATCCACGGCCCCTCCCTGAGCACCAGGCTCTGCTTCTGAGCGAGGCCGTGCACCTGCGCACTGGAAGCCGCGGGCGCACGGCCCGAAATCTCCTGAAGCCTAGCGCTCGCGCCGCGAGTCCCAAGCACAGGAGTGCTGCCAGGATGTTCAGCAGCGAAGACCCCGCAGAACTTACGGAAGCCAGCGGAGGGAAGTAAAGCCAGGGTACGGTGAAGCGTGGGCGGCCGCACGCAGGCTCAGCGCTGCCCCAACGCCGGCTCCACTCCAGCTGGGCCCCAGTTAACACTCCTGGGAGGCAGCGGCTGATGCCTCAGGGGCCTGGGCCCTGCCCGCACCCCTAGGGAGACAGGCTACACCCCGGGGAGACCGGCTGCACCCCCAGGGAGACCGGCTGCTCCCCGGAGAGACAGGCTGCACCCCGGGGAGATAGGCTGCACCCCCGGGGGAGACCGGCTGTACCCTGGGGAGACAGGCTGCACCCCGGGGAGACCGGCTGCACCCTGGGGAGACCGGCTGCACCCCCGGGGAGACCGGCTGTACCCTGGGGAGACAGGCTGCACCCCGGGGAGACCGGCTGCACCCTGGGGAGACCGGCTGCACCCCAGAGAGACCGGCTGCAGCTCCTGCTCCTGGCTGTGGCCTGGCCCAGCTCTGGCCATTGTGGGCATCCGTGAACCCATGGATGGAAGATCTCTCTGTTGTTCTGCCTTTCAAGTTGGTGAAAATGAATAAACATTTAAACAAATAAAATATGTGTATCACATATGAGGGGCCTTCCTAGAAAAAGTGCATTGTAAAAGCTATGCGTGGAGTTCAACTTCCTAACCAAAATAAATGTGTCTTCATTCTGTTTTCCCGTGATCCTTTTGAGGTACAGATTGTTGGGGGCAGCTGTCATGGTGCCGTACGGGCGCCCATGCCTGTCCCAGCTGCTCCACTTCCTGTCCGGGAAAGCAGTGATGGCCCGAGTGCTCGAACCCCTGTTCCGTGTGGGAGACCCGGATGGAGCTCCAGGCTCCTGGCTTCGGCCTGGCCCAGCCTTAGCCGCTGCGACCATGTGGGGAGTGAACCAGCGGATGGAAGATCCTTCTCCCTCCCTCTCTCATTCTTGCCTTTCAAATAAATCAACTAAATCTTTAAAAAGAGAAAACTATTCAGTTCTTTACAGAAAGGTAGTTAACGGGTCTGAGTGAAGATTTGACCAAATGTCACACAAATGAAAGTGTTCTCCATATTTTAAGGGCAGTTGTGGGAAGGCACCTGCTCCCCGCGGGCCACACGGGAGGACCCCGGAGCCTCGCTGGGCCGGCGGCCGAGTCGGGCACGCTGTCTCCGGAACGGCAGAGCGGGGCGCAGCACTGCACTGCCGCTCAGAATGATGACTGGGCAATCTTGCCAGAGTTTCTAGGCTTCCAATCTTGACTCAGCAATTTTGCCTCCAGGAATGTATTCTGCCTGCTCCTTACACGCGCTGCGAGACAAATGATTGGTGATATTCCTAGCAGCAGAGTTTACAGAAGCAAAAATATGGGGAGACATAAGCGGCCATTACTAGGGAGGGACCTGTAAATAAATTGTGATTTAGTCCGAGCATCAGATGCCTGTGGTCATTAAGGTTTGTTTTTCAGAGAGAGCCCAGGCCTACGCAAAGGGAAATCCTCCCGTGAGCTCTGAGCAGCTCATACAAGGTGGGACGGTGTCTCTGTGTGCACAAATGTGCAAGATAACATCAGGCTAGTGTGTGCCTTAAAGCATATGTGTTACAGTGTCTCTGTGTGTGCACAGGTGTGCAAGACCTTCCCAGGCTAGGTGTGCCCGTGACACATGTGACGGTGTCTCTGTGTGTGCACAGGTGTGCAAGACCTTCCCAGGCTAGGTGTGCCCGTGACACATGTGATGGTGTCTCTCATGCCAGGCTAGCGTGTGTCTGAAAGCATGTGTGTGATAGCGTGTCTGTGTGTGTGCATGCATGTAAGAGCTCTCCAGACCGAGAGATAACGTTATTTCCACAGAGGGGCCAAGGGTGGGATGGAGACTTGAGTATTTTTCTGTTTTTAGGTTTTATTTATCTTTGATTGACACATAATAATCCCCCATATTTATGGCCTCCAGCGTGAGATTTGCAATGTGTAACGATCAAATCAGGATAATTAGCATGTCCATCACCTCGGAGATCTGCCATTTACTTGTGAGAATGTTCCAACGCCTCATTCAAGCGATTTTGAAATTCGTGATACCCTATCGCTAACCACAGCCACCGAGTGTGCGGTAAAGAGCCAGAATTGATCCCCCCACTGCACCTGTGACTCTAGTCCATGCCTACCTGGATCCCCCCACTGCACCTGTGACTCTAGACCACGCCCACCTGGATCCCAGCACCTACTGCACCTGTAACACTGTAGACCACGCCCACCTGGATCCCCCCACTGCACCTGTAACACTGTAGACCACGCCCACCTGGATCCCTGTACCACATGCACCCCTGCACACACTGCACCGCGTGCCCCTCCCCCCCGCACCTGTGACTGTAGAGCAGTCACCCACAGTGGGACCCCGAGCCTCATCCACTGTGTGGCTGTGACTAGGTCTCCTAATAAACCCCCCTATCCCCCAGGGGAACGTCCTCCTGCCTTGGCCCCCCTGGCCCTTGGCTCCTGTCTAATGGGATCGACATTGGCGCCCAGGTCCTCTGCCCGTGGTTCCCAATCTCCACGATTCGGAGTCTACGTCACACCCACCAGCAGCTGAGTGGCCAGAGACCGCGGGAGCGCCACCTCGCCAGAGGGCTGTCAGCCCGGGAGGGTGAAATCCTGACCCTGGCAGCCAGATGCACGCTCGCGCCTGCTGAGGGAGCCATCGCGGTGCAGGAGAGCGTGACCTGGGTGCGTGAGATCCCGCGTGTCCCCTGTGTGTCTGCAGTGGCCCCATCACCTTCCCCCGCGTGCTCCCCTCCACACTGCCCCCTGTCCCCACTCGGTCCCCACCCGCACCCCTCTCCCCTGGCTCTCTGCGGGCACTGCGGGCGGGGGCTCGGGACTCACGTTCAGAGGCCATGCGCCTGCTGTCCTGCCGGGTCGCTGTCTGCCCCGCACAGTCCCGAGATCTGAGTGACCCAGCGGCACCGAGAGTGAGTGAGCCTGGGGGAGCAGGACCCCCTCTGGGGCGTCCTGGGGCCCAGCCAAGGCCATCGGTCAGTCAGCAGCACCGCTGAGATGGTCCTGTTGATCTCAGCACAGTGGCGGGCCACTCAGGGCAGCGGGCCAGGCCCTGGGCCCCCAGCCTTGGCGAGCAGCCTCTTTAAGACCAGTCCCCTGCTGTGTTTCTGGGCTGGGGACCCCTGAGAGCTGGCCAGGGGCAGGCAGGACCCCGGTCTGGAGGGTCATGCTTGGTGGGGAGCGATCCATGCACCACAGGGCGGCTGTGTCGGCCGGCGGCTGTGTCGGCCGGCGCTCCAGGCTGCGGCAGAGGTGCCCCAGCTCCCTGGCAGGTGGCCGCCCAGGTTTCCAGACCAATTCACAGCCGGCCTCGCTCTGCAGCGCACCCAAGCCCGGCGGCCATGCCGGGGAGGCCTTGGGGACTGGGCCCCCACAGATGTGGGCGCACCCAGCACTCCCCGGGGCTCCCACGCCCTGCCCGGCTGTGCCCAGCTGCTGCCCCCACCTCCCCCAGCCAGTTGTGGGGAGGCGGAGCCTGGGCCCAGGTGGGGGGGGGCGCAGGTCTGCAGGCAAGACAGGCGTGGCACCGCAGCTTTACCTTATTAGGCTGCTTCTATTTTCGGCTGTTCTCAGAAAGGCACCTTGGCGCTGGCAGGCGTGGGCTGTCCCTGACGAGGGTCCCCTGGGGACGGGCAACCTCAGCAGAACCTGCCCTCACCCCGACACCCACCCACCCACCCCGCCGTCCGAGACCCCCCTTCCTTCCAGCCCCTCCTGCCTCCCTCCAGGGCTCAGCTGAGCAGCCAAGCAGGTGCGTGGGGGCTGTGGTCCGAGGCTGAGGCTGGAGGCCCGGGCCTGGGCTGCGCTCCGACAGGGCTGCATCCGGGGCTCTGGCCTCCCTGATCCGCAGCCCTGGCCGCGTTCAGCCTCAGGCTGACCAAACTGAACAACCTTAGCAATGGAGTCCTCTGGCTCCCAGCCACCTCTCAGGCCCACGGCTCCCTCCTGGGCCACGCAGGCAGAGGACGTGGGAGCCGACAGAGGTCCCCTGTGCCCTAGGGCCCGGCCCCTCCCCCCCAAGCCTGCAGCTGAGACCCCTCTGTGTCCCCAGGCGGCAGCAGAAGCCTGACAGGGGCCTCCCACTGCCCACCTCTGAGGCTGGGGGCTGGGTGGGGGGAGGAGCTGGGCCGAGCCCTGCTACAGAGGAGGTGGCTCTTGGCGCAGAAGGTGTGCCCTAGAACGTAGCTGGGAGGGGCAGGTGCAGAGAGAGGCTGGAGCGCAGGCAGCCCAGGGGTCCCTGCTGAGCCCCTTTGGGTTCTGGATGTGTCTGAGGCTGGGGGTGGGGGAAACTCGAGCCAGGGGGCGGGGAAAGGCCCTGGGCGGGGCCCGTCTGCAGAGGCCGGGGGCGGTAGTGCCGGAGTGCCGAGGGCTGCCCCTGTCCAGGATGGGTGGGTCGAGTGCCATGCCTGGCCGGGCGCATTTCCTGTCTCCGAGGCAGCTAAGAAGGAACTACAGGCGCCAAGAGCAGACCGAGGCTCAGCAGCCGCCAGGGAGGGAGAACACGGCCAGGACCCCCGCCCGTCCAGGGTGCTGAGCCTGCATCCCTGCACTCGCGGGCAGGGATGGGATGAGCCTGGGGCCTCAGCGACTCTGCACGGGATGCTGGACCCAAGGGAGGGCACGGACGGGGCCGTGGCTACTGAGCGCCGAAGGCCCCGTCCGGCCAAGCACGGGGCTCGGGGGCTCCTGGCTGTGGGCGGCGTTAGACGGGTGCGGAGCCTGGACAGGGACACTGGCCACGGCCCAAGCGTGGCTGCGCTGCTCCAGAGCCAAGTGCTGGTCCCTTGGGATTCACTTCTCGGCCCTGAATGCACGTCTGAAAGGAGGTGTACCATGGAAGGTTCTGGAAGGTTGGGCGCTCATCACTTTAATTCTGACTGCAGGTGGCATGGGAGAGGGCGTGGGTCATTCCAGCGTTTCTGGTGACCTGGGAACGCACTTGGCAAGGTCCTGGGGGGCCTGCGGTGGGCGGTTGCTGTTGGCATGATCAGGAGCCCCTTGTTACGGAAACACCCACGCATGGGTCTCCTTCCCCTCCCCATAACACCCAGCAGGACTGCTGTCTGCTCTCACTGGATAAACAGACACGTGGAAGACGGACGGCTCGGACAGCTGCTGATCCCAGGCGCGTGCCCCGCCGCGCAGGACGGAGGGGCCCTCGGGTCTCCCGGCAGCGCGGCGCTGCTGTGGGAGCGTGTTGTTGGCGCGCCCGTCACACGCGAGCTGGGTGAGGTGACGGGCGCCTTCATTAGCTTGATGCTGGGAGTCATTTCGCAGTGTGCACATATATCAAAACATCACACTGTACATCTTAAATATATGTAATTTTTGTCAATCATAACTCGATACATCTGGGGGAAAACAAGTAGAATCAGACAATGCATCCCGAACGCTTGCAGCGTTGCCTGGCGCCAGGGAGGCAGCGCTCAGAAACCGCCAGTCAGCACAGCCGTCCCGCCCGGCCACGCGCCCTCATCGCCACACCTTCGTCCCCAGCATCGGCACCATCTCACTGTCACGTCATCTTCATCACCACCATCGCCATCATCACCGTCACCTTTGTCACCACCCACACCCTCCCTGCCCCCGCCCCTCGGCACCATCACAGCGGCGTCCCTGACCTGTCCCCGCCCCTCGTCACCGTCACAGGGGAGTCCCTGTCCTGTCCCCGCCCCTGGTCACTGTCACAGTGGCGCCCTGTCCTGATCCCGCCCCTCGTCACCATACAGCAGCGTCCCTGACTTGTCACCTCAGCTCTGCTGTCTCCATCCTCATTATCTCAGCCGCTCAGCAGGTGCCCGGGTCACTTCCCCTGGTCTCCTCCTGCTTTGCCTGGTCGGAGCTGCTCACTGCGTTGCTTCTCGTGGAGGGCGGCGGGGCGGGGGCCAGCGTTCCGGGACCCGGGCGGGCGCCACGTGGCATCCACGCATCCGTGGCCCCCAGCCTGGTCCTTGCCGGGCCGCCTGGTCCGTGCGTCTGTTTTGTCCCCAAGGAGCGCTCAGACGCGCCTTCGCTGAGAACTCCGTTTATTTTATCTGTTGTTTATTCTCCTGACTCATGAAATTGCGCCCTTCAGGATGCCAGTGCGAACGTTTAAAAAAATTAGGAAAAAAATACAGAGTGGATGAAAGATGTTAGATGTCTTTTATCTCCTGAAATATGAATTTAAATACTTTCACTTTATGATCCTGAGAGAAAGAATTAAATAAGAAGCGCGCACACACAAAATTATCAATCTCTCACTCCTTCAAAATTACATTTAAAAAGAAGAAATAAAAACCACAAACCCCACCAACGCAGGCCCAGCACGGCGGCACGGACGGCCCCCGCCGGCTGTCATACAGTGGGCGCCTCAGAGTGAGCAGGCTGCCCGCTGTGACCCCCCCCCCCCCGTGAGGCCCAGCAGTGGGGAGGGGTGTAACGGGGAGGACCCACGCCCCAGGGTGGGAGGATGAACCCAGGGCAGGAGGCTGAGCCCCAGCCGCTGCTGGGCTTGGGTGAGGCCACAGGTCCAGGAGTTCGGCCAGGGGTGTGTGTGGGGGGGGTGCTGGAGCTTCCGCCCCGGGGAGGGGCCATCGGGGCAGCTTCCCCAGGCCCCACGCCTGCTGGGCTTCCCCGTCCTGCACAGAGGCTGTCCCAAAGGAGCAGACTGGCTGTGGAGAGAGGAAGGGTGGGGAGGGGTGGGGGTGGGCAGGGAGTAGCCATGCAGGGGCTGGCGGGACGTGGACAGGGCGGGGTGCAGGTCTGTGGGCCAAGGTTGGCCGAGTGAGCAGAACGTGGGGCAGATCGTGCACAGCCTGGAGGCAGCAGCAGAAGGGGGTGGGGGACGGAACCCCAGCCTGGTCGTGGTGCGGCCTGAGCGTCCCCCGAGGCTGAGCTGAGACGATGGACAGCTCCCCCCACTGCAGTGCTCCCCGCGAAGCCTCTGGGAGCGGTGAGGGTTAGGGGAGGTCAGCAGGGGGCTGCCCCAGTGACCACTTCATAGGCAAGAGCAGAGGGCCAGTGTCCTGCCCAGCGGCTGGGGGCAGGGGTCATTTCTGGGCCCTGAGCCCTGTTCCCAGACCTTGGCCCCAGTAGTGCCCACCGGGGTGGGGGGAGAACAAGGGGGAGGAGGAGGAGGATCAGGAGGGGGAGGAGGAGGATCAGGAGGAGGGAGGAGGAGGGGGAGGATCAGGAGGAGGGAGGAGGAGGAGGAGTGGGGAGGGAGGAGGAGGGGGAGGATCAGGAGGAGGGAGGAGGAGGGGGAGGATCAGGAGGAGGGAGGAGGAGGGGGAGGATCAGGAGGAGGAGGGGGAGGATCAGGAGGAGGGGGAAGAGGAGCCCAGGCAGAGACACTGGCTGAGCTCAGAGCCTCTCAGAGCACACCGGCCCCTGCTCTGCCTGGGCGAGCAGGCTGGGGGTGGCGCTCATTCCAGCGCGGCTGTCCTGGTGCCTGGCGTGTCCAAGGACCAGCCGCAGCTGCCCAGCCCTCCCAGGCTCTCCCCGAGCACCGGGTGTCCAGGGACTCCGGGTGCATCCGTAGACGGGGGCAGGAGCCCGTGCCGAGTGCGAGTGCGGCGAGGGAAACCTAACTGGAGCCCCCCTCCTGTGTGTCTCAAGCCGGAGTGGGTTTGATGGACGACTTTGAAAACGCACACAACATCCCACGTGAGCCGGAAGGCTATGCTTGAAATATTGGTTTTTATCTTATTTGAAAATAATTCCTAAGATAAATATTAATCTCTGATGACAAGGCAGCCAGCGAGCACAGAAGTGCTGAGTCGCACGGGAGATGGCGCTCAGCACGCAGGGGTTCCGTGCAGACTCAGACCCACACGGGAGCTGCTTCCCACCGGAGCAGACCACCCTGCCCTGCCCGAGCCACCAGTGAAGACCGGGAAGCTCCTTCTGAGCGCAGGGCTCCGCGGCCCCACTGTTCTCAGCCCGCTGCATCGTGTGGGCGCACGGTGTCAGGAAAGCGCAGCCCTCGCCCCAGGCCCCTCGGAGGACACTCAGGGACCCCACCCAGCACAGATGGCTGCATGCATGGGGGCTGTACGCCCCAGGTGAGGGCTTGGGTGAGCACCCGGGTAAGTGCCCAGGTGGGAGTCCAGGTGGGAGTCCAGGTGAGCCCCCAGGTGAGAGCCCAGGTGAATGGCCAGGTGGGAGTCCAGGTGAGAGCCCAGGTGGGAGTCCAGGTGGGAGTCCAGATGAGCCCCCAGGTGAGAGCCCAGGTGAGTGCCCAGGTGGGAGTCCAAGTGGGGGCCCAGGTGAGAGCCCAGGTGAATGGCCAGGTGGGAGTCCAGGTGGGAGTCCAGGTGGGGGCCCAGGTGAGAGCCCAGGTGAATGGCCAGGTGGGAGTCCAGGTGGGAGTCCAGGTGAGAGCCCAGGTGGGAGCCCAGGTGAATGGCCAGGTGGGAGTCCAGGTGGGAGTCCAGGTGGGAGTCCAGGTGAGAGCCCAGGTGGGAGCCCAGGTGAATGGCCAGATGGCAGTTCGGGTGGGAGTCCAGGTAGGGGCCCAGGTGAGAGCCCAGGTGAATGGCCAGGTGGGGGCCCAGGTGAGAGCCCAGGTGAATGGCCAGGTGGGAGTCCGGGTGGGAGTCCAGGTGGGGGCCCAGGTACAGGTGCACAGCTGGGTTTGACCGTGACCAGGCAGTGAAGACCAGGTGGCCGGCGCAAACTAGGGTTTGTTTTCCTATCTCCTGGGGACCTAGAGCCCAAGATCAAGGGTCTCGCAGGGCAGCGTCCGGCGAGGGCTTTGCCCCCCGTGCCTGCAGCTGGGTCTCCTGCAGGGACACTGCCCATCCCCCACCACACGGCTGCCTTTAACCTTTAACCTACATGTCCAGAGGCCCCGTCTCCAAACAGCCTGGGGGACTCTCCCCACGACAGGGGAGTGGAGGGGTCCCAGAGGGTGGCGGGCTCCGTGGGGCAGGAGGCCACATGCAACCGGACGTGGTGAACAGGGCCAGTGATAGTGACGCCCATGTGCACACGTGTCTGCACGGGTGTGTGCCTGCCTGTGTGCTCACAAGCATGTGTGTACACGCGTGTACCTGGTAAGTGGGGGGGTGTGCGTGGGTGTTTGTGAAGTGGCAATGGAGGTGAGGGTGCAGGTCGAGACCCGGGGCTGGAGTTCCGGAGCCACACGGAGCAGACGCAGGGCGCCGGTTGGGACGGAGCCACACGGAGCAGACGCAGGGCGCCGGTTGGGACAGACGTCCTCAGTGGTAACGGAGCTGGCAAACCCTTCGTGACAAAGGCGCGGTCTGCACCCTGACCCCCCCGTGGGTGCATCCCAGGGGGCCACTCGGGAGGAGGCACCCAGCACCCGGCCAGCATGGGTGGAGGCGTGGCTGAGGCTCCATGGGGCAAGCCCTCCCTGCTCAGAGCCCCCTACCCGAGGGCCCGTGTGCCCCCATCTTGGCCGGCCCCTGGCCACTTGAACTGGGGGAACCGCACCTGGATTCCTTAGGTGCAGTCTTTTTTTTAATTTTTTTTTTTGACAGGCAGAGTGGACAGAGAGAGACAGAGAGAAAGGTCTTCCTTTGCCATTGGTTCACCCTCCCATGGCCGCTGCAGCCAGCACACAGCACTGATTTGAAGGCAGGAGCCAGGTGCTCTCCTGGTCTCCCATGGGGTGCAGGGCCCAAGCACTTGGGCCATCCTCCACTGCACTCCCGGGCCACAGCAGAGGGCTGGCCTGGAAGAGGGGCAACCGGGACAGAATCTGGCACCCCGACCGGGACTAGAACCCGGTGTGCACAGCAGAGGATTAGCCTGTTGAGCCACGGCGCCGGCCCAAGGTGGAGTCTTAACACTTAGGTTTTAAAGATATTTTATTTGTCTGAAAGTCAGTGTTACAGAGAGGGTGGGAGAGATGGAGACAGAGAGAGGTCTTCCGTCCCTGTTCACTCCCCAATGGCAGCAACGCCCAGCTGGGCCAGGCGGAAGCCAGGCGCCGCGGCTCCATGCGGGTCTCCCGCGCGGTGCAGGGGTTGCAGCACCTGTGTTGCCAGGCACGTTAGCAGGGCGCTTGCCGTGAGCAGAGCAGCTGGGACTTGAGCTGGCCGGCAGGGGGCGCTAGCAGGGCAAGTGGCAGCCTCACCCCTGCACCATAATGCCGGACCCTAAAATCTCTGATCATAGGAGCAGCATCCGTCGTGTAGCCCCAGAGATGAGACTCAGCGCTCTCTGTGTAAGCAGCATTGCTTAGGGCTATAGCTACCGTTCTCTGCCCAAACACCTTCTCTCTAAAACAGGGTAGAGGGGCCGGTGGCAGGTGCAGCAGGTTAAGCCACCACTCGGGACCCTGGCATCCCCTGTGGGCACCGGTTCTAGTCCCAGCTGCTCCACTTCCCACCCAGCTCCCTGCTAACGTGCCTGGGAAAGCAGCAGAAGATGGCCCAAGTGCTTGGACCCCTGCACCCGCATGGGAGACCTGGAAGAAGCTCCTGGCTCCTGGCTTCAGCCTGGCCCAGCCCTGTGTTGCAGCCATGTGGGGAGTGAACCAGCACATGGAAGATCTATCGATGTCTCTCTCTCTGTCTCTGTCTTTCTCTCTCTCTGTAACTCTGCCTTTCAAATGAACAAATAAATCTTTATCTATATTCTATAAGAGATGTCTCCAGGGAGATAAACCCTCTTGCATTCCATGGTCCCAATCTCCTGGGCTGTCACTGCTGAGTGACGCTGTCTGGCTGAGGGGTGAAGATGTGGGCGTGGCTCTTGGGAGGTCAACCCCCCTTTCTTTGCGCCCCAGCACCCTGTGTCGCCCGCTGCCCGTGCCCCTGGCCCCTGGCCCCTGGCTGAGAGGCGTGGTGGCTGTTGGCTGATATTCACCCCGTTTGGGATCTGGGCTCTCGGCGTTTGAGGATTCATGGCTTTAATTAACTCCAGGAAGCTGCTGCCATTACTTGCAGGGTGCTACTTTCCACGTCTCTCTCTCTCTCTCTCTCTCTCTCTCTCTCTCTCTCTGCTTCCCCTCCCTTCTTTCCCTCGTCCCTCTCAAGGTCATGTTTAGGTGTGGGTGCCTTCGATTTCCACTGCCCTTGTCCGCTGCCCACGCAGTTCCTGAATTTATCTTAATCAATATCTATTAATTAGACATAATTGATGAGATGTTTTCTCTTGAAAGCTCAATATTCAACGTGCCTGCTTTTCTGATCGCGTCTTCTTTTTTTTTTTAAGATTTATTTTACTTATTCAAAAGAGTTACAGAGAGAGGTAGAGCCAAAGGAGAGAGAGGTCTTCCACCCGTTGGTTGGTTCACTCCCCAGACGGCCGCAATAGCCGGAGCTGGGCTGGTCCTAAGCCAGGAGCCAGGAGCTTCTCCCAGGTCTCCCACACGGGCGCAGGGGCCCACACTTGGGCCATCTTCCACTGCTTTCCCAGACCACAGCAGAGAGCTGGATCGGAAGTGGAGCAGCCGGGACTCAAACCAGTGCCCATGTGGGATGCCGGCACTGCAGGTTGCAGCTCTCCCCGCTACACCACGGCGCCGGCCCTGTGTCTTATTCTTTTCAAACTTTTTTCTCAAAAAAATGAACACGTGAACCTGTTTTCTACGCCTGCAAGCATGGGGTTGTGCACAATCCCTCTGTTCGTTTTCCCTGATACCTCCCACTCGGAGTGTTTGGTTTCAGTATTCCTACCACTAAACTGAAAATTGTTGTCCTTCGAAATCCCGCGGAAGTCCTAGGAGGCAGGTGTTGGGGTGCGGCTGGACAGGCTGGCGTCCGCTCCCACACTGCACCTGGAGCGTGGCTCCCGTCCCACCCCCAGCACCAGGGCGGCCGCCTGTGGCAGGCGCATCAGTCAGCCCGCCATCACCAGGGTGAAACGCCCGCACAGGGTCCTCACAAGGGAAAAGGAGGCTGTTCAAGTCCCTGGGGCAGGCGGGGAAGGATAAGGTGAGGGGCTGCCCCCTCCCACCCACCGCCTGGGAAGAACACCACAGCCCCGCCCCCAGCCACCCAGGCCCCCCCCAGCCCCACCTCCCGCCTGGAAGAACTGTGGACTGACAGTGTGGGACCAAGTCTGCCCAAACCCGGGCTGTGGGGACTTTCTCCTCTGTGGCCCACGCCTTCTCGTCCTGTGCAAGTCGTCTTTCCTCCAGGGTCCCACCCGGGACCACCGCCCACCCTGCCACCCACACAGCTGGAGCCTGCGGGGTCCCCTGGGTTTAACCCCACCCCCATCCCCGCCTGGGGAACAGCACAGCCGCTGGCACCTGCCACGTCCGTGCTGAGGGATTCGCCATGCCTGTGTGTGTGTGGGGGGGGGGGGGGCTTAAATTCTATTCTACCCAGTCAGGAGGAGTTTCCTGGGGGCAGGGTGGGGGTTACGCGGCCGCCCCTCCCGGCCTCTCAGACACGACTTCCCTCCTGCATCTTCGCGCCGTCAGCGGAGACCTTGGCCGTCTGCCCCGAGCCCGGGCCTCTGCGGAACTCATTCCCCAAGCTGCATGTCCGCGCTCATCACTTCTCCGCCTCCTCGAGCCACTGGAGCCCGGGGCCGCCGGAGCTCTGCCGCGTTCTCAGGCCGAGCCGAGGCTGGCGTCTCCGTGCCTTTGCTGTGATCGCCGGCTCGGAACCGCTTGCCGAGAACTTGACTTTTTCATGAGCCCCCGGCAACTTTGTGCACGCGCTGCTTCCAGCCACGGAGCTGTGTCCGCGCCCAGGCAGCGTGGCGCATTTGCTTTACTACCTGCGCAGGGCGCGCGATAAATCCTGGGCCTCAGCTCTATGGCCAGACGGCTCCCTGCTATCCTGCAGAGGGAAAGTTCGCTGAAACTCCCGGACAAGTTTTCGCAGCCTTTGACTGCGGAATAAAATTTGACGAGCAGAGCTGGGGGTTGAATCTGGATCGCCTCACTCGGTGGCTCCGGAGACAGCTGCTGGTGTAAAATAACACCCTAGCCTTGCCCCGAGCGCTGCCCACGGCACCTGCAGGTGTCAATTTTATTTGCAGCTCGCACCATCGTCTGACGCACCGCGGATGGCGGCGGCGGCCTTCATGCAGATGGCGGTGCCGTAGCGGGAAAGGTGTCGGCTGCTCCTTCATTAACGTGTTTCTGATGCTGAGACCAAGGCCTGGAGCGCAGGGATTCATGCACAGATGGGTGGGTGACGCCTGTGGCCCCTGCCTGCATCACTGCCGAGCCGCGGGCCCTGGGAGAGCTGACGCCCACGTACCCAGGCCCGGCAGTCGGAGCAGTCTTTGGTTCCGATGGGGGCTGCATCGGCTCTTAGGGTCCCGCCTGGGGGACACGGAGCACCTGACGGCACTGGGCTTCGAGAGCAAAGCAGTAGCCAGGTGGCGTGGCCGCAGCTGGCTGCTCCTGGGGCCCTGGAGTCCTGAGTCCAGGGGAATCTCTGGTTTAGGGGAATCCTGGCCAGGCTCTGCCGGCTCATTGTTAAGCAGTTTGGGGAACACTCCGTCTTTCCACCTCTAAATTCTCCTACCAGTGAAGTCCCAGCTGCTTCCCAGACCTGAGTCCACGGAGGTCACCTGGGGACCTTCCTGCTTTGTGCCGGCGTCAATCAACTCCAGAACCCGCTTGCCGGGCGCCCTCTCTGGAGCCTGCCCCCAGCCACTCCCTCCCCCGTCACCCCCTGGGGGCCGCAGCTCCCACCTCACTGTGGGCTGATGAGATCTGGCTCCAGGCCTGGGCACCGCGAGCACGTGAATTCACGGGGCTCCGATGATGGACGCTGCCTCCGTCTCGTCGCCCAGGAGATAGGCTGTGGAGGGGTCTCGGTGTGCGGCGCTTGTGCCGATGGGTCGTGGTTCTCCAGAGAGAGTTGTCACACAGCCGAGTCGCTGCCCTGCCACTCGCACTGACACCGAGGGTCGACTGGTACGAGACCGGGTTTGAGACTACGTTGAAGACCAGGTTGAGATCCTGTGAGGACAAGGAGGGCAGTGTTGCGTCTCTGCCCCTTTGCTCCTTTCTCACAAAGGGGGATGAAGTCTGCTGCACCCTAATGGTGATGGCAGAGGCAGCACCGACCAAGGTCCCCGGCTCCAGAGCTTCAGCTGTGCGTCCCTATGCAAAGTGACACAACCACGTCACCACGTCAGTGTCTGCGGCAGCCCAGGGCCCTCCACAGCACTGCCCGAGGCGCGGTGCTCTCGGGTTCCGCGGGCTGGCTTCCCACTCTGGAGGACAGAGCAGAACAAGTCCTTTCCCCAGACTCCACGACGGGAGACTGCGGGAACTCAGAGCTGTCAACAGTACACTGGGACGGATCCGTGTTCGCTGTTTGTTCTCACCTCCAACATCCAGATGCTCAAAGTACAGGCTTTCTCACAAGGTCCCTCAGAGATGAGCTAAGAAGTGACAGGTCTGGAAATGGGTTGCCAACACACACACGCGGCATCCACACACACACACACACACACACACGCACCAATAGACACAGGCGCACATACCTGCGTGCACACACAAGCAGAAATAACATGCACACACCATAGACGCAGGTGGGCATACATGCATGAACACACAAACACATACAACATTCACACATGCACATACCAAGAGACACAGGTGCACACATATGTGTGCACACATACACACAGCTACACATAACATTCACACACAGCATAGACACACATGCACACACAGACGCACACACCATACACACAGGTGCACATGCATGAATGCACACACATGCAACATTCACACACACACACCAAGAGACATGAGAGCACAAACATGCATGCACATATACACACAGGACATTCACACAAGCTCACACCATACACAGATGCATGTGGAGGCACACATACACACAGACACACATGCACAGCCAAGATACAGGTGCACAATGCATGTACACATACACACAAGCACACATAACATTCACACGTGCGCACACACATGCACACATCATAGACACGGGTGCGCATGCATGCATGCACACATACACACAGCATTCACACACACATACCTCAAGAGACACAAGTTCACATGCATGCATGCACACATACCACATACACACAGCATTCACACATGCACACACTCATGCATGTACATACAGACACACATGAGCATGAGCACACATGCAGTGTACACACAGATGGATGCACATCCATGCACACACATCCATGCATGCACACACCAGCAGACATAGGTGTGCATACATGCACTCATGCAGCACACACCCACGTGCAGATGGTACCGTTCTGTCGGGTTTTGTGGCACTGGAGCAGGGAGAGGTGTGAGCTGTGGTCTGTGCTCCAGGAATGTCAGCGTCGTCACCAGGGTGTCACTGTGGAGTGTTCCCAGCGTGCCCAGCTGTGCCTCACACTCAATATTTAAATACGCCTCACAAGCTTATGCAACTGTCTGGATGTGCTCATCTCCCTGTTGGGTCTAAAGATTTATTCTTCCTGGAACTTTTATTTATGTAGCCAAGTGCTGGAACTGGGTCTCAGAGCAGTGCTTCATTATATTTCTGAGGGGAAAAACCTGTTAGACAAGGAGGTGGTGTCTGAGGAGCTCTCCAAGGTGCTGAAGCATCTGGCGGGCCCAGGAATGCGTAAAACCAGTGGCTTTCAAAAATTCACACCAAGTGTGGCAGTTCTTTTTCTCACCGTTAATTCTGTGTTTCACAACAAAATGAGTCTGACAGAAGCTGAGCTTGCTGAGTGCCATTTAATACGCCGCCTACCCATTTTGGTCAAGTTGAACACTCGCTGGCTGTGCCTTCCGCCGCCAGCACGCATGGTCCACCCTCACTGTTGCAGCCGTGGGCTTCCTGGCCCTTGCCCTGCCAGCTCCAGCTCCTGCAGGTACAGGCTCTGCCTTCCGCATGCGGCTCAGTCTCAGTGAAACCCGGCCCAGCTTGGAATTTCAAAAGCTGTCGGAGAGCCAGGCCAGAGCTGCCGACCTCAGTGGTAGCAAACAAATCCACAGTGTGGTTAGAAGCCACAGTTCAGCCACCCCAAACTCCCTAAGATGTGAGTGCTCACATGTGTGCACACAGGTGCCGGAGGACATGGAGGCTAGCATTTCTTGGGATGAAGGAGATACAGCGAGCAGAGCATTTGACAGCTGGGGGACACGGAGAGACGCTGTTCTGGGTGACCCTGGATTGATGGCCCCAGCGGGGTGACTGCACAGGCAAGGTGCTGAGGAGTGGACGGCAGCTGGGCAGGCAGGAGAGTGGACGGCTGGCTGAGGGCGTCTCTACCTGCAGATGGCAAACATGCCCGTCTCTTTCCTGGGAGACCAGTGTGCATGGCCTGCCTCACCGCTCAATGTGTAGGGATTGGCGGTTGTGACATGTGTGTGTGTGTGCGTGTGTGTGTACGTGCACGTGTGTGCATGTGTGTGTGCATGTGCACGTGTGTGCGTGTATGTGTGCATGTGTGTGCGTGTGTTCATGTGTGTGCGTGTGTGCGCGTGTGTGCATGTGTGTGCGTGTGTGTGCGTGCATGTGTGCGCGTGTGTGCATGTGTGCAAGCGTGTGCATGTGTGTGTGTGCGTGCTGGAAACCTCACGATGCTCTTCACGGGCACTCACATACACCCAAAGCAAGAGCGCGCATGGGTCAGATGATTTGTGCTGTTTACAACCGTGTTTACACTGCAGAGGATTTATGCCTAAGGTCTGTTTGCTTTGCTGCAGCATCAGTCCCTGGGGCTGCTGAGGAGTCGAGCTCACTCAAACAGACAGAGCAGGCAGAGGAAGGAGAGCAGAGGGCCCACGGAGGAAGGGGCTCAGCTGGGACCCTCGGAGCTCAGCCTGCAGGGCCCGGCCGTGCTGCTCCCACGATGGCCCCTCCTGGGGCCCCCAGGACTGTGTCCCCTCTCGGTGCTCAGCTGTCAGTCTTCAAAGGACTAAGGAGTCCGTGCTTCCGGGTCCTCTCTTGGTGGGCCACTGGGGGATGAGCCTGAGATCAGCGTGGGTTGGATTTCTGACTGTCAGGCTCTTCCGTCACCCTCCGTTTGCCTGCTACACCATCATTTTCAGTGCTCGCCCTGTCTTGGCGTGTTTGAAGTCCGGTGGTCAGTTCATCAGTGCAGCCCACAGGGAGGACTGGGGCCAGCCTGTGACGAGCGTCACTTGTCCACCCGCTTGCTTAACCACTCAGCTGTCACTTGGCAGCAGCTGTTTGCCAAGCAGATACTGTTTCTCCAGAGCTACCTGTCTTCCTGTGGGGATCGGGGCTCTCCCCGTATGCAGTCAGATGCCCACCAGGGCATAAAATGCATAAGATTCCCGCACAGGCTGATCTGAGTGGGAGGGAAGCCTCTGCGCCTCGCTACAGTGGGCGTGAGCATCAAAGCCTCAAAGCCTCCTTCACGTCTAAGATGTGGTGAACTGAAGGCTCAGTGGTCCGCCTGCAGGGTGACTTCCTGTCACTGCCTCCACCAGATGGCGCTGGGTGCAGCTGTGGGCTCCCCTGGTTTGTCCACACCTCCGTCTGTCCATCTGTCCACCCATCCATCCATTGACAGATGGACATCCATTCACTCACTCACTGGCCCCTCCCATGCCACCAACACCCATCCAACCCGACTTTCCTTCCTCCAGCCAAACAACTCTCCACTCTTCCCTGCCCCCATCTTCCCATCCACCCACCCACCCATCCACCCACTCATCCATCCATCCACCCACCCACCCATCCACCCACTCATCCATCCACCCATCCATCCACCCACACACCCACCCATCCACTCACCCTCCCACCCACCCATCCACCCACCCATCCACTCACCCTCCCACCAACCCATACACCCACCCATCCACCCATCCATCATGCGCACGTCCACCCCCTTCTCCATCCTTCTGTCCATGCCTCCATTCACCCATCCACTCCGCTCTTATGCCTCTCTTCCTCTCAGCCTTTTGTATTTGCTGCAGAGCCACGCAGAGTGACCTCTCCGATCCTGAACCTGTGCAGTTGTCCCTGGCTTTCTCCTCCTCAGCCAGAGGTTGACGCTGGAGGAGAGGATGACGCAGTGCCCCGCCCGGGCATCAGACTGCTGCACGAGCGCAGGGTGCCAGCTCGGAGCCCTGGCTTGCAGGAAGGTCCCTGATCGGTGTCAACGGGGTCCACCCACTGCCCCCAAGTCCCAAATGAGGCTGCACTGGCCCCAGGGCACCCACAGGAAGCGGCCACTGTGTCTTTGTGGTGGGCAGACGTCCAGCTGCAGCCTTCCATGGCCTGAGAGAGAAAGAGCTCGCCTGCCTGGCACCCTGCTGGCTACGCACACGTCTGCAGGGGCAACGCAGGCAAGGGCTTGACCACAGCTGGCTCCTGCGGTCCACAGACGCTCCTGGCCAGAGCATCTCACGACTCCCTAGAACAGGAGAGGGTGTGACGCTTGTGTGGGCTGCCCCTGGGTGTCCTGCACATGCTTCCCTCTCTGCCCAAGGGGAGGCGGGAGACAAGAGCCGCTCCCGGGGCAGGCTCTGGTGGGGAGCTGGGCTCCACCCTTCTCAGCCCAGAGCCACAGGCCGAAGTCTGATGGCCCCAGCCCGGGCTGGGCTCCAGCGGCCGCTGCCTTGCTCTGTGGCAGCCTCGGCCTCTTCAGCGGTCAGGCTGCCTATGTGGCGTGTGGGGCCAGCACGCAGGGGCGGCGCCTCCGGCTTTCTTCACCACCCGCATCCGCGATGCTCTCCCTGAACCTGAGCCTGGCCCATGTGTCCTCCCCGGCTGACGTCTCGGCCATGGCCTTGCCTGGTCTCCTGTGTGGCTGTCAGATTCTAGACTTCTCCGCACCACATCCTCTTCATTACGGAGTGCACTTGTCCGCGTCTGCAAAGCCTGTTCCTTGGCCACTGCGATCTTCAATTAATTTCCCTCCGTCCGGCTTCTTTAACACTGAATCAATACTCAATGATGGAGTCAATTATTTAAGCTTCCTGGGCTTTGGGGGTTACTTAGTGGTGATCCTCTGACTTCACAATGATGAGATCGCGCTCGCCTTCCTTCCTAAATGCCTTTGATTATTTCCTATATAGACGCCTTATCCAAACACCCATCTCCATTAGGCTCTGAGTGACAGCTTTTTTTTTCTTAAATCTCCTGCAAACCCTGTCGCAGCTCTGAGCAAACAGCAGGGGCTTAAAGTCCAAGTGTCCCCGGCTGGAGCTCCCAGCCCAGTCAGGGTTCTTCTGCCAAGGTGCCCGGCGCTTTCTGGACGTGGGAGTGAGCTCAGGGTCTCAGCTCTTTCTTCCTGTCCCCTAAAGATCCATTCGTTTATTTACTTATTTATTTGGCAAGAGTGACAGAGAGAGAGACAGAGAGGGAGAGAGAGAGAGAGAGAGAGAGAGAGAGAGAGAGAGAGAGATCGAGGGCGCCAGATTCTAGTCCCGGCTGCCCCTCTTCCAGGCCAGCTCTCTGCTGTGGCCCAGGAAGGCAGTGGAGGATGGCCCAAGTCCTCGGGCCCCTGCACCCGCATGGGAGACCAGGAGGAGGCTCCTGGCTGCTGGCTTCGGATCGGTGTACCACCGGCAGTGGCAGCCATTTGGGGTATGAACCAATGGAGGAAAGACCTTTCTCTCTGTCTTCCTCTCTCACTGTCTAACTCTGCCTGTCTAATAAAAAAATTAAAAGATAGAGAGAGAGGGAGAGAGAGAGAGGGAGAGGGAGAGAGAGAGAGAGAGAGAGAGAGAGAGAGAGAGAGAGAGAGAGAGCCCTTCCATCCATCCACTGGTTCACTCCCCACATGCCTGCTACGGCAGGAGCCCAGAACCCCATCCCATGTGGGGGCAGGGACGCAGGCGTTCGGGCCGCCCTCTGCCGCCTTCCCAGGGGCACTGGCAGGGAGCGGATCGGAAGCCATGCAGCCGGCACATCCAATCCGGGACGCTGCTCTCACAAGCTGAGGCCTCACCTGCCGCACCACGGAGCCGGCCCCTAGACCAGGTGTGGAAGCGTCCAGCCCAGGGGCATCACAGCCCGGAAAAGTCATCTGTTCTGGCCCTGGCATAACTGGCAGTGGGACTTGAAATTCAACAAGTCTGCAGCAGGCGCCTTATAAGCTGATCATTTTGCAAGGTCCGAGAAGGATGGTCTGGATATGCAAATAGCCCTGGGCGTAGGGAGAGCTCCCCTCCCCCAGCGCGCTCAGCTTCATCCTTGGAGCTCTGGAGCTCTGAGCCGGATCCGTGCTGTGCTGCAGCCGCTGCTTGCCGCCTGGACCCTGGCTGCCGCCTGGCGCCTCAAGCAGCCCGCTGCTGACCCCACCCCAGATCCCGGCCCGCTCAGCAGCTCCGTGGGCCTCTGCACAGAAGGCCCGGGCACCTGTCAGGTGTCAGGAGCCGACGTCAGCCCCGCCCAGCCAGCAGGGAGCCCCTAGCCGAGCGCTCTCCCCATTACATCCGCTGCTGTTTCTCCTGCCACACTCGCCATCGCTGTGTCGGGTGACAAAACAACGCAGTGCCGGTCCTAGAGCTCAGGGCTCTGGGGCAGCAGGCAGGACAAGGACACTGCTGGGGGAGGAGCCCCTCCCGGCCTTGGCATGTGCTGACCCCAAAGGCCATGGCGCCGAGAGCTCGGCCGCCTGCTGCCCGTGCGGGTGTCCCAGGTGGAAACCCTTGCGAGCGGATCCCAAAGTTGCAACCAAGCAGGACAGACAGACAGACAGGCGCCGAAGCCTCGGGGCTCCTCACAGAGCCGCTGCCAGGGCTCAGGAGGTCTGGCTGCTGCCCCCGCATCCCGAGAATCCCAGGGGGGAGGAGCAGAGGCTGCGAGTCCTCAGGGACACAGCCGGAGGTGGTCAGAGCCTCAGGGGCACCTCAGACCCTGCAGCCCAGGGCTCTCGCCGCGGGGCTGAGTCCTCGTTCCCGGCCCCAGGGGACGCCTGTGTGTGGCAGCAGAGACTCGGAGGCTCTGTCCACGGCAGGTCTGTGTGTCCACCCCACTGATTGCTGCGTGTGTCCACGGGAATCCAACCACACCTCCCATGGGGCAGATCCCCGGCCTGCTGCTGTCCTGGCCACGGCCCTCCCAGGAGCAGGGCCGGAGGGCGTGCTGGGACCCCGGGGCAGGGCACCTCTCCCAGTGTGCTTTGCTGCACGCAGGGCTCAGCCCTCTGTCTGTGGGGGTCCTGCCGCTCAGAGCAGTTGAGATGGGGGTGCGGGCGCTGCACGCTCACTGGGATTCTGCAGGTTCATTGTGTGGTGGAAGGAGGTCAGGGTGTGACTGTGGGCCTGGAGAAGCAGCAGAGGCACCCCCCACATGTGGGGGCCCCGTGTGCTTCCCACGCTTCCAGCCTCTGCTGCCGAGCAGAAGAGACCTGGGCTAAAGGCGGCCCCCACCGGCGTCCCTGGAGGACAGGGTCACACGGCTCACCACAGCGGAGAAAGACCCCCACATGCCAGTGCCTGGGTGAGCAGGAGTCGCTGTGGGGCTTGGGGTTCCTGCTGGAGCGGCGCCAGCCCGGCTCAGTCACCTGGAGTCACAGCCCCTGCCCGGCTCAGTCACCTGGAGTCACAGCACCAGCCCGGCTCAGTCACCTGGAGTCTCAGCCCCTGCCCGGCTCAGTCAGCTGGAGTCACAGCCCCTGCCCGGCTCAGTCACCTGGAGTCACAGCCACTGCCCGGCTCAGTCACCTGGAGTCTCAGCCCCTGCCCGGCTCAGTCACCTGGAGTCTCAGCCCCTGCCCGGCTCAGTCACCTGGAGTCACAGCACCAGCCCGGCTCAGTCACCTGGAGTCGCAGGTGCGGCTCCTCTCTGTGCTGTCTGTCCCTCCAGTGCTCGTATGCAAACTTCCTCGGAGGAACCTTTCTGAGTGGCTGTGTCCATGCACACACACATGTATGCATGCACACACATATGTACGCACATTCATGCATGCACAGTGGCTGTGCTCACACACACTTGTGTGCACAACACACACTAGCAGTGGCTTGTTCACACACGCACACATATGTGCACACACATGCACACACAGCAGCTATGTCCACACACGTGTGTGTACACACACACACACATGTATACACACAAATGCACACCGTGGCTGTGTTCATGTGTGTGCACATGTGTGCACACACACATGCAAACATGTGCAGTGGTACATGGACACACATACACACACACTGGCTGTGTCCACACACGTGTGTGTAAACTCATATACACACATGCATGGTGACTGTTCACGCATATGCATGTGTGTATACACATATGCACATGTGAGTGGCTGTGCTCATGTGCACATGTGTGTACACACATATATGCACACACATGAATGTACATACACACACATGCACGAACCTGGCTGTCTTTTGGACCATGCACAGTCCCGCCCAGGTTCCAGCAGTTGCCCCTGCCAAGGCCCCTCTGCCCAATCCCCCTCCCCGCCCAGCCTCCCCTCAGGTCCTGTGTCTGCACCTGGCCCCTCCTGGAGCAGCCCTGCCTCCACTCCCTCTCTGCTCCTCTGCACGAAGCCCCTTCCCCTCGTCCCTGCACATGCGCTGAGACACTCCACCTGGGGCTATGTGAGCTCTGATTCCAGGCCTCACCTGTGAGCACCAATACCTGCCGTGGGTTCAGGGACAGCGCCACACAGCCCACCTGGCCAGGGAGGGGCATGGCCTGTGGGCTTGCGTGCCCTTGTGAGCTCAGAGCACCTGGATCCGCTGGGATCCCTGTCGGCGCAGGCTGAGGAAGGAGCCCCCGCCCCCGCCGGGCAGCCTTGCGGGGAGCAGATCCCGGCTGTCAGCGGGAGTCTGTCAGCCAGGCTGTCCTGACAGCGTCCGAGAGCCCGCGCGCCTATTTTTAACCTGGTGCTGCTCCTCACCCAGAGCGGGAGGACAAAACAAAGCCATTTGGTAAGAGACTTGGGCAGGCACGACGCCGAGGATCCCGCCTCGGGGGAGAGCCGCCGCGTGGGCAGTGGGGCTGTGAGGGCCCTCCCTGGACAGGAAGCAGCTGGTGACGCCCCGGGAGCCCCGGGCGCAGAGGCCAGCGTGCAGCTCCGACAGCTGGCGCCCTGGCTCACCGCTGGCGGCACGAGAGGCCTGGAAAGCCGCGCGTCCTGGGTGCCCCCAGGGCTCCAGAGCTGAGTGGCTGAACTGCGGCACAGGCTCCGGGGTCTGGCTTAGTCCCTTAGATAATTCCAATAAGGAGCAAAGGGTGCAGACCCACGGCTCAGGAGACCCGGAGACGACACACGTGATGGGGACAAATGTCCCAGCTCCGCTTCCTGCGGGACCTGCGCCGCGGTGACCCAGGAGCCGCCTCCAGCCGAGAGTCGCCTGTTCACAGGGCGCTGCAGGAGCGGGTCCTGGTTCAGCTCCCGACCCCGCTCCGACCCAGCTTCCCGCTGCTGCAGACCCTCGGAGGCCGCAAGGAGTCCTCCAGCGCCGGCTCCCCCGCCACTCACACCGAGACTCCTGGCCGCAGCGCTGGCCCTGCCCGGCCTTCCTGGGCATTTGGGAAGGAAGGGAGCCAGGGCAGGAGCTGTGTCCGTCTGTCTGTCCCTCTGCCTCTCAAATACACGAACAGTGTCAGCGTCACAGCCCAGCACCCGCTGCACACAGGCTGACGAAGGCGGTAAAACCCACGGCTCGAGTTCGGCTCTCCGGTTTCCCAGGCCAGGAGGGCTCCCCGGCGGCCGGCTGACGAGGATCCCAGCTGCCAGTTGGCCCCGCGGTCTGGCTGGCGTGGGAGGCCGGGGCCGTGCGCGCTGCGCGGGGATGCTGATGTGAGAAGTCAGCCTCCAAGTCCCCACAGCCGGCTCCCGGGAGCACTCCCTGTCCGTTTGCCGCTGTGCCGCCGGTCTGACATCCACTCCACTACCCGTCATCGTTTCCATCCGGAGGGGCCTGCACGGCCCCGAGAGGGGAACACAGCCGTGCAGGGAGCTCCGTGGTCCTCGTGACAGGCGTGCAGATGACGCCAAACCGGAACACAGGTGCAGGGAGGGGCGCACGGCCATCCCGGCCTCTCCTCCGCCGCAGGCAGCCCAGCCTGCCCAGCCGCTGCCCACTCCACCTGCCCAGCCCTCACCAGGCCTCGTAGCCCCCGAGGGCCCTGGCGGCAGCCTCCAGAGGGCCAGGGGACCCGGTCCCCTCCCTGCGGGCACATTCTCCGAAAGCCAGCAGGAGCTTTCCGGAACGCATGCCATGGCCGTGCTTCCTCCAGGGCCTCAGTGGGGCCCCAGGGCCTCAGCACCTGCCCTGGGGCCGAGTCCCCGGTCTGCGGCCGCAGCGGCATCTCCATCTCCCTGCCCGTGCCTCTGTGAGCCCTGGAGACAGGGAGCTCCCGCTGGTCCCGCCCACTGCCAGCCCCCCTGTCCACAGCCAGTCTCCAGGTCAAGATCGCTGGGTGTCCTTGGGTCTGGCCCAGCCCTGGCCATTACTGCTGTCTGGGGAATGAACCAGCACGTGGCCGATCTCTCTCCCTCTCTCCCTCTCTCTCTCTGTCTCTCTCTCTGTCCCCCCCCCCCCGTCTCTCTCTCTCTCTCTCTCTCCTGTCTTTCTCTCTCTCTCTCTCTTTTCTCTCTGTCTCTCTGTCTCTGGCTCGCTCGCTCTCTCTCTCTCTTCCCCTCCCCCTTTCTGTCTTTCAAATAAACAAACAAATAAATCTTCAACAAAACCATCTCGGGGTCTGAGTGAATGCCATACACACTGGATCCCCTGATCCCACCAGGGGATTCCGGCTCAGCTGGGGCGTGGCCTGGGCGTCGGGAGGGCAGGGAGGGCTCCCTGAAGGCCATGAAGACCCTGTCGGTCCTGAGGCCCACCCTAGGAGCCCCACCCCAGCCCCGGCGCCTCTCCCTCCTGGACAGAAGGGGCGCTGGGCATTGGGTCAGGTCCAAGGTGACGCCAGGCACGCTGCAGGGGACCCCACTCTGACCACGAATGTGTCTGAGCCAGGACAGCAACGTGGCCTCATGCCCTGTGCTCCGAGGCGTCTCCTGGCCTGACGCGGAGCAGGTGGGCCCTGCCCAGTGTCAAGGGCCAGACTGAAGCTCACCGGTTCCAGGGTGCACCTTGGCCAAGCTGTGTCCCCCAGAAGTGCACATGCAAGACCTAACTCCGCACCTGGTGGTCAAACGGTCAGCTCAGCTGCGCTCGTGCCGGGGGGAGGGGCGCGTCCCAGCGCAGCCGGGGGCCCTGGAGGAGAAAACTCAGACCCCAAAGCAGACGTGGGAAAGACGGACGCAGGATGGGGGGCAGACGGGGCGAGGCAGCTGCCGGCCGGGGGCGTCTCTCCGGACCCTGCAGACAGCACCTGCACAGCCGGGAGGCCCCACTTTCTCAGGCCGCCCTGCGGGTGGCACTTGGTGACACCGGCTGCAGCAGCTCCTGCAGGCTGCCTGCCCTGACCTCCCTCCTGGGCCTCCCGCCCCTCCCCGAGTGCCTGCCCGCTCTGCTCTCCACGCCACGACGGCCCCCAGGTGGACGACTGACCCCTTTGCAGGCCACCGGGGCCTGGCAGCCTCGACCCAAAGCCTGGGAGCAGGAGCTCCGTGCACGGGGCCATCCATCATTCATTCATTCCTTCATTCCTCCAGCTGGAGTCCGAGGGAGGCTGGATGTCCCATAGATGGAAACACAGATGGAGGAGAGCCAGCCCGAAGGGGGTGCCCCCCCGACGTGGGCATGCACGGTGAGGGGTGCAGCCCTGCGTGTCCCCGGGGAAGCCCAGACAGGCAGGGAGGCGTGCATGGATGCCAGTGGAGGGACGCAGCCACACAACATCGTCCCAGAGCCCGAGAGAGCTGCAGCCCCCAAGGCCCAAGGCATGGGGGAGGGGACCCTGCAGGCGCCCCGGAAGTAGCAGCTACAAGGAGGAGGAGCTAGGCACCGGCAGAGAGGCCGCCGCCATGGATGTCACCTGCCGTGTGCCCGGCTGCAGCGCCGCCCAGCTCCAGCCCCCCTCAGGCACCCCAAAGGAGGGGATCTGGGGAGCGTGGCTCCTGGGGGTCTCCCCCCTTGCAGAGAAGAGGGTGGTGGTGAGAGTATAGGCACCCGGCCGGAGGCAGCGTGTGCAGCAGCCACACACACACAGGTCCCTCCGGCCACCCTGCACCTCTGAGTGAGGAGGCCTAGGTACCGCTGCGCCTTGCACACCTGAGCTCCGCCCACGTCCCTGCAGATTGGAAGGCGTGGACGCCACGTCCCTGGCCTCCTTCTGCAGCTCAGACACCAAGCTTCAGATGCTGCAACATCACCCTGAGTGGCAGGATCCCAGCCGTTCGCAGACCGGATGCTGGGTCCGAGGGGGGAAGAAGGGAGGAGAATGGGCATGCGCTTCAGTGCAGCTCCCCCCACAGGTGCTCAGTGCCCCACACAGGTGCTCAGCTCCCCCCACAGGTGCTCAGCTCCTCCAACAGGTGCACAGCTCCCCCCACAGGTGCCCAGCTCCCCTCACAGGTGCTCAGCTTCCCCCACAGGTGCTCAGCTCCTCCCACAGGTGCCCAGCTTCCCCCACAGGTGCACAGCTCCCCTCACAGGTGCTCAGCTTCCCACACAGGTGCCCAGCTCCCCCACAGGTGCTCAGCTTACCCTACAGGTGCACAGCTCCCCCCACAGGTGCTCAGCTCCCCTCACAGGTGCTCAGCTCCTCCAACAGGTGCACAGCTCCTCCCACAGGTGCTCAGCTCCCCCACAGGTGCACAGCTCCCCTCACAGGTGCTCAGCTCCTCCCACAGGTGCGCAGCTCCTCCCACAGGTGCTCAGCTCCCCCACAGGTGCACAGCTCCCCTCACAGGTGCTCAGCTCCTCCCACAGGTGCGCAGCTCCTCCCACAGGTGCTCAGCTCCCCTCACAGGTGCTCAGCTCCTCCAACAGGTGCACAGCTCCTCCCACAGGTGCTCAGCTCCCCCACAGGTGCACAGCTCCCCTCACAGGTGCTCAGCTCCTCCCACAGGTGCGCAGCTCCTCCCACAGGTGCTCAGCTCCCCTCACAGGTGCTCAGTTCCCCCCACAGGTGCTCAGCTCCTCCCACAGGTGCACAGCTCCCCTCACAGGTGCACAGCTCCCCTCACAGGTGCTCAGCTCCCCCCACAGGTGCTCAGCTTACCCTACAGGTGCACAGCTCCCCCCACAGGTGCTCAGCTCCTCCAACAGGTGCACAGCTCCTCCCACAGGTGCTCAGCTCCCCCACAGGTGCACAGCTCCCCTCACAGGTGCTCAGCTCCCCCCACAGGTGCTCAGCTTACCCTACAGGTGCACAGCTCCCCCCACAGGTGCTCAGCTCCTCCAACAGGTGCACAGCTCCTCCCACAGGTGCACAGCTCCCCTCACAGGTGCACAGCTCCCCTCACAGGTGCTCAGCTCCCCCCACAGGTGCTCAGCTTACCCTACAGGTGCACAGCTCCCCCCACAGGTGCTCAGCTCCTCCAACAGGTGCACAGCTCCCCCCACAGGTGCTCAGCTTCCCCCACAGGTGTGCAGCTCCCCCACAGGTGCACAGCTCCCCTCACAAGTGCTCAGCTCCCCCCACAGGTGCTCAGCTCCCCCACAGGTGCTCAGCTCCCCCCACAGGTGCACAGCTCCCCCCACAGGTGCTCAGCTCCCCCCACAGGTGCACAGCTTCCCCCACAGGTGCACAGCTCCCCCACAGGTGCACAGCTCCCCTCACAGGTGCTCAGCTCCTCCCACAGGTGCTCAGCTCCTCCCACAGGTGCTCAGCTCCCCCCACAGGTGCCCAGCTCCCCCACAGGTGCTCAGCTTACCCTACAGGTGCACAGCTCCCCTCACAGGTGCTCAGCTCCTCCCACAGGTGCTCAGCTCCTCCCACAGGTGCTCAGCTCCTCCCACAGGTGCTCAGCTCCCCCCACAGGTGCACAGCTCCTCCCACAGGTGCTCAGCTTCCCACACAGGTGTGCAGCTCCCACACAGGTGCGCAGCTCCTCCCACAGGTGCTCAGCTTCCCCCACAGGTGTGCAGCTCCCCCACAGGTGCTCAGCTCCCCCTACAGGTACTCAGCTCCTCCCACAAGTGTGCAGCTCCCCCTACAGGTGCCCAGCTCCCCCGACAGGTGTGCAGCCCTGCATTCTCTCCCTCTGCACCTGGATCTTTGATCGGGGTTGGCATCTGAGGTTCCCCCTCTCTGCACCAGGCCTGGGCCAGGCTCGGGTTTGGGACTTCCTCCTCTCCTTGGCTGAGTACAGATCTTTAGGAGGTGGGGTCAGCTCAGCTTTTACCCTGGTGCGGGGTCCTGCCTCAGGTGCTCCCACAGCCCTGCCCACTAATGGTGCCAGGGTGCACAGGGACAGGAAGAGGACCCCAGGACTCTCAGGCACACAGCAAGTGAGGACCCCTCTCCTAGACATCACAGTCGCCTTCTGTGTCCCACTCGCTGGCCAGGAGCCATGAGCCTGCCAGAGCTGTACCCGGCAGTGTGGTTCAATGCTGGACGTGGCCAGGCAGCCACTCGGGGCCAGTCCCCGGCTGCAGGTGCATCAGGTGCATCCCCCCGGGGAGCTGAGGCCGCTGGACCAGCAGAGCCCAGAATCCCGAGCAGGAGGCGGAAGTCCCTCGGGACTGCGTCGCTTGTCGTTCGTGCTGAGTTTCTGGAGCTCGTCGCATGCTCGTGTCCTCAGCAGTCCGGGGCCGCCGCCTCCTCTGCCGGTCTTCGCTGTACTGAAGCTTCTCAATTTGACGAATCTCCCGTGTCTCATTTTGCTGCTGTTGCCTATGCTTTGGGGGACCTCATCTACGGTCCTATTGGACGATGGTTACCAAACCCCAGTGGGGTGAGGAGTGCTCGTGGGCTGCATTCGCTTCCCTATAAAGATAAGACAGGGGAGCTGGGAGACCCCACCATAAGGAGGTGGAAAGACTTGTCTGTCCTGGCAAGGTTGGTTCACGCTGTGTGTGCTGACACGTCGTGCTGCACCTTAATAAGCGCAAACCGTACACGCGAACCCGTTTTAAAAGAAGGCAAGGGGCTGGCGCTGTGGGTAAAGCCTGCGCCGGTTCAAGTCCCGGCTGCTCCTCTTCCCATCCAGCTCTCTGCTGTGGCCTGGGAAAGCAGTGGAGGATGGCCCAAGTGCTGGGGCCCCTGCACCCGCGTGGGAGACCGGGAAGAAGCTCCTGGCTCCTGGCTCCTGGCTTCAAATCAGCGCAGCTCCAGCCATTGAGGCCATCCGGGCAGTGAACCAGCAGATGGAAGACTTATCTTTCTCTCTCTGCCTCTGTCTCTCTGTAACTCTGCCTTTCAAATAAATAAATACATCTTACAAAATTAACAAGGAGGTAAAACATTGCAGACGTGTGAGGTTATGCTGAGGGGAAGGGGCTGCCTCACCTGACCCTGCCCACAAGGGCACCGGCTTCAGCTCTGACAGAAATCGCACGCTTTACCAGGAATCGGTGTCGTGGTGTGCTAGCCGAGGTGGCCAGGATGGGGTCGCTGTGCTCGGTCTGGACCCCGTAGCACGCGTGCTCATCTGCACAGGGGACGCTGGATGCAGAGGCGTCCACAGAGGGAAGACGATGCAGGCAGACGCCGAGGACACGTGTGGAACTGCTGCCAGGACAGGGACACGGGATGGCGGAAGCAGGAGCCTGGGTGACGGTGACGTGAGCCCAGGAGGTGGACAGTGCCAGGAAGCCCCTGGAGCCCCCGGAAGCCCCCAGGCCTGCCAGCACCCCGACTCCTTCCAGGGACACCGCTTCAGACATCTGGCTCGGAGAAGCGCCGAGACATGAAGTCTGTGGCAGCGGGGCCTGGTGTGCCGGCACCGCATGGGTCGGTGTTCAAACACCAATGGGGCCCGGGGAGGCCGAAGCCTTTTCCACAGGCAGAGGGGACGAGCACTGCTCGGAAGCTCGAGGCACTGCGCCGCGGCCCGCCTGGTGGTGCCCGGCCCCCGCCTGGGACACAGGAACTTGCAGCCTGGTGAAGCCACAGCCTCTGGGGGCCCAGGGGCCGGAGCAGCTTACCTGCCTCCCGCATTCTAGGCCCCACCCACACCAGCCCCCATGACCCGGGATGAGCGGTGTGCCCAGCAGGACCTGGCTGGCCTCTGATTCCTGACAGTGACACCCACTGGGTGTGGCCCCCCTTCTCTGGCCAGAGCAGCCACACCTGGCAGCTGACCCCCCACACCACAGTGGCACGTTTTCCCGTGTCTCCCCGTAGCTGCTTCCTGCGACATCGGGAACCGACGCCTGCCCAGCTCAGGGCGCCCGTCCCGGGCAGAGCAGCCCGGAGGGAGAGGACAAGGCACGCGTCGGGGAAAGAGCCCACGGCAGCGGGGGGAGCGGGAGGCAGGCAGTCTGAGCCCTCTGGGTGTGGGGCTGGAAGACCAGCCTGGGGGGCGTAGAAGCTTCCAGAGGGAGTCAGGCAGTGACCAAGGACCGATTTAGCTCCCGGGTGCGTGTCCCAGTTTTTGCTGGGAACACGTTTGAAACCGCATCCTGCCTTTGGAGTTCCCCAGAGGGGGAGACCTGCGCCTCCCACCCACGGCGCTCCGCCGCCGGCCCCGTTCCTTCTGGCCTCTGTCGAGTCCTTGCTAACGAGGAGCCCGGCTCCCCCGCCACGTTCTCGCTTTACACGAGTAAACAGCTTTTAATTGGAGCTCCTGGGCCTGTAGCAGTATCTACCACCCTGCGAGCGGGGACCTCACGGAGTTCTGTGGTGCCGGGCCGCGCCCTGGTTGTTTGGGAGACGCCCCGGAGCAGCCGCAATCAAGGGCTGGATTCAAACACGCGCCGGGCGTCGCCATTGCGAAGGAGCTGTCCGACGCCACGCGTTCGGGCACAAGGTCTCCTCTGCGCAGGGGCACAGCCCGGCCGCTCCTGAGGCGGAACCTGTGGGTCTCCCTGCGGCCCACCCAGCCTGGCGCTGGGGTCTTGCCGCCCCGGCCTGGCTGCCGAATGCAGCTTGGTCTTCATTGGCTACGGCTTGGGCATCCAAATCAGGAGTGCGCAGGCCACCAGGGCTTCGCACTTCAGACTTTGCCAGACTTGTTTGGGTAGTGAGACACGCGGGGACGGATCCAAGTCTAAACGGGAAATGTGTTGGCCTCAAGCACGCCTTGTGCACACCCAGCCTGAAGGTGACTTTGCACAACGCTTTCAGCACTTTTCTCCTGACGCAGCCTCACGGGTGGAATTTCCCACTGGCGGTGCCACGTCGGCATTCACAAGTTTCCAGCTCCGGAGCATTTCGGGTTTTGCATTTCCAGGTTAGGGACGCCCATTGCGTACTTAACGTTAGGAATCTCCTTTGGCTGGCACGGCAGCTCACTAAGTTAATCCTCCCCTGCGGCACCAGCACACCGGGTTCTAGTCCCGGTTGGGGCACTGGATTCTGTCCTGGTTGCCCCTCTTCCAGGCCAGCTCTCTGCTGTGGCCCAGGAGTGCAGTGGAGGATGGCCCGAGTGCTTGGGCCCTGCACCCCATGGGAGACCAGGAGAAGCACCTGGCTCCTGGCTTCGGATTGGCGCAGCACCGGCCGCAGCGGCCATTTGGGGGTGAACCAACAGCAAAGGAAGACCTTTCTCTCTGTCTCTCTCTCTCTCACTGTCTAACTCTGCCTGTCAAAATAAAAAAACACCGTCCTTCACCCATCTTCAGCTTCCTCTTTGCAGCATTGGATGGAAACGGAACAGAACGGTCTTTACCTGTGTGAGAACCAAGCAGACACTCCTTGGTCCCGGCCCCTCTGTTAGAACCTTCTGCTCAGTGGCCCAGCCCCAGACTTGGTCCCCTTGAGAGGACCCTGGCTTGCATATCCCCCGACACACCCCTGCCCCCCCACTGCTGAGAGAATGGCCACTGAGAAATCCCACCTGGAACCAGAGAAGGTGCGGTGGTCCCCCGGCTTCAGTGGCTTCGCCAAAGCCAGCCCTGGTCCAAGACAGCGTCAGCAGCGCCGCTCCAGCGCCCACGGGCACCATCGTCTCAGCCGTGACAAGGACGAGGTGAGCGCACCAGCAGAGAGCCGTGAGAGAGCCGGAGAGCGCACATTTGCATCCCTTCTATTGGCGTCTGTGGCTACGGTTACCCTACGTCCGTTATGCGCCACCGTCGACCCGACTTTAGCACAGGCATCCATGCGTAGGAAGGAACCACGCGGCCCCAGGGTCTGGTGCTGTCAGGACCCCACTGGGGGTCTGGGAAGACCTCCCCGCGCCGAGGGCTCTGGGGCAGTGATCGGCAAGTCCCCGTCCTGTCGGCCTCGTGCTGACAGTGGGACCGGCAATTCTATTAACAAATGGGGAGAACTCGGCCTGCTATCTCCAGGCTTTTCTCCACTCTCGGACCCCAAGTTCCACCTGCTCCTCTCCCGCCTCTGCCCACCGCGGGCTCGCTGCGTTCTCATTCCCATTCCATCCACAGTGCCGGTTAATGTCCCACGGGTCCGCCTCTGTTTTGTTTATTCAATTTCCACGTGTTTGGCGAGCTCCGCGCCCGTCTGTTGCTCGTTTCCAGTCCAGTCCCATCATGCTCCAGAACACGCTTGGTGAGGTTTCAATTATTTTCAATTTGTTCTGTTCTAAGGCCCGCGATATGGCGCGTTCTGCACCGCGAGCAAATGCTGTGGGACTGCGGCCGGGCAGAGGTAGGACAGGAGGGTGCTGCCCCCACACGCCACTGGGAGGTGGGGCCCACCTTGTCCCCTTGCTGGGAGGCGGGGCCAGCTCCACCCCTGCTGGGAGGCGGGGCCAGCTACTCCCCCTGTTGGGAGGTGGGGCCAGCTCCTCCCACTCCTGGGAGGCGGGGTCCAGCTCCACCCCCTGTTGGGAGGTGGGGCCAACTCCACCCCCTCCTGGGAGATGGGGTCCAGCTCCTCCTCCTGTTGGGAGGCAGGGCCAGCTCCACCCCCTATTGGGAGGCAAGGCCAGCTCCTCCCCCTCCTGGGAGGCAGGGTCCAGCTCCTCCCCCTGTTGGGAGGTGGGTCCAACTCCTCCCCCTGCAGGCCAAGGCACTTCATATGCTAGGAGCTCCAGGAAGGGACGCCCACCTTGGACAGCACCTCACAATGGGCGTTCAGGGCGCACCTGCCAGGGGCCTCCAGCCAGCGCCCAGCCAGCGCACCACCTTCCCACCTTGGGAGCGGCCACGCAGGTCTCCTGGGTCAGGGCTGTGGTGGCACCTGTCACTCCCACGTGGAACCCACTGGGTGGCATGAGGTTCCGTGCTGTGCCTGGCCATGGGAAGATGCGGCTAAGTGTCCACAGAAAAGCAGAGACGGGCTTTCCCGGGAGGCTGACGGGTCTGTGCCAGAGGCAGCAGCCGCGAAAGCTCCCTGAAGCTGCACGGGCCGCAGGGCACACACGCCTTTTTAAAAAAGATTGAAGGTTTATTTAAAGTCAGCGTCACAGAGAGAGTCAGAGACGGAGACAAAGAGACCTTCTATCTGCTGGTTCTCCTTAGACGGTCGCAATGGCCAGGGCTGGGCCAGGCCAAAGCCAGGGACTGGACGCTTCTTCCGAGTCTCCCACGTGGGTGCAGGGCCCAGCACGTGGGCCGTTTCCCACTGCTTTCTCAGGCCACAGCAGAGAGCTGGGTCAGAAGAGGAGCAGCCGGACCACAGGCAGAGGCTCAGCCCACTGCGCCACGGCACCGGCCCGCGCGTGAGGGATTCCTCTGTGAGCAGCCCAGAGGTGCTGGAAGTAGCTCGTGGCCGTGGCTGCACACTAAAACCACTGAGTTGTTTTCTTTAAATGAGTGGTTTTATGTCGCGGCAATTATATCCCAATGAAGTTGTCATAAAACACACAGTAAGGCCAGCGTCTTAACATGTTCCGTGATCATTCCCTACTAAATGTGCTCACAACTTTGAAGCCGGTAACTCCTGCTGCTTTGTTTCACGCGTTGACTTCCCTCCCGGGGGTCCGTGTCGGAGCCGTGTGCTCTCCCTGTGTGGCTGGCGTGACCCACGCACCCCTCTGCAGAGACCCGGGGAGGCTGAGCGGCTGGGCCAGGCAGCGCCGTCCCCGTGGTAACCGGGGCACGGGCGTCTTACCCCAAGGCTGCGCCCTCAGCCGCTCCACGCTGCGTCTAAGATCCCGGTGGATTCTTCCGTCACAGTCCAGGTGGATCAGAACCCACGCTTTATGAGCCCATTTACCTGTTACACGTTCCTCCGCCAGCCTGTTAAGGTGTCCGTCCCTGGGTGGACGTCCGCAGAGGCGAGTTCAGGAAAACCTTTTTCCAGATATTAATTGTGGGAATCTCCGAGTTCTCACACCCGTGGGATCTTTTTGTCAGCTCCGACCACTTAACTCTCACAGCAAACTCACAGCGAACACGTGTCAGCTTTAAAAAGATGTATTTATTTATTTGAGAGGCAGAGTCACAGACAGAGAGAGGGAGACAGAGAGAGAGAGAGGTCTTCCATCTCCTGGTTCACTCCCCAAATGGCCACAATGGCCAGAGCTGAGCCGATCCATAGCCAGGAGCCAGGAGCTTCTTCTGGGTCTTCCACGGGGCTGCAGGGCCCAAGGACCTGGGCCATCTTCCACTGCTTTCCCAAGCCACAGCAGAGAGCTGGATCGGAAGTGGAGCAGCCAGGATTCGAACCAGTGACCATATGGGATGCCGGCACTGCAGGTGGAGTCTTGGCCAACTACACTGCAGCGCCAGCCCCTTTACGTCAGTTTTAGAACTGATGAAAGTCACTGCTATTTTGTCCTAGTCCAGTGGAAAGACGGACAGATATATAAATATATACATGTATGGGTAGACATTTTATATGGAAGATGGATGGGCAGAGAGAAAGATTAGATCTGATAGGTAGCTGATAGATAGATAGATAGATACACAGATAGATGAGAGAGAGAGATGCATAGGTAGGTAGAGAGGTGATAGATAATGGATTGATGGGTGCTGATAGACACATAAATACAGATATCTGATAAGAGAAATAATAGGGCTGAGGCACGGGGCGGGGTGGGAGGAGTGGGGGGAGAGGCAGATGGCAGCCCAAGCCCGGATCTCCAGACTCAGGGTCTAGACTGAGAATCCCACGTCCACAGATCCGCAGCGAGTCCAGCCCAGCAGGGCTGCTGACCGCTAACTGCAGCCAGCAATGGCGTGGGCCTACCTGTTAGATTTAAGTCACCGCTTCATCCCGACACGGGCCACTCTGCCTCGGGGGCTTCCGTGTCCTGCCCGTGATGGCCCCCATGCGCCCTGGGCGGTGGGTTCCCTGTTGGCTCCAGAGAGCGGGGTGGGGCCGCGAGCACAGGCGGCAGCCCCCCCGCCCCCGCCGTCCGCCTGAGCTCTCCCGGTCCTGTGTCCTAACCCCGGCTTCATTCCCGAGCCCTGAGCCCTGCAGCTGCCCCCAACTGCTCTCGGAGCTGCGCAGTGCAGGTTGGGGGGGGGGGGTGACACACGCTCAGCCCTCCCCCGAGGCCTCCCACGCATCCGTGGCTCCAGTTGTCCTAATTCCCCAGAGTGCCCGTCACAGCAGCCGGCTCCCGTTCCTCTACACAAGCGCCGTGAGCCGAGGAGGGGTCAGAGCTGCCCTCGCGCAGGCCGTGGGTCCGCACCTCTAGCTCCCACTCACTGGTGTGCAGCACGCCCGGGACGCCGCCCGCAGTCTCCCAGAATCCCGCGGGGCAGGTCAGACCTCACCTGCCGCCTTCATCCCTGCCCCGGTGCCGGCCTCTGGGCTGGGTGTGAGGAAGACGAGTGAGACAGGCGTGCTGCCGACTCGGGGAGGCCACCACGCGTGAGGGAGAGGACGGGGCGGTGCTCCCTGGAGTCTGCAGAGACCGAGAGGAGGGAGGTCCAGAGCCTCAGGCACCGGAAGCAGTGAGGAGTGGGTGGGGAGGAGGCGCTGGCCCGGAATGGCGGGGCGTACACACCCGCGGCACAGGCAGGTGCAGGGAGGCGGGGCCCGGGTGGGGAGGGAAGCCGTGAGGAGCTTCGGTGCACCCAAGGCCCTGGCTACTCGGGGCAGGGTCTCACCTCCAGGACCGAGGTCTCCCTGGCGTGGGGGGACCTGGGGTTAGCAGTGACGGGGAGGAGGGGAGGACGCAGCCCAGCAAACGCGGGTGCCCGTGCAAGGCTGCAGGTGGGGGAGGGCCCAGCAGCAGCGTCAGGGAGACTGGGTGGTCGGCGACCCTGCAAACTACAGCCAGCTGACCAGGAGCAGGTGTGGGCGGTGGGTGGGCGGGGCACGGAGTTTCCCGGGAGGATCCCCGGGAGCACCAGGCAGGAGGACGGTGATGTTGCTGAAGAGACAGGGCCGAGCCGAGAGGCAGACGTGAGGACCCCACCGGCCGGCAGTGGCCCAGGGAGGCTGCGTGCGCCCCCTCCTGCGAGAGCCTGGAACCACTGTCCAAACCGCCGCCTCTCAAGTCTGTTGTAAAGAAAGCCAGGTGGGCTCAGGTGGGCTTGGACACGGGCTCCCAGGCAAGGGCCACACCGCCGTGGCCCCTTCACTCCCAACCCCAGGCTCTCGCAGGACAGCCGGGGCCGCCGAGGGTCTCCGCGGGGGCCGGCGCGTCCCCACACTCGTGGCAGCGGCCTGGCCCGGCCCAGCCCTGCCGCGCCGGGACTCCAGCTGCTCCCGTTTCTCCCTGCAGTTGAAGTGTGACGGCAGGGACAGCCGCGCCCGTGAGGAAGCACCGTGTTCCCACGGCGGCAGATACACACGAGATGAAATTAAAAGTGGAGCGCTCGGCTTGGTCTTTAGAGCTGACTTGTGGGCCCGGCCTCGCTGGCCCTTCTGTAACTCGTGGGCGGTAATGGACGCCTGCGCTCCCCGAGGTGCCCATTCCCGCCCGGCTCCCGTGCTGCCGGCCGGGAGCGCCATGACTCATCACCAGTCTGCAGCCCGGCCTGCACGATGCTGCCCTCGCAGGTCCAAGCTCAGCCTCCTCTGAGACCAAGCACCGCCCAGAAAGAGACACTGCTTGTTGCGGTTCTGCCGGGCCCCGTCAGTCGCCGGCTGGGTCACCAGGGCAGCTTCTCGGGGCTCCCCGGCACCCCAAGGGCACAGGGGCTCCGGGTTCCCGGGAGTGGCGGCTGTGTCCTAGGATCTAGGCCGCCGCCCCGAGGTTGCCGTGGGAGGTCGTCCCACCTGCACCTGTTCCCACCCTGGGCGAAGGTGTGATCTTGCACACACCGCAGGACGGGAGGCATGGCCCCCACACGGCCTGCGCGTGTGCACTCTGGTGCCCGTGCATGGCCCCTGGATGCTGCCGAGAACTTTCCAGGCAGCCTCCCCAGTGCACCGCCTGCCGCAGGCCCCGCCCTCAGCTGTGAACCTGGCAGCTGACAAGGCCCAGCACCCCCCACAAAGGCGAGGACGGAGGACGGGCAGGACTGGGGTGCAGAGGGGCGGCCGGCCTCGTGGGCAGCCCCTCTGAACCTCCTAACACAGCCCTGAACATGGCGGCCGAAACAGCACCCCAGCGTGTTCCGCACCACCCTCACCTCCACCGATCGTGGCTTCTCGGGTGGCTGCGTCCTGCTGGTCTCCCATCCCCCACCAAAGCACCCAGGCCCGCCTGGAGGCCGCCTTCCCCTCGAAGGCAGGGGTGTGGCCAGACAGGCCCAGCTGCACAACTCCTCAAGGCCTGGGGGTCACGTCTGTGAGGACCCTTTGGCAAAGCAAGTGGCCGCTGAGGCCAAGCAGGGACTGGTCCCGGTGCCCACAGTGGGAGGGCATGGCACAGTGATTGGCAGGTGAGTCTATGAGGCGATTGGTGCTCCCACAGTGGGAGGGCGTGGCACAGTGAGTGGCAGGTAGTATGGATTCAGGGTGGGGGCGGAATCGGGGCCAATTTCTTAACTAGGGGACAGTCAGTGGAGCACCTCTCCTGTTATCTGACTGAGCTGAAGTGGTGTAGACACAGAGATCATTACTGGAACAGGTGCATTACAAAGCCCCACTGGCCACCCCCGCTGGGAAGAGACAAAGAGTAGGCAGGGGGCTACGGGACCCCAGCAGAGCAGGAGGGCACAGAGCTCACCTGGCTACAGAAGCTGCTCCGAGATCCAAGCGGCCGCGGATGTGGCGGCCTCCAGGAGTCACCCAGCTCCCTCGATCTGCATTCGCGGTGTTTCATCCGACATCAAAGCTCCCAGCTCAAGGCCTCTCCTGTGGGGTGCAAATGGGCAATGTCGTATCACAGCGCCCGTTCACGTCTAATTAAGGGCTCCCAAGGTGAGGCTGCCTGGCCGGAATGCAAACGGCCCCGTCTCCCCAGCTGCCCGAAGCGGCTCCTCTGTGGGTGCCTCGGCGAGTTCAAACGCAAAGCAAGATTCACGGAGCCTGGAGGGGCATGCAGAGCCCTGTCGCTCAGCAGGGCGTGCGCCCTGGTCCACCACCGCTCTGGGGGAGGAGGGTGGTGTCCTGCGGCCCTGGGCACCTGGGTGGGCAGGTGTGGAGTTACAGGAAAACTCTGGAACGTGTGCACGCACGCACACGCTGTCCTGATGGATTCCAGTGCAGCCAGAGACGCGCATCTGCAGACAAGGAACAGGCCGGCCCTGGCCACTCTTTAAGGAACACCTGAGCCCAGCGCACGGGCTAGTCACCTGTGTCTCACCACGGCCGCTCTCAGTCCGCAGTGAGGGTGGGGTCATCGCAGTCCCCGGCAGCCTGCACACCCCACAGCGATTTGTGCCTGGGTCCTGCGCAGACAAACTCGGGTGTGGAAGAATCCGAGAGCGTGAGGCCTGTCTAGTCGACACCCGGGACGCGCAGACACTTACACGGCCTGGCCCCATTGCAAGTCGCCCAAAAGCCTCAGGTGGCCGGAAGCTCAGCCTGGACCGGAGCGCGCCCTCGGCCGGAATTCAACACCAGTTCATCCTGGCATGGGCGGTCCGAGAGCCATAACCTCAGGGACGCGCCCGAGAGCCAGGCTGGGAGAAAAGGGGCCCCCTGGGCGCGGCTGCGAGGTTCTGCTGGAACTGGGGAGGAGACCCAGACGAGACAAGGCCGGCGGGAGGGAAGTGAGGTGGATATGGGTGAGGGCAGGCGAGCATGGGCGCAGGTGCGGGCGGCCTGCCCCTGGGGCTGGGGCTGCTCCCTCGGCTCTGCGTCCAAGACTTCCGGGTGTCTTGGAAGGACGCTGTTGGCACGCGGGCCTCAGAAGGAGCTGAGTGCCGGGAGCCGGCTCCGGGTGGAATCCCATCTCCCACTGGAGACCCTCAGGCCCTAACCCCAGGTGGGGGGGCAGGGAGCGTGTTTGAAGTAGGATCTTCTGGAACCAGGTGGAACAGAGGCCACCAGAGTGGACCTCAGTGCAGCCTGACTGCGGTCTTCAAGGGGATCACATGCAAGACTGGGGGATGATCCGTGGACCTCCATGGGGCGGGAGTCTGGGACCAGATGCCCGGGAAGGGCCCTTCCCCTGCCCACACGAGTCTCCCAGGAACACCGACCCCACCGACAGGAGTCTGAGGCCAGACATCTTCTGGTTTGTTCTGTCAGTGACCGTGGCAAAACCAGGCCCCTACTGAGGGTCTAACTCTGCTTCCTCACTTCCTGCACCTGCTGTCCCCGAGCTTGGCCGCGCCTCGCCCTCCCCTTCCCTGCGAAGGTCTCCCCGCTGGGCTGTTGACCACTCTGTCCACTCCCCTGTTCCCCTGGTCACTGCCCCCTCTGCTGAGAGAGAGGCTGGGCTGCCTCGCTCCCTCTCCAACAGTGCCTGGAGTCTGCCAAGAGCTCCGTGAAGGTTTGTTGAATGAATAACAAAAAGAATAGACTAATATGTGTTTTAAACACACAGATTTATGGGAACTGGATGCAATAACCATGCAGATCATGCAGATCAGCGGGTGCCTTAAATATGCAAAATCAGCTCGGTGCACTTATTACAGAAGCAGTGAGCAAGCTCTCGCTACCCAGATATCTGCTACAAAGCCGCTGTCCCCATTTAACATCTGAAACGGTATAAAAATAGGCACCTGCGAGTTGGGTGAACCAGGATGAGGTTCAGAAATAGACGCTGATACTTTGAGGAATTTAGTATAAAACCAAGGAGCTCTTTGATTCAGTGTGAAAATTGTGGTTCTCACCCGGATAGCATCAGAGTGAACTCCTGCCACAGCGGACACAGACACGCAGAGGAGGGAAGCAGTCCTCAGAGCCAGGTCCGCAACTCCAGGTACACAGGTTTGGGGCTCGGGGTACGCTTACATTAATGTAAGTAACGTGTCATCCCCACACGAGCTAGCAATAGCAAAGCGAGCTCCCCTGTGGGCAATGAGAGACAGAGACAGCGTCAGAGAGAGCACTGTGCACCTGCTGTCCGAGAGCTGTGACAGACAGCTGTGCCCCCTGCCGTGTGTCACCACCCGGTTCTGCCTGAGCCAGCAGCGAGGTGACCTCACAGAACCCTCAGCACTGAGGTGGCTTCGGGACTCAGCTCTGCGTTTTCCTGGTAGGGCTGAGACAGGGTCTGCCATTGGAGCACTGAAACCCAAGCTCCGCCCACCAGCCCTCTCGGCTCCGCCCCCTCCACCCTCCGGGCTCCGCCCACCCACCCAGGGCTCCTCCCAGGGCAGGTGCTCCGCCCTGCAAGCTCAGAGCTGCGCATTAGCGGGTGGCTGGGTGCAGACCTGGTGGGCGCGCGGCAGGAGCCCAGCCAGGTCAGCCCTCCCCGTGGCCCCTGCGGCCGCCGCTCCGGACGGAGGATGCACCTTCAGGCAGCTCGCTCAGAACGCCAGAATCTGTTTAGAATCAGCTCAGCACAGCCTCCTCCAAGGGAGAAGCTGTTGGCGCTGCACAAATCGACATCCTGTCCCTTCTCGCCCGTGCGGATCGGCGCGGAGTCCCCTCGGCTGGCGACAGGGGCTCTGACAGGGGACACTAATGCCCACCCCACGCGCAATGCTGGGCTTTTTCCCGTGGACGCTCAGCAGGGCCCGTTGGCCGTGCCTCATCCCGCAGACGCGCGTCCCACCGCCGTGCAGATTTTCCACATGACCCCAGTTAAGCTAACAGTTCCTGGAGCCCCTGCCATCTCTTCCCTTCGCAGTCGGGTCCCGGAAAAGGCAAAGTCCCCAGCCCAGGACACCTGTCGGGTAGATACAGCCGGGCATGGTTTTGCCATCGGGGAAGGGGTCTGTGGACAGCGAGGGGCTGCCCAGGCTGCCGGCCCACAGAACCGGATGTCCCGTGGCCGTGCGGGTAAAGGTCGTCCCGAGAGCAGATGGGGCTGGGAGGGATTCTGCACAGGCCTCGGGGCAGGCGTGGAGGGTCTCTCTGCTCCTCCCGGACGGCGTAGGCGCGTGTGGCCAGGGCTGGGGCTGGGCGAGTGCTGCCGGGTATGGTGTCCCTGTGCGCTGACGGCGGCACCCTCAGGTCACACAGCCCTGTGAACACACTGAGATCGCCGACTGCACGCGGCAAAGGGGTGAGATTCTGGGGGGTTCTTACATGAATTGTATCTCAATACATTGGATGTAAAAATGCTGAGACCAAGTGTCTTAAGGTTGGGCTGGTGCTGTGGCGTAGCAGGTACAGCCGCCGCCTGTGGTGCCGGCATCCCACACGGGCGCCTGTTCAAGCCCCAGCTCCTCCACTTCCCATCCAGCTCCCTGCTGATGCACCTGGGAAAGCAGTGGAGGACGCCCCAGTGCTCGGACCCTGCACCCAGGAGGGAGACCCGGATGGAGCTCCTGGCTCCCGGCTTCAGCCTGGCCCAGCCCCGGCCACTGCAGACCACCTGGGGAGGACACCAGAGTGGGAAGATCGACTTCTCTGTCTCCTCCTCTCCCTCTGTAACTCTGCCTTTCAAATAAATAAAAAACACTTTAAAAAGAAAAAAATAAGATTAGACACACCTGAGGCACAGCCCAGAGGATCGCCATGTTTAACTGGGTAAACGTACAATGTTATTTTTTTTCTTTTCATAAATTCTTGAAAGGAGTGTATATTTAAAGCAAAAATACGGTCTGTGTTGGTGTTTATGTCCTATGTGGGAGAAAACTGTAAGACCCAGGGCAGGGCAGGCGGCCGGGGAGAGAGCAGCCTGGCAGGGCTATGATGAGGCGGGGGACGGGCCACAGCCCCCTGAGCCAGCATGGAAGGAAAACCGAGTAGGGGGCTGGCGCTCTGGCACAGTGGGTTAACTGTGGGTTAACTGTGGCACAGTGGGTCATCCCAAAAGTGCACCGGTTCGAGTCCCGGCTGCTCCACTTCCCATCCAGCTCCCTGCTAATGCACCTGGGAAAGCAGTGGAAGATGGCCCAAGTCCTGGGCCCTGCACCCGTGTGGGAGAGCTGGATGGAGCTCCTGGCTCCTGGCTTCGGATCGGCACAGCTCTGACTGTTGCGGTCAACTGGGGAGTGAACCAGCGATAGAAGACCTCTCTTCTCTCTACCCCTCTCTCTCTCTCTGCCTCTCCTCTCTCTGTGTAACTCTGACTTTCAAATACATAAATAATCTTTAAAAAAAAAAGAAAAGAAAGCAGAGGAGGTGCAGGTGGGAAACCAGGGGAGGGCAGGGAGCCGGAGGAAGGAGGAAGGAAAGGGAGTGGCGCCGCGAGCGGGGCAGGGTGCGGGGATCCGCGCGGGTGCGCTTGGGCAGCTGTGACCACAGTAAACGTGGATGGCTCAACATGCGGCCCCCGCAGAGGTCTGCCGCCCGTGCTGCCTCCCAGGGGAGGTCTCAAGTGCAGAGAAGGAGATGGGGCGGAAGTAAGGGCCGGGGAGCCGGGGAGCCGGGCAGGCAGCAGACACGGGGTGTCCGGAGCCAGTTCACAGTGAGACCCAGAAAAGTCACCAAGGAGCCAGGAACACGCAAAGCAAAACCTAGGGCCGCTCCTGGAGCGTGCTGGGGGCGAGACCACACCTCTCCCAGCCCCGAGTTCCTAACCGGCTGCACCAGAGCGCCTCAGAGCAAACTCCAACCTCAGAGAGGCGTGCGTGGGCCCTACTGCGTTCCTTTAGACAATGCAATGAGTGGATGTTTGTGTTTAAAGCCACAAGGGGCTTACGAGGGTGCTGAGACTGGGTGCTCCACGGGCAGCCGTGCGCAGGGAGGAGGGCGGCACAGGGAGGGGCTGCTCTGGCCCAGAGGCCTCTCCAGGAGCCGGCTCCCTCTTCCTGGGATGCCCCCATCCGCCCACTCTGTCCAGCTGGCAAAGGGGGAGGGCCGCGGCAGGGACCACAGGCGTGCTCCACAGCGGGGCCGGGCTGGAACTCGCACACGTGGCCCTGCCACAGCCCAGCCCTGAGGCTCACGGGAGAGGATGGGGACTCAGGCAGGCAGTGGCCGGGGTGGCTGAGCAAGGCTGGGGACAGCCGGCTCTGGGCCGGGCTGTGGGAGCAACATGCTGATGCTGAACCCACGTGGCCTGGGACACGGAAGCCACCTCCATTGTGGAACCACAGAGAACTGGTGGCAGCAAGACAGGGTCGGGGCAGCGGGAGGCGCAAGGGCAGGTGGGCACCAGACAGGCTCAGCAGAAGCAGTGGGGGCTGCGCTCGAGGGAGGGGCTCAGAGCGGGCAAGGACCAGGCCAGGGACACCCCTGCACCTTGGAGGCCGGGGTGCGAAGGGGTCCTGCCCCCACAGGGAGAGACAGGAGGTCACGCACAGTCCCCAGGAGCGCAGGCTGGGCTGGGAGCCGCTGGCCTTGCCAGTGCTGTGCTGCCCCCCCTCCCACTGCCCCCATGGCTCCAGCCAACCTGGGCCCTCGGCCCTGCTCTGCCGCTCAGGGCCGGGGCCCAGCAGGAAGCCCTCAGGTCTTCTGGGGCTCTGCCCTGGGAAGGACCCAGGCAGCTCCCGGGGGGTGAGAGGGAGCCCTGCCCTGCCCTGCAGGTGCTGTCTGGCCATGTGTCCTGCCCCCATCCTGTCCCCGTCCACCTGTGGCGACCCAGCCAGAGGCGCCTTCCCCAGGGACCGAATCCGAGGGGCCACCCAGCCTTGAACTTGCCACCCTGAGGACGGTGAGAACGCCTCTCTCCTCCCGGAAGTCCATGGTCGCCATGGCAGGGCCAGGGCCTAGCCAGGGCAGCTCTGGGAGCGGAGCACCAGCGCACCTTGGTGGTGGAGGCTCAGACGCTTGCCGGATGCAAACAACCTCTCGTGGGAGACCCGGGACACCCCTGTGCTCTCAGCCTGCTACCCACCTTCTTCTGCCACTGGATTCAGCGTCCACACTGTTACTGCCCCAGGTTCTCCAACCCGGGGTCCCCCCCTCCTCAGCATCCTGCCCGGCACGCAAGCTCCAGGCTCTGCAGGGTGACCTGGGTGGCCGGACCCACCAGGGTGTCTCCCGTGCTCCCAAGGCACCGCGACCCCGGCCTCCATGATCCTGCTCGGATGTGAAACTCGAGCTACACGTGGGAAGGAGGCGGAGGACGCCCTGGGTTCGGCCGTGGCCTTGTTCCGGCACCCGAGTGCCAGCCTGGAAGAGCCTTCGGCATCTCCCCCAGGCTGCCGGGTTCCTGGTCCTGCTGCTGGGCTCCTGCCAGGAAGCCGGCAGAGCGGAGGGCGCCAGGCTGGCTCCCGGCAGCCCAGTTCCCGGGCACATCCGGTTCACTCCCCGAGAGAACGAGTTGCCATCTTAGGACTGACTGGACGTGCTGTCCCGGGAGACCGATTTTGCCGTTTATTTGCGTGGGAAAATAACTGGACGATAACAATTTCTTGCTTGAATCTTTCTCATTTGCCAGGAAATAAAATCGTTATGTCTCATAATCAAGATTGCATTTTTGCGTCTGGCTTTTACGAAGCACTAACGTGTTGTGGGTGATTTCTCTGAGAAACTCCAAAGTGGCCCCTGGGGAAAACCACGGGGCTTGGTTAGGCTACCGAGCCTGTACCCGGGGCCTTGCTGCAGTGCCCAGCTCGGTGCTCGGCCGACAGCGGGTGCCCGGCACAATCTGGCTGACACCCCATGATCGAGCCTGGAAAACCAGGTACCTGTAGGAGCCACATAAATTTCCCGGGGGGGGGGGGCGACAGGTGCGTGAAGGAAGCTCGGAGGACTGGGAGCTGTAATAGCTTTTTATCTGCATTCAATATAGCTGGCTTGAGAGGCCTCTGCTTCCAGAGAGGAGGCTGGGGACAAATTTGTCTCTAATTTTGGTGCCTGAAAAATAAATTAAGGCAATTATTAGCTCCAGGTTGCTTCTCGGGATCCACCTGTCTCCTTTAGACTCCCCGTCCATGCAAACCACACGAAGGACTTTGAAAAGTCACAAAGCACCTTGTATTTGTTTCTCTCCAGCTTGGGCACCCACCCCATGCTTGGAAGCCAAGGTCAGCGTTCGAGGCTCCTCAGAGGGACAGGAGTCGGGCAGACGGCAACTGCCCTGGACCCTGGCCGGCTGGACGAGGGGCTTCCGTGTTAGACCCAACACCTATGTGGTCTCCAGCACCCACTAGAAGGTTCCACGGCACCCCCTTGTGATTGCAGGGGCGGCCCGTGTCCACCCCCAGCCCACGGTCCCCAGTCTGGGCACCCGCTGGGCAGGGGTGAGGCCGGGCGGCACTGGAAACACCACATACTATGCAGGCTCCGTGGATCTCAGCGACGGAGCAGAGTGAGAAAGACCGACCTTCGTGGGTGACCCGGAAGCCATCACTCCCTCATCCACGCGTCGGCAAGTGCTGGGCGGCGACCCTGCTCCCACGCTTCTCCAGCACTGTCTGCAGGCTGTCTCTGAGCCGTCTTCCAGAGCAGAGGGCACGAGCCCCGCGCAAGACGGGGAAGACGAGAGCAGGTCGCGATCGGGCCCCAGGGCCACCGTTGGCAGGTGGTCGCTGGGATGCCGTCCTCCGGCTCTGACGATGCGCCAGGCCCCACACCGCCCAGACTGGCACCAACCACGCAAATGTAGGAGCAGTGAGTTGGTGCAATGTTTCTTTAAAAAAAAAAAAGTCCAGATGCTGAGTAAATTTCAAAATACAGAACTCACAATGCTGGCTAGGCTCAGAAGAGAATGCTGGAATCCCTGCCCAGAACCAGCAAGCGAGGAAGACGGCAAAACCGTAAGAGCCGGTGCCGTGCGGGAGGAGGAGCAGGAGCCACGGGCCCAGGACCGGGCCCAGGAGACCAGGCCACGGTCGCCGAGGGAGCCAGGCTCTCAGCAGCGCCTGTGACCTCCGAGGGCGACGGTGAGGTACAGGCACCCAGCTCTCTGCCTCTGCGCCCGGCCCGGGCAGGAGCCCCACGCCGATGACTTTGTCTCTGTCTTTGCTTTGCTTCTGAGACCAGCGCTTTATAAAGAAAAGGGGCGTATTTAACTCACCGTTCCGGGGGCTGGAGTTCCTAGGAGCGCGGCGCCAGCGTCCTGGTGAGGAGGGAGGCAGTGGAGGGGCAGCCGCCGAGTGTGCAGGGGGCTGGCCTTGCTCCTCACACCTGCTCCGTGGGAACTCACAGGGGCCGGGACCCGACCGGGCACTGTGGAGACCCACGGGAACCAAGGACCCACAGGAACCAGTGGGGATTCTCGGGAGCTGGCCGGGATCATGGAAACTAAAAGGAATCCATGGAACTGATGGATCCTCGGGAGCTGAGTGGATCCTCGGGAGCTGAGTGGATCCTCGGGAGCTGAGTGGATCCTTGGGAGCTGCCCGGGGTCCCCAGGAGGGACGTCCATCCCTCCCAAGGCAGCACCCACCTGGACCTAATGGCCTCCCATTGGTCTCCCACCTCTCAACATCGCCCCACGGAGGACCGGGCTCCCAGCACACGACCTTCCGTGGGACACACTCAGACCGTGTCCACACCACGGTGGCCCCCAGGCCTAACCTGTAGCTACCCACCTGCTCTCCTGAGCTTCCGAACCCATTCGCTGTGGTCACATCTTCCCCCCCGCTGGCCCGGAACTCGGAGGGCGGCCGGGCAAGGTCTACAAGGGCAGCAGCCCCCGCACGGTCTCCTGGGGCTGGAATCAGGGCGGGGCAGGGCTGCGTCCCCCTGCCCCCGCCTGGCCCGCTGCTCCGCTCTCATCCCTTGGCTCCTGGCTTATGGCTCTGCCTTCCCCCAGGCCTTCTTCCTCTGCCCCTCCCCTCGTGGGCTTGGGACTCCCCAGGATGAACCCAAGGCGACCCCTGGTCTTCAGGTCACCCGTCGCTCCTGCCCTCATGCTGGTCAGCTAGCGACAGGTTGGGAGTGTCCAGCTGTGGACGGCTTGGCTGGGGCGGGGTCACTGTTCTGCCTCCCACAAGGTCAGCTGATTCCTCCCAGCATTGGCTGCCACAGGGTCACCTCTGCATGGGGGCCATCTCAGCATAGGCGGGGTCATCTCGGTGTAGGCGGGGCCATCTCAGCATGGGTAGGGTCACCTTGGCGTGGGCGGAGTCATCTCAGTTTGGGCGGGGCCATCATGGCGGGGAGGGGGCCGGTCATTGTCATGCCTCCCTCCAGGTCAGCTGCGTCCTCCCAGCCTGGCATCCAGCACACACCTCTCACCTCATGCCAGGCCTCAAGGCCGTGGCAGGGCTGGGACCTGCCCACGAGTCCTGTGCTCACTCGGGGACCCGGCAACCGTGCAGAGGAGCCCGAGGCCTGTCAATCACACTGAGACGCCTGTCAATCATGCTGAGACGCCTGTCAGTCACTCTGAGATGCCTGGCCAGCTGCCTGTGCAAAGCGTCCCTCAGTACTGGGCTGTCCGCTGTGGGGCTGGGGTGGGGGAGACAAGCCCCCCTGGGAGCTGTCCAGCCAGCGAGGGCCCCTAGGATAAAGAGGAGGCAGCCTAGTTTCAAGGCAAGGTGGGTGGGCGCCGTGCACACAGTGGACCAGGCCTCACTCCTTAGAGTGATGGCTGAGGCCGTCACCCTCAAGGCCGCCTCCGGCCCTCCGTGAAACCTCCCAGTCCAGCGTCCCCCCCAGGCGGGTGCAGAGGCCCTGCAGACGTAGGAGACAAGGGGGCTCCCGGCCACCTGGTGCCTACTTGCCCCGCTCCATCCGTTCTCAGGGCGAGGTCAGGAGTCGTCCAAATCCGCTGGTGAACACCTGAGGTCTCCGCTGGGTCGACCCCACACGCCATTACCCAAAGGCTGGGGCCCTCGTGCACCCGGAGACACCGCCAGCGTCTCCACCCAGCCCTCCCTGCTGGTGGGACCGTGGCCAAGCCTCCACCTGCCCGAGACTCAGGATCCCCACACGCGCAACCACGGGGCCCAGCTCCCCAGGAACGCTCTGCCTGCCTCTTCTTGGCCAGGCCCTGTCGGAATCTGGTCCCTTCCTGTCCGAGGCAGGGGTGCGGGAGCTCCCCAGAGGTGCCCGTCGTGCAGGAGGGACCCCAGCCCCTGGCTGGGGCCCCCGGGGCTCACAAGCCGAGCGTCGCCCCAGGCCCATGTGCAAGGGAGGCTTGCGGGAGTTCCACCTGCCGTCCCGTCGGCTCTGTGAGGGAGGCTTGGGGGAGTTCCACCTGCCGTCCCGTCGGCTCCGCAAGGGAGGCTTGGGGGAGTTCCACCTGCCGTCCCGTCGGCTCCGTGAGGGAGGCTTGGGGGAGTTCCACCTGCCGTCCTGTCGGCTCCGCGAGGGAGGCTTGGGGGAGTTCCACCTGCCGTCCCGTCGGCTCCGCGAGGGAGGCTTGGGGGAGTTCCACCTGCCGTCCCGTCGGCTCTGCGAGGGAGGCTTGGGGGAGTTCCACCTGCCGTCCCGTCGGCTCTGCGAGGGAGGCTTGGGGGAGTTCCACCTGCCGTCCCGTTGGCTCCGCGAGGGAGGCTTGGGGGAGTTCCACCTGCCGTCCCGTCGGCTCCGCGAGGGAGGCTTGGGGGAGTTCCACCTGCCGTCCCGTCGGCTCTGCGAGGCCGCCCAGGGCTGCAGCCGCCCCTGCAGGAGCTGCCCTGCGGCCACTCTGATCTGGGAAGGCGTCGGCGGTGAGGGGCTCAGGCTGCCGAGGCAAAGCCCCAAGTGCCAGAACAAAGAGCAACAGCACCGATCACGGACGATTCCTGTCTGACGCCACGGCAGCCCCAGGGATCTGCCCTGGCTGCTCACTCCTGGCTGCGGCTGGGAGCGAGGAGCCTGCGAGGGAGTTGAGGGCTTCCGTGGAGGCGGCTGCCGTGGCTCACGTGGCGGCCGAGAGCTGGGCCCTGAGCGTCTACGGGGCACAGACGGCGCAGCTCCAGTGCCTCCGAGAGCCCCCCACTGCCGCCACAGAGCCCGGACCTGCAGGGCGAGGGAGACCCGGAGCGTCAGGGATGGGACAGACAGGCCTGCCCTCGCCTGTGTGTGCCTGTGTTGGAACGTCACGGGGACGTGGGCCACGACCGTGTGTGTGCACACGTGTGGGGACATTACAGAAACATGGACCATTATCACACATGTGTGCAAGTGTGGGGATGTCACAGGAACGCGGGCCGTTATGACACATGTGTGCATGTATGGGACCATTCTAGAACATGGGTGAGTATCGCATGTGAGAGCATGTATGGGGAAGGCACAGGGATGTGGGCCACTGTCGTGTGTGTGTGCTTGGAATACTCCAGAGCGTGACCTTCACGTGTTGCTCAAAGCAGTTTTGAGTGTCTGAACACCTGGAAAGCCTGGCCTGAGCGTCTCCGCGGGGGTGGGGTGGGAGCATCACACGGCACCGACGCAGGTGCACGGCTGGCTGGGTGCTGGGAAGAAAGGAGAAGCCGGCTGCTCGTCAGGCGCTCCTGTGCGCGGCGCCTGTGCCGAGGGGAGCTGGCTGGGGCGCAGCTTGTGGCCGATGCCCTGCAGGGGCACCACCCCCGAGCTCCCAAGACGGCCCGCCCCGCCCACGGTGCCAGGACCGGATCCTGAGGGCGCAGTGCGAGTGTGGGGCCTGTGACCCCCGCACCACAGGAACCGGCGAGGACAGGGCGTCTCCACCTGTCCGGGCTTCGGTTCCGGGCAGGACGGCAGGAGCGCGGTGTCGCTCGGAGCTTTTCAGCTTCTGCCAGACACGGGGAAGGCACAGCCCGGGGTCCCCACGGCACAGCTAAGCCGGGGCTCGCAGGAGAGTGGGGCACGCAGACGCCCAGGCCGAGAGCACTAGAGCACGTGGGGCCCCTCCCCCTCCCCCTCCCCTGCGTGGTTCCTGCTGTCAGGCTCCACGGCCTCCCAATCGCACGGGGGCTGCTGCCTCTACGCCCTCGTGTCTGCATGGCTGTGTTCACGGGTGTCAGCGTGGGCGTCTGTGTTTACGGTAGGTGTTCGCGTGTGCATCTGTGTGTTTATTATAGGTATTTGTGTGTGCATCTGTGTGTTTACTGTAGGTGTGTGTGTGTTTATTGTAGGTGTTTGTGTCTGTGTGTCTATGTGTTTACTGTAGGTGTGTGTGTGTTTACTGTAGGTGTGTGTGTGTTTACTGTAGGTGTGTGTGTGTGTTTACTGTAGGTGTTTGTGTGTGTTTGTGTATGTGTGTTTACTGTAGGTGTGTGTGTTTACTGTAGGTGTGTGTGTGTGTTTACTGTAGGTGTGTGTGTGTGTTTACTGTAGGTGTGTGTTTACTGTAGGTGTTTGTGTGTGTTTGTGTGTGTGTGTTTACTGTAGGTGTGTGTGTGTTTACTGTAGGTGTGTGTGTGTTTACTGTAGTGTTTGTGTGTATTTGTGTGTGTGTGTTTACTGTAGGTGTTTGTGTGTGTATGTGTGTGTGTGTTTACTGTAGGTGTGTGTGTGTTTACTGTAGGTGTGTGTGTGTTTACTGTAGGTGTTTGTGTGTGTTTGTGTGTGTGTTTACTGTAGGTGTTTGTGTGTGTATGTGTGTGTGTGTTTACTGTAGGTGTGTGTGTTTACTGTAGGTGTGTGTGTGTGTTTACTGTAGGTGTGTGTGTGTGTTTACTGTAGGTGTTTGTGTGTGTTTGTGTATGTGTGTTTACTGTAGGTGTGTGTGTTTACTTTAGGTGTGTGTGTGTTTACTGTAGGTGTGTGTGTGTGTTTACTGTAGGTGTTTGTGTGTGTTTGTGTATGTGTGTTTACTGTAGGTGTGTGTGTGTTTACTGTAGGTGTTTGTGTGTGTGTGTGTTTACTGTAGGTGTGTGTGTGTTTACTGTAGGTGTGTGTGTGTTTACTGTAGTGTTTGTGTGTATTTGTGTGTGTGTTTACTATAGGTGTTTGTGTGTTTACTGTAGGTGTGTGTGTGTGTGTGTTTACTGTAGGTGTGTGTGTGTTTACTGTAGGTGTTTGTGTGTGTTTGTGTATGTGTGTTTACTGTAGGTGTGTGTGTTTACTGTAGGTGTGTGTGTGTTTACTGTAGGTGTGTGTGTGTGTTTACTGTAGGTGTTTGTGTGTGTTTGTGTATGTGTGTTTACTGTAGGTGTGTGTGTTTACTTTAGGTGTGTGTGTGTTTACTGTAGGTGTGTGTGTGTGTTTACTGTAGGTGTTTGTGTGTGTTTGTGTATGTGTGTTTACTGTAGGTGTGTGTGTGTTTACTGTAGGTGTTTGTGTGTGTGTGTGTTTACTGTAGGTGTGTGTGTGTTTACTGTAGTGTTTGTGTGTATTTGTGTGTGTGTTTACTATAGGTGTTTGTGTGTTTACTGTAGGTGTGTGTGTGTGTGTGTTTACTGTAGGTGTGTGTGTGTTTACTGTAGGTGTTTGTGTGTGTTTGTGTGTGTGTGTTTACTGTAGGTGTTTGTGTGTGTTTGTGTATGTGTGTTTACTGTAGGTGTGTGTGTTTACTGTAGGTGTGTGTGTGTGTTTACTCTAGGTGTTTGTGTGTGTTTGTGTATGTGTGTTTACTGTAGGTGTGTGTGTGTTTACTGTAGGGGTGTGTGTGTTTACTGTAGGTGTTTGTGTGTGTGTTTACTGTAGGTGTGTGTGTGTGTTTACTGTAGGTGTGTGTGTGTGTTTACTGTAGTGTTTGTGTGTATTTGTGTGTGTGTTTACTGTAGGTGTGTGTGTGTTTACTGTAGGTGTTTGTGTGTGTGTGTGTGTGTGTTTACTATAGGTGTTTGTGTGTTTACTGTAGGTGTTTGTGTGTGTGTTTACTGTAGGGGTGTGTGTGTGTTTACTGTAGGGGTGTGTGTGTGTTTACTGTAGGTGTGTGTGTGTGTTTACTGTAGGTGTTTGTGTGTGTATGTGTGTGTGTGTTTACTGTAGGTGTATGTGTGTTTACTGTAGGTGTTTGTGTGTGTTTGTGTGTGTTTACTGTAGGTGTGTGTGTGTTTACTGTAGGTGTGTGTGTGTGTTTACTGTAGGTGTGTGTGTTTACTGTAGGTGTGTGTTTACTGTAGGGGTGTGTGTGTGTTTACTGTAGGTGTGTGTGTGTGTTTACTGTAGGTGTGTGTGTTTACTGTAGGGGTGTGTGTGTGTGTTTACTGTAGGTGTGTGTGTGTGTTTACTGTAGGTGTGTGTGTGTTTGTGTGTGTTTACTGTAGGTGTTTGTGTTTGTGTGTGTGTGTTTACTGTAGGTGTTTGTGTGTGTGTTTACTGTAGGTGTTTGTGTGTGTGTGTTTACTGTAGCTGTGTGTGTGTGTTTACTGTAGGTGTGTGTGCATCTGTGTGTTTATTTAGATATTTGTGTGAGTGTTGTATGCTAGGTGTTTGCATGTGCACCCAGTGTGTATGGTGGGTGTTTGCACGTGCATGTGTGGGTCTGTGTAACTGCGTGTGCGTCTGTGCATCTGTGTAACTTTACGTGTCTTCCTGTGGACTCATGGTCCCTGCTTTGCTGAGTGGCGGGTGCCTGTCATGTGCTGCGCAGGCGTGGCCGCAGTCACCCCTGGAGCCGGCACCTGTCCTTGACCTCCCATCATCTCTGGGACAAGGCCCTGGTCTCCGCTGTGCACAGCCATGGATGAATGCCGACTCAGCATCCCCCAAGGAACGTGGTGACCCAGAGATGGGAAGCGGGGAAGCTCCCGCGTCCAGGGACGTGCAGTGAGCTCCTCCGGCTCTGGCTGCCTCCAGCCGGGCGGAGCTGCTCTGTCCTGGGCACCTCTGACCCAGTGCCTGTGCTGTGCCTGCTGGGGCGGGGTCTCCGTGCCCCAGGAGCAGGTGCGGCTGTGGAGGGGGCAGCACCCCGCTGGTGCTGGGCGCTCAGGGGTCCACAGGGGACACAGACCAGGTGAACCCGGGTCCCTGTGGCCCAGAGCACCCAGCACCCTCTGTGCCAGATCCATGGAGCGGGACTGGCTGCTCTGGGAAATCAGATGGAACTTTCAAAAGCCCTAGGGAGCTTTTGAACCATCCCAGGGAGGCCCGGCACGGGGAGGAGCACCCCCTCTTCCCCCTCCCTGCTCCCTCCTCCCTCCCCTCCCCCCTCCCCTCCCCCTCCCTGCTCCCTCCTGCCTCCTCCCTCCTCCCTTCTCCCTCCTCCCACTTCCCCTTCCCCTTCCTCTCTCTCCTCTCTCTCTTTCCCTCCCTCTCTTGTTCTCTCTCTCTCTCTCTCTCTCTCTCTCTCTCTCTCTCTCTCTCTCTCTCCTTTTCGTTGCTAGCTGGGAAGAGCTCGGGCCCAGGCTGGCTGCAGACGTCTCGGGGACGTGGTCTGGGCCAGGCCTCCGTGACAGCCCGGCCAGCAGGTGGGGGAGGCGAGAGGCTTGGGAAGCCGGGGACTTGCAGCCGTGGTTGTGCCTCCCACCCCCCCAGGAAGCCCGGGCTCCCTCAGGCTCTGCTGCACGGGCTGTCTTGGGCTGGTGTCCGAGAGATTCTGTCTCAGTGACATGGACTTTTTAAACACCATCTTGGATTGATTTTTGACTTGTTTATTTGAGAGGCAGAGAGACAGAGCGAAGCTCCCATCGCTGGTTCACTCCGCAGAGGCCTGCAGCGGCGTGTCTGGGTGAGGCGCAAGCCCGGGGCCCAGGGCTGAATCCAGGTCTCCCACACGGGAGGTGGGGACAACGCCTGCAGCCGCCCCCGGCTGCCTCCCGGGTCTGCACCGCTGGCACCGAGGACGGGAGCGGGCACCTCGATGTCCAGCGTGGCCGTCGTGACCACTGTCGACGCGAACTTTCCCGGAAAATGTGCTTGGATTCGCTTAAGCGTATTGAACAGAGTAAAGCGTTCTAACAGGCTTGGCACAAAAGCCTGCTCGTGACCCGGGCAGACGGAGTTCGGCGTGCGCTTCCCAAACTCTTCCCTGGAGCCGCGTCACATGCTGAGCTCGGGGGAGGCGTGGGGGGGCAGACTCAGTCCCATAGTGGCGTCCTCTGCTCACCCCTGGGGGCGCAGACGGGGTGAAGGTCCCCGCTCCCATCCAGGGGCTGTGGGAGCTCCCGGGCTCCTCCTGGTGCGGAGGCCCCCGCCCCCACCACCCGGTGCCACTCTGCCCAACCCAGGGGTTTGGGGCGGTATCCGTGGGCTTCGCACCTGCAGCCCGGGCACAGCCCAGCACTGCCCAGGGCTGCTGAGCTCTCACCTGCTCATGGCCTGGGGAGACGCGGCTGTTATTCTAGGTGCAAAGGTTGAACCACTGCTGGGGAAGAGCATGGCCACCAAGGGCGAGGCTGGGCTGTGTGGCCGGCACCTCCTGCCCACCCAGGCTTCTGCCACAGTCCCTCCCTGCTGCCTCTCCTGTTGTCCCTGGCTTAGTCAGGACTCCCGGCCAGCAGTGGGGAGCCCAGGGGTCCTGGCCAGGATTCCCACCCCTGATGATGGCCGCGAAAGGCACCTATGGCGGGCGGGACTGAGCCTGAACCCGGGGGAAGGAGGGGTCAGAGTCAGTATCCTGGGCTCTCAATTGGTCACAGAGTGGCCATTGATGTCCGCAAGGCCTTGGTGTCAGGGGCATGCGAGTGGAACAGCTGGGAAGACCTGTCCCCAAGGCCTCCACACCTGCTTGGTGAGGGCTGGAGTGAGGGTGCAAGGGCTGGATCCCAGCAGCCCCACCCTCCCAGCAACAGGAGGTCCTCGCCAGGCAGGGGGAGAGAGGGAGGGGCCCTCTGTCCTAACCTGTGCTGACTCCACACTGGGCCCTCCTGGGCACTGGAGCGTCTGTCCCAGCCTCTCCTGACACAAGGTGTCCAGCCTGTCTCTGGAGAAGCTGCTCTGGGGCCTGCTGTTTAAGCCCCTCCCTTGGGAAACGTGAGTGACTCTCCTGGTATCAGCCTGGCCCAGCCCTGGCCGTTGCAGCCATGTGGGGAGTGGCAATCTCTCTCTCTAACTCTGCCTTTCAAATAAAAAACAAACAAACAAACAAGAGGAAGAAGCGTGGAGAGGGGTCAGCCCGGGCTCCTTTTGGAATCAGCTCCGCTCCGCTCGTCTGGCGCTCGTCCGGCTCGCTCTGTGTCCGTCTGTGTCCGGGCCCAGCAGGCGCCCGCCACGGCTCCCTCTGCGTCCCCGAAGCTCCTTCCCCGGCACGTGGACTCCTGGCCTCCGTTTTGGGAAACCTGCGAGGAAGCCCCAGCCCCCGCTGGCCCAGGGGCGCCCAAGGCCCAGGCACCCGTGGGCCCTACCCCTCACCCACGGCGGACGCCCAGGCCTCGGAACAGCTGGGCAGAGCGCGATCCGGTCTTGGCTCCAGCCGTGGGCCTGGCGTGGACACGGGGGCGGTGAGCGCCCAGGGCGAGGCTTCCACAAGGGGTCCAGCCCCACGCCTCCCCTGCACACCAGGCTGTGCCAGCGGGTTCGCTGCTCGGCGCCTCAGAGGTGAGGTGCTCCCGGAGGCACTTGGCTCCAGGATTGGTGGTTTCCGCGGTTTTGCACACTGAGGGCGTCAGCCATTTCCTGTCTGTTGTCCCCTCCGACGCCCCGACGCCCCTCTGAGGCAGATGGACAGCAGAGTCCTATGCGAAAGATCAAGTCACCGCCCACCGAGGTGGGCAGCCCTGCAGGGTCAGCAGGCAGCGGGGGAGGAGCCGAGACGGGGACGCGGCTCGCTGGGGCTTCCTGTGGCCGTGGCACCCGCATCTTGCCTCACTCCACATCCGGGGCCCAGCACACACAGCCCAGCCGGCGTCGCCAACGCCGTTGGTAGAGTTCACCCTCGAAATCCAGGACGTTCTGTCGGGAGCTGACGACGAGACGGCCACAGACCATCAGCGGGGAGGGGGCTCAAGCGGACGCCGTGGCCACAGAACCCCTCCCAGGCCTTGTGCAGCCGCTCGCCCGCCGTGCCGCCCCGCCCGGCCCCGGCTGGCGCTGGCTGCACACACTTCTCCCCGGCTTGCAGGCAGGCTCCATGCTGGCCGGAGCGTGCCAGCGCCCGCATTCCAGTCATTTTCACGTCTGCGATATTATCACCCACAGCACAGGGGCCAGCGCTGATCACTGCCCGGCTGAGCCGCCGCCTGTCCCCAAGGCGGGACTAGCATCTTGCCGGGTGCCAGGGGCCTCCGGGGGGCCTGCCTGCGCCCCCCCCCCCACCTCGGGAAGAGCTGGCTCTGTCCTCCTGTCGTGTTTCCTTCATGGCGTGAACCCCCCGTGCGTCTGCCGTGCCAGAGTTTCCCGTGGTTTGACCCCGGGGCCCGTGGCAGCTTCCAGACCCTGCGCCGAGCTCGCGCCCTCGGGAACACAGGGGCGAGAGACGCAACTCCGCAGGGCCTTCTGCCCACGAACACGCGTGCACCGTGCCTGCCGACTGTGGCGCTGAGCCAGCGCCCGTGCAGAGCCCTTGCTGGGCGGGCGTGTGGGCAGCAGCGGTGAGCCCAGCCCAGGCCATGTTGCAAGATGCTCTCGGGACAGTGGCATCAATTGGGCCTCTCTGAGACCCAGCTGCTCTCCCCGTGGTCCTCTGCAAGGCAGGCTGCCTCCTCTCTCCCCTGCGTGCTGCCCGGCCGCTTGTCAGAGCCAGGGCTGGACCCTCGCTCCTGGACTCTGGGCTGGTTTGGTGGGATGGCCTGGGGCTGGGCCCGGAGGTCCCTGTACCGTCTCTGGGGGACACCTGTGGAGGCGGCGTGTCCTCCAGGCCCCCACCCAGACGCGGAGGCCCCCGAGCCCGTCTACACTAAGCACAGAGGCAGGTGCTGGTCTGTGGTGTGGGCTGAGCCACACACGGGCACCAAGTCACCCACGCTCATCTGGGAGCCCGTGCGCTGGCTCATTCCGGCCCCAGCAGCCCCAGGAAGCCTCCCCTGCAGCGCCCAGGACCCTGCCTCGCTCTGGCCCTCTCGGCCGGGACAGCAGCGCCCTGCCCGGCCTCCCCTGCCTGTACCCGGGTTCCTGCGTCCCTGCCCACAGGTGTGTCCTGGCGGCTGGCGGATGGGGAAGAACCTGGCTCCAGGTGTGCGTTCTCCTGGGAGTTAAGAAATCAAAGGGACCTGGAAGCTTCTGGAACAACAGCCACGTCGCTCAGGGGACAGCCTCGCGGACACCAGCCTGGCAAGCGGGGACGAGGAAGGGACAGTGACCCAGGCCACCTCACCAGCACTGGGATCCCCACGGTTCCCGCACGGCCTCCTACTCACGGACATCACTCTCGCAGAGCAGCCCTGGCCGCCCAGCGTCCTTCCCCGGAGCCCTGTCCCACGCACGGGCTCCACCTGCCTGACCCAGGCTCTCGCCTTCCGGCTCTGCCTCCGTGCCCTGGATGGCGGCACCGACTTCTCGCCATGGCGGCCTCCTGTCCTCTGCCGTCCAGGGTCTGCAGCTTCCCCTCGAAAGGGAGGGCTCAGGACGACGTGGCCCCAAGGTGCAGCTTGGCTGGTGCTCCCTGCCCCGCGGGTGCCCGTGGGCCCCAACCCGGTGACCCCCCGACGACAGCTGAGCCGCGAGCTCAACCCGAGAACAGATCAAGACAACGCTGCCTCTTTCCTTTAAACTGGAGCTCGCAGCTGGGCTTCTGGGAGGAGACGCTCTGCACCACCTTCCCCCCCACCCCCCACACACCGGGTCACTGGGCCACAGGAGGCTGAGCGGCAGCCCTGGCATCGGAGCTGAAGGAGGAGCTGGCGTGACGCCAGGGGTCACCCTGCAGGCGGGGCTGGCCCGGCCCCGGAGCTTTGCCCATGTCCCCTTTCCAAGGACACAGCGGGAGCTGCAATCTGTCGCGTTCTCCACCCAAGTGTGCGAGACTCGGGACGACAGATGGCCGCGGGGAGCAGGTGCCAGGCGGCCCCAAGGCCTCACAGAACAAGGGCACTGGCGGGCGGAACGCAGGGGTGTAGACTCCCGGCGGGGGCGCTGTCGCGCCTGCCCGACCCCGGCGCTGCTGGGACCCAAACGCCACCTCAGCAGCTGCAGACCTCGCACCCGCGGCCGCGCCCGAGACGCAGGGCATCTGCTGTCACTACGCCCTGGGATCCTCTCACCCCAGGAGGAGGCATTTAGGGCACACAGAATCACCCATCCAACCAACCGACAGACAGTTCCTGCTTACACGGATGAAGAGGGGGCAAGCGGGTGAGCGGGGTCAACCCCATGAAAGGAGCGGGTGCAGAGGCACGATGTCTAGCCAGCTCACGCCTGCCGGCTGAAGGCTTCCATGGTCTGCAGCCGTCATCCATGTCCGCGGGTCTGCGAGCGCAGTCACGGGGTGAGCAGCCAACGGCGCGTGCAGAGGGCCACGGGTCCCGCGTGCGGGAGGAAGAGCAGAGCGGGCGGTGGGAGGGGCAGATAAGACCCCCACACACACACCCCGGGCCGGCAGTGGTCTGGGAAACCCGATGTCTGACAGGGATGGACGCCAGCTCCAGGCTAGCCTCTGAAGCAGCGGTGATGGGCCCCGCCCCCACACTCGGGCCAGTTCCCTGGGTGGCAGCTCTGGGGCTCACGCCCTGCAAGGCTCGGCCATGTTTAGTCCAGTGCGAGCTGAGGTTGGAGCACACTGCTAAACATGCATCCACGCACGCACACGTGTATGCATACACGCTACATACATACCACACACACAGCACATGCACCGCCCCCCCCCACTTACAGGAACCCTGTGAGCTGCGCCTGGAGGCGGGCACCTGCACCCCTCTGCTCTGTGGGCTGCAGCCCAGCAAGGCCCCTGAGGACATGCACGCCCAGCAGGCCCTGCCCGTTGGCTGTTGGACCACAGCCGCTCCCGCTGCGGCGTCTGGAGCAGCCCTGACGGAGGAGGCCTGCCTGGACCGGCCGGGGCCTCACCCCACCGAGCAGCCGGGAGATGCGGGAGCAGCGCCTGGAGCGCCCACACGGGAACTTGGGGTGTGCGGCAGTTCCGGCCCCTGTGGCCCGGGAAGGAGCCCCGTGAGGTCAGGCCAGCCCACAGCCCCGGGGGAGGCCGGAGCTGGGCCTGCTGGTCAGCTTTCACAGGCACTGAGCAAGGTGCCCCTGTGAGAGTTCCTAAAATACAGTTTTATCCATCTATTTTCATTTATTTGAAATGTAGAGTGACAGAGAGAGAGAGAGAGAGGCCTTGTATCCACTGGTTCACGCCCCAAGTGCTCACAACAGCCAGGGCTGGGCCGGGGCAAAGCCAGGAGCCAGGAGCTCCATCCGGGTCTCCCACGGGGGTGCAGGGGCCCAAGCGTCAGGGTCACCAGCGGCCACCTCCCTGGGTGCTCACCAGCAGGAAGCTGCACGGGAGGTAGAGACGGGACGCAAACCCAGGTGCGTGGACGTGGTTAAGGCAGCGTCTTAGCCGCGAGCGACAGCGCCCCCTGCGCCGTGATGTGCGTGGAGAATCCGAAAGCACGGGGTCTTCAGAAAGTCAGAGGACTTAGCTAAAGCTCAGAGCTGTGAAACTGCCAACTCTTCTAACAACTTCACCGAGTTCAACAAATAAGACAGGAAGAGCGCCAAGATTTCGGGGGGGGGGGTTGGCTGTAGCGTGCGATGCTTCAGGCGTGATTATCCTTGTGGAGGTGGGGGTGTTTACAAATCTCACATCTGCCCCAAGAGTCCCCCCAGCACCTGCCAGTGTTGGATCCCCAGGAGGCGGCTGGTTCTGAATGGGGACAGAGGGCCACCCCAGGTGGGGGAGAGCGAAGACCCCCAGCCCCCAGCAGCCTTGACTCCTTATGATCTACGCGCCTTGACCTGTCAAGCAGTTGCGACAGCTCAGAGGGTTACGATGTGTTGTACCCATTTACTGATGTAAAACTGAGGCCTGGGGTAGCAGGGAAAGGGGCTGAGCCGTGTGCCTGCATCTGTGTGGTTCGACGACTCCATGCTCTCCCCCCAGCCCGTGTGGGGCCCCTCAACCTCCTAACTTCCAGGCCACTGAGCTCAAGGCTCACAAGAAGCGGGCTCCGTCTCCTGGAGCCCTGGTTGTGTGCATTTCTCCGTCTGTTCTCCCCGATGAAGGCCCACTTCTGATGGACTCAAGGACGAGTGCTCACAGCAGTCGTTACTAACCTCGCTGCGTCTCCACACGCTGCGCGGCAAAGCCGAGCCCACTGCCGCGCACAGACACCACCTTGCAAAGCAGAGAAGTGATGCTCCCAAGCCCGACAAGCAATTCTGAGTGCAACACCTGCTAATACCGTGATAATTGTTTGTTTGTGCCACCTTGGGAAGTGACATTTGCAGCCCTGGGCAGAGCTAACCCTGATGGATGTACGTGTGGCGAGGCTCCCCGCTGGTTCGTTATAAATGATTCACAAATAGGCAGAGTTGTGGCTGGGGCGGCATCCTGACAGCCTTCCCTGCCTCGAAATCTGCAGCCTCAGGGGTGGTGCAGGGCCTGCCTGGAGCAGGCTCCTCCCAATGGCTCCTCACCGGGCCTCTGACTGTTCTCCAAATGCAGCTGGTTCCCCAGTCGTAAGGGCAAAGTGGTTGAACGAGGCTGGTCTCTGGCAGAGTGAGCTTACTGTGCAGTCACCATCATCACCATCATCATCACCATCACCACCACCACCACCATCATCTCTACCATCACCACCACCACCATCACCACCATCATCACCATCACCATTACCATCACCATCACCATCATCACTACCATCACCATCACCACCATCACCATCACTACCACCACCATCATCATCACCATCATCACTACCATCACCATTACCATCACCATCATCACCACCATCACCATCACCACCATCACCATCACCACCATCACCATCACCATCACCACCACCACCATCACCGTCACCACCATCACCACCATCACCATCACCACCACCATCATCACCATCACCATTACCATCACCATCACCATCACCATCATCACCACCATCACCATCACCATCATTACTACCACCACCATCACCACCACCATCATCATCACCACCATCACCATCTCCATCATCATCACCGTCATCAGTCTTTCATCACCATCCTCATTGTCATCTATCAATCATTATCTCGTGTGGTTGCTGCTGGTCTTGTTCTCTTAATGAACGTTTCTGGAAGGCGTGGGTGACTCCCATCAGTACCTGAGACCCAACACAAGTTCTCTGTTGAAAACACTTGGGTAACCGGTGTGTTGCGGGTCACTGGTCGCACACCACTGGGGCTGGGGTACACTCTGGCTTCCTCTTCCCGCTTCAGCTGTTGGAGAAGAGGGTCAGCACCCAGTATCTGCAGATGCACCTGCAGCATGCCTGCGGGCACCCTCCCTTGATTCTCCACGTCGCTTCAACTCTGCACCCCACCTGCTGATGGACCAAGTATATTCATCGAGGGTAATGAAAACAATGCCAGTGACTTCTCTTCTGGTTGTTTCCTGGACTCCAGCTCTGCCAGGATCAAAGTCAGCATTAACTCAGATACCAAGGCCAGGGGCAGACAAGAGGAGCAGCCGAAGGGGGACGACCGTGGACACAGGTGCCTCAACGGCAGCAGGAGAGGGGAAGCGACCAGAGCAGGAGCCCTGGGTCCAGCAGCAGCTCGAGGCCACGGGGTGGCGGTGGCTGGGCAGGCCGGGGGCGGGGCCTAAACTCCTGCTCCTGGGGTCCCCTGCTCAGTGAGAGGAGAGCTTTGCTGAGCCCCACGAACACCTCAAGCTCCCCAGGTGCTCATCTGCTAACAGGAGCACCGACGGGCAGACACCGGGACAACCAGAGAAAGCAAACACAAGGCGCCCCAACCAAGAGCCACGGAGGGCAACCGAGAGGATGGGAAGCCCTGCAGGGCAGCAAGGGGCAGAAGCGAGGGCCCTGGAGCTGCAGGTAGAATGAGGGGAGGGCTGGCCGTCCCAGGGCCTGGGGGCCGGAGCAATGGGAACGCCACTTGTGGCACAGAGAAAGGCATGGCAGCGAGGAGCGACGCTGCTGCCACCGCAGAGCCCGAGTCACTCCGGGCCCAGAATACCCCAAGACAAGGCCAGGGAGAGCTCTCGGCCGAGGGGCACCCCTGCAGACCGGTGCTGCGTGAGCTCCAGCAGCACCCAAGGCAGGGCAGACCTCCGATAAGCATGGGTCCCTCGGCAGAGGTAGACACAGCCGTGACCACGGCACCTCCCCGGTGAGAGGCAGCAGCCAGGGCACCGTACACAGGGGAGCAGACGCCGCTCATGAGGACGAAGGAGAGGAGTGTAGCCAGGAACCCAGGCTCCGTGGACTGGGCTAGAACCCCAGGCTCTGTGGCTGTGGGCTCCGTGGAACCCGGGCCGCCTGTCCCCAGCACACACAGTGGCCAAGGGTGCTTTATAAAGAGGCCGAGGGGGCTCACAATTCTGCAGGTTCAAGGGTGTGTTGTCAGCATCTGCTTGGCTCTGGTGAGGGCCCTCTGGCTGCATCCCAGTGGGTGTGGTGGAGGGCGTCGTGCAGGGACACACACAGGAGAGGAGACCCCAGATCTAAGTGTGGACAGCTCTGGCTCGCTTGGGGCTGGGAGGGAGGACCTGTCTCAGGCCCATCCAGTGTCCTGTGGTTGCTGGGATCTCCCATGCATCACCCCTTGTTTGCCTCTATCTACCCAGAGATGAGCACAGCTGTCTCTGTGTCCAGACTCCCCCTAGCCATGTTGGCCCTCCAATATGCAAGCATTAACCAGTTACATTCACAAGGACCCCCTTTCCAAGTGAGCTCCTGTTCTAAAGTGTTGGGGCGAGGGATCCAGGGAGGGTACAGCTCACAGGAAAGCATCCGGCCCCAAACAAAGGGTGGATGATGAATGGATGGATGGATGGATGGGTGAGGGGAGAGTTGTCGAATGGATGGGCAGGCAGGTGGGTGGGTGAGTAGCTTGAGTGGATGGATGGACAGAGAGATGGCAGGTGGATGGGTGGATGTATGGATAGATGGAGATGCTGTGTGAAATGAGAACAGGACAGTCTGATTGGCCATGACCATCGGGCAGTGCAGAGCCTCTGAAATACTAGTCAGGGTTTGGATTCTCGGTTGTGAATGAGGATTTCTTACATAAGAAACAGAAAGCAAGAATGCAGCCACAGACCACCAGAGCTAGAACATGGCCACAGACCACCGGAGCTAGAACACGTCACAGACCACCGGAGCTAGAACACGGCACAGACCACCGGAGCTAGAACACGCCACAGGCCACCGGAGCTAGAACACGCCACAGACCACCGGAGCTAGAACACGGCCACAGACCACCAGAGCTAGAACACGCCACAGACCACCAGAGCTAGAACACGCCACAGACCACCAGAGCTAGAACACGGCCACAGACCACCAGAGCTAGAACACGGTCACAGACCACCGGAGCTAGAACACAGCCACAGACCACCAGAGCTAGAACACGCCACAGACCACCAGAGCTAGAACATGGCCACAGACCACCAGAGCTAGAACACGCCACAGACCACCAGAGCTAGAACACGCCACAGACCACCAGAGCTAGAACACGCCACAGACCACCAGAGCTAGAACACGGTCACAGACCACCGGAGCTAGCATATGGCCACAGACCACCGGAGCTAGAACACGTCACAGACCACCAGAGCTAGAACACGTCACAGACCACCGGAGCTAGAACACGGCACAGACCACCGGAGCTAGAACACGCCACAGGCCACCGGAGCTAGAACACGCCACAGACCACCGGAGCTAGAACACGGCCACAGACCACCAGAGCTAGAACACGGTCACAGACCACCAGAGCTAGAACACAGCCACAGACCACCAGAGCTAGAACACGGTCACAGACCACCAGAGCTAGAACACAGCCACAGACCACCAGAGCTAGAACACGCCACAGACCACCAGAGCTGGAACACGGCCACAGACCACCAGAGCTAGAACACGGCCACAGACCACCGGAGCTAGCATATGGCCACAGACCACCGGAGCTAGAACACGTCACAGACCACCAGAGCTAGAACACGTCACAGACCACCGGAGCTAGAACACGTCACAGACCACCAGAGCTAGAACACGGCACAGACCACCGGAGCTAGAACACGTCACAGACCACCAGAGCTAGAACACGGCCACAGACCACCAGAGCTAGAACACGGCCACAGACCACCGGAGCTAGCATATGGCCACAGACCACCGGAGCTAGGCACCTAGACCTGCTGGTGGGGACAGAGCCCATGGCAAGCCCAGCCCTGCCCTGTCTCCATCTGCCGAGCCACCAGGAGCCTGCAGGAGGACCCCTGGGCAGGGCTCCATGCCAGGGACTCCTGTCCCCACTCACAGCAAGTCCCACTTCACTCTTCACAAACCAGGCTGAGCAGGCACCCCTGGATGCCGGCCCCCAGTGAACACCACCCCAAGGCCTCACTGTGCCAGGCAGCCCTTAGTCCCCAAGCACAGTGAGATCTGCCCCGATGGTGGGGACAGCCACTGGCTGGGCAGGGCGCGCCCAGCGGGACAGCCTGAGCTCCGCTCACCCCAGCCCCCAGAAAGGCTGCCTTGCAGGTTTTAATTGAATGTTTTCGGATTTTGTACACGAGCCCGGAGGCAATGCGCTCTCAGAGGGTACGATTCTACAAATTGGGGGAAAAATAAAACCAAATCCATGGAAGCATTTCTCGCTCTCTCCCTCTTTTCATTATGCTTTGTGACAACACAAGGGTGACTGCACTCAGCTGGAGACAGTCGGGGACTTTCCTGCAGACCGAGAGTCCTGGGGGCCTGGCTGCTGCCCATCCAGTGTCAGGACTCACAAGGACACAGGGTCCACTATGTCCACGCGTGACTGCAACCAGGACCCAGCACTGCTGACTCTGCCTTCTCACGGCACACCCACCTTTCCCATGGCCCTTACAGACTTGCTGTATTTGTTATATGGGAGCCATGGAAAGATATACAGATGGAGAGATGGCAGGTGGATGGGCAGTGGATGGATGCACAGATGACACACAGTGGATGGATGGATGGATGGATGGTAGACAGATTGCAGGTGAATGGATAGATGGATAAATGGATGGCCAGATGGCAGATGGATGGGTGTGTTGATGGATGGATGGATGGATGGATGGATGGATGGATAGGTGTGTTGATGGATGGATGGACGGAAGGCAGGTGGATGGGTGGATGGATGGAGGTGGATGGATGGATGGACAAACGGCAGGTGGGTGGGTGAATCGATGGATGGAGGTGGATATGTGGATGACTGCATGATGAATGGATGGATGGATGGATGGATGGGTGAGGGGAGAGTTGTCGAATGGATGGACAGGCAGGTGGGTGGGTGAGTAGCTTGAGTGGATGGATGGACAGAGAGATGGCAGGTGGATGGGTGGATATATGGATAGATGGAGATGCTGTGTGAAATGAGAACAGGACAGTCTGATTGGCCATGACCATCGGGCAGTGCAGAGCCTCTGAAATACTAGTCAGGGTTTGGATTCTCCGTGAGCAGGACCACAGCTGCATTTTCCCAAGGAGAAGGACTGACTTTTCAGGCTGAAGACCACCATTGAGGCGAATTCGCCAAACTCTGGTCTCCATTCACTGCCTTGCTCGTCAGCACCGCAGTAGAGAAGGTGTGTCTCCAGTCAGGGGTGACAACTAAGAAGAGGAGCGAGCCCGGAGCCGAGAGTCTGGCTATGGGAGAGACAGAGACAAAGCACCAACCAGCGGCCACGTGAAGTCACTCAGTCAGGATGCCACACAGAAAGGGCAGCTGAGTGGATCTGAGGAGGCCACTGCCACTGCAGGAAGGTACTGGAGGTGCCCAGTTGAATGACATCCACTCACCCATCCATCACTCGTCCACAAGTCCACCCATGCACCCATTCGCCCATGCACCCATGCACCCATCTACCCATCCACCCATCCACCCATCCATCCATGCACCCATGTACCCATCCATCCACCCATCTACCCATCCACCCATCACCCATCCACAGGTCCACCCATGCACCCATCCACCCATCATCCACCCATCTACCCATCTACCCATCCATCCATCATCCACCTATCCATCCATCCACCCATCTACCCATCCACCCATCACCCGTCCACAAGTCCACCCATGCACCCATCCATCCATCATCCCCCATCTCCCAATCCATCTATCATCCCCCACCCCCCATCCGCCTTCCCTCACCTGTCTGTCATCCTTCCTTCCTAATGTATTTTTGACGCCTCTAACGCACACTGCAGTTAGGGATCAGGGTCCCAGCCAGGAAAATCAGAAGGAAATCGGAAGGTGACTTTTACCGGAAGACAGAGGAAATTGCAGAGACAGGCTGGTGGGCGGTGTGTCAGAAGCACCCAGGGCTGTGACGACAAAGCGGACAGTGTGAGAAACAGGAAGCAAGAGCGTGGCTTCCGGTCCCATCAGGAACGGCGCACCCTGACCGCAAAGTCTTCGTGCCGGAACCAAACCGGCGACGCTCCGGCTTGCCGCTCGGTGCTCGGTGCCACAGGGAACAGGTGCCCCTTTCCCCGCGCCCGGGGCCAGGGGGCCAGGGTTCCGCGCTCGGCTCTTTACTAAGCCCTCTCTGCCCCACATGGGGCTTCGGGGTCATGGCGCTCGGCCTCAGCCTCGCCCAGCCTCACCCAGTAAGCGCTGAGCACGCTCCTGTGTCCTGTGTGAGGAGCTCACGTGCAGGCTGATTGGCACCAGCATCTGGATTTTTCTAAAGATTTGTTTATTTGATCAGAATTACAGGAGAGGGAAACAGAGAGAGAGAGAGGTCTCCCTCCGCTCGTCCACTCCCCAGTGGCCACAACAGCCAGGACTGAGCCAGGCCGAAGCCAGGAGCCAGGAGCTTCCTCCGCGTCTCCCACGCGGGTGCAGGGGCCCGAGCACTGGGGCCGTCGTCCACTGCTCTCCCAGGCCACAGAGAGAGCTGGATCGGAAGTGGAGCAGCCGGGACTGGAATCGGAGCCCAGCTAGGAGGTCGGCACCGCGGGCCGCAGCTTTACCCACCATGCCACAGCGCCGGCCCCAACCTCTGGATTCTCACTCGTCGGTGGTCAGAGACATCCTGAGGCTGCAGTGTGTGAGGGGTGCGTAGCCACGCTCCATCCAAACCCCTGTGTCCGTCCTGGCCTTGCCGGGCATCCTGCCAAAGGCTGGAACACGAGCAAGTGGACAGGCAGGGTCCACGAGGAAGGGGGGGGGCAGCCAGCGACAAGGCCACCTCGCCGTGGTCTGTCAGTGAGCCGCTGCGCGGCCGCCAGCACCTCCATAAAGTCTGTCATGGAACAAGAGCGTTCCCGTCATTCTGAGTGAGAACGCGGGTCCTCGGGCTGTGCAGCTGCAGGGGAGCCATGCAGGGACGGCCAGGGCTGAGGCGTCCACTCCCGGCACCGCCCCTTGGCCACGAGCAAGGTCCACACCCAGCGCACGCATCAGGGCATGCCCAAACACTCGATGGAGCAGCAACTCAGCCTAGCACTCAAACCACGTTCCTGGCTCCGCTCCTGCCCAGGCAAACTCCGGAGGCAGCGGTCATGGCTCAGGGGTCGGGCATCCGGGGCAGTGCATGGGAGACCCCCGCCTGCCTATCCAATCCATTAATTGTATTAGAAAGTTGCAGGAATGTGGCCAGCGCCTTGGCTCAACAGGCTAATCCTCTGCCTTGCAGCACCGGCACCCTGGGTTCTAGTCCCGGTCGGGCGCCGGATTCTGTCCCGGTTGCTCCTCTTCCAGGCCAGCTCTCTGCTGTGGCCCGGGAGTGCAGTGGAGGATGGCCCAGGTGCTTGAGCCCTGCACCCCATGGGAGACCAGGAGAAGCACCTGGCTCCTGGCTTCGGATCAGCACGGTGCGCCAGCCGCAGCGGCCATTGGAGGGTGAACCAACGGCAAAGGAAGACCTTTCTCTCTGTCTCTCTCTCTCACTGTCCACTCTGCCTGTCAAAAAAAAAAAAAAAGAAAGAAATAAAAAAGTCGCAGGGATATTTCTGCGGCTCTCTGCATAATGCAAATGGCGGTGCACACACACGCACACATGTCTGCACATGTGACACACACATGGTCACGGAACCCCCAGCCGAGGGAAGCCGAGCTCCCTGAACCTTGCCACTGTCACTGCCCCCCACCTGATCCCTGAGCTGAGAGATGAGGCCGGAGCTGCCGCTGGCATTGGGAGCCTGTGACAGGTGTGGCCCCAGAGCCGGCCCTGGACACCTGGCACAGACGCGAACCTGTGTGCTCAGCTGGGCAGAGAAAACCTGTGACATCACGGAGCTGAGAACGGACAGTGAGACGCTGTAACTCGCTGCCAAGAGAGACTCCAGGACGTGCTCCAGTGGGGGTCGGGGGAGGGGACCCTCCCTGAGCTGCTCCCACCCGGCCCCTCCCCCAGCCTCCTCTGGGCCCCTGCCTGCAGCCCCTGCCCCACCCTGCCTTCCCGGGCAGGCCACCCCAGGCCGCCCCCATCACCACGGGAACCCCTAGGCCCCCGCCCCCGCCCCCACCTCCATGTTCATCACCGCCGTCCGACTGGCTCAGTTCCCGAGGCTCAGCCCCACCCGCCCAGAGATGAGGTCTCTCACAGGCGAGGCCCCCACCCACTGCCCCCTGGAGGGTGGACAGGCAGAGCTGGAGGGGGTGGGCTCACGGGGCCACGGGTGATGCCAGGGAGGGGGAGGTGTCCCTGTGTCCATCACACCCCGAGGGGACAGGGGTGAGCAGGGCACAGCCTTCCATGAATGGGCCTCGGGGCTCCCCAGGGCAGGGGTCCCGGCCCCGCCCAGGCCTGTGAGGAGCTCCTGGGGCGGGCTTGGACCCGGTCCCCTCCCTCCGTTCACAAGCAGCCCCAGCCGTGGGAGGGGACCCGTGGAAAGCCTAGCAGCTGTCTTGGATGCAGCCCCAGGTCATCCGCTGGGGAGGGAAGAAGGTTCTAGAAGAGGCCAGAGCAGCCCCACTGCCGCCGCTGGAGGTCGCCGTGCACCAGGCCCCAGGGCGGGCGGCCGCGGCTCCCAGGCCTGCGGGCCGCCTGCCCTGGGCCGGACGCCCGGGGATTATCCAGCCCAGAGAGCCTGGCGGGGGCTGTGGGCTTGGCAGGGCCTGAAAAGAAAGGCTGGTTGTTATTCCCCTCGTGTGTTGAGAAATCTCTATAAAGTTTTACAGGCGCAAGCGTACAAGGGCTTTTTATTGGTTCAGCATTCTTGCCTGCTCGCCTGGTCCCCTCCGAGCCCGGGCTGTCTCTGCGAGCCCCACTGGGGGACCCTGGGGACCCCCCCACCTATCTGGCTCCTCCGGGAGCAGCAGCCAGGCCCTGGCTCGGGTGCGAGACACAGAGCAGGGACGCAGGCATTTGTTTCCGGGGGGGAGGGAGGAGCTGAGCAGGAAAGTGCAAACCCAGGAAACCCAGGAGCAGATGGCGCCAACACGCAGGTCCTGGCCGGCCACCCACCGGAGCTCCAGCGCAGAGCAGCCCCACTGCCCCCCCCCCCGTGGCTCAGCTGGGATGAGGCTGGGGCCCCAGCCGGGGAGGTCCTGGACAGGGACACTCTGGGGGGTGGACCAGAGGAGAGGGGGCCCCCACAGAGGACTGCAGGGGCCCAGGGCTGGCTGGCAGGGAGCAGGGCACCCCAGGCGTGAGGGAGAAGAAGCCGGCTGAGTCTGGAGTTTCTGTGATGCGAGCGGCGTCCTGGAGGAGGTGAGCACACCCACACTGGCAGGGCTGGGCGGGGCCAGGGCTGGGGTCTCCATGGGGAGCCTGGGGCGCTCCTGGAGGCTTGGGGCCAGGAGAGGGCGCTGTCCCCTCTACTTCTTCCAGGGGGCCCAGCGGCAGGTGCAGCGGTCAGGTCACGGATGCCGCCCACTGAGCCAGGAACGGGCAGGCCCGGGCCAGGCTGGGCTGACCCCACGGCTTCTCTCCCCGCCCCCGGAGCACAGCTGGTCGACCCCGGGGGGGTTTCTCACAGCCATTAGGATCCAGGCCGGAGCCAGAGGATGCTTCAGCGGCAGCCGACCTGGGAAGCGTGTGGGATCTGCAGGAGGCCACACCAGGGCGCGGCGATGGGCAGGCAGGGGACACTCTTTCCAGTGAGGGTCAAGGCGTCGGTCGGGAAGGAGGGAGGGCAGCAGGCAGGTGCTCCACAGGGAACCTGGACCGGCAGCAGCGTCTCTGCCCTCCACAGGCCCGGGGCCTGTTAAAACAAGTCACATCCACCTCCATCTTGAACCCCCAAGCAGCTCGGGGTCGTCACTCCTGGGCTCACAGCCAGGAACGAAGCAGGCGGAATAAAAACGCACAGCCTCGCCGGGAGCCCCCGAGCACTGAGGACCCAGGGCGGGCTCGCTGGACGGCCAGGGCCAGGCAGGGCAGACGGGAGTGTGCTGCAGAGTGGGAGCCCTGGGCCAGGGTTCTGTGGGTTTTACCTCCAGGAGCCCTGGGGCTGCAGGTGCAGGTGAGAAGCAGGTGGAGGCTCTGCTGGGGGGCCAGCTCCTACGGCGACGGAACGTGTGGCCAGGCCCACGCTGGCCAGGCAGAAGGCGCACGGCCCGCGGTCAGGGCTATGAGCCACCGCTCTCAACACAGGACGCTCTGGGCAGGGGTGGGTCGACGGGATGTGACCCCGCGGTAAGCCAGGGAGGGGCCGCACACACGACTTTGCAGAGTCCCAGGCTGTGAAAAACAGATCGAGGCCATGAGACACTGAGCAACTCTGTTTAAGAAGCAGCTCAGGCCGGCACCATGGCTCACTAGGCTAATCCTCCGCCTATGGCGCCAGCACCCCGGGTTCTAGTCCCGGTTGGGGCGCCAGTTTCTGTCCTGGTTGCTCCTCTTCCAGGCCAACTCTCTGCTGTGGCCTTGGGCCATGCACCCCATGGGAGACAAGGAGGAAGCACCTGGCTCCTGGCTTCGGATCGGCGCAGCGTGCCAGCCCCAACGCGCCAGCCGTAGTGGCCACTTGGGGGGTGAACCAATGGAAAAGGGAAGACCTTTCTGTCGCTCTCTCTCTCTCTCTCTCTCTCTCTCTCTCTCTGTCAAAAAAAAAAAAAAAAAAAGAAAGAAGCAGCTCAGAGGGAACCCCAAGGGACAGCCAGGCAGGGGGAGGGGAGACCCAGGGGCGGGCTCGCAGGGGTGACCAAGGAAAAGGCACAGATGCCAAGCCCTGAAGGAGGACGAGACAGCGAGTTCGAGGATGCGCAGCAGCGGCAGAAACAGATATGCAAATACGCGGCAGGGGGGCCCGAGAGCTGTGGGCGGCCGCAGGGCCAGGCATGTGCACCGGGAGGGCAGGGAGGTGAGAACCACCTGCTGAGCCGCTGTGACCCACATCCCGCGCCACAGCGCCCGGGCTCAAGTCTGCAGTTGGTCGCTCACTCCCCAATCCCGGCTTCCTGCTGATGTCCACGCTCAGAGGCAGCGCCCGGTGATGACCCGTCCTTGGGCCTCCATCGCCCACGTGGGAAACCCTCACGGAGCTCCAGCCTCAGTCCTGGCTCAGGTGCAGTCCAGCCCTGGCTGCCGCAGGGATTTGGGGAGCAAACCAGCAGACGGGAGGTCTCTCTCTCTGCCAGGCTGTCTGCCTCTGTCTGCCTTCCCGCTAAGTAAGTAACTACACACAAAAGAGATATTGGAGGGAATCCTGGCTCAGAACTTTTCCCAAGTGGTGACAGGCACCAAACCCCAGGAGAGAAGGCCCACACTTCCCTCCCCGCACTTCCTGGAATGAAGAGTCCTTGTCAAGGTCCCCGCAGGCGCCTGAAGGTCGACCAGTGAGGATCAGACCCGCCTCAACCCTTAACCCCCACGCCCTGCATCTGTAAAAGGAGCCCCCCCAACCTCTGGCGCGCGACTTCCCCAGCCAGCCCCGCTCTGTCGCTCTGTCGGGACCTGGGAACCTCGCCCGGGAGCAGAATCCCAATAAAGGCCTGTGAATTGGCTCATTTGGCTGGGAAGATTTGTTATGCGCTGGACACCTTGCACACAGGTGCAGGGAGCTCGGAGAACGGCACTCAGGGCGACGGGCACACGGTGAGCTCAGCACACAGACGAGCAGGGGTGGAGCCGGAGCAAGCTCAGGGCAGACGGAGCCTCCTGACGCTGCAGCAGCCACAGAGCAAGGGCCGCACCAGACTCCACCTCCATGGTGGTGCACACAGCAGGGGCTGAGAGCCAGGGAGTGCAGGTGTGGACAGCAAACCTGGCAGCTTGGCCGTCCGTGGGCAGAACACACAGCCCCCAAACGCTTTCTCACACAAACCAAAGCTGAGGGCACTGGGAGTCACCCCGTCTTCCCTTTCCACACATGGTGAGGGGGAGAGTGACCGCAGTGGAGGAAAATCGTGCATTTTCTCATCCGTAATCTGTGCAGGAACGTGACAGTAGCAACCACTTGTTAGGTATGGCAGGTAGAAGATGAGGAACCAGCAGCCATCTTGCACAGAGCGGGAGGCGGGAATGAGGAACTGGCGGCCATCTTGCACAGAGCGGCCATCTTGCACAGAACCGGCGGACATCTTGTGGAGGCGGGAATGAGGAACTGGCGGCCATCTTGTGGAGAGCAGGAGGTAGGGATCTGGACTGCTCACTGCTAAGGCCCCTGTCCCACCCAGGAAGCATCGCCGTGTGCCAGGCAGGTGGACTCAGAGCCGTAGTAAGCAAACATTAGATACACTGATTTTTTTGAACAGCAATGGCATCACTAACACAGGACAGGAAGTGGAATCCAGAAAATGCCCAATAGCAGCCAGCAGAGGCAGGGACGAGGCTAGATCTGTGGGCAGGAGACTGTGGGGCACAGTGGGTACCGCTGAGCTGTGCTGAGTGCCCTGGGGGGAGTGGGGGAGCGCGGGACGAGGACAGCAGGAGGCAGCCAGGCAACGGCTCTTCAGCAGGTCGTGGACAACTAGAGCCGAGGTGTGCACTGGGCACAACATAACTTTCCACACATGACTTTCTTCTAACACGTGTTTTCTGTGGAGTTGCTGAAGTTCCTGGTACGCTGTCCACAAGAAATCCACTTCATATGCAGACATCTGTCTGTCTTACGTGTATCTGTATCTATGCATAGACGGATAGGTGCGTAGATGGATAGGTGCGTAAACGGATTGGTGCGTAGACAGATAGGGGCGTAGATGGATAGGTGCGTAGACGGATTGGTGCGTAGACGGATAGGTGCGTAGATGGATTGGTGCGTAGACGGATAGGTGCGTAGACGAACAGAGGAAAGCACCCCCTCCTGATACTGACCCAGACAGCTCCAGCAGCTGTAGCAATTTCAGGCAAAGCAAACCTTAGAACAGCAAACATTTTCAGAGATAGAGAGAGCCATCACACGATGACAAAGGGACAATTGTCCAGGTGCGTGAGAATCCTCAAAGTGTGCGACCGAGAGGGGGCAGTGTTCACCCCCTGTGAGTGTGATGGACGTAATTGAGTTGGTGCGTGGTGTCCCCGCCCCCTTTGGGTGACAGCCATGACAGAGGGGGCAGTGTTCCCACCCCACGTGAGTGATGGATAGTGAGGAGTTAGGGGGCGGTACCCACGCTCCCATGGGTGACAGACACTCACAGAGGACCTGGTTGAGCCAAGCGGCCGATCCGTCCACCTGCTGAAACTGACATTTGTGAAAGGCTTCTCCTTACAACAGGCGGAACCACACTCATCTCAAGCTCACACGACCCATTAACCGAGAGAGGCCTCTGGGCCCCGAAGCACAGCGGACGCAACCCGAAAGCTGGCAGATCACAGCAGCATGCTCCCGACCACGGTGGACTTGGGCTGCAAGTCCGGAGCAGGAGGCCAGCCAGGAAGTCCCAAAGCATCAGAACGAACGGCGCATGGCGGGCTAGCGCACGGATAGTTCTGGAGGAAGTGACAGTACAAGCGATCGAAACACGGGGTTGGGGGGAGGGTTACAGCACCCAACACACACAAGCCCATCTAAAATCAATCCTCTAAGCCCCGCTTCAGAAAGCCCTAAAGAGCAGTGCAGACTAAAACACAAGACTCAGGAGAACCAGAGCAGAAGCCGAGGAAGCGAAGATCAGAAGTCAGTGGAGGCAGCCGCGGGGCCGACGCCTGGCCTTTGGGGCGGGCTGATGGAGCAATGCAGACAGACGGACAGACACCGGCGGGTCAGGGATGAAGGAAGGCCTTCGCTACCCACTCCCTGGTGCTGCACAGACAGCATGGCAGTTCTGAGCCACTCTGCCCACGGCTCACTGCCAACTCAGGATCCTCACCACTCTCCAGTACAGTGCCGGCGTCCTAGCTAACGCCACGCGGCAAGACAAAGGACAGGAGAGGGGAGAAATGAAATGCTCCTTGTTTCCTGAGGACCTGGTTCTACAGGCAATCCTGCAGAAGCACAGTCACACACCTGCACACCCAGGCACACACACCGCCACACACACAGTCACACACCTGCACACCCAGGCACACACACCGCCACACACAGTCACACACCTGCACACCCAGGTACACACACCGCCACACACAGTCACACACCTGCACACCCAGGCACACACACCATCACACACACAGCCACACACCTGCACACCCAGGCACACACACCGCCACACACACAATCACACACCTGCACACCCAGGCACACACACCGCCACACAGTCACACACCTGCACACCCAGGTACACACACACCGCCACACACAGCCACACACCTGCACACCCAGGTACACACACCATCACACACAGTCACACACCTGCACACCCAGGCACACACACCGCCACACACAGCCACACACCTGCACTCCCAGGCACACACACTGCCACACACACAGTCACACACCTGCACTCCCCGGTACACACACAGCTACACACATCCTCACATGCACACACACTGCCACACACACACACACCTGCACACCCAGGCACACACACCATCACACACACAGCCACACACCTGCACACCCAGGCACACACACCGCCACACACAGTCACACACCTGCACACCCAGGTACACACACCACCACACACAGTCACACACCTGCACACCCAGGCACACACACCGCCACACACAGTCACACACCTGCACACCCAGGCACACACACCGCCACACACAGTCACACACCTGCACACCCAGGCACACACACCGCCACATACACAGTCACAAACCTGCACACCCAGGCACACACACAGCTACACACATCCTCACATGCACACACACTGTCACATGCACACACAGTCGTACACTCATTCACACACACATCCTCACAATCACTCCACACACAGTCACACACTCATACACAGCCTCACACACACATTCACATACACTCCTACAGTCACATATAGACACACACTGTCACACAATCACACATGCTCACACACCTGCACACCCAGTCACACACACACAGCCACACACGGCCTCACATGCACACATGCACACACAGTCACATACAGTCCTATACTCGCACACACAGTCATGCACTCATGTACACAGTCACATACATCCTCACATGCAATCACCCACACACACATTCACATACACTCACACAGCCACATACACACACAGTCACACCATCACACATACACACATTCACACAAAGCTTGCACGCTCATACACATAAGCACACACTCATGCAGTCACACTCACTGTGGCACACACACAGCTACACACTCATATACACGCATAGCCTGCACACTCACACACACTCGTGCACTCACACACACTCGTGCACGCACGTGCACACAAGCCCTGGAACTGCGAGTAACAGCGCGGGTACAAGCGCAGGACCCGGAAGCCGGGGTGCCTCCTGCGACATCAGCAGTCAGCAGTCTGCAGCGCGGCGCCCACTGAGCAGGCCCCCAGCTCAACCCCAGCTACTCGAACAAGACAGGGCAGGCTTCGTGTGGGGAGCGAAGCCCGAGGGAAGAGGTCATGCCTGTCAGGGCGAACAGAAGCTCCAAGGACGCGCATCCTGCGTCCCCGAGTGCCGCGCGCCGTCGCCTGGACGTCGGTAACCAGCTCCGAGGTCTCACGGAAAAGCAGAGGCCGGGATCCGCAGCACAGCTGGAAGGCGTCACCCCGGAACGAGTCCAGACAGCGCGATCCCAGCTCGGTGTCCACTGAGAACCGGAACTGCAGAGACAGTGAGAGCCAGCGGCAGCCAGAACTCTGAGGCGGGGGCCGGCGCTGCGGTGTAGTGGGTGAAGCCACCACCTGCAGTGCCGGTATCCCATATGGACGCTGGTTCGAGTCCCGGCTGCTCCGCTTCCGATCCAGCTCTCTGCTGTGGCCTGGGAAAACAGTAGACGATGGCCCCAGTGCTTGGGCCCCTGCACCCGCATGGGAGACCCAGAAGAAGCTCCTGGCTCCTGGCTTTGGATTGGCCCAGCTGCAGCCATTGGGGGAGTGAGCCAGTGGATGGAAGATTCTCTCTCTCTCTCTCTCTCTCTCTCTCTCTCTCTGTAACTCTTTCAAATAAACAAACAAATAAATAAGCCGTGCGGTGTGGCCTGGAGAGACGAGCGGGTGGAGCTCCCCAGCCCGGCCCAGCACCGTGGCGCATTTGCTTAAACCCGGGAACTGTACGATGCCAGAGCGATCCGCGCTGCAAAGCCTGGCCCTCACGATTCTCTACCGATGCGGCCGTGTTCACTGTAGCAAGCGGAGCAGGTGAAGGCGCTGTGTTCATAACGTCTGCAGGGCAGGGGCCCTGAGGGATCTCCGCGCTGTGCCGTCTGCTCAACATTGCTGTAAATCCAGAAATTAAGTCTGTTCATTTAGAATGCTCACCGAGAACCGTGTCAGGTTCACAGTTAGATCTCTCCAGCCGCTCCCTTTCATGGCTCGTGCCCGTGGAGGGGACAGCAGAGCCCGTCAGCACCCTGGCCCTGCACAGAGCTCAGCACGGAGGCCGGGAAGACCACCTGGACGCCGGCACCGGCTCGCGGGGGAGGGGGGCTCACTGGGAGCCGGTGGACCCCAGCCACTCGCTGCCTTGGCATTGCCCGCGCTCTCGCGACATCCCGTTCACCGCGGTGCCAGCAGATCTGCAACTCAGGTTTGCAACTGCAGACGCGGCAGGAGCGGACACTGGCGCGGAACCTGGGTCTCATTCTAGGTGCCCTGAAAACCCTTGGATAACCAAGGGGAGAACGAAACACCACTCTGGGTGCTGGCGCTGTGGGGTAGCTGGTAAGACCACAGCCTGCAGCAGCTGCATTCCATGTGGGCGCCGGTTCAAGTCCCAGCTGCTCCACTTCTGACCCAGATCCCTGCTGTGGCCTGGGAAGGCAGTGGAGGACAGCCCACGTGCTTGGGCCCCTGCACCCACATGGGGGCCCAGGCGGAGCTCCTGGCTCCTGGCTTCAGCCTGGCCCAGCCCTGGGTGTTGCAGCCATCTGGGGAGTGAACCAGTGCATGGAAGACCCCTTTCTCCCTCTCCCTCTCCCTCTCCCTCTCCCTCTCCCTCTCCCTCTCCCTCTCCCTCTCCCTCTCCCTCTCCCTCTCCCTCTCCTTCTCTCTCCGTCTCTCTCCCTCTCCCTCTCCCTCTCCCTCTCCCTCTCCCTCTCCCTCTCCCTCTCCCTCTCCCTCTCCCTCTCCCTCCCTCCCTCTCCCTCTCCCTCTCTCCTCTTCTCAAGACATCACTTCGGCTGCTCTAGGGTCAAGCAATTGAGAGAGCGAGAGTGGACACAGATTCGAGGGTCAAATCCATTGTGACGCTGGATGTGACCCAACTCAGGTGTAGAAATGGAGAAGGGAGGGGGAGAATGGCTCTGGATCATTCCAGCGGAAAAGTTGAGTCGCCTGATCAAGCACTGCAGGAGCCCGCAGAGCGGGGAAGACCCTCGTGAGGATGCCTGGGATTCGCCTGGAACAGTCGGGAGATGGTGCGTTTGACGAACACGGAGAAGATGCCACTAGAAAACGCACGAACCCCCGGCACTGGGCGCCCCGTTCTGTTCCTGTTGAGATGTGTGTTTTACAGGCGTGGGGATACGTACGGCAGCTGCTCGGTGGAGAACTGGAGGCTCAGAGACACGATTGTCGGCCGCTCCGACCTGCGCACAGCGATTAGAGCGGGAGCAGCAGAGGGGGAGGGCACACCCCCCCAAAGGCAGCACACAAATCGGAAGGGAGCGGCGGCCCCAAACCACAAAGGAGAAGTCTGACAGGGAGGAGGGGACCGGCCGGATCCAACGCTGCCCCACAGGAACACGTAAGAGCAGGGGCGCGCTCTGGGGTTCAGGCGACGAGAGGACTCCGTAGCGACTGTCACGAGACCCACGGTGGTGAGGCAGAGAGGAGGGCGGGGGCAGGAGGAAATAGTGACGATAAACCAGCGGAGCCCGGGATGGTCGAGTGGTAGAGGGTGGGCAGGGTCGGACAGTCAGCCATGGATGAAGTGTGAGTGAGAGCACAGCTCACGGGAGACCCGGGTGAGAGTGGAACTAGCGGTGGGCAGCTCCGCAGAGACCGGGTGAAGAGGGGAGGGTGAGGGTGGGCCACAGCGGTGAACAGATGGACGCCTGGGGCATGGGGGGATGGGTGGGGGGATGGGGGGATGGGGGGATGAGTGGGTTGATGGGTGGATGGGGGATGGGTGGGTGGATGGGTGGATGGGGGGATGGGTGGGTGGATGGGGGGATGGGGGGATGGGAGATGGGTGGGGGGATGGGGGATGGGGGGATGGATGGGGGATGGGTGGGTGGATGGGGGGATGGGGGGATGAGTAGGTGGATGGAGGGATGAGTAGGTGGATGGGGGATGGATGGGTGGATGGGTGGATGGGGGATGGATGGGTGGATGGGGGGATAGGTGGGTGAATGGGTGGGTGGGTGGATGGGGGGATGGGGGGATAGGTGGGTGAATGGGTGGGTGGGTGGATGGGGGATGGGTGGGTGGGTGGAAGGAGGAGGTAACTGACTGATTAACTGAGTAATAAACATTATTTTGAAGGTGGTATCAGATGAAGAGGAGTTGAACAGGAACTTGACGGAGTGAGCTGCCTGTCCTCTGGTGGAATGAAAGGCGCCCCTGCCAAGTCCAGAAACACTTCCGTGGGTTGGGGACGACTCGACTCAGAGAGGATGAAGAGAGGAGACTTCGGGACAACTGCCACGCGGCTCCTACCGCGGGGCTCAGAAGGGGGTGTGTCTTTGGGGACCCTGTACGATCAGTGCAACTCGGACTCCTCAAAGCCAAACCACACTGTTCTCTCCAACAGCTGCGGAATCTCAGGGCTACATGGACCTCGCTCCAGGGCCCCCGGGCTCTCCTTTCTCCACACTAACTTCACTCAGCACAATCTTAACAGGGCGCATTCCCCCCAAGAGAGTGAGATTGATCCTTGATGGACAGGTATACTTTATATACCGTCACTGTTTGTGGCCCCCGATCCGGGTGGGGATGTCATCACGCTTGTGGTATGCGAGGGCAGTCAGGGAGCATGGGGTGATCAGGGAACAAAGTGTCCCAAAGCACTTCGTGGGGTCAGGGACAGATCCGTTACAGGCAGACTTCCCCCACGTGACGTCAGGGTTCTGTCCACACAGGGTGTCAGCTCAGGTGAGGGGGATCGTCTTTCCCAGAGCTGAGCAGCTGTGGCTCGTCCCCGTCACGGCGTCCCTGGGCAGCCAGGGCTCACTCACAAAACCAGTGCTCTAACAAAGTCTGTTAATTGTGATTCACTTAGTTTTTGATTTTGTGAAAATTCATGTATCTTTGCTTTAAGATTTAGTGGTTTTGGTCTGGGTATAGAACCTTAAAATTGCAATTCTTTTCCTTTTTTTTTTTTATTGGCTGGCGCCGTGGCTCACTAGGCTAATCCTCTGCCTTCGGCGCCGGCACCCTGGGTTCTAGTCCCGGTCGGGGCGCCGGATTCTGTCCCGGTTGCCCCTCTTCCAGGCCAGCCCTCTGCTGTGGCCCGGGAGTGCAGTGGAGGATGGCCCAGGTGCTTGGGCCCTGCACCCCATGGGAGACCAGGAGAAGCACCTGGCTCCTGCCATCGGATCAGCACAGCGTGCCGGCTGTGGCGGCCATTTTGGGGGGTGAACCAACGGAAGGAAGACCTTTCTCTCTGTCTCTCTTACTGTCTAACTCTGCATGTCAAAAAAAAAAGAGAGAGAGAGAGAGAGAGAGCGCCTTATTTATTTGAAAGGCAGAGCCACAGGGGAAGGGGAAAGAGGGAAGCAGGGGAGAGCGAGCGAGCTTCCATCTGCTGGTTCACTCCCCAGATGGCTACAACAGCCAGGCCTGGGCCAGGCCAGAGCCAGGAGCCAGGAGCCACTTCCTGGTCTCACACCAGGGTGCACACCACCCATGTGTGCAGGGGTCTCCATCGCTGTGGGACGACAGCAGCCCCCCCGGCCCGTGATGGACAGGTCTGCACAAACTGCTGAGTCAGCCACCAGGTGGGGACGCTCAAGGAGGCACCTGCCGGGCACGGGCCTGGCACAGGTGTGGTCATCCACCCGCAGAGACTGGCTCGGCCATCCTGGAGCCGGAGCCCTCTCTGCAGCATCTCACCCCTCCCCAGCTTCCCACCACCCGCCGTGTGACACAGCCCTGTAGGGACTGGGGGCAGGGACCCCCAGCTCCCCAGGCCGAGGGCAGTGTCGGTCCAGTGGCCGGCTGCAGTGGGCCTGGCCCCGTGGCCATGTCAGGGGTTGACCAGTGCCTCTGTGTCCCTGCCCTGTGCCCCCCCTTCCAGATTGTTCCGCAGACACAGCCAGGGTCCCGCAGGACTGGCTCAGGCCGGCACCAGCCGAGCCCTGGGGATCTGCGGCCACAGCTCCACCCATCCTCACAGAAGAGCAGCACTGAGCGCCCGCTCGGGGCACCACTCCCGGGCCATCGTGGGGCTTCCAGGAAAGGCAGCATCGGTCCCCGTGCCTGAACCCAGAGCCTGCAGCCGGCGGCCTGACCGTGTCCACACCACAGGGACAAAAGGCTTCAGCTCTCGCCCGACACTTCTGGGAGGGTCTCCCTGGACCAGGCAGTGGAGCCCCATGTCCCCACCAGCCGCCACTGCCCCAGCGTCGCTCCAACACCACACACAGGCCTGGGCTTGGGGATTGTGGGGCTGCACACAGACAGACACACACAGACACATACACGGTAACCGACAGTAACACACACACAGTAACACAACCACACAGTAACACAGAGACACACACATGGTAACCGACAGTAACACACACACGCAGCAACACAACCACACAGACACAGTAACACACAGACACACACATGGTAACAGACACAGTAACACAAACACACAGTAACCGACATGGTAACACACAGACACGGTAACACAGACACAAACACACACAGGGTAACAGACAGGGTAACACGACCACACACGGATACACACATAGATGTATGCACTAACACACACAGTAACACAGACACAGACACAGAAACACACACATGGTAACAGACACGGTAACACAAACACACACAGGGTAACAGACAGGGTAACACGACCACACACGGATACACACATAGACGTATGCACTAACACACACAGTAACACAGACACACATTCATGGTAACAGATGCACGGGAACAAAGACACAGAAACACAGTAACACATACACACACACACTAACATGCACAATAGCAGAAACACAGTATCCCAGACACACAGAATAACAGACACTGTAACACACACTTACACCCTGACACAAAAACACCCATGGTAACAGACACAGGAGCACAGGCACACGGAGGAACACACAAAGTAAGAGACACACAGACACATATGGTGACATGGACACACACATGGTTACACACACAGCGACACACAGGGACACACGCAGGACAGCCAGAGCTGCACTGATCCGAAGCCAGGAGCCAGGAGCTTCTTCCGGGTCTCCCACACCAGTGCAGGGACCCAAGGACTTGTGCCATCTTACAGTGCCTTCCCAGGCCACAGCAGAGAGCTGGATGGGAAGTGGAGCAACCAGGCCTCGAACCGACGCCCATATGGGATGCCGGCGCTGCAGGCGGTAGCCTTACCTGCTATGCCACAGCGCTGGCCCCCGTGCGTCCCTTCTAATCCGAGGGGACATCACCCGTGAACAAGTGAAGTGACTGGAGCCGGGGCTCTCACTGGTGGCTCCCGGGCTGGGCTGGGCAGCCGGGCGGGGGTGGGAGCCCCTGCCCCCCCCCCAGGGCCCCGCAGGCTGGCGGGAGGAGCCGAGCGTCCCTGCTCCTCAGATAAATTCTCTCCAAGCGCTCCAGCCCCTGTCTGTGAGCTGATCAGACAAGAAGGCGCTCTAGGGTTCGCTGGGGCCCTCAGCGCCTTCCAGAACACACAGGGCTCCCGCCGCGCCTCCGAGCTGGGGCTGCAGGGCTCGCCGCGCTGCGTGGCTTCTCCTGTGCTGTGTTAGCCCCCCGAGGCCGCTGTCCCCGTCACCCCTCTGATCCCCACTCTGCAAGGTCCTGGAGCTTCGCCGTGGGCTGGGCAGACCTCCGCCTTCCCGGGCTTCCTCTGGGTGAAGTCCGCACTCTGCACAGACTCACAGCGGGAGCGCGGCTGCAGGCCAGGCACAGCTGCCCCTCGGTCCCCGTGGGGAGTGGGCTCCAGGAGCCCGAGGACATTTGCCTGGATGCCACACACGTCATCCTGTGGGCTCCGTGCCCTCCCGGGACGATGGCCGGCCCTCTGGCCACGGTGTTGAGGGCTGAGCCTCGGTTCAGGAGGGGCTCCCTCGCCCTGTCCGAGCCTGGCCCCATCTGCACCGAGGACTCAGGCTGGCACAGGGAGCAAGGCGGACAGTGAGGCTGCGTCTGCCCGAGGCTGCGGGCGCTCACCCAAGGCGCTGGCGGGCAGTGGGCGGTTGGGCCAGAGTGGCCGGCGGGGCAAGGGCCTTGTGCTCTCCCCACGTGCAGGCCCAGCCTCAGGTGCGGCTGCAGGTGTGGTCAGAGTGGCCGGGACCTTCCCTCCCAGGAGAGGGCCCAGAGCACACGGGGCTGAGTGCCGGCAGCTGGCTTCTGGCCTGGGGCGGGGGATTGGAGCGATGGAGCAGACTTCTTACGTGGGGGGCGTCCTTGCCAGCCTCTGGGTGAGGGTCACAGCAGGGAGGGGCACTGAGGCTCAGTGAGGCCCAGGAGCTCCACCCAGGCCGCTCCTCTGAGAGGTAGCAGTGAGAGCCACTCCCCCAGGCTCGCAGGGGACCCGCAGTGGCGGCCAGCTGGGGAGCCTGGAGCCCAGGTCTCACTCTGGTCCTCTCTCCCACACGGAGCGCTGACTGGGCAGCTGCCAGGGTCACCTGCAATGTCTTGGCATCACTATCAGGTCACACAGTGGCCATGTACCCATTCTAGGGATGGGTAAATTGAGACCGGAAGGCAAGAACAGGGGCTTGCTGACTACTTTCTCTGTCCTACAAAACTCTGCCAGAAACCTGCTTCCCACAAGCCTCTGAGGTTGGACCTGCATGAGAGAGAGATAAGGACACCACCCAGGGGTCCACAGCAAGCCAGGGGCTCCCCAACACTGCATCCCAGCTGGCCAGCCCTGGTGCCACCATGGTGCCTCCAGCCCTGCCCTGAGAAAGCAGCTTTGTGCCTCTCTGACCGCCCCAGGTCTCCCGAGCACACCCCCAGCACCAAGGAGCTCAGAGAAGGTGTGGGCGGGGGCCCGGAGTGCCCACTCCTGTCCTGAGGATGCCGGGCCAACAGCAGGGTCTGCCACCTCCCAGCCCCCTGCCTGGGATGCCAGGAAGGAGCCTGAGGGGGTGGGGGCTGGTCAGCCCTGCAGACTAGTCCCTGGGTCCCTCTTGAGCCTGGGCGGCGGCCCCTACAGTCCAGGAGCTGCTTCTGCCATCACCCAGGTCTCACTCAGGGCCCGGAGGGGCAGGAACAGAACATCATCCCCCTCCCCCAGCTCCCCGCCCCCGACAGCCCCGGCCAATGCTGCGGGGGCCCCTCCCACAGCCCCCCATCCTCTCCTAAGTGCATAGGCCCCCCCAATGCTGGCCGGCAGTGCCCGGCCGAGCCTCGTTCCCCCAGGGGTGGCCCTGGCTGGACATGGCTCAACGGCCACCTCTCCACCAGGGCAGACCCCGGCAGGCTCTGAGCAGGTGCGACGCAGGGTGGGAGGGCGAGGGCGGCGCCCGCGCCCCAGAGACCCCGGCCAGGCTGTGTGTGCGAGAAATGAGCAGTCAGGGACAAGGACCTGCCAGCAGCGTTGGAAGGGACGCTTCCTGGCAACTGACTTCTAAAATAAACACTGGCGCCGGCGCCCGCCTCCCGCGCCCGCCATTCACTCGCGGTCTCGTCGCGGATGGCAGCCTGCGTGCCTCATCTCCAAGTGCACAGCCAGTGATATTTAGCTCGGGAGGAATCCATCCTCGGGCAGAAGTGAGTCACCAGCGCAGCGAGGAGCGAGGAGGCCCGGAGACGCTCGGCAGAAATTCAGAAATGTGGGACAATGGCCGCCGCCTGTTAGCGTGTCATCTCCCCGCGGAGGCCTTGACCTCGCTTCAGCGGTTTTATTGGGAGCAAATCCCAGGGCCGTCCTCCCAGAGCAACCTGGGCCGTTCGCGCTCGGGCCGCCCACTCCCGGGGGTTTCCCCAGGCAGGGGAGGGAGAGAAACGTGGGGGCCAAGTCCCCCAGAAGCTGCCCGGCGAGCGCGTGGGGTCCAGGTCCGTGCAGCGCCAAGCTCGCAGAGGGGAATGAGGGCCGGCTAATGGGGGCCCCCACCGGCCCGGGGGCACTGCATATTGGCTCGGGGAACTGGGGGCCGTGCCTGGCGGCTCCTTCATGCCGGAGCTGGGCTGCACATCCGCTGGCCCAGGCGTGGGCAGGTGCCGGGGGAGCCGGCCCAGCTCCAGGGAGGGGTGAGGGGGCAGAGACCCCGGTTGTTAATGAACATGGGCAATAGGGGAGGGGCCACACCGACAGGGAGGGGAGGAGGGGTCTGCTCTTCCTTAACCCCGCCCCTTCCCACTCCACGGGCCCCACCCTGGAGCCTCCGATGCTCTCTGAGCCGTGGTCACAGGGAACGTCACTCAGTACAGATCTTCTAAGCCTGGTGGAGACAGGACGGTACTGGGCCACTGTCACCTGTGTCACCCGTCACCTGTGTCACCTGTCACCTGTGTCATGTCAGTCACCCGTCACCTGTGCCACCCATCACCTGTGTCACCCGTCACCTGTGTCATGTCAGTCACCCGTCACCTGTGCCACCCATCACCTGTGTCACGTCAGTCACCCATCACCTGTGTCACCTCACAGCCACCTGTCACCTGTGTCACCCGTCACCTGTGTCACCCGTCACCTGTGTCACCTCACAGCCACCCATCACCTGTGTCACCCGTCACCTGTGTCACCTCACAGCCACCTGTCACCAGTGGCACCTCACAGCCACCCATCACCTGTGTTACCTGTCACCTGTGTCACGTCAGTCACCCATCACCTGTGTCACCTCACAGCCACCTGTCACCTGTGTCACCCGTCACCTGTGTCACCTGTGTCACCCGTCACCTGTGTCACCCGTCACCTGTGTCACCTCACAGCCACCCGTCACCTGTGTCACCTCAGCCACCCGTCACCTGTGTCACCCGTCACCTGTGTCACCCGTCACCTGTGTCACTCGTCCACTGTGTCACTGAAGTCACATCAGGGTCGCCTGGACAGCACGGGGAGCAGGGCCCGCTCTCACAGCACTTACCCAGCATGCTGCAGGGCTGGAGCCAGGCGCCAACCCCGGGCCGTCTTCGGTGTAGTGCAGCCGAGCCGCTCTGCTCTGAGCAGCCCCGGGCTCCCAGCGCCGGCGCCCTGTGAGATTGGTGGTGACCTCGTCGGAGCCCCACAGCCCTGGGGAGGCACAGAGGTGGCTCAGGCCAGAGTCTCAGGTCACTAGGGTGGGAGGGGTGGCCGTGCCTGGGAAGGCGCGGGGGTGGGGGGCTGCTCCGCCACTGCTTCCCTGTCGTGGCCCTCCCTCCACCATCCACGGGACCCCCTGGCCACGAATGGCAAACCTCCAACCCCACAAGCCGACATACAGCTCCCTCCTGGCCGGGCAGCGCCTCCCAGGTGCCCCAGGCACGGCCGGGAGAAGCTGCGCCACGCAGCCATGCGCCCTGATCCTGGAGATGGTGGGAGGCTGCGGCTTCTCCGGTACCATCATGCCCGGCCGTGGAGCTCCCGGGGGCCCACGCCTGGGACTGGCAAGTTGGGGAAGCTTCCGGCAGCTGTGGGGCTCTGACAAGGCCACCGCCAGTCACGGGCACGGCAGAGGGAAGAGCCCTGCCTGGGGGGCCCACAGCAGGCCCCGCCCCCATGCCTGGCACTGGCTGATGACGGCTTCACTCAGAGCCTGGGGTGGATCCCAAAGACCCCGTGGTGGGAGGGGCCCTGAGGCCGGGCAGCCCAGGCGTCCCCCCGGGAAGACAGCGCTGAGGTCTGAGGGTGCCTGTCCCTGGGGGCCCCTCTGGCCTGCTGAGAACACCGTGCAAGCCCCTCCCCCCACCGCGGGCTGCAGCACAGCTCTGCAGGCCCCGCCTGGGGGAACGTGCCGGCGCTCACCAGCCCCGGAGCCACAGCCCCAGGCTGCAGACTGCCCGGGGCGAGCGCGCCAGCTGACCCAGAAACCAGATCCATCCAGCTCGGGGAAAGCTGGGACCTGCTCCTGGTCTTTGGGGGTCTGGGGGCTGCTGGACAGGCCTGGCGTCCCTCTCCACATGTCCCCGGCAGCTCCCTCCCTCGGCAAGCTGATTGTCTGCAATTCATTCGCTGCAAACACGGGGTCCCGTGACGGCCCCCAGCCCTCTCCACACCAGCCCCTCCTGGCTGGTCACCTGGGCACACACGGGACCCACCTGCCCGCCCTGCCCCACGGCCGGCCGAGGTTGGGGTCTGTGTCAGGGTGTGATAAACACTGATTTCTGCATCTGTCCCCAGGCAGCCAAAAACCCTGCAGAAGGAGTACAGACCCCAGAGCTGGAGAGGAGCCGTGCACACGGGGTTCAGGGCCACGGCCACGGCCACCGGATGGGAGGCCCCATCACAAGCAAAGGAGCTCCCGGGGCCTGCACCAAACAGGTGTGCACTTGGCCAACACCCCCAGGGCCAGGGCCAGGGCAGTGGACAGTGAGGGCCGCCTGTGCCCCAGCAGGTCAGTGGGGCAGTCACCGCCCCACCCCCACCCAGAGCGACTGGCACAGGGGCAGAGCTCAGGGCTGGCCTGGGCTGGAACATTTTGCAAACCACGCCCACCTCCTGCGGCTCCCACCTGCCTCTGGGCTCCAGCTGAGGGCTGGACAGGACATGCAGGTGGACCTGCTGGACGGCCTGCCCCCCCAGGTCGTGGGGGGTGGGGGAGCCCCCTGCCGCCAGGACCCGTGCTCTGCTTGTCCCCCAAAGTCCCTCCCAGCGTCCTTGCTCTCCCCACTGGGGCTGAGGCTGTGTGGCCCGGGCACTCGCAGGGGGTCTGCAGTGGGCGGAGGCGTGGGGCGGGGAGGGCCTGGGCCTGTGACAGAGGCCCTGGGACACGGCCAGGCCTTGTCCAGTGTCCTCTGAGAAAGGCGCTCAGGAGCGGGAACCGAGTGTGCTGGCCCAGCGCTGCCTCACTGACGCCCGTGCGGACCAGCAGACAGGCACCGGGAGGGGGCACACGGGCCTGCAGGTGGGGCCAAGCGCACGGCACGGGGCTTCCCCGGGAAGTCTGCCAAGGCCCAAAAGGCTCCAGAGTCTGTGTGGGTGCGTGTATGTGTGCACACGCGTGGGTGCATGTATATGTGCACACACGTGTACACGGTGTCCGTGTGCGTGTCCTGCAGTCTGTCCTCAGACGACCTCTGTGGCGTCCAGCTGTGAGCGCCCTCTGCCCGATCTCTCCTGCCTGGCCTTGCTCTGTCACTGCTTGGACGTCTGCCCGCTCTCCCGGCATCCGAGACTCCCCGAGTCCTGCCACAGATCCTGCACGCGCTGGGGGCGGGACACGTGGAATGAGATTACCAGACAAACACGGAGGGCGACTTGTAAGCGTGGTGTGAGGCCAGGGCCTGCCGGTGCCTCATCAGCGGCTTGGGCGCATTAGGTGGCCAGCAGCCATTTCCTGGACAGGTGCAGGGAGCAGTGAGCTGACAGATGAGAGCGAATTAACGGCTCAACAGCTCCAGCTGCGGGGGCGGCCCTGGGCTGCAGGAGGCGAGTGGGGCCCGTCCCACTGTCCCCAGCACGGGGGCAGGGCTGGGGGGAGGGGAGGGCGTCCCGGGCACGAGGCCCTGGGGACGGTTGGGGGGAAGAGGTGCGAGGCAGCGTGGTCCCCAGGGCGCCGGGAGCCGCAGCCGTGTGCATCTGTGCCCTGCACGGGAGCAGGCCGTCCACAGCGGCTGCCGGGTAATAGCCCATGCATCAGACCAGGCCACACAACGTGCAGCTAACGACCAGTCTGGAGGGAAGCCCGCCGTGGGCGTGGCTGCGAACGAGGAAACATCTCCAGCTCGCAAGCACCATCTGCTCGCCGCGGCCGGCGGGCGGGCATTGTCTTCCCGGCACCGTGAGGTCCCGTTGTCTCTGCGCAGCTGCCTGGGGCGTCCCGGAGACGCTGCAGCCACGCGGCCTTCGGGTCGCCATGGATGCTCTCAGCCCTCCGGCCCCTCCCCGCATGGGCAGGTGCGCAGAAGGGTCACAGTGACCGTCCACCACGGCTTCTTGTTTCCACAGCCGGCTCCGCAGACCGCCTGAAGCCTGCAATTTTCCTGCCTTGCTTAGCAGAGTTTCCGCCAGGGTAGCCCCGGCATGGGCCAGCACGCGCTTTGGCTGCGTCCCAGACACCTGGCTCCCTGCCCCTGATGTCAGGGACGCTGCCCTGGCTTGAGCAGGGGCTGGGCTCCCAGGAGAGGAAGAGCAGAGAGGGAGGAGGGGCGGTCAGACACGGGGCTCGCACATGGCGGGGAAGGAGTCTGCTCCCTTGAAGACAAGAGCGGGTCCCCAGGGCCAGCCTGGATGCACCGCAGGTCCCGGGGCCGCAGCGGGTTTGCCTCCACCCTTTCTTCCCAAGGATCGGACAGCGGCTCCCACGTGCGTGCATGGCTGTGCAGCTGCCAAAGCCCAGCTCGGCTTCCCTGCGCCCTCTGTGTGCTCTAGAGAGGCACAGGGAGAGATCTGCCGTCGCTGGTCACTCCCTACATGCCTGCAATGGCCGAGGCTGAGCCAGGCTGAAGCCGGGAGCCGGGAGCTCCATCCGGGTCTCCCACGTGGGTGAGGAGCCCAAGGACCCGGGCCATCTTCTGCTGCTTTCCCAGGCCAGAGCAGAGAGCTGGATCGGAAGTGGAGCAGCCGGGATTCGAACTAGCACCCACATGGGATGCCGGCACTGCAGGCGGAGGCTTCACCCGCTACGCTGCAGTGCCAGCCCCTTTGGTTATGTTTTGTATAAGATGATAAGTAAGATATTTTCTTAAGGTGAGGTCGGGCGGGGTTGACCATAAATCTTTGGCTGTACATTTATTTATTGAGTCATTAAAATCTGTACTGTCAGCAACTCATTTCTCAGCGGTGTGATCGGAAACGATGCCTTTGCTCTTGGCCCGGGCACGATCACAATTATCTGATCACAATCGTTGTGCCTTTTGGGAAGCGCTTCCTGCCGCCCAGCAGCTGCTCGCGGTCCGCCCCGGCGTCGGGTGCATCTCTGAGTCTATCATGAGACAGAAACTGGATCTCATCTGCAGGTGGCCGTCCCCATGGAGGCACTCGTCAGCCCAGAGTGAACTCCGCAAAAGCCTCTTGGCTTAATCCTGGAGTCAAGGCCAGGTGGAGTTACAGGACCGGCACTGGCTTCCTGGTCCGAGTTCGTCTCCAGCACCTGCGTCTGCCGTCCGGCCGGTGCCCTAACGCACTCGGCTGTAGGACGGCCGGGGCCGCGGGGTGGGGGGTGGGAGGTGCCTTGCTTAGGTTAGGCCTCTGCTCCTGATGCCAGCGCCCAACAGAGGCCCCGGTTCCGCTCCGGCTGCTCCACTTCCGACCCAGCTCCCTGGGAAAGCAGCGGAAGATGGCCTGGGCTCCCGCACCCAGGTGGGAGACCGGGAGAAGCTCCTGGCTCCTGGCTTCGTCCTGGCCCAGCCCTGGCTGTGGTGGTCATTTGGGGGGTGACCTCTGTCTCTCCCCTCCCTCTGCCTTTCGAGTCAATGAGTGGAAGTGTGACCAGGGGTGACTGCGCTTCCGGAAGCTCCTGTGACACGGTGTGCTTCCGGACTCCACCCTGCGTCCCAGCCAGGACCTCTGCCCCGCAACGACATGATGCTCTCCCGCCCCAAGACCCCAACTCCTGGATGAACCGGGTCGGCGGCCACGTGAGTGTGACGGCGCAGGCAATCCGAGCGACGGGAGAGCAGTGACATGCAGCTACGCAGGGCGGTGACGAGCCCCTGTCTGTCTGTGGCTGGGGCAAAGCCTGGTGCTGTTGAGTCTCCACACAGTCGGGGGTGGCCAGGCAGGGCAGCTCCGGGCGCATGAGCCCTCATGAGCCCCCTCATGAGCCTCCCCCACCCCTGTGGCTGCCACCACCCTGCCTGGCGGCCTGCGGACCCACAGGGGCCAGGTCCTCCCTGAGCCCGGCTGCCGACGGTGCCCACAGGGCTGGGCCAGGGGGCGTGCTCCCTGAGGCCCGCATGCCCCCCCTCTGCTGCCTGCCCATGGACCCGCTGGACGGCACCACGACGCCCCAAGTTCACACACAAGGCTGCTGAGCACCTGCTGGTCAGCCCCCTGTGCCCCTGCTCCCTCAGAGCCACATCGGCAGGGGCACCTGTGGGCTGGGCATCGGGCAAAGGGCAGCAGGGCCTGGGATGAGCCAGCACCGGCTCTCTCCTCCCACAAAGGACAGGAAGCCTGAGGACAGAAGCGCTGCGGGCGGCCTGGGCTCCGTCAGCTCCTCCCTGGACACACCCAGCCTCGCCCTGGTCATCCTGTCCCTCCCCGAGCTGCTGTCCTGGAGGCCGTGTCTGAGAGACAGAAGAAGGGGGACCCTGGATCCCAGGCGGAGTTGACCCCTGCCGCTGGCTCAGCCAGCCGGGCGCCCTGAGCCCACACTGGCTCAGCACCACACACAAGGACCCTGTGGGACGCGGGCCCCTCCCTCCCGGAGCTGACCCAGGTGGCCTCTCTGACTTCTCCCTGGGTCAGCGCCCCCGGCCCCACCTCTGCTCCCCTGTCACCATGTTTCTCGCCTCCAACTCACCTGGCGGCACCCCAGGCCTCCCTGGGTGACAGATAATGTGTGTTTCAGAAGCGTGAGGCACGCCATGACACCCGGGCTCCCCCGGCCTCGACCTGCACTGGGAGACACGTGTGACCTCACGGGATTCCGCTCTGGACACAGCCCTGGCTGTCCTGGAGCCCGTGCTGGAGGCCCTGGGAGACCCACAGCTCTGCAGCCAGGGGACGAGGAGGGCGAGCGGAGGGCATGTGACCCCAGGGTGCACCCTGGGTGGCGGGGACCATGGTGCCCTCAGGAGGTGGGCAGCATGGGGGGTGTTGCCAGGTGAGACCGGCCCTGGCCTGTGCACGTGCTGCCCGAGCTGCACTGCGCCCACTGTTGGGCACCCAGCACCCCCTTGTCCCTTCTCGTGGGGGCCGGGAGGCGGTGACGCCCCCAGTGTCTGTCCCTCTGCACCCTGACCTTGACCCGTGGCCAGCGCGATCCCTCTCCATCCCTGCCCCTCAGGGCCACGTCCCACTCTGTAGCCGCGACAGGCAGCCCGGGCCAGGCTGCCCAGAACACAGCACAGGGGATGACAGGCGTCCCTGAGGTCTGTGGGGAGGTGACAGCCAGGGAGGGGGACCCAGCTCCCTAGAAACAGCCAGCACCCCCGGCAGGGACCCCTCCCCTGGAGGGGAGCGAGGAGGGGGCTCTGGCTTCCCACTCCCAGGCGTGGCCTCCTCGGGGGCGAGGGGAGCCCTCCTGTGCGTGGGGAAGTCGCGGGGAGAGGGTGACCTGAGCTGGGGACACACCCTGGAGGAGGTGGCACTGGGAGCCCAGGGCGCAGGGGTGGGCAGTGGGACCACCGGGAAGCCCAGAACCGGACGCCTGGCCACGCCAGGCTCCTGCCCCATGCCGGTGTCACTGGTAGCTTCTCCCTCTGTATCTGGACCAATCGCAGGTCCCTGCGAGTCCAGGCGGTGCCATCGCTGCCGCTCCAGCCCAGGAGTGCGCCCCTGGGGACCCTGTCACCCCTAGCGGTCCCAGGGCGGGCCCTGAGGACTCATCCGCCTCTGCCTCAGAGCGGCCCATAGGGGGCGCTCAAGCCTGTGGCCGCGTCCCTGGTGCTCGATCCAGGAAGGGTGCTCTCATCCCTCCCCGGAGAGCGTGGGGTCCCAGGAGGCCACAGCTGCCCCTGCAGAGGGCCAGGGCCAGCAGCGGGGCGGGGGGTGCAGGTGCCTCCCCCTCCCCCACCACTGTCAGACGCTAGGCCTTAGACCTCCTGGTGCACAGAGGGCAGCAGGGGCTCCAGGAGCCCTGGCCGCGGTCGGAGGTCTGTGCAGCCGCGTGACCGCCACCCTGCTGTCTCCCGCTGCTCTGAGCAGGGCCGGGGCTGGCCGGGGCTGGCCGGGGGCTCAGCTGCCGTCCCCTGGGCCCTGCGCTCAGCTCCGTGCCTCCGGCTGCTGTCTGGGGCCCGAGCTCTGACATCAGGCTGCGTTCTTGCCCAACAAGTCATCATCACCAGGCAAAGATGTCCCCAAAATACCGTGGTTGCCCTTGGTAACCGATCTTGCATCTGTCACCCATTCATTTATTTAAACCTTTGCGAAAGGCGCTATGGTTCCAGCCAGAGCCGCCTCCTGGGGCCACGACTGCCATCGGGGGCTCCCTGGGGGGCGGGGGACCTCCCTTCAGCCATCTCGGCCGCTCACAGGCTCCCTGGACCACAGAGACTCGGGGGGCCCTGCCCTGGCCTCTGTGCCCCCAGGCAGAGCAGAGGCACGCTTCTGCCCCGGGGCCAGCGGTGGCCGCCTACCTGGGCAGCAGGAGGCTGGACCATGCCTGCCGGGGGAATGAAGACCCAGCCTGTGACTCAGCCCCGCTCTCGGCTCCACAAGCCGTCTGCTCCCTCGCCCGCAGCACCGGCTGCCCCGAGTCGCCTGCAGCGCCCAGGAGAGAGGACAGGCAGGGCTGGCTCCCAGGCAGGGGCGTGTGGGGCCAGGAGGCACACGATGGGGGAAGGGCAAGCAGAGTCCCCACCCCCAGGCCGGGGTCTCCACACAAGTTCCATCCGCCTCCCAGGGTGGAATCTGCCCGGCCACTGCCCCCCTGGCAGGGAGGCGCCTCCACTGACAGGTGCGCTGACGGCCATGACACGCGGGCTGGGCCCAGGCCTGACTGGGAGGGGCTCCACGTAGGCCCCATGGATGGGTGGGGCTGGGCTGGTGACATCTGGGCTGGCTGAGATCCGCTCCAGCTTCCAAGGAGTGGCCGCTCACTCGGTGGCCCTGGCGCAGCACCGTGGCCGGGGACACTCGGGAAGCTGAGGTCGCAGAGCCAGGTGTGGGTGGGGCTAGCGCCCCCGAGGCCCTTCCCTGAGCCTTGGAAGCCGCGGTCGCCCCGTGTCATCCCGGTGACGTGAGAAGGGCTAGGCAGTGGTTCTGCAGGGCGGGGCCCCCGGGTCAGCCTGTGATGGCAGGGCGGGGCAGTCACATCGGGACCAGGCGCAGGTTCCGTCCCCATGGAGCTGAGAGCTGCCTGGTGTCCCCTCGGCAGCCACGCCCAGGCGGCCCGGCCCAGGCTGCTCCGCAGAGCGTGTGGCGACGTGGGCAGCGGCCTCGAAGCACCCTGGCTCCCGTGGAGGCTCAGCAGGCGCCTGTGTTCACTCCACGCCCCACAGGCAGAAGCCCTGTCCTCCGTCCACCACATGCTGGCGGCCGGCGTCCTCTTGCGTGTTCTTTTCTTTGATTTCTGGCCTCTGAGCAGCTACTGGTGCAGGGCTCCAGGGGGTGGGCGTGGGGTCGTCTGGGAGGACGTCCCCCCACGCAGGGGTAGGGGCCCAAGGACCAGGGAGGGGCCTGCAGTGCGTGTGGGCGGCAGGGACACAGCCCGCGCCGCCGTCTCACCTCCCCAGTGTCTGCTCGCTCTGGGGACCTGGAAGGAAAGCCGGGGCTCGGACGCCCCCCTGCACAGCTCCACTCACGGCCGTTGGCGTGCACTGAACACGAGCACACACGGCTACCGGGAGTCAATGAAAATCATTCTGTGCAATGTGACTCGCTGGGGCGGGCGCTGTGCAGAGCAGAGGGAGCCGCCACTGCAGCGCGAGCACCCCATGTGGGCAGCTGTGCGTGTCCCGGCCGCTCCGCTTCCAGTCCAGCTCCCTGCTATGCACCCGAGAAAGCAGTGGGTGCTTGGGCCCCTGCACACGCGGGGGAGACCTGGAGGAAGCTCCTGGCTCCTGGCTTCGAATCGGCACAGCTCTGGCTGTTGCTGCCATTTGGGGAGGGAACCAGGAGATGGAAGACCTCTCTCTCTGTTTCTCTCTGTAACTCTGCCTCCCAAATAAACCTAAAAAACAGGGCCTTGTTTCCTTCGTTGCCATGGCATTCCCTGTTAACGCCCATCTACTGCCCTGGAGGAGGAGGAGGCTTTGTGGGTGGCCCCCGCTCAGGGAGGACTGCACCAATCGCTGTCCACCCCTCGTCCCCAGGAGGGGTAGGTCCGTCCCTCCCCCACGCTGAGCCCAGCGTGGCCCCTTAGCAGGTGGCGGGGGTGGCGTCCAGGCAGCTGAGCCTCAGTCCCGGCATGGCTGCTCCTGCCAGGGCCCTGTGCCCTCCTAGCTCTCAGAGGCAGCAGTGGGGCGTCAGGCCTCCATGCTGGGATGGCGTCTGGGGAGGGAGCCAGCGATGAAAGATTTCCCTGCCTTTCAAATAAAATGAAAATAAATAAATGAGCAATTTTAAAAACCACCACGGTGGGCGGAAGCCGGCACCAGCAGGTGAGGGACGGGGAGGACGGGGGCGAGGCAGCCCGGGCGAGGAGAGGCAGCCTCCAGGCGGGGTGGCTCAGTGACACCAAGGCTGGGTGCCACGCAGAGCCTCCTCCATGTCCTGACCACAGAACGGCAAAGCCACAGAAGCCGCAGAAAACGCTGACGCTAGGGCTCCAGCTTGGGGTGGTCTCCCACGCAGCCGTAGATCATCATCATCCCTGCCGAGCAGGGACCCCACCCACGGGAATGCCATGGCAGCCACGGGGCGGGGCCGTGGAGGCCGGCCGGAGCCAGGGATGGGACGAGGCCCTGGAAGGGCAGATTGGAGCCAGGAGGCCTCGATCCCTCCCTGGTAACTTCCATCCAGGGCAAGACTGGCCTGCGGGAGCCAGGGACTCAGCCGGTGCTGGGCACGGCTGCTCCACACTCCAGTCCTGAGCTGCCCCACCGCCGCCTCCACCAGCTCCTGCAGTGGCCGTGGGCTCTGGGGTTGTGGAGTCTGTGTCAGCTCAGAGCTCGGAAGCTCCGCCCACTTCCTCGTCCCCTGGACACAAGGCCACGGCAGCGGACGCACGCTGGGCCCAGGACTCAGACCCTCATGGGGCCACAAGAAGTGGCAGGAGTCCCTATTCCTGCTCCCGGGCGAGGAACGCAGGTGGCGTGGTCACAGGTGCGAGGCAGGAGCACTGTGAGGGGAGCGAGGTGGCGCTGCGGGGCGCTGTCCCCAGCCAGGAATGTCCACCAAGAGGCAGAGACCCCAGACGCAGAGACACCAGGCTTCTTCCCAGGCTTTGCCGCAGGGCAGGGCTATCTCGGGGGCTCCTTCTGCTCCCTCCTCCCAGCTGTCCCGTGCACCGCCCCTCGCAGAGAGCACTGCTGTGGGAGTCGAAACCCCTGAGGCAGGTGCGAAGCTCCCAGCCCGCTGCGGTGGCAGAGGTCGGTCAGCACCTCGGCCAGCTCCCACGTCCCCCTGCGCTCTTCCAGCCCCAGCCAGAGCCGGAGGGGCCTTCCGTCTGCCTGCTCCGATAAGCACCGCCTGGCTCCTGGGACGAGGGGAGGGGGTCTGGTCTGGTGCAGGGGTCTGTGCCTGAGCCGCCGCGGGCCGTGCTGTCCTCGGGGAGGGGCTGCAGATGGCCCAGGTCTTCCCTGTGGGGCTCCGTGCCCGAGGCCGGATCTGCAGGGGCGTTGTGGGGAGGGGGGTGGCTCTGGGGTTTTCCTCACACAGCCCCCACAGAACCAGGGTGGGAATGAGCCACTGTCACCAAAGCTCCAGAGCTGACAGCACGCTGGCCGCGTCCCAGGCGTCCCCGGGTCTCCAGCGCCTCCTCCCCATGCCAGCGGCCCCTGCTGCTCGATGCAGAGCGAGCTGTGCCCCTCCCCCACCACGCTGGCCACGCGTCCCCTCCCCCGTGCCTGGATGCAAGGTTCATTAAGATCTCGGTGGTGGCGGAAGTGTGGCAAGGAAAGGAAAGCTGTTGACAATTTTATTTTTAAAAGTGACTAAGAATAGGGTGAACCTGGCAAAAATAGCAAGTTCCCATCCTGAGCGGCTCGCGGCTTCCAGTGGGAATGGGGGGGCTGGCCTCGCCCCTCCTCCCCCGGCTGTGAGGGGCCAGTGGCCATCGCTGCCCGCCCAGCTGCCCCTGCAGCCCCCCGGGGGCGCCCCTGGTGTGCGGGGCTGGAGCCAGGCGCAGGTGGCAGGCAGGAAGCTACCGTGAGCGGCCTTCCCGCGTCAGCCAGCTCGGGAGACAGAAACCGCGGAGCGGAAAGCACCGGGCCCAGTGTTTGCAAGATTTATTTTATTTTAATTGAAAGTCAGAACTACAGAGAGAGAGGAAGAGGCAGAAAGAAAGAGAGAGCGGAAGAGGCAGAGAGAGAGAAAAGGAGAGAGAGAGAATGTCCATGCACTAGTTCACTCCCCAGTGACCACAGCGGCCAGGGTTGTGCCAGGCAGGAGCCAGGAGCCAGGAGCTTCCTCCCTGTCTCCCATGGGGTGCAGGGCCCAAGCACTTGGCCATTCTCCACTGCCCTCCCGGGCCACAGCAGAGAGCTGGATCAGAAGTGGGGCTCACACTGGGACTCAAAGTGGCCCCCAAATGGGATGCCAGCATGCTGGTGGCAGCGTCACCACTGTGCCACAGTGCCAGTCCTACTCGATGTGTTTGCGATTGGACGGATGTGGGTGTTTCCGAGAGAGGAGGGGCAAGGCTGAGCTTTGGCTGCAAGCCCAACCCCCCACCACGGGCTGAGGGGAGCAGCCGAGGGCTCTGACGCCGGCTGGGGGCGCGGCTGGGTCTGTGCGTGAAGGGCCCCCACTGGTGGCCTCTGTGGGCCCTGCCTGCCCCACAGGCTGAGCTTCCGTGAGTCTCAGGCACCTGCGTCCACGGCTCCTGACTCGGCAGCTCTCACAGAGAGGGCGCGGCCAGCAGGGGCCAGGGCCAAGCGTGGGACTGCAGTGGCCACAGACGCGCCCGGAGCACGGGGAAGCCAGGAAGGAGTCGGAGAGGCAGGGTGGCCCACAGCCCAGCGTGGCCACACATGCACGTGTGCGCTGTGGATCACAGCTCAGTGAGGCCATGTGTGCAGGTCTAGGCTGTGGACCACAGCTCCATGGGGCCACACATGCACATCTGGGCCACGAACCACAGCTCCCCACAGCCACACATGCACATCTGGGCCCTGGCCCACAGCTCCGTGAGCCACGCGTGCAGGTCTGGGCCTTAGACCACAGCTCAGTGAGGCCACGCGTGCAGGTCTGGGCCTTGGACCACAGCTCAGTGAGGCCACGCGTGCAGGTCTGGGCCTTGGACCACAGTTCCGTGAGCCACGCATGCAGGTCTGGGCCCTCCTGGAGAGCAGCGAGGAGAGGAAGGGTCCGAGGGCCCAGCCCCGACAGGTGCCAGCCCCACTGTGAGCCCCAGGCCCCAGCAGGATGTGCCCTCCGCGTGTGGGGAGCCCCACCCCCCACTCCAGAGCAGGAAGCTGATGCACAGACAAGCTATAGAGAGAGCGAGGGTTCGAGGCACTCACCGAGCCACTACTGAGCGCCGGCTGTTTACCCAGCCTGTGCAGGGTCCTGAGAGGCATGTGGAGGAGGGAGGGGGAGGAGTGGCACAGGTCGCCATGGCAACGCAGTTGGGGAGGGGTCCACAGAGGAGGGGGCGCTCCTGTGAGCTCTGAGTTCTGCTTCTGCACAGAGCCCGGAGCCCACGCGTGAGTCAGGGAGGCGAGCCCCACAGTGAGGGGATGGCAGCCGCCCCTGCCCGTGGCCAGCACCCTGAGCCTCGGGTCCTGTGGGGCCCTTCCCAGTGGGCGGGGCTTCAGGAGCAGGACACCGGCTTCCAGGCCCCTGGGAAGCCCTGGGGATGACGCAGTGAGGAGCGGGAGGCCAGGGAGGCTGCTTGTCTGGCCCGGGTCCCACAGCCACGCCCCATGTTCTCCACGGCCTCCAGCTCCGGCTCTGCCCTCAGCCCGGGGCCCGGCCGCCATCTGACGGACAGTAGGAGCCGGGGCCACGGGGCCGCCTCCCCCATTACGGAGGACATGTCTCTGCTGGGGTATTTTTAGGCCGTCTAGCGTTGCCATGAGCTAACTTGAGACTTATTAAACCCAGCCCTACTTACCAAAAATAACCCTGATGTCCACAGAGCCTGGGCGCCTGGCAAAGGGGCTGTCAGGAAGGGGGGGGCCAGGACGGCACGGAGACCCCAGCTGGGAATCCGAGGACGGGGCATCCAGCCAGCACAGGCCGGAGTTTCGGCGTCAGGAGACCCGCCCCCCACACATACGCAGGGAAAACCCCAGTGGAGGTCCGAGACTCGGCAGAACACCGGGCCGAGACAGGGACAGACCCCTCATTGCTTCAGTACAGTGAGGAGGGGGCACCTGGGACGCTCCTGGGGTCCAAACCAACGTGGCTGGCTCCACACTGTCAGCTCCTCTCTCCCTCTCTCGCTCTCTCTCTCTCCCCCATCTCTCTCTCTGTCTCTCTCAAGATTTATTTATTTGAAAGGCAGAGTTACAGAGAGAGAAGAGACAGACAGAGAGAGAGAGAGAGAGAGAGAGAGAGAGAGACCTTCCATGTGGGTACAGGGCCCCAAAGCTTGGGCCATCCTCCACTGCTTTCCCAGGTGCATTAGCAGGGAGCTGGATCGGAAGTGGAGCAGCCGGGACTCGAACCAGCGCGCGTATGGGATGCCAGCACCGCAGATGGCTTTACCCACTACACCACATCTGACTCCTGTCCGGCGGCCACCCTGTGTTAACCCTCCCACGCATCAACAAGGTGCCAATGGGAAGAACCAGGCCTGGAAACAAGGCCACAGGAGCAGGTGCGAGGCCGGGAGCCGGAGGCAGGATGTCCGAGCGCAGGGACCACTCTCCTCCCGCATCGTGTGGCTGCCCGAGGCTCCAGCCCACCCCCAGGAACCCCAGCCCCGCCACCCCCAATCCCGAGCTCCAGGCCACATCTGCTCCTTCTGCTCCCCTAAGAGTTCGTCCTTGGGCCCAATCCTGGCGGGAGCCCACAGTGGCCAGGATGCTGCCCTGACCACCAGCCTCAGACCCGGGGCTCCTGGACGGACACCGTCCTCGCGGCCACCAGGAGACGGGAGTGACTCCTGGGCAGCGCTAATGCCTGGTACCCAGCACCCACTGGATGTAAGCGACCTTGTTAAAAAACAAAACAAAACAAAACAAAATGCTGACGATCATTTGCTCCGGTTTCAACGCAAATCAGGTGGGTGACCCCAGGCAGGACAGAGAAGAGCAGAAGCTGGACATAGCCTTCCAGACTGCCCACACCCCACGCCCGATGCCACACTGGGCACCGAAGCCAGCCCCTGGCCCTGCACCCAGCACCGTACCCTGAATCCAGCACCCAACCCTGCACCCAGCACCCGACCCCATACACTGCACCCAGCACCCAAACCTGTACCCAATGCCTAACTCAGCACCCAGCACCAGACCCTGCACCCTGCCCCTGACCCCACCCCACAACTCAACTCCACACCCAGCATCCAACACCCAACCCAGCACCCAGCACCCGACCCTACACCCAGCACCTGACGCCCACTCTGGACAGCAAACCCAGTGACTGACACGGCACCCGAGAGAAACAGTGGAGCGCCATCCTGCCTGTGTCTCTGCAGGGCTGGCAGGTGCATTAGGAGACCCCCCCCCCCCGGGAGGAAGAGCTGGGGCCGATCCCCAGGCTGCCCACCAAGGGGCCAGTGGTAGGAGTGGTTCAGGGGAAAAGTCCTGAGCTCGGCTACCGCACAGAGCCCCAGGTACCTGTGGGCCCAGGAGGAGGAGGGAGCCCTTGCGCACTCGCCCCCAGGCGTCCGCCGCCTCCCTGCGCCCTCACGCCTCACCCCAGCCCGCGCGTCTCAGGGCCCCCCCGCAGCCAAGTGCAGGCAGGTGCAGGGCATCAAAGTGTCCCCAAAGCCTCAGCGTTCTTTCCGAGATGCGTCAACGCCTGTTGTCCTGATGCCCAATCTGTTGTCCCCACGCCTGTTCCCTCAGCCACGCAGAACAAATCTGTCCCTCGTCCTTGGGAAGGAGCCGGAGCCCGGAGCCTGGGGGAAGCCACCACCCCCCGCCCTCCAGCGCCCGTGCTGCCGGGCACCTGCCGTTGTCCAGGGCTTTTCCTGGGTCTCCTGCGAGAGGCAGCTGGGGGTTCAGCGAGGTCAGCAGCTGCCCAGGCCACTCAGGGAGGGGGACGCAGAATGGAACTCAGTTCTGCTGGGCTCTGAACTCCCCCTCTCTCCAGGGGCCCTTTTCTGAGCCGAGCTCAACGGCCTGAGACCCCTCAGAGGGGGGTCACCCCTCCCCCAGTTGCAAACCACCCCTTGCACCCACCTTGGAGTGAGTCCCTGTCTCTGCCCTCTGCTGTGTCCACCTCGGGGTGGGGGCAGCCTCCGGGTCAGCTAACAGAACGGCTGACCGTCAATGTCTTGGGTTATGTCTCGGTGTCCTGGTTCAGAACTGCCCACAAGAACCCCGGCTCGTCCGCCAGGGGCTCCAGCGGCCCAGCAGCTGCGCTGCCCAAGACGGCGCTGCTGCCATGGGCCAGAAAGGACGGACCTGGCAGAGCTTCCGCTGCAGGGCGCTCGGTCCTTGGACGCCACAGGGGGGCGCTCCCGGGACACTTCCTCCCGCGCCCCAGCCGGAGCCAGGCCCTGCGCCCTCCTAAGACCGAGCAGTGGCCAAGAGCCGTGGCAGGTGGAGGGCTGGCTTTGGTCCGCCATGACTGTCCGGCCAGGATCCCACGAGCATACCAACCTCCTGAAGACAGGGGCTTTCCTAGCTTGGAGGGGTTGGGTAGGGTGCGCTATGGTGACCCCCACAAGGAGCCAAAGAGACCCGGCTTTGCCCTCTGCAGTGTGACCCTTATGCGGAACCACGAATGCCTGAGAGATCCTATGGGCAGGGTTTCGTTCTAAGAGGGATCGAGGGTTTTAGCAAGAGTAACTGTGTTGTTAAACTAGTCACCATCTGCCAATGGGCCACGGTTACCCAGAGCAGGGCAGGCGAGGAACGGTCACTGCACGGGAGTCCACTCGTGTGAAGGAATGGATGACAGCTGGCGGGTGGAGGATGAAGGTGGGTGAGGGGTGGGTGGACACATGGATGAAGGTGGGTGAGGGGTGGTGGGTGAGGGGTGGGTGAGGAGTGGGTGGGTGAGGGGTGGGTAATGAATAGGAGATGGATGATGGACGGATGGTGGAAGGGGGTGGGGGGTTGATAATGATGGCTGCGTGGATGAGTGGATGATGGGTAGATCGGTGGATGACTGATGTGACGGACGGATGGGTGGATGCCTGGGTGTGTGACGGGTGGATGAGTGGGTGGGTGTGCGGCAGGTGGATAGCCTGATGCATGGTGGAGAGAGGGTGGCTGGATGGAAGCATGTTGTCTCGGGAGGACACTGGTGGAAACACCTCTGCTTTCTCAGTCCCTGTGGCGTTGCTCTGGTTGACCAGCACCCTAGAGGGTGCAGAGTGCTTGCTGTGCTCCCCTCTTGTGTGGAGTTGTTTATGCCACAAGCAGAGCCCAGCTCCCAGCTGGGGCCGCCTGTGTCCCCATTGTCATGCCAAAGCAGGCGGGTGCTATTTCTCACCACGCCCACTCCCCTTTAACTCCACCCAGGAGCCCCTGTCCTCACAGACCCAGCCCCACCCCAGAAACCCAGCCCCACCCCAGTGACAAGGAGTGACCCAGCCCCACCCCAGTGACAAGGAGTGACCCAGCCCCACCCCAGAGAACCCAGCCTCACCCCAGTGACAAGGAGTGACCCAGCCCCACCCCAGAGACCCAGCCTCACCCCAGTGACAAGGAGTGACCCAGCCCCACCCCAGAGACCCAGCCCCACCCCAGTGACAAGGAGTGACCCAGCCCCACCCCAGAGACCCAGCCCCGCTCCAGTGCTGGAAGGGCCGAGGGAGCTCTCTGGGGCCACAAATCCCATCAGGAGAGGTGACCCACGTGACCCGGGCCCCACCTCCTCCTATGCTGTGGTGGGGGTGGGGACTCGGCACACGCACCGCGGGGGGGTGAGCACACGGGCAGTACAGCCGTGACGTCCTCCCAGCCCCCCGACGGCCGCCCCTCCTTTGCTCTGTCCCCTCCCTTGGACTAAGTCCAATTTCCAGCCGATCCAAAGAGCAAACTGAGTTCCCCCAGGGACACCGGCCCCACGGTGAGGCCACCAGAGGGGCTGGGAGAGACCCCCAGGCCCGTGTCCAGGGCAGGTCTTGATGGACGGAGGTAGGCTGCCCCAAGCCCATCCCACCGGCCCCAGGTGTGAGCCCAGCCCCGTGAGTCACATGGAGGACACGGGGAATGAGTGGGAGAGGGGCTTCTCCTGCACAGAGCTGGGCAGATGTCACAGGCCGGGCTCCTGGACGTGGGGCCACCTCTGGGAGGTCAATACTTATGCCAGGCCACAGAGTGACCACACCATGGTGAGACAGCTGACCACACCACAGCCAGAGAGCTGACCATGTGATGGCCAGAGAACTGACCACACCACGGCCAGAGAGCTGACCATGTGATGGCCAGAGAACTGACCACACCACGGCCAGAGAGCTGACCACGCCACAGCCAGAGAGCTGACCATGTGATGGCCAGAGAACTGACCACACCACTGCCAGAGAGCTGACCATGCCCTGGTGAGACAGCTGACCACACCACGGCCAGAGAGCTGACCACGCCATGGTGAGACAGCCGACCAGGCCACGGCCAGGGTTTCTTTCTCTCCTCTTTCTTTTGGTTCCCTAGCAAGGCTCTCGCGTGTTCGTACTGCGCACCTTCCCCGCGGCCCCTGGCCTTCGCCTGATTTCACCTGCACAGGTGCGTCTCTGCCTGCCCAGGCCCCTCCTCACCCACCGCAGCTCTTCACTCACTCACTCACTCACTCACTCACTCATTCTCGGCATCACCCAGCCTGCTGGCTCAGGGCGAGGGCAGTGGGACGAGGCAGGACTTCAGCTCCAGGCCGGCAGGTGCACAGTGCACGTGGGGTCCAAACACAGCTTTCCTGGGACGAGGGGACGGGGGGGAGGAGATGAGGGGACGAGGGGACGGGACGAGGGGACGAGGGGACGAGGGGACGGGACGAGGGGACGAGGCCTCGGCTCTCAGCGCTCCTCCCGGCTCCCAGCCCTCTGCATTGGCCGTATCTCCGCTGCAGGACGCCGGCCCCCGCCCGCCTGGCACGCCTGCAGCCTCCCGCCTCCACAGGGCCTGGGGGCGATGGCCCCACCAGGTCAGGAGGTGTCCCAGACGCCCCAGATGTCTCCGGCAGCCACGCCCACAGCCATGAACAAATCAGCACTAAAGACGTGTCTCTGAAGATGGAAGCATGGGTAAGGGGTGGGCTGTCCATCACAGGAATGGGAGGGGTCCACTTGGTGAGCCACGCTCCCCAGGCCCCTGGCTTCCCAGGGGGTGACGGAGGAGGAGGCAGCTCCCGGCCTGGATCCTGGGGAAGCTGCCAAGACGAGGCTGCTGAACACAAACCCATAGCACAGATGCACTCTCCACGCCAGTTACACTGCACTCACCCACACGTGTGGAAGGAAACGCCCCCTCCAGCCCACTCAGGTCTGGGGAGCTGGCCATGCACCAGGAGCCCCCATGGCCTCATGCCAGCTGCATGCTGGCTGCCACTAGCTGGCTGGCCTGCAGTCCCGGTGCAGCGGGTCACAGGGGAATGGTTGCCTCAGGCACAGGGCCACATGGGTCACCAGGCTAAGTCCCTTGGGTCAAAGCCTGGACCTGGGACGAGAGCTTGGGAACAACCAGGTGAGGTCCTTGGAGCCCCAGCCTTTGGCAAGAAGCTGGGACAGCACCCCCGTTGCCCACTCCTGCCCGTGGAAGGCACGGAAGAGTAGAGAATCTGAGTGCCTGGACCAGAGCACTCTAACAGTCCGTGCTTGGTGGAATTAAAAGATATTTTTTGTGCAAACCAAGTTTGAAATCCGCACGTATGGACATCGTCAGGATGTTCCCGGAAGCTGCAGCCATGTGGGGAGTGAACCAGCGGCTGGGCTCTCTGCCTCTCTGTGACCTTGGCCTCCCAATCAATGAATGAGTTTTGTTTTAAGCGTATGTGCAGAAGCAGAGTCCCTGGTACAGCTGACGCATTCTGGAAGGAGAAAGCAGTTAGAGACGGATGCTACCAGCCTTGAAGGCTTACTATAAGATCACGGTCGTCAGTAAGCAACAACCCAGTGTGGTAGGGGTGAAAGAACAGACAAGTAGATCGATGGACAGAAGAGAGACCCAGAAACAGCGCCCCACAGAGACACAGCCGCCCCACAGAGACACAGCAAAGCGTCAGAGGCCGCCCGAGAGCAGAGAGCCGCCGACAAACGGGGGGCACAGCTGGACCCCCGTGCGAGACGGGACTCAGCCACAGCGGCAAACGCCCCAGAGAGAAGGCGCGCCCCCCGCAATAATCAGCTCAAAGCAGATCCTAAACGTGAGTGTGAGACTCAAAAGCACAAAACTCCTAGAAAGTACCCCAGGGGAACCCAGACAACCCGAGCATGGGGTGACTTCGGGATGAACACCAAAGGCACGGCCCATGAGATGAATAACTGCTGAGCGACAGCTCATCAAACTTGAAAAGTCTGCTCTGTGAGCGACAGCGGCGAGACAGTGCCAATAAACACGCTTTCAGAAGGTGCGCTTGTCCAAACTACGCAAAGAGCCCGCAGAACCCACAGCAGAACAGACCACTCAGCTGAGCACAGGGCAAGTCCCAGAGCAGATCATCCGGGAGAAGCCGCCTGAGAGGGTGCCGCACGCCGCGCGCAGCGAGGGAAACGCCAGTTAAAGCCGCGAGGCAGCTGTGCACCTGCTACGGTGGCTGGGTCCAGGGTGCTGGCCACGGCGGGTGCTGGCCATGGTGGGTCCTGGCCATGGAGGGTGCTGGCCACGGTGGGTGCTGGCCATGGAGGGTTCTGGCCACGGCGAGTACTGGCCACAGCAAGTGCTGGCCACGGTGGGTGCTAGCCATGGAGGGTGCTGGCATGGAGGGTGCTGGCATGGAGGGTGCTGGCCACGGTGGGTGCTGGCCACGGTGGGTGCTAGCCATGGAGGGTGCTGGCATGGAGGGTGCTGGCCACGGTGGGTCCTGGCCACGGTGGGTGCTGGCCATGGTGGGTGCTGGCCACGGTGGGTGCTGGCCATGGAGGGTGCTGGCCACGGCGAGTGCTGGCCATGGTGAGTGCTGGCCATGGTGAGTGCTGGCCACAGCGAGTGCTGGCCACGGTGGGTGCTGGCTCTGGTGGGTGCTGGCCACGGAGGGTGCTGGCCACGCCGGGTGCTGGCCATGGCCGGTGCTGGCCAGGACGTGGAGGAGCAGGCTCTGCTTCCCTGCTGGTGGTAATGCCGAATGTGCGGTTTCTTAGCAAACTCAACATTCCCGCCCTTCCCATGCAATCCACCAATCACACGTCCTGGGCTTTCCTCAGAGGGGGTGAACACGTTCGTCCTCAGAAAACCCTGCACACGAGTGTTTGCGACAGCTTTGCTCATAATCAAGCAAACTTGGAAGCCACAAGACACCACAGCGGGGGACAAAGCACTCCTCCCACACCACGGAATATTATTGAGCACGGACAAGGGATGGCTCCCCAGCCGTGGAAACACACGGAGGAAACTCGGACGCATACCAGTTAGCAAGAGAAGTTGGGCTGCAGGCCGCTGGGAGCTGGGTGGTGCCCCTCACCCCCACAGGCTGCCCTGAGCTGGGTGGTGCCCCCCACCCCCGTGATGCTCTGGGAAAGGCAAACCCTCCCTGGCAGTGAGGAGCAGAGGGGACAGAGTTGCACAGTGGGTGCTGTACCTAATCCTGACTCTACAAAGGCTTGTGTCGTGAGGTCAGCAGTGCGTGTGAGGCGGGGAAGCTGGGGGCTCCACCCTGAGGTCTGTGACACAGGTGACATCACTGATGGCAGACTGGTGTCTGTTGACACTGTGTGCAGTGCACCCTGAATCAGCCATGAACTAACGACATGGGGAGTTATAGATGACATGCAGAACTGGGGAGGGTCACCAAAAACACCCAAATTCTATCTCTGCAATGTAGAGAGATTAAGAAGTGGAACAAACAAACAATGGGAAAATACTGGAAGGTGACAGAAGCCACCAGGTGGTTACATTAAACGTAAATGGTCTAAACACCTGCATTAAACAGCACAGACTGCTGTATTTATGTAGAAACAACTCTAATACAAGCCTATTGCAGGAAGTATACCTTAGACACAAGGATAAAGACAGTGTAGAAGCTAATGGGGAAACCTGCATGCATCACTGGCACTAACCTACAGGACTGCGGTCAGAAAAACGGCACAGACGTGGCAGATGGAACCAGATGTGTGGGGTGGAGGCTCAAGGGCAGGTGCTGGGAGCTCAGGTCCCAGCGAGAGACGGCAGCCCTCCCACTGCTATGGCCTGGGGAAGCAGTAAAAGATGGCCCAAGTGCTTGGGTCCCTGCACCCAGGAAGAAGCTGCTGGCTCCTGGCTGCAGCCTGGCCCAGCTCTGGCTGTTGCAATCATCTGGGGATGATGCAACAGTGGATAGAAGACCTCTCACATGCACACACGTGTTCGTTCTCTCTTAAACTATGCTTTAAAATAAATAAAATAATCTTTAGAAGAACCTGAAGTCACTTGGAAAATCATCAGGCACCTGGAAATGGAACAGCAAAAGCCTGAGGAGCCCCTGGCCAGAGCAGAAAAGACAGGCGGCTGAGCTGAGCTGAGCTGAGCAGGAGGAAAGCATCGCACGTGGAGCCCGTGGGGCAGAGCCGTGAACTCCGTGCTGGAGAGAAGCGAGGGCCCAGGCCCAGGCCTCGGTGTCCACCTTGAGAAGCTGAACACATGAATGCAAATCAACCCCACCGTGTGCAGAAGGCTAAAACAGAGAGAAGGGCAGGCGTGGAGCTCCAGCGAGACGGGCGGGGCACAGGCAGCAGCTGGAAAGGATGGGGCTTCTGAGCAAAAGTACCGCCTGACACGGGGCTGTGTTGCCGGACCAGCCCCACCTGTGCCTGGAGAGCCAGGGCTGGCTGTGCCTGGAACCGAGCTGCAGTTCCCAGCCTGCCCTGCAGGGGGAGCTGGTTACAGGTGGCAGTCACTTCTGGCCCTGAACCTGTACAGCCTTGCACAACATCAACACCCTCTGCCCCAGGCTCCACCTGGAGAAGCCACAGGAGCCAGGGAGCACCATGGCCCGAGCTTGTGTGCCAGCTGGTTCCTAGGTGGATGCCGCAGAACCTCTGTGAGCTGGACCTGGGCAGGAAGCAAGGAAAGTTAAAGTGACCGGTCCCTGGGGTGGGTGCCGTCCAGCAGGATCTGTGTCCCAGGAGAAGGGACGCAGCCGTCCCTGTACCAGAAGGCGGCCAGCAGGAGCCATCACTGACTCACCTGCACTTGACCTGGAGCCTGGAGCCTGTGGGACTCTGAGCCAATCAATGCAGCCCAGCCCAGGCTGACTCTCCGGGAGGGCAGGGACCCAGGGGGCGGGGCAGGCACCAGCCTGACACACACTCGCTCCCACCTGCCCCCGCCTGTGGCACCAGGGCCCAGCCTCTCTCTGCCCAGCCCCGAGGCAGGGTGGGGGTGGGGCTCTGTGCTGATAGCCGGGAACCCGTCCCCCACCCCCAAAAAGCACAGGACAGGACCAACACCGCCTTGGACACATCCATGGAGTAAAGACGCCACGGGAGCTGAACTGGGCACAGGCGTCCCTCCACAAGGACCCTGGCATCAGAGCCCAGACGTGGAGTGGACAGATGGACAGATGGACAGATGTGTCCTGGAGATGTCTCCGTGCACCCCAGAAGTCAAGACAGGTCCCCCCAAGGACAGCGTGGGCAATCAGATAACAGCAGGTGTCAGCAAGCCCACAGCGGATGACAGGAGGGGAGGAGAATGCGGGTCCTTGGAGAGGGGCCGCGGGGGATGGGCGGCTGCCGACGTCCAGGCTCGTTTGTGAACCTGAGCCCGACTGCCTCTGGGACAGAATGTTCAGAGCCCAAGCTGCCAAGCTTCAGCCAATGGCTCCTTTTCTTCCCACCGAGTAAGACGCGGCAGGGGAAGGTCGGTGGGCGTGGAGCCGGCAGAGGCACCTGTGGGGCAGAGGAACCGACACGGGCTCCAGGCAGGCAGACAGACCAGACACAGGCCCTGGTTGCCCTGTGAGTCAACAGGAAGCCTGGAGCGAGGCCTGGGGTGGGGGCAGCAGGCGGCCAGCCCGGCCCTGCTGGGAGAGGCGGGACACACTGTCCCCGGGGGGAGCCGGGAGGTCTCAGCTGTGGTGGGATGTGATTCAGTGGGACACACACCGTCCCCCGGGGGAGCCAGGAGGTCACGGGTGACCCAGAGGAAGAGGTGCCGGGACTGCGGCAGACTCGGTGGGGGGGGGGGGGGCAGCCTGGCACTGCTTCCGGCAGGTCCGTGGGGATTCCACCTGCGTGGCCGAGAAGACGGCTCCACGGGGAAGCCAGGGATGAGGGCGAGACGGACAGCTCCCCGTGCCGCACGCGGATCATCTTCCCCAGCACGTGCAGGGGCCCCGCTGGCCCTCCTGGAGCCTGCGGTGAGGAGCGCTGACCAATGCACCCGCCCGTCGGGGTCCAGAGTTTAGGGCCAGCTCATTGAACCTGGTTAGAAACCCTGGGCTCCGTCCCCTCCCATCTCCCCGTCTTCCATCATCCATCTGGGTGATGCACAGATCGACACAGAACGTTCACTCTGGTGGCCGAGTCTTACCCCAGGACAGCTTCCGGTGTCCAGGCACCCACCACGTTCCCACCCACATGAGTCCAGGACCTCAGCACACTGTTATCCGGGCTCATCCCCGGCTCCACACCCCGAGAGGGGCATCGCCCTGAGTGACAGAGGAGAAGCCTGGGGTGCTGCAGTCACAAACCGGGGAGCAGAGGAGCCCCGGGAGTGGGAGAGGCAGGCCCTGGCCCACCCAGCTCTGCCCACCCCTCCTGCTTCCCACAAGCACAGACCAGGCTGGACAGGGCTGCAGTGGACAGGACAGAGCCACAGTAGGCAGGACAGGACCTCAGTGGGCGGGACTGGGCAGCAGTGGGCGGGACAGGGCAGCAGTGGGCGGGACAGGACAGGGCAGCAGTGGTCAGGACGGGACAGGGCTGCAGTGGGACGGGACAGGGCCTCAGTGGGCGGGACAGGACAGGGCAGCAGTGGTCAGGACGGGACAGGGCTGCAGTGGGACGGGACAGGACCTCAGTGGGACGGGACTGGACAGCAGTGGGCGGGACAGGACAGGGCAGCAGTGGTCAGGATGGGACAGGGCAGCAGTGGGCGGGACAGGACAGGGCAGCAGTGGGTGGGGCAGAGCAGCAGGGGGCGGCAGCAGAGTCCCAGCTGGCTCCAGGCTTCAGGCCTCCATCTGCGTTTCAGGAGACTTCTCTTCCCTCCTCCCGCCCGGGCTGCTGGAGGAGCCTCCCCCGCCCTCAGCCCCACAGCGAGAAAGGGGCTTAAGGCACAAGACCCCCACTACTGCAGCCTCCAGCGAGTCCCCACTGTGTCCCCACCGCCCGGGGCTTCAGGGACGCCGAGCCCCTGTCCCGGGACCACCAGCCTCCCGAGCACCTGTGACTTCCATGCTGGCAGCTCCCGGGCAGAGGCTGCTGCTCGGAGCCCAGCTTCCTCGGTGTGGACAGAGCTGGGCGCTCCCTGCCGGGGCCTGGGGATCAGAAGAGCCAAGAACTGGGGCTCAGGGTCTGCCTTGGGGGGCGAGAGCCCCAGACGCCCACTGGCTGGAGGCCTGCCTCTGGGCGTAGAAGCTTCTGGGGTGAGCTGAGTTGCAGCTAAAGGTGGAGGCCAAGGACAGCCCTGCACCCGGCCAGGCGGCCTCCGGGTCGGGAGCAGGGGTCGCACGCCGCCTGGTGCCGGGTCACTGCGGGGAGGGAGGGTTTTCCAAGGGAGGGCCGCCCCGAGGGGTCTGTCCACGTCCCCCAGCCCGCCCGCCCTCCTGGCCATTTGCTGGCCCTTTGGTTCCAGGGTGACTTGCGGGAATTTTTCTTTTTTTAAACTTCGCCAGCAGTTGACTGTGCTCTGCTTTCTTAGGTTAACTCCTGGTTGAATGCTTGAGACTCCACTCGGATTATTTTGCAGTTTAATGTATAATCACTGCTTCCAGACGTCTCATGGAAGCTTGAAAGGAAACAGCAGAGAGTGTGAGACGGGAGCATGTGACGGGGGCATGTTGACATGCATGTTCAGTTACACGCTTCGCATTCGCGGGGCCCCTTGTGTAGACAGTGTCAGGCCGGACGGGGCCGGAGCACCACGTGCTGTCCTGGCAGGGGCTGCGTGCCCACGCCGCCGCGTTCCCAGGGCGCCGGGTCAAGGTCGTCCGATGCTCGTATTTCACAGACAACCCCTCGCGACCACGCTGCGTCCACACACACGCACAGCGATCGTTGTTAAAGATGTTTTATGTGTTGTAGAAGGCGAGTGACGCAGAGAGAAACAGAGAGATCTTCCCTCTGCAGTCCACTCCCTAAATGGCTGCAGCGGCCAGGGCGGGGCCAGCCAAAGGCAGGGGCCAGGCGCTCCGTCTGTACCCCGACGTGGGCAGCAGGAGCCCGAGGAGCAGCGTCCGCTGCTTCCCACACCGCACACAGGGAGCTGACGGGAAGCCGAGCATTTGGGGCTCAGACCAGCACTGGGCGTGAGCAGCCCATGCCAGCTCGCCTGGCCCCTGTTCGTGAATATTTTAGCAGAGGATGAGAATGGGCCGGAAGGATCTGGAACGCACACAGGTGAGGAAGCTGGCCCTCCGCTCTGGCCGCGCCGTGACGGCTGCCTGGGGCTCGGCTCTGCTCTGGGCTGACCTGGCCGCCTCCCCGACTCGTGCCCTGACTCCGCCCCAGGAGCTCCTCCTCGTTTGCTTTCTCGATTTTCAGTGTCCATCAGCAGCCGTGTTTTGTGTCAATCAAACGGGGGCTCCAGTCGGGCTGTGTCACAGGAGATGCGGGACCTTGGGAAGTCGCCCACCCCTTAGGGCCCGGTTGGGGCAGCCCGGGTGTCCACGGGGCTACTGGAAGAATCAAACATGATAATGAAGTAGAGCCCACGAGTGGGCAGCCATGTGCCCGGTGACGTGGCCGGTGGAAACCAGCACACACACACCTGCTGCCCGGGACATGTGGTCTCGCTGGATGTTGGCCGGAGCTCAGGGTGGTGGGCATCGTCAACCACGTGACAGGCACACAGGCCAGGGGCTTACCTGAGGGGCACCCCCCGCAGGTCCCCCGGGGCCACATGTGGCTTCCACACAGTAGCCAATGCCCCGGATGCTCACCGCCCTGAATGACCTCTCGCTGTGGGCGCTGTTCCAGGCCTGCCGTCTAATCCACGCCATTACTGCCCTGAAGCCACGTTTGGTCCTTCTCCAGCCCTGGGGGGATGAAGGGAGGGGTGAGGAAGATGCCAGCAGCGCCGGGAAGAGCCGTGGTCTCCTACAGCCGGAAGCGGCCTTGGCAAAGGCGGAGGGCGGAGCCGTGCCAGGGGCACCTGCGAGAGACGCGAGCCTGGGGGAGCCGCAGCGGCCCTCTGCTCCCCGACTCCCCCGTCGGCAATCTGGCCACGGGTGGGGGAGGTGGGCGACGGGGCGCGGTCCCCCGCTGTGGAAGCGGCAGAGCGGCCTCTCCCGAGCCAGGCCTGGGCGTGTCCCCACGCTGCCCTGCACCTCCTTGGGCCCCTGCCCAGGAGGAAACTCTCGTCACCTCGCGAGGCAGGCAACAGCTGCGAGTTGCAAATGTGACCCTGGGCGTAGCCGGCCAGCGCTGGTGACCGGGCCGGTGCCGACGGCCTCTCCTGGAGACTGTCTCAGAGCTGCGCGAGGCGTCCATCACTGGACAAGGCTCCGGCTGGACCTGCTGTTGTCCCCGCTGCCCCCGGGCAGGTGCCTCCCAGCCACGCCGAGAGGAAGCTGGGCTCCTGCCGTGCCGGCCGCAGAACCGGGCTCGCCAGCGGCTGACAACCACGAGGAGACGGACGGTTCCCACGGCTCCACGCGGCTTCTCACCAGCAGGTGAATCCTCACAGGAGGGGCAGGGCGGGGGTTCCAGAAACAGGAGCCAGGAGCCGGCCACACCGCAGTCCTTGGACGGCAGAGCTCTGAGCCCTAGGGGGCGGAGACGAGGATGCCCTCAACCGGAATGCACGAGGGACCCGGGAAGGTGCGGCTCCGTGGGTCCTTACCTGGTGTCTCGGGAGCCCGGGCCAGCGAGAGCAGCCCACGAGACGTGATACGTCTGAGGCCCCCACGAGCCACAGGAGCCAACAGAGCCAGCTGCACTCCTGACCTGCGTCGAGGCGAGGACGCGCCTGTTGGTGAAGGAGTGAGTCCTTGCTCCAGCGGCTCTGGTGGCCGGGTGGCTCGGGTGGCCTTCTCAGCCACGTGGGCGGCTGCAGCTCCCTGTGGTCTGGGGCCCGAGGCCCAGCTGTGCGCCCTCCCGTCTTCTTATGGTCTGATCCCGGACTCTGATGACACTTGTCCCAGGTTCTAACAGAATCTTACATGCTTTCCTCTAGATTCTCGGATTGTTGTTTGTGGGGAAGATTAAGGATTGATTGGCTGGATTTATGGAAGAGTGCGAGGGTGGGTGGATGATGTGCGGGTGATGATTGGTGGATGGATAAGTGGATAGATCGATGGGTGAATGGATGCAGAGCTGGGTGGGTGTGTGGATTGATGGATGGATTGGCAGATGGGTTTGTGGGTGAAGGGGTGTATAGATGGGAGGGTGGATAGAGGGGTGAGTGGGCAGGTGGGTGAGAGGGTGGCTGGAGGGTTGGGTGGACAGATGGGTGGGAGGGTGGGTGGATGAAGAGCGGACCACCCAGGAGAGATGGGTGGATGTTGGAGTCGTTGGTACAATGCAGAGCTCGTGGGAAGAGGATAGTTTAAACCCTCGTGGACACCAGGCTCAGTCCTAAGAAGCGCGCGTCTCAGAGCAGAATCGCGATCCTTGATCGCATTTATGAAACAGAGCTCTCACTTGACGGAATCCTTGTTTGTTTCTCACGACCCAGGGGAGTCGCTCTGTCTCCATTTTTGTTTATGGAGATTAATTTCGTGGCCACCACTTCCTTCGGTGTAAATTCTGCGGTGACTGAGCCCACAGCCGGCGAGGTCACCCGAGGCTCCGGCGCCGCACACAGCAGCTCCCCGCGCACCAGCGTCTGCGCGTTCTGATTCCTACTTGAGTTCCCGTGTTCAGCGTTGGGAGGAGGATGATGATGCACTTGCTGTGTGGAGGTTCCTCCCCTACCACTCATTTTGTGTTATTTCTGCCAGCAATGTTCATTATGAAATCCACAGAGTGGAGGGCCCACATGTCTGTCTTATTTCAGAAGATTGTGCGAAATGCCTCCTCCAGGGGACAGGGCACCCCGCTTCAGATCTGTTTGCATTCCTGCCAGCTTGGGGGCATTTGGGGGCTTCTTTGTTTCCTGGAAGACCAACAAGCAGACGGAGTCAAGCCCTGGCTTCAACACCGTGAGCTCGGGCCAGCCACGCTCTCCCGCAGGACGGCTGCCCCAGGGCTGGCCCTGCACGCCCTTGGGCTGACCTGCGGGCCCGGAGGGCCACAGAGTAGACGTGGGCGGCTGTGTGAGTCATGTGGTCGCGGCTTTGACTGGCTCCCCTCTGCCTTGGATGGTCGGGTCTCTGTGTGCCAATAAAACTTTATTCACAAGGGCAACTGGAGGGCCAGACTCTGCACAGGCCACGGCGCGGCCTGGCTCTGGAGGGGGTCGGGCCTGCCGTGTGTCAGAAGGGGAAACAGAGAGCGGGGGAGACACACTTGTGTGAATGCACACGGCACAGCAGCACACGTGTCCGGGAAACACGGGACAGGGGTCGTGTGCTCGCTCGGGCGGCTGTGCTGTCGGCTGCCCCTGGTGCCAGGCAGCAGGGCCGGCGCATGCTCCGGCCTTTATCTCCCGCCCTCCTGGGATCGGGGAGCAGCCAGTGTGGCGCCTCTGACTCGGCTCGGCTTCCCTTCGCTGCAGTTTCCTGCACCGCGTGGCCTTGGGAACGCAGTCAGGGAGACAGGGCCGAGCGACGTTAGCACAGCGAGGAGCGCCTATGTTGTGGGCCAGCATCTCGGAATCACATCTCTCCTGTCAGTCCAGCCAGCCAGGGAGGAGCACCGGGCAGGACGGGGGAAGGGCCCTGGGGGCGGGTGCACCTGCACACAGGACATTCGCGGCCTCCTGCGGGTGCTGTGCCAGCCAAGACCAGCAGACGTGGGGTGCAGACAGGTGGAGCGAGAGCCGAGGTCCTGGGGTGGGCAGGTGTGCTGGGGGGCAGCAGGACCCAGGTTACCGCAGCTGGGGACTGCAGGTCCTCCTTCGGCGACACGGGTCCTGGAGGGCGCAGCGAATCCCAGCAGCCAGCAGGCCAGGGACAGAGGCAGCCCCGCTCTGCCCATGCAGCCCCGCCCCGGGAGCTTCTCGCGCCTGCCAGACTCTGGAATATTCTGTCCGCGGGGGCCACTGATTGACTGTTGACCGCACAGAGGAGTCAGCAGGAGGAGGAGCAGACTCTGCGGATCGCGTGTAGCCGGGCGTGACTGCCGGTCCTCGGCCCGCCCAGCGTGTGCTGCCCCGGCCCAGCTGCCCACCAGGTCCAGGGAGCCGGGGGCCGCCGGGGGCCGCCGGGGGCCGAGGCGCGTGGCGCACACCTCCCAGGAAGCCTGGCCTCCGAGCAGCCGACGGCACAGGAAGCTGCTGGAAAATCCGTGCCCACTGCTCTCGGAGCGGCAGGCCGCGCTGCTGGAGATTTAATTAAGACCTGAGATGAGGTTTGCGTAATTAGATTGGAGCCGAGAGGCGTGGGAAGACGGATGGGTGCCCACGTTGGCACCGGGGAGCGGGAGGCTCTGGTGGCCTCGTGGGCGAGCCTGGCCGCTCCGACGCCACGGCCGCACCTCGGGCAAGAAAACACAGCGACCGCCGCCTGCTGGTCTGGTCCCGTGTTCCGACCCGGAGCTCGTCCCGGGGCGCGTGGGCGGGGACTCCGGGGCTGGTCTTCCCGACGCCTCGTGCACCTGCTGTGCAGGGAGCAGGGGGCCTGTCGCTCAGCATGGAATCCTCCTGCGCCCCCACCAGGCTGAGCAGCCGCCGTCACAGGGACCCTCCCACGTCTGCAGCGACAGACGCTTAGCGGGAGGGGAAGGCTTTGCCCGGCTGCTCCTTGCCCAGGGGTTAGGGACAGGTGGGGACGTCCCTGGCGCTGGGCTGGTTCAAGATACAAACAGGAAGGGGACACCTGTTGGAAGACAGCACAAGGAACAAGGAAAGGAAGGGGTGGGTGGGGCTGAGGCACAGCCACCCCTGCAGAGCGCAGAGGGTTCTCCGGGGGTTCGGGGGCCCTCGGTGCCAGGGTACCCTGGGCAGCACCCGTGCGTGCCGGGAGCTGGAGCCAGGAAGGCAGCAGGGGGCTGGCGGGGCAGCGGCTGCCTGCGGGATTTCAGCTGGGACAGACGGGCAGGCGGCGTCCAGAGCCCCCAGACCCCGACCTTCCAGGAGCTGAACTCTCTCTGCCCACCCCCCACCCCAGGTAAACTGAGGCCAGGCTGAGCAGGAGGGGCCTCCCACTGGCTCTGTGAGAGGCAGGCGCTCAGGGAGGTGTGGGATGGCTCCCGGGGCCTGAGCGTGAGGACACAGCCTCATCCCGGGCGGCCCTGGAAGACGCCCGAGCCGGCCCGGATGCTCGGTGATTTATGGCTGTGTTTTCCCAGATCCACTCGGAGATGTAAACAGGGTGACGGTGCCTCCATCAGATATTAATAACTTAATGAGTCTGCGCTATTTGTTTACGGAATGGGTAATGGGCTCCCTGCAGGGGCCGGGGAAAGGGTTGGATCTGACTATGCACACACCCAGAGACCACGCTGTGTGAGACCTCCCACAACAGGGACCCCTGGCAGGAGCTCCTGTGGCAGGTGACACGGGCCCAGGCGCCACCGCGGGAGCAGCAGTGGCGCTGTCCCCTCCCTTGCCCCGCACTGGCCCCCCCAGGACACTGCCCACCCAAGCATCTGCCCATACCTCACCTGCTCGCTTCTCTCCCGGCGGGTGGCGGCCGGATCAGCACCGGCCTCTCGCCTCTCAGAGCAGCCATGGTCCTCACGGTCCCGGGGCTGTCGCCTGCCGCCTGGGTGCCGGCTCTGCCTTCCAGGGCTGGACCAGAGCCCTGGCCGTGCAGACAAGGCACGTTGCCTGCATCCTGAGTCTGGGATTCACCCTGCGTGCCTCGTGCGGACAGGCAAGGACTCAGTGGACGGGGCAAGGCAAGGTGGCCACTGGTGGTCGCTCCAGCTCCGGCAGGACCCGGCCCGGCAGCCCCCAGCTCTTGTGAGCTCCTGGCCTGGGGTGGTGCCGGCGCCGTGGGACAACGCCCCCTCGCCTTGGAAGTGGCCTCCCCCGCTCCCTCTCGCGGGCAGCGCCTGGGCTGGGGTTCGCCGAGCGTCTCCGTGCCGTGTTTCGGAGCTGCAGTGTGAAACAGTTCCTAATTCAGATTTTTATTGTGGATAAACAAATACAGAAAATTAGCAGATGTGTTTTGCAGATGTACGCCACAGAAATAACATCCTGGAGACGAGGGCACCGAGGAGGGGCAAGCGCCCAGAGCCGCCCCGGCTCCGGGGATGAGGACCCGCGGCTGCGCGGCAGGCGGCTCGCCGGAGGCCCCGGAGGTGGGGGCCAGGGTGACACGGGCGGGTCAGCGCCACAGCCCAGGGCCACCTGGTCAGGGAGGGAGGCCAAGGAGCAGCAGCAGAGCTGGGTGGGGAGTCAGGGGTCAGCGGGGGCCGCGGGCTGGCCCAGGGGGCCGTGAGTTCCCGGAGGCCGGCCAGGCAGAGACGAGGAGCCCAGCCGAGACCCAGGCCAACCCAGAGCCACAGAGGCTGGGCCAGGCGTGTGTGTCGGGGTGCATGGAGGGCGGATTTGCAGATTTAAGCCCAGGAATAGGGACGGAGACCGGAGCTCACACTCAGGCCACACCCACAGCTCACCCTGCACGTGCTGGCCAGGGCGCTCAGCCCTGTGCCACGGTCTCAGCCGCTCAGTCCCAGTTCAGGACACCTGGAGCCCGCGGGAGGTCAGAGCCGGGGCAGCACAGGACCACGTCATTGCTCGGATGGGTCCAGACCTGGCTCCTGCCCACCCAGGGCCTCGGCGATCGCCTGGGGCCTGCAGTTCTGGTGCCCGAGCCCAGGATCTGAATGGCTCGGGCCAGCGGCCAGCTCTGCCCGCCTGGCCTGGGAGCTGAAGCTGGAAGATGGCCAGCTGTTCCGGGAGGAGGGAACAGGGTGGGCAGGAGGGCGCGTCCCCGGCAGGAGCTCTGTGGCCCGGGAGGGCCGGTCCTGCTGGTTCTGCGCCTTGGCCAAAGGTGGGTCCCAGTGCATGGGTGCGTGGAACCTTCTGGAACCAGGTGCCGTCTCTGTCTCTCTCATCATTCACACAGCTCCGGCCTTGGCAGGTGGACGCCGTTGTCCTGTGTGCGCCGCGTGGCTCGGGGGCCCCAGCTGTGCGGGCGACTCTGCAATGTGCCTGTGCCGTGCGCACAGCGGACCCGACTCCACCTCCACTCCAGCACTGGCGTCGTTTTTTTTTCTTAAATAAATATTTCAGATTTATGGGTGGTCATGAAGATCTCTCATCAGAGATGTGAGCCAGGGCCACACGAACCATCAAGCAGGAATTCTAATTCCTCACGGAGTGGCCTGCCCCAGGCTCACTGATGAGATAATCAGATGCGGCCCCGCCCGGTTGGCCTCCTGGGGCGCTGTACCTGCTGGCTCAGCTGGGACCCGGCCAGGAAGCTCCTCAGGGCTCCGGGCTCCTCCCCCAGCTGCCCCACTGCATGCAGGGAGCTCAGCACCAACTCGCGCGCCTTGGCACGCAGTGGGTCTTCAGCTCCCCAGAGCAAAGTCACGAACATGGGCAGACGCCCACGGCACGACCACAGTGCAGACCTCCGGAGCCATGGCGGACGCCCGCCCAGCCTGCACCCGTCAGCACGTCCAGCTCAGACCTTGTCCCCGTGTGACCCCCATAGCCAGAGTCTGAGCCCAGGGCCCTGCCTCGCTGGCCTGCACCAGCACGTGGGGACAGTGCCACCCACTCTGAGCGCAGCGCCCACCACACGGGGCTGGTGTTGGGCGATGCGAGGTCTGGAGGCCACGTGTGGCCAGGGCTGCGTGATGGCCATACTGCCAGCTTTGCCTCCGGATGGTCCCAGGGTCTGAGCCCCTGAGTCGTCCAAGCAGAGCTCGGCCTGCCGACACCAGGACGGTCACCGCGTTCCCAGGGCTCAGCAGCACCGAGCAGGAATGCAGACCCCACTGGGGGCCCAGCAGGGTGTGGTGACCACGGAAGGTGGACACGGGCAGCCTGTGGACCCAGTGATGACCGTGGAGCTGGGTGGGGTGCACCCCAGGGCTCTCATATGGACAGGGGACATCAACAGCAACGTCCTCACCAGGGAACCCAGAGCGGCAGAGCCAGGGCTGCAGGCCAGGCCCTCCCAGGCAAGAGGCCACATCCCACATGGGGGCTGCTGAAGAGCCCAGCCGTGCCCCTCAGCAGGTGCGCCTCCCTGAGCCCGCCTGGTTAGCAGGCAGGAAGCACGAAGGGCTTGGTGGCCTCAGGGAACCACGTTTGCCCCTTGCCGTGGCCAGCAAGGAGAGGTGTCCCTGGCGGGGGCGGGTGGGCCGGCTGGGGTGGGCTGGAGCGAGGCTGGGGCGGGGCCCGAGGGCGAGCACCGGCCGGCCGGCTCCCCCTGCCCCTGTGGCCATGCGCGCGCCCGGCTGGCTGCTGAGCTGTCATCTTCAGCCACGCTTATTTCTGTCTCTCTGTCTATTCCGGGAAGCAGAACCCGAGATCAGCAATTAGAGATGTCACTCGTACTTTGGGGAAGGGGCTAATTTGCAAAGCCTCTAATGAGAATAGTAATCAAACCCGCTGACAGTTTCGATGACACTGAAATGGTAATTAATTATCCATTTTTGATGGATTGTATAGTATTTATCTATTTTTAAACTTTTTACTGATTAGCAACGAGCCTTGACCTAGTACTACGTGTTTTGTCTTATTTCTATGTTAGTAGTTGGTGGGTTTTTTGTTGTTTTATTTTGTTGTACTTTTTTCCCCACTAAAATTTCCCTGGGACAGGAGACCAGGTTCAGAGGCCAGGGCTGGGTCACTGTGGGTGGAGCCACGGCCCGTACCACCCGCGTCCCATGCGTGTGCCAGTGTGAGGCCCGGCTGCTCCACTTTCCATCCAGCTCCCTGCTGTGGCCTGGGAAGGCAGCGGAGGACGGCCCGAGTGCTTGAGCCCTGCACCCACGTGGGAGACCCAGATGGAGCTCCTGGCTCTGGCCCGGCCCAGCCCTGGCCACCGCGGCCATCTAGGGAGTGAACCGGCGGATGGACAGCTCTGTGTCCTCGTCTCTGTAACTCTCCCTTCGAGGAAAGGAATCATTTTAGGAAAACAAGGAACTTGAGCAGCCAGCGGGCAGGGGCAGGGACACAGGCACCTGTCAGCCTTGGGTCTGCGGGAAACAGGTGTGCGGAGGGGGCCGGGGTGAGGGGACCCGACAGTGCCCAGCGGGAGGCGCAGGGGACTGAGTCCCCGTCTGCCCTGTCCACCTGGGGTTGGCTCCGGGATTCCCGCACCCCAGGCCCTCAGCCAACGCTCTGTGGTCACTCCACGCAGGCCGGTTACAAGCAGGTGACACCAAGATGACAACAGCATCGGGTAGCTGTGTTAGCCGGGTGGTGCACACACTCACACACATAGTGTGCACACACACTCACGCACACACACACACGCTCACACACAGTGTGCACTCACAGACACTCACACACATAGTGTGCACACACACACCCACGCACACACACACACGCTCACACACAGTGTGCACTCACACACACACGCTCACACACACTCATACACAGTGTGCACTCACACACACACGCTCACACACACTCATACACAGTGTGCACTCACACACACTCATACACACACGCACTCACACACACATGCACACACACACACAGTGTACACTCACACACACACAGTGTACACTTACACACACATCCACGTGCTCTCATGCTCACACACATAGTACACACATACAGTCACATTCACAGACTCACACACACTCATACACATGTTCACAGTCTCACACTCAGTGTACACACACACTCACACACAGTGTACACTCACACACAGTCGCACAGACTCACACTCACACACAGTGTACACACACTCATACACACTCACACGTGCTCTCATGCTCACACACACAGTCACACACACGCTCACACACACTCACACACATACACTCTCACGCGGTCCACAAGGACAGGGCCACAGCCTCCTGGAACCGCACAGCGGCCGCTCCGTTTCCCAGGAGTCAGGGGCGGAGCCTGTGGCTAAGGCTGCCCTGGGGCTGACCCCCCCCCGTTGGCAGCCGGGCTGAGCCTGGGCCACGGCGGCGCTCAGTTTCCCGGAAGCCCCCACCGTGCTGCTGGCCAGGTGTCCACTGCTGCCCCCGGGGCCTCGGCACTCAGGGCCTGTGCTGGCTGCTCCCCGGGCCTCGTGCCACGGACCCCAGACAGCAGCAGTGGCCGTCTGCATCCTTCCCCGTGGGCCTCTGCCGGCCGGGGTGTGACTGTGAGGGGAGGGGGCGGGGGGCTGGCTGCTGGGGGGCCCCGAGGAGCGGCCTGGGCCCGGGCTTCTGGGTGTGGAAACTTCTGTTGGTGTCCCCTGTCCTCAGCCGAGGTCCCGACCGCTCCCGGGCCAGGGGCCTCTCCACGTCCCCAGGGTTCCCAGGCCGCTGAGCGCCCCAAGTCACAGATCTGTCTCGGGCTCACCGGGCGCCGGGAGGATGCGAGATGTGGCCCTCCCGGCCACCGACTCTGAGTCCTGCCGAGTCGCTCGTGGGCCAGAGCGAGCACAGCCCCTGGCCAGGGCCTCAGCGCAAGGTGCACAGAAGCAGAGGGGCCTCCCCACCCCGAGCCCCCGGCGCCCCGGCTGCTGCAAGGCACACGGCCAGGGTCAGGCCCATGGACACCGCGGAGACCCAGCTCCACTCCGGCAGCCCCTGGGCTCGGTCACCTGCCCACGGGTGTCATGGCTGGTCCTCATGAGTTCTCCCAGAACAGGTGGACAAGAGAAAGCGTGGCCTCTGGGACGCTCTTTCCTCGCCCAGTGGCCACTGCCCGTGGGTGGCCGGGCGGCAGGGGCTGACCCACACCTGCTTCCCCTGAGTGCCAGCAAGCGTCTTGCGGCCGGGGCTTAGCTCCCCTTGGCCTGCACGTGGGGATGGCGCCTCCACCAGGGGGGACTCGCGTCCCAGCCGCACACAGGGCCTGCAGGAGGTGGCCGCAGCCCGGACGTTGGCCTGTTGCCCTGAAGCCAACGGGAGGCCGTGCTGAGCCCCGAGCCCCTCCATCTCCCGGGCAGAGAGTGCAGGAGCAGCGCCCGGCGGCTCCGGGCAGCACGGGCAGCCCAGCCACGCCCGCCCGCCAGCCCTGGCTAATCAGCCCGGCCAGGGCTCTCGCTCCAGCAGGGCGTAAACAGGCGCTAAATCCAATTGATAAGATGTAAAACATGGCCCGCCCGCCCCGCGCGGAGGGTCAGGCCTAGGTGACGCGCGCGGCATTGCTCGGCATAAACAGGATTTTAATCATCACCGCGGGCCAGGCCCCGTGCCTGCTGCTGAATAATGAGCACAGAATTCTATTATCGCTCCGCACTAAATGTCTTCCCTCCACTCCCCTCGGCAGCACAGCACCCCTCCCAGGTGCGCGTGTCCGAGAGCAGGAGTCTCCACCGGTCTCTGGAGACGCTGACAGCCACGGCGCCGTCGCTGAGGCCTCTCTGGGCCTTGTGATCAGGGAGCTGCTTGGCTTTGTTGTAGCTCGCGGGTGTTCTCAGGCGCACCTGGAGGTCTAACGAACACATCACCGGACGCCTCGTGGTCTGTGCGTCTCGGTGACACAGGCCCAGCGTCAGCAGGAAGCAGGCGGCAGCTCGGAGCCCCTTGTCTCACAGCTGAAGCCGGGGGGCTCCCCCGGGGCTACCTGGATCGCAGGAGGCGCAGGGGTAGGAGATCTACTCTGCATTTCCAACGCCTCCCTCCCCACCTTCACGGCTTCCTCCACCAGCCGCAGCTCCAGGAGGTGGAGGAAGCCAGTGGCAGGTGCATGGTGGGTTGGCAGGTGCATGGTGGGTTAGCAGGTGCACAGTGGGTTAGCAGGTGCGCAGTGGGTTAGCAGGTGCACAGTGGGTTAGCAGGTGCACAGTGGGTTAGCAGGTACGCAGTGGGTTAGCAGGTGTACAGTGGGTTAGCAGGTACATGGCAGGGCTAGCAGGTGCATGCCGGGGTTAGCAGGTGCGCAGTGGGTTAGCAGGTACATGGCGGGGCTAGCAGGTGCATGCTAGGGTTAGCAGGTGCGCGGCGGGTTAGCAGGTGCATGCTGCCAGCAAGACCTCAAGACAAAGAACCAGAGAAGCACCCGGCTGCCAGCGTCGAGAAAGCCAGACTTTGGAGTCTTTGGAGAAGTTTCCCGGAGCGACTATTCATGGAGAAGTCTGGCACGCAGGTCTCCTCTCTCTCTCTCTCTCTCTCTCTCTCTCTCTCTCTCTCTCTCTCTCAAGCTGGAGAGGAAGCAGTGGCCGCCCTGGGTGCTGCGCCGCCTCGATGCTGCCATCACAACCTCACGCTGCAAACCCAGAACCACTTCCGCAGACGGGGAGACACAGCACTGGCCTGTAGGGGGAGCTCTGGGCTGCGACCCGGCCGTGGCCCTGCGGGAGACTCCCACGGAGCGGCTCCCGGGTGAGACGGGGTTCTCCCACTCCCCGTGGCTCTCCAGGTCCCGCCTCCCACCTACCGAAGCCTCACCTGTCCTGACGCTTGCCCGGAGGCGTGGCCTCCACGCACGGGTCCTGGATCCTGCGAGTGAACGCATCCTGGGATGTTTTCCGGAGCTGATTTGTGATTAACAGCAGATTTCCAATCCATCTCCCCTTGAAATCGGATATTTCTGAGGAAGCTAGTAGAGTTGTCGATTTACCTATGCAGATGTTCACTTATTTGTCCTGTGGGCCCTGGGTCCTGACCTGAGCCAGCCTGAGCCTGCCTGTGAAAGGCCGGTCCCGGGAGCCTGTGGCCGGAAGCCCCCCGGGGATGGGCTGGGGCTGGAGGGGCCATGGCAGCCAGGCAGAGGGGGGTCGCCTGCCCCCTCCAGAGGATGTTGGGGCCCCATGGGCGGGGTGATGTCCCTGGAAGCCCGGCAGGCGTCTGCAGATGCAGAGGCCCCGGGGCAGCCACCAGCTCCCTGATCCTCACCGACCACAGCACCTGTGGGTGGAGCTGGGCGGCCCCAGGCCAGGGGAGAGAGGTCAAGGGCACCGCCCAGCAGCATGGGCCAGGGGCACAGGGAGCTGTGTACTTGGGAGGGGGTGTTGTTCCTGCATGGCCTGGGCTTGGGGACATCTGGAAGTGACTGGACAGAGCTAGATCTGCCGAGATCCTGCCGGGGCCGGGGAGGGCCGAGCCGCCCGAGCTCCGGGGCCGTGGAACCAGCAGCCACAGTGAGCGCAGGTGGGTGTGCCGGTGGCCGCTGAGGCCAGCCCTGGCCCGGGGCGCACGGCCGCATCTGCGGTGGGTCCCCTCCCCCACACGCACCGAGGAGCTGATTTCTCCTTCGAGACTTACGGAAGGTTTTGAAATCTAGATTTAGAAATGGAATTAAAATCTCATTTTTACTGCCCTCGTGAAGCTTTGCACGAGGTTTTCCGTCTTCAATGTGATCTGGAGTAGCTGCAATATCGCAGGAGTTAAAGAATGACGGGAGGGCTCAGAGACGATTAACACAAGGAAGGAGTCTGCTTTTAAAAAGATTTACTTATGTATTTGAAAGACAGAAAGAGAGAGAGAGAGAGCGCGCGCCCTTTCATCCACTGGCTCACTCCCCAAATGGCCACAAGAGCCAGGGCTGGGCCAGGCTGAAGCTGGGAGCCAAGAGCGCCAAGTCCATTGCCGGATTCACGTTCAAGGAATCTTCAAAAAGCTTGTGGAGTGCCAGCGCTGTGGCTCACTAGGCTAATCCTCCACCTTGTGGCGCCGGCACACCGGGTTCTAGTCCCGGTCGGGCGCCGGATTCTGTCCCGGTTGCCCCTCTTCCAGGCCAGCCCTCTGCTGTGGCCCGGGAGTGCAGTGGAGGATGGCCCAAGTGCTTGGGCCCTGCACTCCATGGGAGACCAGGAGAAACACCTGGCTCCTGCCATCGGATCAGCGCGGTGCGCCGGCTGCAGCGGCCATTGGAGGGTGAACCAACGGCAAAGGAAGACCTTTCTCTCTGTCTCTCTCTCTCACTGTCCACTCTGCCTGTCAACAAAATTTTAAAAAATTTTTAAAAATTTAAAAAAGCTTGTGGAAAATGCATGTGATGGAAAAACACATTTGCGCCACGAAGCGCTCTCCTCCGAGGTTTTCGATGGCTGGTGCCGCCCGTCGGCTGTCTCAGGCCCCCTGACGGCATCTTCCGAGGGCAGGTTCCTGGCGCTCAGGGAAGCCGGCGGTGCCCGTTCCGGGGCAGGTCTGGTCCAGGTGCCGGCACCGACCTCCCGCGGTCTCCGGCGTTCTCGTCCGCAGCCCTAATCCTCCGGAAACTGGCTCTCACATCAGGCAGAAAGAAGGGCTCAGCATGGTTCTGTCCTGTGCAGAATCTGCCCGACCTCCCCGCTGACGGAGGGGCCAGTTCCCCCCCACAAGCCGAAGTGTGGGCTCGGCAAGATGGCTTCTTCAGATGAAACTCCGGCTTGTCCTCTGGGTCTCCACGCACACCCTTTCCCACGCTAGGACCCGAGCCGGGGCCCCCACCACCGGGAGTGGCCATCTCCCGGCCCCAGCTGCTCTGCATCAGTCTCTCCTTCTTCTCTTGGTTCTGTGACCCTGACAGTACAGAGAGGGTCCCTGCCCCCGTGTCTGCCTGCGGCCACACACACCAGGGACAGGTGCACGGCACCCGCAGGGCGACGCTGGGCTGGGTGCTCTTTGCCGCTCTCTCCTCCCCGAGCCCAGTCCCTGAGGCGGACGCGGCCACGTCTACACCTGCAGGGAGGCGGGCCTGCATGGAGCGCTTGGGATTCTTCTAGAATAAAGAATTCCTGCCCCTTGCTTATTGGGTTGTCTGTGTATAGCCATGTGGACGTGCACGTTTATTCTCGACGTTTTCAGACCCTTTTGGGAATTCAGTATTTAAGCGCCGTCTGCGATGGAGCCTAAGGGCGCGGAGCAGCCTCTCGCTTGAAGCAGCCGCAGATCTGACAAAGCGAGTGGGAAATGGTTTCGAAGGCTCTGGGTGCCAGGCAGTGATCGGGGGCCCCTGAGGGACCAGAGCCAAGCAAGGGGAACCCTGGGATTGCTCCAGCTGCCGGGCGCGGACGTCTGTGCAAACGGCAGTCAAAGGACCGGTGCGTTCTGGTGCAGAAATCGGTTTTTGTGATCACATGCATTTTCCGCGCCTTTTGGAGACTCCTTGGACTTGAATCCCACAAGCTCCTGGTTCCCAGCTCCCGGCTCCCGGCTTCAGCCTGGCCCAGCTCTGGCTGCTGCAGATGGCCTGGGTTGCAAACCAACGTCTTCCACGTTGCCTGAACGCTGCTCGGGCCGGCCTGGTGCCTACGTGCGGCACAGACCTGGCTCCAGGAAGCCGAAGCCCTGTAAGTGCCCGGCTCCAGGTTGTCTCTGGGGTACAAGGCACCCTACAAGGAGAGGGGCACATCATCCGGCCGACAACTGCGGGCACAGCTCACGCCCCCGAGGTGGGGTGGAGCACAATCCGTGGCCGACACAGAAATTGGAAGGAGCGGAAAAAAGACAGAAGTGTGGCTACTGCAACCACGGGTTGTCGTTCCGTAGAGATGGGCAAGTGCTTTTTCTTGAAGACTGATTTATTTGTTTGAAAGCCAGAGCCAGAGAGAGGGACACTGCCCAGGTGACTGCAACGGCCGGGGCTGGCCCAGCCCAAAGCCGGAGCCAGGAGCTTCTTCCCGGTCTCCTGCGCAGGTGCAGGGGCCCAGGCACTTGAGCCGTCCTCCGGCGCTTTTACCCATCAGCAGGCAGCTGGATTGGAAGTGGAGCAGCCGGGACTTGAACCGGCGCCCAAATGGGATATGCCGGCATCACGGGTGGCTGCTGTACCCCGCTGTGCCGCAGCGCCGGCCCCATGGGAGGTACGTTCAAGCCCAAGCCAGGTAAGAGAACTGTGATGTTTGAGATGGAAGTTCGCGGAAGGGGTGCGTGGTGGACGAGACTTCTCGGAGAGAGGCTCCCTGGGTCTGAAGACGCAGCCCCGCAAGCACGCAGGGTTGGCATCAGGGAAAAGCCCAAGACTAACACAGCCGCGAGGCACGGCCGAGGTGGCGGCGGCCCGGACGCTCGGGGGCAGCATGGGAAGGAAACAGCGGAAGCAGCAATGGCTGCGTTGTCCTGATTGTATGAGAACCGTAGCCGCACGATCCCAGGAAGCTCCGTAAACTCCGAAGCTCAAGAAACAAGAGCTGCCAAGCGGCTCCTCGGAAGGTCGGTCCGACCCAGATCCAGAGGCGTCTTCAGGGAGCCAGGAGAAGAGTGAGGTCGGACGGACGCAGAGGAGCGAGGCCGGGAGACCAGAGACCGCCCAGCCTGCAGCCGGCGGAGCGGCGTCCCTGAGCCCATGGGGTGTCGACACCCGCTTCTGCGCCCCACCAAATGCTTCAGCAGTTAGCGCTTGTCGGGGCCAGTGTATGGCGCAGTGGGTTACAGCTCTGGCCTGAAGCGCTGGCATCCCGCAGGGGCACCAGTTCGAGTCCTGGCTGCTCCAGTTTGATCCAGCTCTCTGCTTTGGCCTGGGAAAGCAGAGGAAGACGGCCCAAGTGCTTGGGTCCTGCACCCACGTAGGACACCTGGAAGAAGCTCCTGGCTCCTGGCTCGGGTCCAGCCGTTGCGGTCATCTGGGGCACGAATCAGAGGATGGCAGACCACTCTTTCAGTCTTTTGCATGGATAAATAAATCTTTTTTAAATGCAATCTGTATGAAAATGTCAGTGGGAATCTTTGTGTCTGGTTCTAAAATTCGCTGAGGAACACAAAGGAGCCCGGATAACTAAGACCATTTTGGAAAAGGTTAAAGTGAGAGGAATTCACGGTCTGACGTCTGCAGCTCCAGGAACGAGTACAGAGCTGCGCTCACGGAAGGGAACAGAGCGTGCCGAGCCAGACCCACGCCAGGAGCCACCGGCAGGGACGTGCGGGGAGGAGCTGCGGGGCTTTAATTTGCACATAAATGCAAGATCATCGTGCTGTGGAGCATTTACACCGACAGAAGCCATGGCCAGACGCCGACGCAGAGGGCGCGACGACGGCCTGCAATGGATGCCACAGGTCGGAGGCAAGAGATGAGCGACCCCAGACCCCACGCTGAACCCCAGAGCAGCAGCTGTCAGAAAGACAAAACGCGTGTGCAGCAGACACGGGGGCGGCGCTCGGCCCACTCTCAAGGACGGGATTCAGTCGGCACCGCAAAAGCCAGCGTCAGGCACCATCAGCCGGCCCGTGAGTCTGAGCCCTGTGGCCGCGAGGAGCCACAGAGCCCAGCTGCCCCCACCCCATCCCCGGCCAGGCCGGCGAGCCCGTGCAGCCCCCGGCAGGACAAGCTGTTGGCCTGGACCAGGCCAAAGGAATAGGCAGTGGCCAGGGGCCGGCTGAGGCTCTGAGCATGGCTTCCAGTTAACTCCCCGGCGGCCGGCGCTGTAGCGTAGCAGGCAAAGCGCCAACTGCAATGCCGGCGTCCCACATGGGGCTGCTGCCCTTCTGATCCCGCCCCCGGGGAAGCAGCGGACGAGGGCCGAGGGCCGGGGCCCCTGCACCCGCGTGGGAGACCCAGAGGAAGCTCCTGGCTCAGCTCTGGCCATTGTGGCCATCTGGGGAGTGAACCAGCTGACGGAAGACTCTCTCTCTCATTCTCTCCCCCCCCCCCACGGCTTCCATTTTCAAAATCAATCAATAAATCAATAAATCTTCTAAAACAAGTGCTTCAGCTGCTACGCTTCTGGACTAAGCAGAAAATTCAGATTCAAGCCGTCACCTTCCCAAGGAGTCTGTCCTCAGCCGGGTGAGATGGGTGCGGCCCCCCGTGGCGGGGAGGATCTTCCCCGGAGCCCCGTTCCTGGACGGGGCCCACGGCTCCCTGCTCCCGGCCTGCCCTCTCCCGGTGCTGCCTCGGGGCCCTTGGGGTGACAGACCCTCGATCCAGGGCCCACGGGCGTCTTTGGGGGCAGCTGCGCATGGTTCCGATGCGTTTCCTCCCCGGGGATGTTCCTCCCCGTGTTCGGTGAGGGCCGGCCTTTGGCTCAGTCCGGAGTGCGGCTCAGCAGCAGGCTGTCCCCGTGTGGCCTCGTCTTCATCCGCTTTCTGATTTTCCTGTTGGATGGGCAGCGTGCCCTCCCCCTGGCGCTAGTGTGGAGGGTAATAGTAACAACAAACAACTGTCCCCACACAGAGCAGCCGTTTGCTGAGGAAAACCTGCACACCCTTTCAGTGAGGTTACGTCACCCCCTCCCATCCCCTCTTACCTCTTAGGGCGATGCAGGGTACTTCTCTTTACAGAAAGTATTTTATTTATTTATCTGGAATGAAGTTATAGTGAGAGGGGAGAGAGAGAGAGAGAGAGAGAGAGAGAGAGTCTTCCACCCCCTGGTTCATTCCCTACATGGCCACAATGGCTGGAGGCCGGGCTGATCCGAAGCCAGGAGCCAGGAGCTTCCTCCAGGTCTCCCACATGGGTGCAGGGTCCAAGCGCCACTGCTTTCCCAGGTGCATGAGCAGGGAGCTGGACTGGAGGTGGAGCAGCTGGGTCTCCAGTCAGCACCCATATGCGATGCCGGCGCAGCGGGCAGAGCCCCCCCCCAGCTCTCGTCACCGGGAACTGTTCTTTGCCTCCTGCGTTACGGGGATGCACCTGTCACACCTGTCACATCTGTCACACTCCGTGAGAAGTGGCATTGGAATTCCGACTCAAATTCCACAGACTCTGTGGACTGAATTAAGGAGGGTGACTGGCTGCTGGGGCCGGGCTTGTCATGGAAGGGTTGCCAGCCGCGTGGCCAGTGGGAGGCTGTCCTTCTATCTGGCCATGGGGAGGCTGTCCAGCCACGTGGCCAACGGGAGGCTGTCCTTCTGTGTGGCCATGGGAGCCCGTCCAGCGGCACGTGCGAGACGAAGTCCTTTGTCCAAAGGGGCCTGGCAGGGCTGGGGCCCTGCTGGTGTCCGGGGAGGAAGCAGACAGACACATTTCCTCGTGTGTTTTCTATTTTTTTTTTTTTTTATTGCCCTGGACGCTACTGACATCTTTAAAAGCCGTATATCCTGAACCTTTCTAGATTATTCCATTACTCTGATTGTCCATGTATACAATCTTATCTCCCGCAAATAAATACGGTCTTATCTCTGTCGTTTCTGAATCCGATTTATTTTCCTGTCGTATTGCATCAGCTGCAGGCCAGTGACGTCTGGAGCGGCGCTGGGGGCTGGCTCCGGTGTCCTGGCTGACTTCAGAGAGCTCTGGAGCGTCCCATGTGGGGGTCTGGGAGACGCTTTTGGGGTGAGGAGCTGTGTGGGGCTCCCGGGCAGCCAGCCCTTTCCACCCGCCGTGGGTCAGACTCCCCCAGCCACTTTCCTGGCTCTTGGAGGATTTTGTCCAGCCTTCGGGTCTTGGTAACGTGAGGGCGGCAGCCGTGCTGGGAGCATCCGAGACCCGGCCAGGGCTCCCTCAACCATCGTCCTCAAATCCCTGCTCTGCTCTGCCCCGTCCCCGGGTGCCCCACGAGTGCCGCCCCGGGACCAGGCTGCGTGGGGTTCTCCGCCTGCCCCGGGCCGTCTGTTTTGCTCTCCCTCCGAGGCTCAGCGCGCGGCTGGCTGGGACCCTGCTGCCAGGTGCAGCGTTCCCCTGCGTGCGTCTCCACGACTCCTTTATGCCTCGGGTGTGAGACCTGCCGCCAGTTCCTTTCCACAAGATCACGTTTGCGCATCGCCTCTGTTTTCCCACGAACGTAATCCTACCCTCAGGCGTCTTCAAACGCCTCCGACGTACTTGATCTTGAAACCCTGTCTCTGAATAAAAACATGAATGATTTTCCTCGCAGTTGGTTTATGCTCCGAGAGGGTGCAGGCCCAGCGTCCTGGTGCCGTAAGCTAAGCCACTCCCACATCAGAGCCCTGGCCGAGTCCCGGCTGCTCCACTCCCCATCCAGCTCCCTGCTGACGGCCTGGGGCCCCTGCACCCACGTGGGGGACCCGGATGGAGCTCCTGGCTTCTGCTCGGCCCAGCCCTGGCTGTCGGGGCCCTCTGGGGAGTGACAGTGAATGGAAGATCTCGTTCTCTCTCTCTCTCTCTCTCTGCCCAACAAATAAAAATAAATAAATAAAAACCAGAAGCACAGACAAAGGCCCCGCAGTGAAAGCAGCCGCCACACAAATGCGTCCGCAGCCACCGAGGAGCCCTCGGGGAGCATGGCCAAGGCCGTGGCCCCCATGGGGAGGGAGGCGGCATTGTTCACCTCTGGTAAAGCAGGTGCACGCGGGCGGCTTCAGCGGCACAGCTCGCGCAGGGCAGTTAGGAGCAGGCTCAGACGCGCACCTCACAGCCTGTGGGGACCCCAGCCTCAGAATGAGGGGCAGGCCGACCCCAGACCTGGACCTGTGCTCGGAGCTCCTGCTGCAGCCCCGCCTGGAGCCAGGTGGGCTCCCGGGTTGCCAAAGCCACCGTGTCCTGAGCGTGGGCCCGACAGACAGCTATGGGTAGAACATGACTCAGCCTGGCCACGGTGGACACGTGGTCCTCACACTCCCGTTCTGTGGCTGCACCACAGCCTCGCCCAGGTCACTCCCATGGTGAGTGGGGTCACGTGAGTTCTTCAGGGACCCTGAGACCGCCCGGGTCACCCACAGAGCAGGGTCCGTCTGCTGCTTCCTGTCCCCCGCTGCCCGAGCCCCTGGAGTCTATAGAACGAGGTGGCTTCCAGCCTTCTTCATGGCATCGCTCGCCCTGGGCTGCAGGTAGTGGCCCCACCCTCCCAGGCCCTGTCTGTGGGCCATTGCTGGACAGGAGGGGAGCCCCACCCACCCAGGCCCTGTCTGTGGGCTCCTGCTGGACAGGAGGGGAGCCCCACCCTCCCAGGCCCTGTCTGTGGGCTCCTGCTGGACAGGAGGGGAGCCCCACCCTCCCAGGCCCTGCCTGTGGGCCATTCCTGGACAGGAGGGGAGCCCCACCCTCCCAGGCCCTGTCTGTGGGCTCCTGCTGGATGGGAGGGGAGCCCCACCCTCTCAGGCCCTGTCTGTAGGCTCCTGCTGGACAGGAGGGGAGCCCCACCCTCCCAGGCCCTGTCTGTGGGCTCCTGCTGGACAGGAGGGGAGCCCCACCCTCCCAGGCCCTGTCTGTGGGCTCCTGCTGGACAGGAGGGGAGCCCCACCCTCCCAGGCCCTGCCTGTGGGCCATTCCTGGACAGGAGGGGAGCCCCACCCTCCCAGGCCCTGTCTGTGGGCTCCTGCTGGATGGGAGGGGAGCCCCACCCTCTCAGGCCCTGTCTGTGGGCTCCTGCTGGACAGGAGGTGAGCCCCACCCTCCCAGGCCCTGTCTGTGGGCCATTCCTGGATGGGAGGGGAGCCCCACCCTCCTAGGCCCTGTCTGTGGGCCATTGCTGGATGGGAGGTGAGCCCCGCCCACCCAGGCCCGACCTCAAACTCAGAGACCGGCTGACCCTGGCACCTGCTCGCCCCGCAGCCGCCCCAGGGCAAAGAGTGTGTGTGACCTCGCTCTGCGTCCAGACACTGTCCTGGGGTCCCCTGCCCCGTGCTATCCATCGTCTCTGTGAGGTTGGGGGGTTGCGGGTGCCGTGGAGCCCCATGTGCCTTGGCGGGGTTGAGTCCTCGTGGCTGATGGTCAGCAGTGAGATTTACAACAGCAAACGCGTTTCTGGGTTTTGTTTCCGAAGTTTTCAAACAAAAACAAACCATAAAGGTTATCGAGCAAAACGAAGAGTGGTTATTGTCATAAAATTAAGTAGAAAAGAGTGATATAAAATCACGTGTGATGGGCAATATGTTTCCACGCGTGTGCACAGGAACAGGTAGAGCCCAGCGAGGCCGAGGCAGCCTCTGCGCCGGCGCCGGCGGAGTCTGCAAACCATGGTTTGTTTTGTGTCCTCTCTGGGGCGCCAGGGCAGGGCACAGGAAAACGACATCACTGTCCCGTGACAATGTCCCGTGGGGCCTTTCCCACGAGAACTAGGGCGCGTCTGCCCAGCACAGGCCCGGATCCCAAGATCCCTGGGCCACAGGGCAGAGGTAAGCAGAGCACTGGTGTAGGAAAGACGGGAAGGAATGAGCGAAACTCTTCCTGGGCCTGCTGCTGGGTCCTGGCCCTACAGGCGTGTCCTGGGCCTGCTGCTGGGTCCCGGCCCTACAGGCGTGTCCTGGCCCTGCTGCTGGGTCCCGGCCCTACAGGCGTGTCCTGGGCCTGCTGCTGGGTCCCGGGCTGCGTCAAGGTCTGGGCCTAGAAACGGCCCTGCCACAGGGGCTCACATGCGTTTTCTTTGGGTCTGACGGAGTGGCCACCATCAGAGGCTGCGGCGAGGGGAGCCCCAGACAGAGAAGGGGCCTGGCTCCCTGCCTCCGGCCGGCATCCTGCGGGGTCACCTTGGGCCGCCAGTTCTGCTCCCTTGGCCCCAGGCCCTGCTGCGAAGGCCCTGGGGTGGGCTCCCCAGGTGCAGGTGTGGGTGAGGGGGCGAGGGAGTGGGGGTCTCTAGATTCCTCCACGGCTGGTGGCTGGGGCTGCTCAGTGGGCCCCTTGGCCACCTCTCTCCCCCCGGGGAGCCTCTGACGCGTTCACAGAAGGGCTGCGGCTCCCCTCCTAGGCCTCGAGGCAGAGCCCCTCCCCAGGGGCCAGGAGGAAGCAGGGGTGGGGTCTGCGCCCCCCCCCCCCCCCGCACTGTTGATTCACAAGCTCAGCTCCAGCCAGCATTCCTCTGCGCCCTAGTGAAGGATTCCGCTCTCTGTGCAGACAGGCAACAAAGGGATGTCCCTGCTTGTTCAGAAAGGGGGGGCTCCATAAACAGCCATTAGCATCTTAATTACCCGGGGATTCCAAAGACAGTCCCTGGGAAGAACCTGGGCCCTCAGTCCAGGCCTGGACGCCCAGCAAGGGCAGTAGGTGCTCCGGGACTGCAGGGACTGCGGCTGTGGGCTCAGAGGGGTGGCAGGTGCCGGGCCCGGGCGCTGGGCTGCCCTGAGGGGCGGCCCCTGGCGGGGACCCTGCCCGGCTCCTCCACCCCCCACCACGGAGGGTCCTGGGACCAGGCGAGAAAAGGGAAGAGAAAGGCCGAGTGCCGTCTGGGGACATCTGAGGGTGGCCCGGCTGCGGCTTCCCCCCAAGGAGCCGGCGCCTTAGACTCCCAGCAGGCTGGCACGACCTCGGCCACACGGCGTGGGAGTCGTCCACTGCGTCACAGGTTTGCTCCAGCCAAGCAGGGGTTGTAAGACGTTCTTGGCAACGACAATTCGGGAGAAAACACGTGAAGCACTGACCACCCCGCGCTGGCCCCTTGCGTGTCGGCCCCTGCACAGAGCCCGCTGTCCCCAGGCTGCCTCTCCCCAGCTTTGCAGAGCCAGGGGGCTCCAGGGGGCTCCATCCCGAGGGGCCCCGGGCAGAAGCCTCAAGATGGGCTCAGCTCACGTTCAAAGCCAGCAACCCAGAAACCCAGAGGCACGGGGCAGCAACCTGAGGCACAGCACCAGGCGCCGTGCGGCAGGGACCCGGGCTGATGTAAATCCCAGGGCAGGAGCAGGCACGCAGTGCTGGGGGGACCCAGAGGAGGCGTCCCCACGGGGGAGGGACACATGGCAGGAGACAGCCGGTGGGCGGAGGGTGACGGACCCATCAGCCCCTCACTCCCCGATCCGGGGCCAGACCCAGGGCCTCCAGAGCAAGGGGGAGGCAGCTGGAGCTGAGCTGCTGGGCAGCAGAGACCCTGACTGAGAGAGGACCCCCCTGGGGCCTGCGGCTAAGTTCTGAGCAGAGCCTGCGGGAGGGGTGAGCGTGCCAGAGACAGAGGGATCTGAAGCAACAACCCCCATGGTTCTCACGGGGCCAGGAGTGGCACCTGTGCCCATCAATCGGAAGACAAAATCTCAGGCTTCCCGGGACCACGGGCCAATCGCCGAGGTTCTGGGGTGGCTTCCTTGGAGGGGATCCGTCAGCCCTGGGGGCACGCTGCTCTGGTCCCACTGGGAAAAGGACCCCAAAGGCCCAGAAGCGTTAAGTGCAGCCTAGGACAGAGATATGAAAATACCCAGCATCCAACAGGGAAAAGGCCCGTCCTCCGATGCCCAGGCACATGTCTCCGCGATCGACCCGGATCAACCAACCAGCCCACCAGAGTGGAACCGGAGGCTGGAATTAGGAGACAACAGTGTTGAAAAGTCGTCAAGATGCGGCTTGGGACCCCAGCACCCACGTCCGCATGTGCGGGCTCCAGCTCTGGCTCTGCTCCCTGCTCGGCTCCTGGGGATCCTCACCCTCGGGGCAGTGCTGGCTCAAGCTCTGGCGTCCCTGCCTGCGTGGGAGACCGGGCTGAGCTCCTGGTCCCAGCTCCATCCTGCCTCAGCCCTGGCTGTTGTGGTCACGTGGGCAGTGACCAGCACCAGGGAATCTCTCTCTCTGTGTCTCTATCTTTGAGATAAATAAATAAATAAATGTTTTTCAAGAGACTGTGAAAGGAGAATTGCACCTATGAAATACATGGACTCTGTTCTCTGTATATTAATAAAAGAAGGAAACACAAGAAACAAATCCCAGAAACGAAAGCTGCCATGTCCGAGGGGAAAGCGACGTTGACGGAACGAACGGCAGAGCAGAAACCGAAGATGACGCCCCGAACACACGGCGCACGCAGCACTCCAGGGGGCGGAGTCGGGGAAACGGAATCAAATACCCGTGCCCCGTGCAGTGCCGCGAGCGGTGGACTCACGCGGCACTCGATGGGCGTTTGCAGGCCGGGAACAGAAGCGGTATTTGGAAACACAGCAGCCGGGACAGCTCCAAATCAGATGAAAGTCACGAACCCTCAAATCCAAGGTGCCAAAGAGCGCACGGTGCTTGGCTCACGTGACGGCCGCGTGGCTCACGTGACGGCCGCGTGGCTCACATGACGGCTGCATGGCTCACGTGATGGCCGTGTGGTTCTCATGATGGTCATGTGGCTCACGTGACGGCTGCATGGCTCACGTGACGGCCGTGTGGCTCACGTGACAGCCGTGTGGTTCACGTGACGGCCGTGTGGCTCACGAGACGGCTCCTCCTCTCTGAGCAGCAGTGCCCTGTGCCAGCCACGTCACGCTGGACCCCGCAGCTGGCTCTGTGCTGAGGCCACGGGGGGCAGGAGGAACGCAGCTCTGCAGGGGGCGCACACCCAGGCGTGGGGCTACTGCTCCCATGGCAGGTCCGGTTTTGCCTCCATGTTATTTCCCATGGGAGCCGTGCAGATTTGCACAATGCACGCGTGCGCCGTTCCCCACTCCGGGCCGAGGCTGACCTGCACTGTGCAGCAGATATTATTTGTGTACTGTTTACTTAAGGGTGGGAGCGCCCATCGGTGACACTGCCTATGACGGCCAGGGCGGAGCCAGGCTGGAGGAGGGGCGCCATCACCGGATCCCGGGAGCCCTCGCCGTGCACAGAGCCTGAAGACCCACACACCCGCACATGCCTGGCACGGCGTCCCCCACCTGCTCGTGTCCCTCCGTGTAGTCCCAGCCCCCTCCACGTGAGCGATACGGATGCCAGAATCCCACACTCAGCAAAACCATCTTTCAGAAATGGAGGCGAGCTAAACATTTTCAAGATAATCAGATGGGAGAGTTCATTGCAGCAGACCCGCTCCGACCCTGCTAGACATGTTAGAGCGCAGACTTTCAGGGCCGGTGTGTCCCGGACGGGCGCTGGTTCAAGTCCCGGCTGCTCCACTCCTGATCCAGCTCTCTGCTGTGGCCTGGGAAGGCAGTAGAGGGTGGACCAAGTCCTTGGGCCCTGCACCGGTGTGGGAGACCTGGAAGAAGCTCCCGGCTCCTGGCTTTGGATCGGCACAGCTCTGGCCGTTGTGGCCAATTGGGGAGTGAACCAGTGGATGGAAGACCTCTCTCTCTCTCTCTCTCTCTCTCTCTCTCTCTCTCTCTCTCCCCCTCCTTCAATCTCTGTAACTCTGCCTTTCAAATAAATAAATAAATCTTAAAAAAAAAAACACACACACACACACACAGCAAAATTCAGGGCACAGAGACAGAGGAGCGTGTGGCTGACGCGCTGGTATCTGGGAAGACGGAGCCGAGTGTGGCCGGGCCCGCGTCTCAGGAGGGGAAGCATGCGCGAGCGGTGGTGCACCTGTCACAGAGCTCCAGGGGCTCCCAGACAACAGCAGGGAGAACTGGAGCAGGAAGGAAGGGAGGCGAAGGCGCCGGCACACAGAGGGGCAGCGGTCCTTTCTCAGCCGGCGACGCAGGACGTGGACGCTGGGCCACCGCTCCGCCGGCCGCAGTCCCGGGAGCGACGCCTGCTCCGCCCAGGCCCCGCAGAGCTCAAGGCCGCCCAGGCACGGGCGTCCTGCTCGGTCCTAAGGAGTCCAAGCCACGCGAGCTTGCTCCCTTCACCCGGGGTTAGATTAGAAACCGGTAACGGAAGTGTCCAGAGAACCCTCCAAATGCCCAGAGCCTCAGGAACTCGCTCCGTCAGGCTCTGGCTCCCGGCGGTCTGAAGGGACTGCCAGGGCTCTGGGGCTGAGCGGGAGGGGGAAGGCGTGGAAGTCGCCACTGAGAGGGCACAAAGCATTCGGGGGTCTCATAGCGGCTTCTTTTTACAAGATTTACTTTGTATGTGAAAGAGAGAGAGAGACAGAGAGACACAGAGACAGAGAGACAGAGAGGTCTTCCATCTGCTGGTTCACTCCCCAGTTGGCCACAATGGCCAGAGCTGTGCTGATCCGAAGTCAGGAGCCAGGAGCTTCTTCCAGGTCTCCCACGTGGGTGCAGGGGCCCAAGGACTTGGGCCATCTTCTGCTTTCCCAGGCCACAGCAGAGAGCTGGATCGGAAGAGGAGCAGCCGGGACTCAGATCTGCCCTTCTGGGGTGCGGGTGCCGGGGGCTGCGTGCAAGGCTGCCCACAGTCTCCCATCGGGGTCTGCAGTCTCCGCCCCCCAGATCCGTGGTGGAACAAGGGCATCTGCTCCCAGCACCTGGACACTGCGTCCTCCTGGAGGCCCCGGTCAGGGCCAGGCGGCGCGAGAGAAACACAGCCAGCCAGGGCGCAGACAGCAGGCGAAGGCTGCGCGTGCACAGACGCTGAGGTCCTGGATGCTCAGAATCTGACGGAATCCACGAAACAGCAGGTCTAACACTGGACTTTACTGAGGCTCCAGGAGACGAGTTGAATATATATATATAAATTTAAAAAGTAGTTCTGTAGAGTTGGGATAACCTGAAATTGGAATAAAAATTGTTAAAAGCACAACCGGGAGCTCCACCTAAAAGGACCCAGGAAGTGGGCGGGTGCCCGGCCGCAGGGATGGTCCCTCGGCCCCGGGAGCGTCTGGCTCCTGACACTGGCTCCCTGCCAGCACACGCCCTGGGCAGCAGCAGGTGCAGGCGACGGCTTCCCCATCTCTGTGCCCCCCCCCCTTCCCTGGGAGACCTGGAGGGAGTGCCCGGGCCTCTGGGCGTGGCCTGGCCCAGCCCCGGCTGTGGTCTCTGGACAAGGGGCTGAAAGGCGCAGGGCAGGCGGGCCAGAAGATTCCATATCGTCAAGCTATGATCATGCTCCACATGGATTTGTATCTTTAGTGTTCATACATCAGGGAGAGCCTGGCTGAAGACCCAGCGGCAACTTTGTATTCAGAGGCCGCTGAGCGATTCCGAAACTCACACGGAGGCGGAGACAGGAGGCGGAGCCGGGCTGGAAGGGCCAAGCGCTCTGACATCAGCCACGACCACAGGCGGAGGACGGAGCCCTCATCTCAAGGTGCCGTAAAACCAGACCCTGGGGAACGGGGCTTCTGCAGAGAGGGGTCAGCCCAGGGTCGTCGCTCTGCCACGCCGCGGCCGCCGGAAGTTCGCATCCAGAAAATTAAACAGCGTCTGCCGCTCAGAACAGAGCCCTGGCTACAAAGGCCACGGCTAGGAGTCCTCTAGAGGAAACCACAGCTGAGCAGGCTGCACTCCTGGGCAGGCTTTCTGGCCGAGACACCGGGGCCTCGGTCCCCAGCTGAGTGCTTGCTGGGCTGGCCACGTCCACGCGAGGGTCTCCCGCCCTGCAGAGGACCTGGCGGGGCCGTGAAGACAAGCCTCAGGCTGGGGGCGGGGACGTGCAAGCGCCGCGGCTCTCAGAAGTCAGAACACCAGCAGCCGAGTGGACACGGCATGGCTCCTGGCCAGGGGAGAGCTGCCCTGTGGCCACGCACGGGGAAAGGCGAGTTTAAAGCCCCAGGGATCCACTTCCGGCCCCGAGGACGACTGTCGCCCAGCCGGCGTGCGGCGCTGTGCAGGAATCAGAGTATCGTGGGGAAACACGAGTTATCGCTGCCGCGCCTCGGGGCTCTCGGCTGCAGCTCAGCACCACCGTGCTCAGGATGCCGCAGCCGCGTGGGCAGGGAGGGGCGGCAGGCCCGGGGACGTCCAGGTGAGGCCCAGGGGTCAGCCCGCGAGCCCGACTGTGGCGTGGGCTTCCCGGGGACACACGCCGCGACGGCAGGACCAAACAAACCGGGCTCTTTGCACAGGCCCAGCTGCTCGCGTGCCGGGACGGCCGCCCTGGTGGTAAACGTGGCAACGCGGCGGCTGTGGCGTCCGGTGGCCTGGCCAAACCCCGGGCCAGGAATTTTAGAAGATGCAATGGAGAACCGTCAAAACATTTGAAATGTGTCGTCATTTATCGGACAGCAGGGACAGAGGGAGAGAGAGAGCTCGTCCATCTCCTGGTTGAAAGCCGGGCCGGGGGCGGGGACTCAGCGCAGGTGCCCCGTTGGGCGGCCGGACACACAGGCTAGCCGGGCCGGGGGCGGGGACTCAGCGCAGGTGCCCCGTTGGGCGGCCGGACACAGAGGCTCGCGCCGCCACTGCCGCCTACTGGGTGCGTCAGCAAAGCTGGCTCAGAGGCAGAGCCGGGGCTTGAGCGCCTACATTCTGCGTGGACACAGGTGCCCCTCGTGGCCTCTTAGCCGCTGCTCCGTACATGTGTCCCGGGGGGACGTCATCGGGGGCTCAGGAAGCTCCTGGAGCACACACATTACGGGGAACAATCTACCCGTGGCTTCCAGTGTTTTGCAGCAAAACAAACCTGGCTCTTAATTCCACTTCCCAGGCATCTGAACACCCGCGTCCGCAGCAAAGCCCTCCAGCTGCGTCCTTGTTTGGACTTAATAGTTGCAGCTCCAAGTCACTGTTTTTCCAGAAATGACCGTAACTCTACAGAGATCGAAGAGCAAAGGCGTTCGTTCCGAAGTGTTCAACACCCAGGGCAGCCTGAGCGTCTCAGAGTTCAGGCCCACCAGAGACGGCAGGGTCTCCATGCCCGGGGGGCACAGCCACGGAGACAGGCTGGGGGGAGGCGGGGCTGTGAGATCACACTGCTCTGAGCGCCCGGCTCACGGCCCCTGGGGGGAGGCGAGCACAGGTGGGAGGGGACGGAGGTGAGCACAGGTGGGAGGGGACGGAGGTGAGCACAGGTGGGGGGTGGAGGTGAGCACAGGTGATGGGGGGCGGAGGTGAGCACAGGTGATAGGGGTGGAGGTGAGCACAGGTGATGGGGGTGGAGGTGAGCACAGGTGGGGGGTGGAGGTGAGCACAGGTGGGGGGGTGGAGGTGAGCACAGGTAGGGGGGTGGAGGTGAGCACACGTCAGGGTGGGTGGAGGTGAGCACAGGTGGGGGGTGGAGGTGAGCACACGTCGGGGTGGGTGGAGGTGAGCACAGGTAGGGGGGTGGAGGTGAGCACAGGTAGGGGGGTGGAGGTGAGCACACGTCGGGGTGGGTGGAGGTGAGCACAGGTGGGGGGGTGGAGGTGAGCACACGTCGGGGTGGGTGGAGGTGAGCACAGGTAGGAGGTGGAGGTGAGCACACGTCGGGGTGGGTGGAGGTGAGCACAGGTGGGGGGTGGAGGTGAGCACAGGTAGGGGGGTGGAGGTGAGCACACGTCGGGGTGGGTGGAGGTGAGCACACAGGGGCTGTGAGTGGAGGGCGAGGGGCGACTTCGTGGCTCTCTGCTCCTCTCTCCCCTGCGATCTTTTTTTGTAAATGAACAGGGTTTAGCGAGCAGGGGCCGGGCTGCCCAGGGCCAGGGACCTCGCTCTCTGCAACTGGCCTCCCAGGTCCCGACTGCCAGCCACAGCCCCTGGCCTTGTCCCTTCCTTCTCCCCATCGGGGACAGTGGGCCCGCGGGTGGGGCTGCCAGGGAGACGAAGCGCGTGGGTACAGCGGCTCCAGGCACATGGCACGGAATACATAAACAGTGCTCATTACACAATCAAGACCCAATCGATTCGATTGATGACTTTAGAACAAAGTATCGGTTCCTTTGCCAGCTCTCTGCATGGCGCCGGCTCAGGGGCTGGCAGCCCAGCACCCGGCGTGCAGTCTGTGCCTGCCGAGGCCACCCCTGCTGCCTGCTTCCTGCCCTTTCACCTCCTCTCCCTCCTCGCTGAGGCTCCTTCCTGGTGGAACTCGGGGAGGAGGCGCTGGCTTGCTGATTTGATGGTGGTCCCCAGCAGCGGGGCAGGGGCAGCGCACTAGACTCCACTGCTGCACCCACTCCTCTCAGCCCCCTTCCTGGGGCTGCTACACCCACCTGCCCCCCATCCTCACGGCTGTTTGCACCCGTCCCACGCCTGCTGCCTGCTGCCGCCCCGCCTCCTCCCTCCACGCCGTGTCCCAGGCAGAGGATCTCCTGTAAAATGCACAGGGCAGAGGCGAGGCCATCACCCGGAACCTGCCACAGACCTGGGCCAGGGACCAGGTGACGCACAGGACATCACACACAGGCCAAACGCTGCTCACCCCTCCACAACACACTGCTCTTCCCATCACCCCACGGGGCACACCTGGGCCTCACCCCCGGAGAGCATCTGCCCTGGATTCAGGATCTCTGGGAGAAATCCCGTGGCCCGATACCCAGTACCGCACCCAGTGGCCGCCGGGGAGCGTGAGAGGACCTCCCCCCGTGCCCACAGGCACAGCAGACACCTGGGCACTCCGGCCTGGGACGCTGAGTCGTGACAGACCACCACCCCTGCAGGGGCCCATGGCCAGTCTGGACGGCCACCAAGCCGTCACACATGCTGTCCCCGTCCCCTGGAACCACGGGGATGACGGACACGATTCTGCAGTGAACTCGGGACACCCACATCCTGTTCTGGCTGTCAGTCAACGCGGACGCGTCAACAACAACAACAACAACAAATCGTCCATCCTCAGCGCACACTGCATCTGAAGGAGCTCTGTCTCCTAGCAACAGAATCCCGCACTCGGCTCACCCCACCCCGGCGTCCATCCTGGAGACCAGGCCCCGAGGGGGCTGTCCGGGACGCCCACCTGGTCCCTGTCGGTGATCAGGCCAGGCGTGGGGTCCTGTGTGCATCTCCTGGGCAGGGGGCTCCCCCACCCTCCTGCGGAGAAGCGGCCTGCCCCATGGCACCCCCGCCTTCGCGGACTCCAAGTCACAGGGGCCCCGGCTGACCCCTTTCTGGCGGGGATGTTCCACGCACAGCGGGCACCGGGCCCCAAGCTCCAACATCCCGAGTCCTCCTGCCGAACCCCCTGGTTAACAGGACCACAAATGGCGAACTGGCCGCAGCTCCTGCCCTGGAGCCCCTTCCAACACCGGCCAGCCCGCCCTTGCCCTCCCCCCTGTCGCTGGGGCAGGGGCAGCTCCAGTCACCTGCCCCGTCCAGAATTCCAGGTGAAGTCCCTCTCTCCTGGCACTGGGGGTTCCCAGCAAGGGAAACACCCGGGAGGGAGCAGAAAGTGCCGGGGAGCCCCAGGCCCGGGGGGAGGGGTACTGTGGGCTGCTCTGCTTCCAGGCGCGGGTGTCTGTCCTCAGCCTGGCACCAGGAGACGGCCAGGGATCCTGGCTCACTCCCCTGACTGCCCCAGGGCAGGGCTGGGGTGCCCCCGCCCCCACCCTGCGTGCCCCAAAGACAGCAGCCATCCTGCGCTGACCCCGCCCCTCATCTGCCCCCAGGAGCACTGCTAAGGTCCCGGAGATCTCGTGGCCTTCCAGGGTGCCCGGTGCTCGGCGTGTCCAAGGCGCTCAGGGGCTGGCCAGGAGGGCAGTTCAGGACGGGCTCTGCTGCAATCGCCGCCCCCGCCCCCGTTGTGGCTGGAGAAAAGCCTTCAGCAAAGGGGCAGAGTCCAGCGTCGGCGCCGGCAGCCCGGTGGCCCGGCCGCGGGCAGCCCTAGCCCCGCACAGCTAGGATGATGGCTGCTGCCCCACGCGGTGCCCCCAGCAGCTGCCAGGAGCCGGAGCTGCTGCGGCCGCCTCTCTGCTAGGAAAGGGAGCAGGGGGGCCGCGAGGGGAGCGTCCTGCCAAACAGGAACTGGAAACACCAGGAAAGCCCCGGCCTGGATGCAGACTGTGGCCGGGGCCTCGGCCTCTCTCTGCACCGGCCGGGGACAGGGCTGGGGCCGCCCCCAGCGATGCGTCTCCTCTCTGCCTCGGTTTCCCGGGAGTGAGTGACAGGGAGGGAGGGAGGGCATGTGGGTAATGGTGTGCGTGTGCACCTGGGTGTGGTGTGTGCATGTATACTTGTGTTATGGAGTGTATCTGCGTGTGTGTGCCGGCATGTGTGCACACGTGTAGGGTACGATGTGTGTGGGAGGGTGTGTCTCTGTGCATGTGTGCACATGTGTTTGTGCTATGCTGTGTGCCTGTGTGTGTGGTAGAGTGTGCATGTGCACGCAGGGGTGTGTAGTGTGTGTGTGCACATGTGTACACGTGTGTGGTACGTTGTGCATGTATGTGGTGGGGTTGCATTGTGTGCACATGTGTGTTGCAGGGTTGTGTGTGTGCACATGTCTACCCACGTAATACAGTGTGCATGTGGCAGGGTAGCATGTGTGTGTGTGTCTGCACGTGTGTGGTGTGGTGTGCACATGTGTACCCATGTGAGGCAGGGTTGCATGTCTGCATGTGTGTGGTGTGGCGTGCACATGCATGCCCATGTGTGACAGGGTCGCATCCCCAGCCTGCAGAGAGCAGCCCCGTGGTCTCAGAGGTCTCCCGGCTCTGGGTGGAGGGGGAGGGGTAGCGCTGCTGGCCACACTTGCCCAGCCCCCTAGCTTGGAGAGGGTCCCAGGCTCAGCAGGACCTCCTGGGGGCTGGAGCGCCCCCTTCTGGTGCAGGACGGAAGACCCCAGGCATCCAGAAGGGAGCCCTGCAGGAAGGGAGGGGGGCTGGGCGCGCGGCTGGGCGGGGATAGCCGCTCTCCCTGGGACTTGGACTTAGACTTGGAATTGAGGGAGTAGAGAAAGGACGAAGGGACTCTCCACATGGGTGTGCAGATGAGAATTCACTATGCGAATAAAATGCTGGCACTCACGGTGACCCTGCTCAGCCTGGGGCTTGTGTGCAGGGACTCTGGGGTGACATGGACAAGGAAGGGCTCACGCAGCACCGGCAGAGGCCAGGGTGAGGGAGCAGGCCAAGGCAAAGCGCAGGAGGATCCTGGGTCCGCACTCCCAGCAGAGCCCAGGAAAGTGCAGGAGCCCTGAGGGGGCCAGGCCTGGCGGACCCTGTGTGGGTCCAAGGCCACGCTCCCATGGGCCCAGGGACACCCACGCACAACCAGGGGCAGGAGTGCCCAGGCACATCCGTGCCGCAGGTCCCACGCACCCTCTGGAGCAAACCCCAGCTCCAAGTCCCGGAGGGCGCCCCTAGGCGAGGTCTGAGACCACAGCGCAGGGCCCACGTCCACAAACTTCACGCGGGCCTGGCCCAGAGCGCGCTGGGCCGTCTCTGTCGCCATCCAGAGGCGCTGATGCCCCTCCGTCTGCCTCCGCCACGGGTCCTGGGGCCGGCGCAGGGCCCCCGCGGCGCCGGGCACGCGCTTCAGGCGCGCCGCTCTCACTGGTGCCGAGGCGCGCAGAGCCAGGGCGCGCAGCGACGCCCAGATCCGCGGGGCCGGCATCCCCGGGCGGGCCGGCGCGGGCGCGGGCGCGGGCGCGGCGGGCGCGGGCGCGGGCGGCGCGGGCGCGGCGCGGGCCGGGCCGGCGCGGGGCGCAGCGGGCCCGGAGCAGAGGCAGCGGCGGCGGCGGCGGCGGCGGCGGCGGCGGCGGCGGAGGAGGAGGAGGAGGAGGAGGAGGAGGATGGCGCGCGCGGGGCCCGCACGTGGAGGCCGGCGCGGGGGCGCGGGCAGGGCCGGCTGCTGAGACGCGCTGCTGCCCCCCGCGCGGGCGCCGCGGCTTCAATGGCGCCATCGCCCAGGACGAGCAGCCGGCAAGATGCGGCCGCCCTGCCCAGCATGTCCTCAACTTTTTGGGCGTTCATGATCCTGGCCAGCCTTCTCATCGCATACTGCAGTGAGTACGGCGCGACCCGGGCCCCGCATGGCCCAGTCCCGCCCCCGGCGGGGCTCCCCGCCGGCCGCCCGGAGTCGGTGCGGAGTTGCGAGCGCGTGGCGCGCCGGCCCCCGGGTCCCGGCCGGTCCTCCGCGGTCCGCCCGGATCCCCGGCGCTTTGGCACTTCGGGGCTGCACGCCTCTGCCGGAGCCTCCCTCCCGCGAGTCCGGGGCAGGGCCCGGGCGCCAGGCCCCGGGTGGCGCGGCGCGTCCCTGCGCGCCGGTGCCCGCGGCTGCCCGGGCGCTGTCGCCACTCTGGGTCCAGGCCGGCGGTCGGAGCCCCGCCAGCGGCTTCCCGGCCGAGCTGCGCGCTCCAGAGGCGGCGGCAGGTCCGGGCGGGCGGGCGGCGCCTCCCGGGAGTCGGTGGAGCGCCCTGACCGCTGCCCGCGGCACTCCTGCCGGGGGCGCGCGGCCGGAGCTCTGCTCCCCAGGAAGCGGGCTCGCCGGGCGCCCTCTTCGAACAGCGAAGTGAGGGCTGGGCCGCCGGAGAGGGCCCCTGCTGCCGCGGGCGCCGTGCGGGCCGCGGGCCCGGGCCGGGGAGGGTCGGGCTGCTCGGCGCCCCGGAGGGTGTGGGGCGGAGGCGAGCGCCCGCGGGCTCCGGGCTGGTCCTGGGCGCGGGGCTGCGATGAGCCGGGCACACTCGGGACGAAAGGATCGGGTTCGCGTCCGGGTTCTCGGCCGCAGCTGCTGGGCTGGGCGGAAGGCGGGGGTGGGGGGCGGGGGTCGGCGTCCCGCACAGGCTGGGGCCGCGGTGGTGCGGGCTTGGTGAGCTCCTGGGGCGTTTTGGTCTCCGCGGGAGGAAGGTACGGGCGCTGGGGAGCACCTGTCATGGAGAATTGCCATGGGCGCGGGAGGTGATGGAAAAATATGGATTCTTAACAAAAAAAAAAAAAAGAGGCCAGTGCCGCGCTCCCTCCCCGACTCCGCCGCCACCTCCAGAGCCCGGCCGCGGTGTCGCATCCGGCCGTCCGCCTCTCCAGATCAGGATCGCAGCAGCCCTGGTGCCTGAGTCCTGGGACAGCGCGGCCCTCTGGCCCAACTGGGCAGGGCAGGAGCGTCCCGCTGGTCCTGGCTGCCTGGGCACCGCGCCGGTTCTGGCCCCGCCACCCCAGGCTCCAGCCCTTCGGATGGCGCTGAGCAGGATCTGGGGGGTCAAGGGAGCTCCCCTGGGCCTTCGGGCTGCAGTTGGGCAGGCTCCCCTGGGGACCCCCAGGGCGAGTTCCCCGGAGATGGGAAGGGGCTCGTGGCAGAGCTCATCCCGCGGGCACGCTGTGGGGTGTGGGGAGGCTGGCTGCCTGGGTCCCAGGAAGTGTCCTTGGGGCCCCCACCGAGAGCCCAGGGCCACGCAGGGCCCAGGGCCACACACGGGTCCCTGCAGGTGGGCACAGGAAGAGCTGCCGAGTGCTGTGAAGTGCAGGACACGGGGTCGGTGACTGCCGGCTCTGCACACCCCGGTGCCCTCTGTGCCCCTGCCTCCCCCCGCACCCCGCTAGCCCCTCCAGACCCCATGCTCCCTGTGTGTGGCCTTCCCTGTGCACACCCTGCAGCTGAGCCGGAGTGGATACCATCGTGTTGGTCCCAGGAAGATGGGGTGCCCGCGGGCAGCCACATGCCCGCACAGCGGTCCCCGGGCCCCCTCACCCCTCTCCGGGAGGCCTCCCTGGTGTTCCGGAAGCAGCTCTTCCACCTCCACAAGGACGTGGGGTGCAAACGCCTCACCCCGAGTGGCCCAGATCCTTAGTAACAGAAGCCGGGGCCAGCCACGTTCTCGTGGCTGCTCCTGTTCTCTGTATCAGGATAACCGGCCGGGGCAACCTGTGCCGTGGCATCCGGCGACACTGGGGATGCACTTGGAGAGATGGAAATGTGAGCACCGCATCACCTTCCTCACCACCATCATCTTCCTCACCACCGCCATCACTGCAACTTAGAGCTCAGAGCTGCAGCCCCAGGGGGGGAAACTGGCCTTTTGTGGTTTTGTGTTTTGTTTTAGAATTGATAAGGCGAATAAAACGCAAGTGGCGGGGTCTCCCTCCCGGGCCCTGTGGAGCCGGGAGAGCAGTCAGCATTCTTGTCGGTGGAGTTTTGTTTGTGTTGCCAGCGGGAATTCTTGTTGAGGGAGGAGATAGACGCGAGGTGTGAACCAGGGGATCCAGCCGGGATCACGCGGAATCCAGCCGCCCTGCCCCGCGAGCCTGCGTGGCCATCTGCGCCCTGGGATGCGGGGCCGCTCCGGCTTCTGCGCTTCTCCGGGGCACGCGCGCCCCCCTCCGGCTGCAGCGGGCCCTGCAGCGCCGCCGCTGGGCGCGTTGCCATGGCGACGTGGCCCAGGCCTGTCCTCCCGCGGGGAGGGGGCGGCGGGACTGCGTGAGGGGCCCACGGCGATCGGGAGCCTGCGAGCGCGGGGGACCAGCGTGGGAGGAGGCTGGCGCGCGGCCGGCCGCTCGCGCCGGGGAAGCCTCGCTGTGCCCCAGGCCTGCGGAAGCGCGGGGCAGGATGATAGGGAACCTGGTGGTCCTGCCCCAGTGCGGGGTGTGCCCCTCCTGCCGCTGGGCTGTGGCGCCAGGGTCCTGGGAGAGCAGCATCGCCAGCCCTGGGCAGAAGTTAATTTCCTGACTTGTGTTTTTTTCCCTGTCCGGTTTCTGTCTATGGGCCCCGGGCTGGCTGGGCACACGCACCACCTCCTCCCCCTGGGGGCAGCCGGGTCTCTCTCCCTGGAGTGTTTATTCCTGGAGCCCCAGGCCCCGGGGGTCAGCACGGAGCAGGCCTTTTTCGCCCTCTAAAGGTTCGCACTGCAGAGACCCTGGGCAGGAGCCCAGGGCTGAGAGGGGGCAGGGGACGCCCCCTCAGGCCCCACCAGCTCCAGGCCCTTAGTGGACTTGACCTCACAGGCCGCAGGACACCAGACCCACAGGGCTGCCCGGCTCGGGGCTCCTGGCTCAGGGCCCGCCACCCACCCCGCCACAGGGAGTGAGAACTGCAGATGACCTGTGTGGCGTGGAGCTTCTTCAGGTGGCTCCCGTGGGTACAGTCACGGGACACGGTGCGACGACGTGGCCCCAGGAAAGGGGAAGGAGGCAGCACTTGAAAACTCTTCCCGACACCACCCCAGCTGCAGGCTCCCGGGGCTCCGTGCTGCATTGACACAAAGGACCTCCCCTGGTTGCCACCTGTCACCCCGGGGCCCTCGGGCAAGGGGCAGGGCTGGGAGGACACCAGGGGCCTGCGCTGGAGCCCAGGCTGGCACAGCTGTTGCAACAGGCCGCCCTGCACCCCGAGTTCACTGGTACCCAGCGCCCCCTGTTCCTAGGAGAGGTGGCCTGGTCCCCAGTGCATCGCTGCCGGGGCTCCGGCTCTCCTGCCGGGGAGGGGACCTGGCTCTGGAGCTGTCCGTCCACAGCTGCCGGAGAGAGACTTGGGGGCAGAGCACCCGCTCCGGGCACCGGCTGAGAGCAGAGAGCAGCCCCTGGCGGCTCAGTGAGCAGCACGCGGGTCCCGCCATGCCCCGGCCTGGAGGCACGGCTGCCATCCTGGGGCCGAGGTCCTGGCAGGAGGGGCTGCAGCGGGCAGCACACAGGGGCAGCAGAAGGGGAGGCAGCCTGGGCCAGGCTCTGCGTTCTGGCGAGGTCTGTTGGTGGGCAGCCTCTCTCTCTGCCGCCCGGTTTCCTGCCCAGCAGGTCAGGGACCTCCCAGGCCTGGAGGTAGTAGCGGCGAGCTCCATGCTCCCACGGGGCTGCCCGTGGTGCTGTCCCTGTGCCCAGCCTGCCTGTCCTGTCCTTCCTGGAGACTGTCCGTCAGGGCCACCGCCGCCTGCACCCCAGTGCCCAGGTCCCCCTGCCCACAGCAGCGTCTGCCTGAGTGGTCCCTCTGCCTCCAGGGTGGCAGACTCGAGCCCTCCCCCCACGGCTTCCAGGCCACCACTGTCCCGCCTCCTCCCCCTCGCCACCTCCCCTGGGTCACACCGCTCAGGACCGCCCGAAGCCGTGGGTCTTTGCAGGCCAGAGGGCATCCCTGTCCACCCCCGTGCTGGCAGGCCCCAGCCCTGAACACTGCTCCTAAGGGGCCTCAAGGGCAGAAGCTTCCAGAGGCATCGCAGACCGTGGGCTGGGGTCGGTCCTGGCACGGGCCCTGGAAGACGCCCCCAGGCCGTCTCCGATGAGCCAGCTCCGGGGACGCCTGCCCTGGGAGAGACGAAGGCCCCGCGGTTCCCGTCTGCCCCTTCCGCCTTTGCACCTGGGGTCGGCCTTGCCGTCTGCAGCGGGAGGAGAGGCCGCCGCCCGACCTGCACCGCTCCCAGCCTAAGTGCCTTCCTGGCACGTTGCCGCTGCCTGGGGGCCGGTGCCCTTGGGGGTGGCCTGCCCTGCCGCTGCCCTGGTAGGAAGGCTCCGGGGAGACGGCACTTCCACCTGGGCACCTCAGCACCCGGCCAGGCCCGGCTCGCGAGGGCCAGGGCGTAGCTGGAGCACAGGGAGCAGCCGGCTGCCGGGCCCTGCAGGTGCACTGGCGCCGGCCCTGTGTGCTTACAGGGAGGTCAGACCGAGCAGGGCGACGGCTGGGGGACTCGCGGCTCACGGAGCTCCCGGCCACCTCAGCTCCGTCCGCGGGGTCCTCCCCTCCCCGAGCTCCCCCACTTGTGGTCCCTTCTCCGTGGCAGGGCCTGGAGCAGCATCCCGAGCCCAGACGTGCCGGCCGAAGGTGGCCGGGCCCTGGGGACAGCCCCTGCGCTGGCTTGCGCGTCCCTGGTGTTTCCTGGCTGTGGCACGAAGCGTCTTCCGCGCAGGGGCCGGCGTGCGTGTCTGCCTCTCCCCTGCGTCTCATCTCGGCCCCGGCAGGCCTGCGGGCTCTGAGCAGTGTAGCTTATCTCCCGGGGCGGTCTGCGATGTCTTCCGGGAGGGGCGGGGAGGGCGTCTGGTATTCCCGAGACTCTTATTTTGCAGAGCGGGAGCCGACATGGGGGTGGGGAGGTTCTCGGTGGCCTGCAGGCTCCGCCATGTCCCAGTGCCCTGCCTGTCACCCACCGTCACCTGCCCACTGGCTGAAGTCCCGCCCCGCTCCCAGGGGCTCCCGTCTTGCGCATTTGGAGTCTGCAGCCCAGGGTGCCTCCGCTTCCGGGCAGTTCCGCCGCTCCCGCAGGCCCTCGGCCACCTCCGTCCACCCTGTGGCAGAGTCAGGATTTCTGGGGGCACAGGTGGACCTTGGCTTCCTGGATTTATGCCACACGTGGGACGAGTTGCTGTGTCATGGCGTGGGCGGGCACACGGATGGACCATGCAGTTGACATGAGTGCAGCCCAACGGGTGTAGAAATGCTGTAGAGGCACACATTCCGGGACGTGCGCTGCTCTGGGCGTGCACACACGGCACACGGGTGCACACACGCGTGCACACCCCTCGGCAGCCCCAGGTTCCGCCTCCCACCTGGCATCCTCAGACTCAGCGGGGCTTCAGCCGGACCCGCCATGAACTGCCGCCCCTGCAGAGCCCTCCTAGGCTGAGCGGGAGGCAGGAACTGATGGGGGGGAGGGGGAGGTGCAGGGACCCCGCGGCCCGGGGCGCACACCACAAGGGCCCCCTCCGTGCTGGCTGCTGCGTGGCTCCCACAGCCATGCCCGGGGCCCTGCCCAGCGCCGGTCCGTGTGAGGATTATGTGCTTCCTGCTTCCGCTGCCCGGGCCGCGTGCTCCGGCTGGATTCTGCCTGCAGTTCACACGGGGAAGTGAACACGGCTGTGCAGACACGTCCGGCGTGAGCTCAGCTGGGGGCGGTCACTTGGCTGTTGTGGTGCCAGACAAGCAGAAACGGACTCAGCCAGGGGTCTCGGAGGCCAGGGCTGGGGCCGGCCTCGTGGGTGCCTGGAGCCCCGGCTGCTGAGCCAGGAGGCGCCAGGCTGGGGTGGAGAGCTCGGTGCCAGCAGGCCCGGCTCCCGCTTCCTGCAGGGGACCGGGCTAATTGAGATGTGAGTCACCCAGGAGCCTGGTGTTCCTGGTGACACGGTGGGAGGGGCATCACTGAGGCCCCCTGGGGCGAGGTTGTCCCAGAACCACACGCGGCCATCTCAGCACACAAATGGCGCTGGGAGGAACGGCAGGACGTGGGCAAGGCAGCGCCCGGTGCCCAGGGCGTTGCCGCTTGTCTGGGATGGAGCGGCTGGTCGGGCCGCTGCCGGGAAGCCCCCTGCGCAGGCACAGCCCTCTGGCTGGCACTGCCCTGTCCCGTCACGTCCATCCCCGCTGCCCTGGCCCTGTGTCCCTCGTGCGTAGCCCGGCGTCCACCCCGGCCTGCCACGTGCGCCCTGCACCTGCTGGGCCGGGAGCTGCAGCCGCTGCAGCCGCTGCCTGGGTCGCCGCCCGCAGCCCCAGGCCCCCCCCCCGACCACGGGGCTCAGCTGCCCTGGCCCATCCTGCAGATGCCACGGTGTGGACCCCAAGTGTGGGCCGGGCCGAGCGGGCTCAGCTCTCCTGGGGGCCTCTCGCCCTGGACCTGCCCTGAGGCCTGGTTCCCCCAGGCCGGTGCCCGTCCGCGTGGCCTTGCATGTCCCTCTTTGGACCCTGTCCTGGACACAACATCGCACGCCTGGCGGGCACGGGGGAGGGGCCCCGCCACTGACAGCCTGCGCCTAGAGACAGCCTGGGGGTGGCCCGTGAGGGGTGGGGAGCCAGGGCCTGGGACACGGGGAGGTTCCTGACAACACGGCTTTGTCCCCAGATCGTCTTACAGATGCCAGGGTGTCTGGAGGGGGCGTGTTTCTGGCCGAGGCCAGGGTGGGCTCAGACTTGGGGCTGTGCACAGCAACAGGAGGACATAGAAGACCCTGGAGGACCAGAGGGGACCTGCCCGGCAGAGCCCCCCGGGGTCCTGGGAGATTTGATGGGGGGAGGTGGGCTCTGTAACCTTCGCTGCCCCAAGGAGACCCCAGTGTGCGCCCAGGGCAGGGGCAGGGTTAGGGGCAGGCCGGGTGTGGCCTGTCTTCTCTCTGAGAGCCTCAGATGACAAACGCCCCCTTTGGGCACCCAGCCCCTGGCTTGTACCCTGGGCTTGCTGGCTGAGAGAGGGGCAGGGCCACCTCCCAGAGATGCCCCGGGGGTCCCACCTGGTCCAGAGGCCTGTACCTCCCCCAGTGGCGCTCCCGGGGTCCCCGCTGACCTCCCACACCTGTCCACGCTCTCTGCTCTGAGGGTTTGTGCCCGGTGTTCAGCGTCCTGTCTGTGAGCCTCCTCGAGTTTGCTCCTTTTCAACATCCATCGAATAACCAACAGGGCGGCGGCGGTGGGGGGGTCTCCCTGGCTCGGCTGCCCGAGAGCGGTCCCGCTGCTGACAGCAGAATCACGCCCTGGGAGGAGCTGGCCTGTGCGCTCTCCGCCACCGAGGTGTATCTGCGGCTGCGCCGGCCACGGCAGGAGCCTCGGGGCGTTGTTGGGGGTCCTTGCGCCACCATTCTGCAGGAGCTGAATTGCCAGGCACCCCGACACCGCCTGAGCCTGCACACCGAAGGCACCACGCCGTCTCTGCCGAAGCTCCGGTAGCGGGCAGCAGTGGCCCAAGTGTGGCTAAGTGCCGGTGATGGATGGACCGGGCCCGTGCTGACTAATCGGTGCTCACTTGTGTCCTGCAGCTCCGGACGGTGGCAGCCACGCAGGCGCCCGCCGTGCCCATTCCTGCGTCATCTCTGTCTCTCCTGCCGTGTTCTGCCTGGGGACGCAGGCTGGCTCCCCTGCGCTGTGCCTCTGAGGTCCTGCCTGTCCCCAGAGCTTGCCCACGCCCGCAAGCTGCTGAGCCGCCAGCAGCTCCCGGAGGGGTGAGGTCGGCTCCCCTGGGAGGGACGCCCTGGGGACGGGGTAGGGTTTGGCTGTTCGGTGGTGGAACCTGGTCTGTGCCAGGAGTGTGGTGACGGCGCACTGAGGCTGGAGATGGTGGTTCCTGGGCCACCACTCTGATCTGATTCTGCACCCTGGAGCTCCCAGAGCCAGCACCCAGAGCCTTGGACGGAGGCACTCTGGGAGCCTCAGGGACCCGTGAGCTCAGGACGTGAGCCCCAAGTTGGGCAAAGGGCGAGGGGCGAGGGGTGAGAGGCGTCCGTGAGAGCACAGACGACGGAGGAGGCCACACCTTGCCCCATGCAGCCGTGCCAGATACCGGACAGGCCCTCGCTGCCCGTGGCCCTGGCTGCCCGTAGCCCTCGCTGCCCGTAGCCCTCGCTGCCCAGGGCCCTCACTGCCCGTGGCCCTCACTGCCCGGGGCCCTGGCTGCCCGTGGCCCTGGCTGCCCGTAGCCCTCGCTGCCCGGGGCCCTGGCTGCCCGTGGCCCTCACTGCCCGTGGCCCTCACTGCCCATGGCCCTCACTGCCCGTGGCCCTGGCTGCCCGTAGCCCTCGCTGCCCGTGGCCCTCGCTGCCCGTGGCCCTGGCTGCCCGTAGCCCTCGCTGCCCGTGGCCCTCGCTGCCCGGGGCCCTCACTGCCCGTGGCCCTCGCTGCCCGTGGCCCTCACTGCCCGTGGCCCTCGCTGCCCGTGGCCCTCGCTGCCCGTGGCCCTGGCTGCCCGTGGCCCTCGCTGCCCGTGGCCCTGGCTGCCCGTAGCCCTCACTGCCCGTGGCCCTGGCTGCCCGTGGCCCTCGCTGCCCGTGGCCCTCGCTGCCCGTGGCCCTGGCTGCCCGTGGCCCTCGCTGCCCATGGCCCTGGCTGCCCGTAGCCCTCGCTGCCCGTGGCCCTGGCTGCCCGTAGCCCTCGCTGCCCGTGGCCCTCGCTGCCCGTGGCCCTGGCTGCCCGTGGCCCTCGCTGCCCGTGGCCCTCGCTGCCCGTGGCCCTGGCTGCCCGTGGCCCTCGCTGCCCGTGGCCCTGGCTGCCTGTGGCCCTCGCTGCCCGTGGCCCTGGCTGCCCGTGGCCCTCGCTGCCCGTAGCCCTCGCTGCCCGTGGCCCTGGCTGCCCGTGGCCCTCGCTGCCCGGGGCCCTCGCTGCCCGTGGCCCTCGCTGCCCATGGCCCTGGCTGCCCGTGGCCCTCGCTGCCCGTGGCCCTGGCTGCCCGTGGCCCTCGCTGCCCGTGGCCCTGGCTGCCCGTGGCCCTCGCTGCCCGGGGCCCTCGCTGCCCGTGGCCCTGGCTGCCCGTGGCCCTCGCTGCCCGTGGCCCTGGCTGCCCGTGGCCCTGGCTGCCCATGGCCCTCGCTGCCCGTGGCCCTCGCTGCCCGTGGCCCTCGCTGCCTGGAGCCCTTTCAGCCTGGTTTGCTTCCTTCTCCGATCCTGAGGTTCCGGGATGGAACACAGGGAACTGGCTTTTAAAGACAAGAGTGTCTTGGCCGGCGCCACGGCTCACTTGGCTCATCCTCCGCCTGCGGCGCCGCACCCTGGGTTCAATCCTCTTCCAGGCCAGCTCTCTGCTGTGGCCCGGGAGTGCAGTGGGGGATGGCCCAGGTGCTTGGGCCCTGCACCCCATGGGAGAGCAGGAGGAAGCACCTGGCTCCTGGCTTCGGATCAGTGCAGCGCTGGCCGTAGCGGCCATTTTTGGGGGGGAACCAACAGGAAAAGGAAGACCTTTCTCTCTGTCTGTCTGTCTCTCACTGTCTAACTCTGTTTGTCAAAAAAAATGAAAAGACGAGAGTGTCTGGTCTGAGGATGCCCCGAGTGTGCACCCGGACCCCTCCCCCATGCTGCCACCATGGCGACTTTGGATGTCACTCTTGTCTCCGTCACCTCTTCAGGGGTCGGGGGCTTGTGTCCACGCGGCCCAGCCGGGGGAAGCTCCCGCTGCTGTCACCTCCCGCTGCTGTCACCTCCCGCTCAGGGCCCAGGCTGAGCCGGCACCTGGAGCCAGTTTGCTCACTTCCTGCTTCTGGAGCCACAGACACCAGGTAGAGGTGCTGGCACGGAGCCTGTGTGGACGCCTCCGCCAGGGTGTGTGGCCCACGTCGGGCAGCAGGCCTGGGCCACCCCTGGGCGTTCAGGCCCCACGAGCAGCCAGGCAGGTGGCGGGGATGCCAGGGTCTCAGCAGCTGGGCCACTTCCAAGTCCGAGTGACAACAAGGACGAGTGTGTGTCGGCGAGCTGCCTCACAGGACGAGTGCAGCCGCCTGGACAGCTGACCCCTCCCTGCCGGCCCTGCACGGCCACCCTGTTCCCGGCCTGCCGGGAGCCCCCTCCTCTCGGCACAGCCTCGATGCCCCCTGCCCAGCCAGTCCCAGCGTGGAGCCAGCTCTTCTGGGCATGCGGCCCCAGTGCCACCAGGCCCTGAGGCCTCGGGACACCTGCTCACGTGTGGCCTCGCCGTCCAGACCCAGCCCCGGGCTGAACGTGGCATCCAGATGGGGTCCTCGCCGTGGAGTGCCTGGGCCTGCCATCCCCAAGCCCGCCTCCACCACTGTGACTGCCATTTCTCTCCCCAGGCGCCTCCTACAGCCGCCTGGGAGCCCTGGAGGGAAGCGACCAGAACCCAGCCCCTCTGGAGTCCGGAGCCCAGGTGTGTGTGAGCCCCGGACACGGCTCGGCGAGGCAGGGCAGCGTCTGTGAGCAGAGCACAGCCGCTGACCACTGGCCCTGGCATCTGCACAGGGGACGCCCTGGGCCTTCTTAGCTCAGAGACGACACGTGACCTTTCACCCCACCTGCGCCATCACTGCAACGGGGCACAGCCGCGTGGACATGGCACTGCACACCCAGCGTCATCTGCCTTTGGGACTGAATCTGTTTGCCTGGACGGCCAGGGACCCATCTGTCCTCACGCAGGTCCACGCCCCCAGCCAAGAGGACGTTCCCGGGCACAGCCGGGTGCCAGCACTTCGTGTGTGTCACCACAGAGGCGAGCTATGTCACACACATCAGGCCTCCTGATGGGACTGGGGACGAGCGTCCACGAAGGCAGCCAGGGCGCCGCCCCCGGCAGCAGGCGTGGCCTGAGTGTGTCTCTTCTCCCCGTGGTCAGCGCCCCTCGGAGCGCCGTGGACTGGCAGACTGGCTGGAAGGAGGGGCCCAGGGCTCCTGAGCCCCGTGTTCCCACCTTTACCACGGAGCGCCCCAGCCCAGCACCTCCAGCGGCCCCCGCCCAGGGACAATTGCATTTCCTGTTGGTTGGCGCGCAGAGGCCAGGGCTGGTGCCCGGGGAAGCCATGACGCTCAGGGCCGCTGTGTCCAGCGGGGACTGCGCCTCCGGGAGGCGTCGGGCCGCCAGCAGCTTCCCCCTGGCTCTGCGGGCACAGGAATCGGAGCCCGGGAGGGCAGGGGCTTCCCGGGGTCAGCCAGGAGAGGGGGAGGCCGGGCCAGCCTCCAGGGGCCTCCTTTCACGCCTGCCCACTGCTAGGACAGCTCTGCCCCAGGCCTGCACCTGTACCTGCAGCGTGGACAGTTGGGCGGAGCCTCCGCTTGAGAAGTGAGCCGGGCCCAGTTGAGGACAGGGCGCCGAGAGGGGTCCCCGAGGCCCCAGGACAGCCCCACCGCCTGGGCTCCGCGCTGCGCCGTGCTCAGGTTCAGAGGTCGTGGTGAGAACAGGTTCCCTTGGAGTCTAGCTTGCAGAGCTGACGCGGGAGAAACCTCCAGAGAAGAGAAGGCGCGGACCTGCCTGGAGCTGCTTCCGACAATGCGGTGCTCCCAGGAGGGGGCCTGCCGGGCCAGCGAGTCCTGCCGTGGCCCTGTGGGCTGTGTCCAAGGCTGCCTCTCCCAGGAAGCTCTCCTGCCCTCCCCCACGCTCGCCTGGTCCTGCGTTGCAGGCCGTGGGTGGCCCAGCAGGAGGGGGTGGGGTGGACTTGCTTCCCTGCCTTGCGGGCAGCCTCAGCCTGGGCGTGCCCTCCAGCACCGGGAGGCCCCTGCAGGACCCTGGCCGGGCGCCTCCTGCTTGGGGCTGGCAGAGGCAACAGCCGCCTCCTCTCCCACTTCCTCCTCCCCTGCCCGCTTGCTCGCTGGGTCCTGGGCACGAAGGGGAAGTGACGTGGCTGTGAGGGTGGGCACAGTGTGTGAGTGGCATGTGTTCCCCAGGCAGGCACTCGCCCCCAGCTGCCAAGGAGCCTTCTTCCATTCTCCCTGCAGGGGACGCCCTCGCCCAGGCCTGGGGAGACCCTGAGCATTCCCCAGCAGACGGGGGTCTGCCCTGCCATCGCCCCTGCTCTGCTGTGCCAGGCTGGGCCTGAGCCCTCACTGCCGCCTCCTCCTGGCCTGCACTGGGCGCTGAGGGCTGTCCTGCACTTTTCTGTTTTGTTTTATTTATGTGTTTGAGAAGCAGAGGGCGGGGGAGAGAGAGAGGTCTTCCATCTGCTGGTTCACTCCCCAGATGGCCACAACGGCCAAGGCTGCGCCGATCCAAAGCCAGGAGCCAGGAGCTTCTTCCGGGTCTCCCACGCAGGTGCAGGGCCCAAGGACTTGGGTCATCTTCCACTGCTTTCCCAGGTGCATTAGCAGGGAGCTGGATCAGAAGTGGAGCAGTCGGGACTCGAACTGCCGTCCATATGGGATGCCGGCTCTGGTCCGGGTGCTTTAACCTTCCTCTCTGGTCCCAAAAGTCACAAGGAATCAGCACGGCCATTTCCACTCTCACAGTGAAACCACAGAGTGGCCGAGCGGGGCACACCACGGCCTCACAGCCAGTGTGTGGCCGAGCCTCAGCTCAGAGCTGTCTCTGGGGGAGAGGAGGCAGGGGCCCGGACAGGGGCCTCCCGGGTCCAGGTGGGGCAGGGGCCTCCCTGGGACCAAGTGGGGCAGGGGCCTCCCGGTCCAGGTGGGGCAGGGGCCTCCTGGATCCAGTTGGGGAGGGGCCTCCCTGGAGAGCCTGGCAGGCACCCAGAGGGAGGTGTCATCTGGGGACTTAGGGACAGTGGCTGCTGGAGCCACGCCTGGTGCATGCCAGCGCCTCCTGCTGGAGTCCCCAGCAGGTGGGCAAGGCTTTGTGGGCAGGAGTCCGTCCTGCGGTGGGTGGATCCCAGGGACCCCCTCTGCCCAGGACAGGGGCAGCCCAGGAGGTTGCCCCGCCCTGCCCCGCCCTGCACATCCGTTCCCGGTGCCCTCTGCCGCCCGCCACCGCCATGCAACCCCTGGCCTTGACCTCCCCGCCAGCCGGGTGAGAGAGGCAAACTTGGGGAAATGAGGCCGTGGCAGGCGGCTCTCTGATTGGCCCCGCGCCGTTCCTGCCATTAACTTTATGGCGCGCTACCCGAGGACTAATTAAACCAGATGGCGGTAAGCCCGGGCGGGGCGAGGAGCGGGTTTTACGTTGCAGTTGATCAGAACGAGGTGGAACGGCATATGCTCGTGGAGATTAAGAATTTTTTAACTACATATTAACGGCTTTTCTTAATGCTCTTCCCGGTGATCTCAGCACACCCGGCCCCCTTTGCACCGTTTAATTCTCACCGTTCCCATTCTCCTGTCCCCAGAACCCCGGGCACGTGGTTGTGGTGTAATTTAAGCGAGTGGAATGTTTCCCGCAGACGGCGGCATCACCATCGCTGTGACATTAGCCTTGTGCAGAACGGGGGCCCGACCCCCCGATGCCGTCTTTGCTGTGGGTGGGCGGGGCTTGGCCGGGCCAGAACTCGGAGACAGCCTTGACAAGCCCTGGCAAGGTCAGGTGCCACTTGTCACTGTCCTGGGGGAGCCACATCCCCAGGTGGCTTGCTAGCATGTCCACGACCAGGCCATGGGGCTCGGGGCAGGGGTGGCCCCGTGTACACGAGGCCACGGACCCCCACTGGATGCCAACGCCTTCCTGGGGGTCGGTGATTGCAGCCCCCTGTCGGCCCAGGCTGGGCCTACCTCCCAGGCAGCGCAGGAGACCCCAGCCCTCCCTGGCAGAGCGCCCGCCCCCCTCCTCGGGCCTGGAACCCCCTGACATCATCAAAGGCCGGAGACGCCCTGTCTGTGGGGTGTGTGGACGTCCGCTGGCAGCACCCTGTGCAGGGCCGCCCAGCTGCCGGGAGACCGGGACCAGGCGCTCAGAGCCCTGGGCCTGCAGCTCTTCCGCAGAACTGGGGAGGTGACCAGCTGGTGGTCCCTGGGGGCTGGTGCCCGGGCCTCCCTCTCAGGCCTGTGTGCTGGGGGCCCTGCTCCCGCCCCACTCCCCATCCTCCTCCCCAAGCCACCTGGGGTGAGGGCCGTGCCCAGGAGGCTGGCACAGAGCTGCCCGGCACACGGACATCCGGCCTCTGCCTGCTGGCTTGGCTCAGGGCCACCGGGGCCTCCGATCCCGGCCCGGAAATCGTTCCCAGCTCCCCACGCTCCGTCCTGCACTCAGACCCCTGATCCCACCTGCGGGCGTCCCTGGCTGTGCCCTGGGCGGGCGCCGTGGGCTGGGGGTGGGGGCGGGTCCTGGCGCAGCCCGCGGTGCCCCAGCCCGGGACGCTCGCGTGGGACAGTGCAGGCAGGACTGTGTGTGCATGAAAAGCCCCTTTCTTCCTGCTCACTAATGAAGCAATCGCAGCGGGCGCCGCGGGGGCAGGGCTGGCCCAGGCGCCACGTCCCCTCTGGGTGCCGGCTCGGCCCTCGGGGCTCACATGGCGCTGACACCGAGACGGGCAGGGCTCGGGCTGAGGCTGGCTCCCTCCGCAGTGTGGGAGGCCCAGGAGGAGGCCTCAGTCCTGTTGTCTGGGAAACAGGGGAAGCAGGAGCCGGCCAAGCTCCCAGGCCTTGCCCACAGGACTCAGGGTCCCTGCCCGACCCGGGAGCCGGCGCGTGGCCGAGACTCACCCTCGGGTGGCTCCGCAGACGCAGGGTCCGGGGGGAGCGGCTGTTCTCACTGCACTCGGCTGCCAGCCCCAGGCTGACTGAGGCTCCCGGAAGCCCCCGCCCGGGGCCGTCCTGGAGGTCACCAGGGGCCTGCAGGGGGCCCCCAGCCTCTACCCGGAAGCCATCCCGGCCGTCACACAGGTGCAGGACACGGCGGGCCACGCCCTGCCTGCCGTGGCGGTGGTGTCCCCCGGCCTGCCGCCTCTTCCTCCCTGCAGAGGGAGACCCCAGGGCCTGCCCTCGCCCGGCCCCGCCCTGCCTCCGTCAGCGCCCCAAGTGGGAGCCACAGGGGAGTCTGAATTTGAAAATTAACAGAGAATCGAAAGAGACAGAGTAATTTTTCATCCCGCGTGGAAGGTTATTTGCCTTCTCCACCGGAGCTCGGCGTGCTGATACCTGATGTCAAAAGGTAAATGATTTTAAACCAGATTCAATTTAAATTTCATTACATATTTGTAGGGGGCGGGGGCTCCCAGATTCCTTCGCCTCCTCTTGGAGGATCTTTCACTTTTAATAACTCCGCTGCCCGACGCCCTAATCCACTCATTACGCAGCTGTGTAGACCACGTGGCCCAGAGGCCACCTCAGAAGCGTGCGTGGCGGCCCCGGGGCCTCCTTGGAGGGCCCAGGGCCAGGCCCCAGCCCGGGCTGCTGCTGGTGGGCGGCCTCTGTGTGCCCCCACCTTGCCGGGGTGATGTTGGGGTCGGGATGGCGCCAGCCCACTGAGACCCAGGGCGCACGGGGCCCTGTGTGCGGGGGCTGGGCTGCTGGTGTGTCCGCGGTTCTGCTGAGGTCTCGCTGGGGGAGGGGCGGCTCGGCCAGCGACTGTCCCGAGGCGCCACGGGACGGGGCCCGGCAGCAGCCCGGTGCGCTGTTCTGGTGGACGGAGTGCGTGAACCTGCCGCCGGCATCCGTCCCGAGAGCCGACTGCGGAGGCTTCTCGGCCAGCTTCGCTCCCCTGGCAGGGGTTTGAGAAGGGCGTGGTGGTCCTGGGGAGAGGGTGTGTGTGGTCGAGGGGCTTGGGGCACCCCAGGGCTGAGCACAAAGACAAGGAGTCTGGAGGGTGGGGGTGCAGCTGGACTCCTGGTGCCTCGGGGACAACGCCAGCACATTGCTAGTCGCCCGGCATCTGGAGCTTCCGCCGGGGAAGGTGGCCACTGCCTACAGGCCCTGGGGTCCCACTGGAGCTTCCGCCAGGGAAGGTGGCGGCTGCCTGCAGGCCCTGGGCTCCAGCGGGACCCACGGGGAGGCCCCTGCAGGGGGCTGGCGGGGCCTGTGGTGGGGCGGCGGGGACCAGGCCTGCTGGAAGGGCCCTGGGCGCCGAGGGCACGCTGTGAGTCGGGAGTGCGTGGGTGCGTGGGACTGTGACTGTCGGGAGGTCCCTGGCTGGTGATTTCCTCCCAGCCCGGCCGTGCAGTGCAAGGTCCAGAGCGCCTGTGGGGGACGGCCAGGGGCTGCCCGGGTCGCCGGTCACTGCCCCACTGTCAGGGTTCCTCTGGCTTTATGTGCTCTTAAATGCACTTCCGGACACTTTAAACTAACGCCGGTGCATCCGGGGGCCGGGCCTGTTTTCGGGGGCGACGTGAGGGAGCGGAGGATGGAAGGTTCCAGAGCCCAGCGCGGGACCCTTGGGTGGATGCGGGTTGGTGTGTGACTCCCTCCCGCCGCTCTCCCCTTTGCAATGCTAATGCGCTGTTTCCTCGCGGTGCCACACAGAAGCACGAGATAATCACCCAGGCATTAGTCATCATTACGCTGGTGATAAAACAAAAAGCCGCGCTCGCCGTCTGGAGGACGGGCTTCGTGCCCGCGGGAGCGTGGCCGCGGCAGGTGTGGGTGGGCGGCGCCGAGCTTGGGCGGCCGCCCGCGGTCACCCAGGCCCCTGCAGGAGCTGGCGCACGAGTGCGTTGCTGGGCTGCCCGCCCTCCTCTGGGCTCCTGGTGCATCCTGGAGCCCAGGGGCACTGGAGCCCCGAGTGGGGGAGGGCTGGGCGGACCCCGCCTTCCTCCGCGGCTCCTCCTCCTAAGCTCCCGCTCAGAGCAGACTGGGAGAGTGTGGCTCTGTGAAACCCGGAGACTCGGGCTGGGGCAGCCGTGGAGCCGAGTTTCACAGGGCCAGGAGAGCAGGGGCAGAGGGCCGGCTGGGCGCCTCCTGCCCTTGGTCCCGGGTGTGCTTGTGTGTGAGCGACAGGACACCTGCCGGGCCTCGGGCCTGGTCCGCTGCCGGCCTCCTCTGTGGGTGGTGCGGGGCAGTGGTCTCAGAGGGGCCCCAGCTGTCTGGGGCCAGGGAAGGCAGGGGCGGGTCCCGTCTGGGCGCAGTCCCTCCCTGTGTTTGCAGGAGGCAGCAGGTGCATCCAGTGACGTGGCAGCCCCATGGTCAGCGGCGACTCCATCATGGCGATTCCGCCCTGCTCCCTGGGCACTGGGCTCCCGGTGGCTGTGGCTGGGGACACGCCACACTTCCACCCTCCGAGTCTCCCAGAGGTGACACTGCAGGGTGTGTGCAGGCCCTCCCAGGTTAGGGTCCCAGGCCCCGGAGGCTGTGTACTTCTCCCAGGCAGGCTCCGCCCAGAAGGGCTGGGAGGGGGTGGGGTGCAGAGAAGCGCAGGGCCGGCCTGCCTGGGCGCCTGCCCCCTCCTCCAGGGCTGCTGGGGCCCCTGAGCGCAGGCTCCAGCCAGCGCCACGCCAGCCCTGGGAAAGAGTCTCCGGCAGACCAGAGAGAAGCTGGGCCTGGCGCAGGGGCCGCGGGCTGGCCAGGGCCTTGGTGGTGGCTCTGGCTGGGAAGCCTCCGGCTCCACGGCACCCTGGACTGCTGCCTGGCACCTCCAGCTTCGGGGGAGCAGATGATGAGGCTGAGAAACAGGTGCAGGATGTCCGCTGTCGGAGACAGGAAGAGCCCGGGGTCTCCAGGGAGAGGCTGGGCGACCCTGTGAGCGGGGTTCTCCCGGCAGGGAGGCTCATGCAGGCACTGGGGTTCCAGCGTGCTGGTCTCTGTCCCCCCAGCCCGTAGGTGCCGGGTGCCCCCCAGACAACCCATGCCGGACCACCAGCTGTGCTGGGACTGCTGTGCCCGCTCAGGATGGACAGCAGGGCTGCACAGGGCCAGCTCCACTCCTGGCCCATCCAGGGGACCCCAGGGCAGGGCTGCACCAGCCTGGGAGTCAGCAAACCCCCGGCACTGAGGCACTGATGAGGCGGGGGCCGGAAACCTGCAGAGGGAGGCCCAGAGAGATGGTGATGGGGCTGGACGTGGCCAGGAGTGGCCTTCGAAGATGGCCTGGCCCCTGCAGCTCCCAGCCTGCCCCTGGGCCCTGGACACGAGTGGGGCTGAGCACAGCGGGAGGCAGAATGGTACCTGCGCCCGCTGTCTTTGTCTCTGATCCTACATCAGGTCATTGTCCGCTGTCTTTGTCTCTGATCCTACATCAGGTCATTGTCCTGGGCAGCAGCCCAGGCCCTTCAGTGCTGAGCTGGGGTGAGAAGCCAGGCGCATTCAGCACGGGTTCCTTATGGAGGTTTCAGGCCAAGCGGGTTTCTCAGGGGTGACCAGGTGCTGAGTCAGGGTCTCCAGGTGCTGAGTCAGGGTCGCCAGGTGCTGAATCAGGGTCGCCAGGTGCTGAGTCAGGGTCACCAGGTGCTGAGTCGGGGCATGACCAGGTGCTGAGTCAGGAGCCCCTGGGGGTCCTGGAATGTAATGAGCTGAGTGAGGGGAGCTGACCCTGGGGACAGCTGGACCCGCATCCCGCGTCAGAGCACCTGGGCTCAGGTTCCAGCTGTGCTCCCGACCCCAGCTCCCTGCTGATGCTCAGCCTGGAGGCGGCAGGTGATGGCTCAGTGTGGGAGACCCGGATGGAGCTCCAGGCTCCTGGCTTTGGCCTCTGTCCAGCCCCAGCCATTGAGTGAATTGAGAGCTCTCTCTGCCTCCCAAATAAATACAGCAAAGACTAGGAGGAACTAGGAGCTCGTTCTGGAGCGGCTCCTGGTCCAGGCTGCCGGCGTCCTGTGAAGAGATGGACGTGGGGAGCCAGGCTGGCCCCGGGCTCCTAGGACGGCTGCGGCACGGAAGCTGAGGGGCCTGGAGCCCCCCCCCCCCCAGCCTGGGGAGCGGCCCCGTCCCCTCGGACTCGGGCTCCGGCCTCCTGTTCATATACACGCACCCCGCAGACTTTGTGGCTCTGACTCGCCGTGGCAGCGGCAGGATACCGTATATAGGAGCAGGTGGCTGCCCGTTGGCCTGCAGGGTGCCCAGGGGCAGAGGCAGAGGTGCCCCCTCCGTGCTCACCTGCGCTCCTGCACTGCTGAGTGACGGCCACATGTTCTGAGCACCTGGGCTCTTGCACTGGGCCGGGGGCTGCTGTGCTGGTCCTCGCTGGACCCCCTGCCTCAGACACGTGTGCCCCTGGTGTGGGGTGGCTGCCATGGTGGCTGGCACAGCCTGCGAGGTCTTTGCCGGCCTGGGTTGCAGGCCGGGCGGTCACCCCAGATGCCCCTCAGAGCAGGGCATGGGGGGTCTCTCAGGAGACCACGCTGGGTCCTGCTCCAGCGCCTAGGGTCCCCAGAGGAGGCGAGGAAGATGCTTCCCTGCCGCTGAGGCCCCGTGCAGTCAGGGCAGGGTCCACGCCTCCGGGTCCACTGGGTCTTGCACTCATCCATCTGTCTGTGCATCCGGCACCCACACGTGGGCTCCTTGGCTTGCCCGGGCAGTGACTTGCTGCGCCTCCTCTGGCCCTGTCCTCAGAGTGGCACCTTCAGTGGGCACCCCTGTCCCGTATCTGCCACGGGGACAACGCTGCCCCGGGACCCCTCCCGAGGCTGGGCAGGTAGGCCAAGGAGCGAGCCCTCGGGTCCTGGCTGCACCGTCCAGCCCTGCCTGCTTGCTCCAGTGGGGGTGGGGGAGCTGCGGGGCCTGAGGCACTGACCAATGGCCGGGGCCCTGAGCAGCAGGTCCTCCGGAGGCCGGGGTGGCTAGGGCTCAGGTGGGGCAGGGGCCATCCCCTAATGGCACACAGAGCACACGTGCTACACCTGGACAGTGCACATGCGTGCACACACACACATAACACTCATGTGGATGATGCGAGCAGTACACACACATCTGCAATGCACATGCATGTACAGTGCACCCACACGGTATGTCTACCCAGCACAAACACCTGTGTCTACACACAGCCATGCACAGTGCTCGCTGCACACGCTGGAAGAGCACACACTCGCACGCCACATGCCACGTGCACACAAAGCACATGTGTGTGCACACAGCACACATACACAGTGCGCACCTGCACCCCAGTGAGCATGCACACGGACACACGCCCTGCTGTGGTCTCTGAGGAGTGGCCATGGCCGCTTCCCCAGGCTGGGGTGCCAGTGTCCCCGAGATCTCATCCACTTGACCTGCAAACCCCACTGAGGGCTGCCCCTGCCCCTGCCCTGAGGCCCCGTGCCGACCCTGGCTTGTGGGGCAGGAGGGAGCTCCTCCGTGGAAAGCGTGGCCCTGCACGGGGCCGTCTCCACCCACGACTGGCACTTCTCTCCTGGGTGTCCTGAGGCTTCCTGTGCTGACCACTGGGTCCTGGAGCTAAGGCCCCGCCGCTGTGGAGCTCCCGAGGGTGGGGTGAGGGCCACCCGGTGCTGGTCGCGTGGGGCCACCGTGGTGCCAGGTGAGAGGAGGTCAGGACTGCCACGCCGGCTGGAGGAGCTCAAGCCACAGACTCAGCTGCAGGGAGTCGGTGCTGGGAGGGAGAGAGGCTGTCCTGACAGTGATGACTCGGGAGGGGGCGTGGACTGAGCCAGTAGCCCAGGGGCCGCTCGGTCCCTGTGGTCACAGCTGCCCTGGGAAGCTGAGCCAGGGTCTTTCTGCTGGGCCAGAGGCTGAGCCATGATAGGGGTCGGTCACCCAGCGCTCGCTGAGGACGAGGATGGGAGTTCCTGTGTCCCCTGTGCCTCTGAGAGTCCCCATGCCCCCTGTGTCCCCCCTGAGCCCCCATGTCCCCCGTGTCCCCCGCGTCCCCCTGTGTCCCCATGAGTCCCCCCGAGTCCCCCTCTGTTCCCTGTGTGTCTGTGTCCCCGTGAGTCCCCATGGCCTCCTATGTCCCCCCTGAGCCCCCGTGTCCCCCAGTGTCTCCTGTGTCCCTGTGTCCCTCCTGAGCCCCTGTGTCCCCCAGTGTCCCTCGCATCCTCCTGTATCCCCATGAGGACCCCCGAGTCCCCCTGTGTTCCCTGTGTGTATATGTCCCTGTGAGTCCCCCATGTCCTCCTATGCCCCCTGAGCCCCTGTGTCCCTGTGAGTCCCTCATGTCCCCCTATGTTCCCATGAGTCCCCTGTGTCCCTGTGAGTCCCCCATGTCCTCCTGTGTCCCCCTGTGTCCCCCAGTGTCCCCATGTCTCTGTGAGTCCCCCATCCCCCATGTCCCCTGTGTGTCTGTGTCCCCGTGAGTCTCCTTGCCCCCCAGCGTCCCCATGAGCCGCAGGGCACAGCACGTTCTGAGGTGTCCAAGGGCAGGCACAGGTTGCTATCCAGGGTCCTGGCTGTGGCTCGAGTGTCACTGGGCCGCCTTCCGGTCTGGGTGTGGGCGGGGCCGGTTCCCCGTAGGCTGCAGGGCTGAGTCTGCTCCCCGTCTTCTCTGGCTCCTGGAGGCTCCTGCACCTGCTCTCGTGGCACCCTCGCCGCCTGCTCCCCAGAAAGGAGTGACTCCTGCCCTCAGCTCTGTCCCCTTGCCTGCACCCACCCCGCTCCTCCTGTGCACACCCGCGACTGCCCTCAGGGCCCCTGAGTCGCCCAGGGCCACCCCCACCCCAGGGCCCTGACTCCGTCCTGTCCCCCAAGTCTACAGCTTGCTGGTTTTAGGGCCCAGCTCTTTGGGGGCGTTACGCGGCCCAGCACACCTGCCCTGTGCAGGGGTCCCACTGGGACCGGGGCAGCCTGGGGGTGCCCCCGAGGGCCTCGTCCCCGCCCGTGCTCCTGCCTGCCCTGCCTGGGGGCTGCCACTCCGGGGTCTCCCTCTCCAGGCTCTAGGAGCCCCCACCCTCCCTCAGGACCGCCCTGCCCTATTCTCTGCCCCGCCCCCTGCGATGACAGACAGCTGGGCCCCGCCCACGATTTTCAACTTGGAGTTGTGGTTGGAGCCCTGGATTCTGCATCTCTCAGACTCCAGGGGCTGCCGACGCCCTTGGCCAGGCCCCTCGCGGGAGCGGCTGTCCTGTCTGCAGAGGCCTGGCTGTGTACTCGGCCTCGTCCTCCTCCCCGGCCCCTGTCCGGCCCCAGCCTCCCTGGTCCTGCTGGTCTGGACGGGGCACAGACCGGGAGGTGCAGGCCTGGGCACACCCCTGTCCTGTGCTGGTCACGGGCACCATCAGGGGGCCGCCTGCGCCTCCCTTTCCCGGTCGGGAGCTGAGGGACACGGACCAGGCCCGGGGCTGGACACTCTGCACCCACTCTGCTTCCCCCCATCTGCGGTGCTGCCCGGCACTGCCAGGGGCCGAAGGGTGCTCCCTACCCCACGGGGTGACCGCTGGGCGGCCGGGCGGGAACTGGGGCTGCAGCCCAGCCTCCCTGGAGGCCGCCTCAGCCCCAGCTGCAGGCGGGTGGGGGGCAGTGCCCCGGGAGGGGCTGCGTTCGCTCCAGTTAACACCCAGCGGGCCGGGTCCCCACGGCTGCCCCTCCATCCCGGTCCTCCCCGAGGGGACGGCGGCCCTGAAGCCATCTGCATGTTGATCACGCGGCCATTATGTATCTCGGCGTCTTCCTCGTGAGAAGAATGAGATAATCATGTTGGTATCTACTGAATAGACTTAAAAAGATTGCAAGACGGCAGTTTCATTGGGAGAGGAGAATTAGTTTAAAAATATGCTGTCAAAATATGTTGTTGCAAATGCTGAGTTGATGGTTCTTTTGTTTTGCTTTGTTTCTTGAATGTGTCATTAGGAAAAATTAGCAGTGACATCGCCCGTGAGATGGGACGGCTGTTCCTGGGGGGCGTGGGGTGGTTCCGTGGTTTCCTTCCTTGAGGTCCCCCCCTTCGCGTATCAGCTCGCGCGTTCCGGGTCCCCTCGTGACTTCTGCTCGGTCTGCTGGTGGAAAGGACGTGCGTGTGCAGGGGAGACAGGTCTGTGCCAGCTCCCCCCTCACCGTGTAGGGCCAGTCCAGCCTGGAGTGGATGGGGTCGGGGACAGGGGTCGGGGACAGATGTGACGGCCGCGTTGCACCCCGCTCGTCTTGATCTCGCAGGAGCCCCCGTCCAGACCCCGGGAGCCCAGCAAGCTTGTGCCCCCCGAAGCCACTTAGGGGGCGGGTGGTGGGAACCAGCACAGAGGACGGAGCAGTGTGTGTGCACCACGAGCCCCACCCTCGGAATCGTCCTGAGAACCCTAGGGATCCGTGTCGTTGTCGCCGGTGCCAGGCGCGTCAGCCGAGGCCCGCCCGTGCCGGCGCTGTCAGCGAGGAGAGAGCGCAGCAGGGACTCTCCCTCTTAACACTGCTCACGCCCAGATCCACACTGAACCCGGAAGAAGCCGTGGGTCCGGAGCCCGGACAGCCCCGAGGCCAGAGGCTGCAGGGCCAGGAGGAGGGGGCTCCAGGCCAGGCTCAGAGATGCAGGGCGGACCCCCCAGGCCTGCGGAGGGACAAGCGGCCCCGGCAGCCTGAGCCCCCTCCCCCTGTCCTGCAGGTGGAGGCTCTGGAAAGCGCAGCTGGGGGAGAAGGGCCGTGGGGGTGAGTGGGCCCTCCACTGTAGGGGTGCCCAGGGGTGGGGGTGCGGGGCCGCTCTGTCCTGGCTGGACACAGCACAGCCGGGGCCTTCCCCACTCTCAAGACCAGGTGAGCAGTGGGCAGCACTGCCCACGCCTGCCCCCGGGAGGTCCAGCTGGCTGGGTTCGGGGGGCCAGAGAGGTTGTCCCAGCTGGGAGGGGTCCCGGGGCCACCTAGCCATAGCAGGAGAGACACAAGGTCCTCGTACACAGGCGAGAAGCAAACCTGCCAGAAGGCGGCTCAGGGTCCTCGTGCGCCTCATCCAGAAAGTTCCGCCTTGGCCCCTTGGGGACCAGCGGGAGGTGGCTCCCGTAGGGAGGGCTGTCCCCTCTGCACCCTGCCGGGTCCTCATAGGAGCTCCGAGAGGTGCCCCTCACCCCCATGCCCGTGCAGGCTGCAGTGTGGCAGGAGCAGCCAGCAGCCACGAGGAGTGTCCTGGGCTCGCAGGCGCCGCCGTCAACCCACCTGCCCCGGGGAGCTTGAGCCAGGCGGGGAGGACCCAGAGACCCCCGACAGGGCAGGCAGAGGGCGCGTGTCCACGGGCTGGCACGGGCCTGATCTGCAGACCGAGCTGCCGCTTCCTGTCCCCAGAGATCAGCACCAGCCCTGGGTCAGAGGTGGGCAGCTCCGTCCTGACCCCGCCCCGCCCCTCCCTCTCCAGATGCCAGGTTCCTGCTCAGCCCTGTGCACCTGTCGTGTTTTGGGGCGTCCTGGTCTCAGGTGCAAGCAGAATGCTGCACTGGGCGTTGCTGGCTGATGGCTGGGCCTCGGGACTCAGGTCGCCGACTGTGGCAGCCACATCCTGTGTGTTGCTCCAGCCCAGCCACGGAGACCCAGGCTGGGCCATCTCGCGAGACTGCCGCCTGGCACGTGGCTCCCAGGCCCCTGTGAAAAGAGAAAGAGGAGGAGGAAGGTGCAGGGCGTGTGACCAGCCTGGCAGAGCCCCAGGGCGCTTCTGTGGGTGTGGCTCTGGGGGGCGAAGGCTGGACCCCGGGAACCTGTTAGCTTCAGAGCTGATGAGGCTGAGGGGTGTCCGGATGCCTGCCCGTCGCCCACCAGCTGTCCGAGGGTGACAGAGCTGGGACAGGATCCTGGGCTGTGAGACCTGTGTGCTCCCAGCGGGGGGCAGCCCTCAGGAGGGGCTGAGTGGGCACTGGGGGGCCCAGGTGGGAGGGGCTTCCCCACGTGTGCCTTGGTCCCTCCCGAGGGTCCTGGCATGAGGAGGGTGTGGAGGTCAGACCTCAGCCCTGCCCTGGACCCAGGGTCCCTGTGCTATAGCATGGCTGCAGATGGCCCCGGCTCAGCAGCGCCAGGGCACAGAGCTCGCCGGGGCTGTCGCAGGGGCACAGCCTGCCCCCTACTGCGAACCCCAGGACCTAGTTCTGGGATCGGAGCTGGGGCTTCACCCACGGGAGGCGCTCGGCATAGTGTGGGGGTCGCTTAAGTCCAACCGGGATCCCAACCGGCCCTGGAGCTCAGGAAGTGGTCACGCCCTGGGCCACCACCTGAAGAGGTCTGTAGAAGGATCTAGAGGAATCTAGAAGGTTCTCCAATGTGCATCTGCCCCCTGGGCGTCTCGTTTCCCAGCAGAGTGAGACAGCGTCGCCCAGAGCCCCGGCTCCCCCCTGCCCTGCGTCATCCCCCCCCCCCCATCCTTGCTGGGCAGAGCAGCCGCTGGCTGGGGCTGGACGGAGGAGCTTCGGTCAAAGCAGGACACGGGGCTAGAGGGCAGCTGGGACAGCTCTGGGGGGTGCATTCAGAGTGGGGAGCAGGGTCACACCCGAGGACTCAGCAAGGGTCAGTGCCCAGGGGCCCCTCCTCCACCTGCATCCCCCCCCCCCCCCAAGGTGGGCAAGAAAGCAGGTGAGGCAGAGCCAGGGCTGAGGATTGAGGGAGTGGGCGGGGCAGCGAGGAGAGGCAGAGTCCAGCCTGCACCGGTCCAGGGCAGCGAGGGGCGGGGCTGGAGGCCGGGGCGGGGGGAGGGCTTCGTCGTGGAGGTGGCACAGGCAGATTTGTGCCGCAGGTGGTGTGCAGGCGGTTGCAGCGCCCGGCCATGGGCGCAGCCAGGGAGTGAGGATTGGCAGGGGGTGAGATGGTGGCCGTGGCGGGTGCCCCTGGCGTGGGGGGAGCAGAGAGGGGAGGCGGCTTCTGGGTGGGCACTCGGGGCCAGCAGCAGCCTCGAGGTGGACGTCTGTGCTTTGCTCTCATCCTGGTTCCGCTTGTCACCCGCCGGGTCTCAGCCCTGGTGTCACCCTGGTCTCTGCAGCGTTCTGGGGACCCCGCCCCTCCCCCCAGGCTCTGGGGTCCCTGGCCCTTGGGGCTGCCTTCGCTCAGAGCCGCTGGGCAGTGGGCGCCCCACCAGGCTCCAGGACCCGGTGGAGCCATCCTCGGGGGACCGTTCTGATTCTGTGTGCACCGGTGACTCAGGAGCATTGGAATGACTCCACAGACGAGTGAAATGATGTCCTGCTGCTCCGTGACTCCTGGAAATGTGTCATATGTGCCATTCACAGGCACACGCGTGCACCTCCACCTAGAGAAGCCGTGTGTGTGCATGCATGTGGAGCTGCCACGTGTGCATCACACACGCCCCTGGGGACCAAGAGAATGGGCGTCCTTTGTGGGCAGACGTCTGATGTCACGTGGCCTCTGTGTGCACACATGAGTGTGGGCACGAGCTTATTACACATGCACACACTGCTCACACCCAGGCACACACATGCACATGCACACATTCATGCATGCACAGAGCATATGCACACATTGACACATGTGCGCACAAACAGACCCAGACTTGAGCCTGCATATGACACACATATGCTGACGCGCCATACCCGAGCACACGCACACGCATGCCTGCACCCACAAGCAGACACGCACTTTCAGATGCACGCCCTGCGCCGCGTGTGCACACAGACACGTGTGTCTGGTCCAGTGCCCTGCTGGGCGCAGGCGAGCGTCCGCGTGTGGGCGTGGGACCGCTTCTCCTTGCTCCCGCGCAGCCCTGCACACACATGCGAGTCTCAGCTGACGAGGGAGACTTGCGAAGCAGCCGCTCTCCCTGGGGGCGAGTGGCAGCAGCCCGGGTGCTCTGTGCAGACACAGAGGGCCCTGTCCATCCGAGGGCTTTCCCTCCGCGGAGCCAGCCAGCAATCACGTTTCCTCTGTCGGCCCACAAGTCAGGCGTCCACAGAGACATGCCCACAGTGGCCGCGCGCTGCTGGCCCGAGCTCGCCCAGCGGGCAAGAGGGTCCCCTGGCTCCCGGCAGCCCCCACTTTGCCAGACACACGAGGACTCCAGCCTGGGTATCAGAACGCGGCCTCTCCAGACGCCCTGGGTGTTTTGACTCTTGGGTCTCTGTGTGCGGTGGCTTCCGCCGTGGCTCCATGCTGCCTGGACAGAGCGCCTTTGTCTGCGGCTGCCGAGGGGCACACGTGCGTGGGACGCCGTGCAGGGAGGAGGTGCTGGCACTCCCAGGGTGCCCCGGCCTGGGCCCCGCTGTGCTCGGTGCCCTGCCGGGGGCTGTGGACCAGTCAAGGAGCCCCTCTGAGGCCTCTCGGTGTGCAGGACACTGCTGCCCATGTCAGCCAGGCTCCGGCCTACAGCAGCTGGGGAAACCCTGTCGAATCGGGCCAGATGGCTCCGTGCTGGCAGAGCATGGTGGTGGTACGGAATGTTCTGGAATGTCCTGGGCTGTCCCTTTCCTCTGCCTGTGAGTGTACAGGCGCAGATGGGAGGGGGGCACTGGCTCCCCTTAGCCTCACCCGTCACAGGTGAGCGGTCAAGGGGGACCGGGGGCCTGGCTGTGGGAAGCTGTGCTCCGTTCTCACCATATCCCCAAGCCTGGGGCCTGGTGTGGGGAGGAAGGAAGGGGTTGGCATCATGTCCCAGCCACTTGCTGGCCCTCTGGGCGGCCTCGCACACCTGGCCTCCGTGGACCTCCGACAGCCGTCAGATGCTGGGCTCGGGGCCGGAGCTGTGATGTCCGCATCCCATCTGAGCACTGGCTTCAGTCCAGCTGCTCCACTTCCAGCCCAGCTCCCTGCTCAGGCGTGGGGAACCAGCAGAAGATGGCCAAAGTGCTTAGGACCCTGCTGCCCACGTGGGAGACCCGGATGGAGCCCCTGCTCCTGGCTCCGGTCTGGCCCGGCCTGGGCCATTGTGGCCATCTGGGGAGTGAACCAGCAGGCAAGAGACCTCTGTTTCTCCTGCCGTCTCGTGCTTAACTCTGCCTTTCAAATAAATAAATGAATCTTGGGAAAAAAATAAGCAGCAGCTGGACCCCCGGCTGCTGGCAGGACCAAGCAGTGGGGGGGGGGGGTCTCCCTGCGGGCTCAGGACAAATGTCACAGCCTGCTTCTGTCCAGGGAGATGCAGGCTGCACACACCAGGGGCCACACAGCCAGGAGGACCTTATCGAGGGGCCACAGCCAGGGATGACCATAGCCAGGGGCCACAGCCAGGGGGAGCACAGCCAGGGGAACCACAGCCATTGATGACCACAGCCAGGGACACCTCACAGCCAGGGCTCCGCCAGGCCCTTTCCTGTCCCCTTGGCCCTCACCAGAGTGCCCACCCCGGGCTGCAGCTGGCTCAGGGCAGCCGCCTCCTGCTGGCTCACCTCTGTGACCACAGCCCAGCGAGGTGCCTGTCAGAGGGACAGTGGCGGGGGCGTCTGGAGGCAGCCCCAAGGTCCCTGGGTGGAAGACGCTCCAGAAATTGGGGCAGGGGCCAGGGTTGATGGGGCAGGGGCAGGACCTGTGGAGGCCGAGGCGCAGTGGCCTCCATGCCCCACGGGGCCCCTTGTGGGCACTGGCTCCAGGTGACAGTGGACACAGCTGTGCCCCTTCTCCCCGGAGCCGGTCCCCAGGCAGCTGGGTCCTGCACAGAGCTCAGTGCAGCAGAGCAGGGAGTGGGCAGCGGGGGTCTGCGCGCCGGCCGCCAGGCGGCGCTCCAGGCTGCAGGCTGAGGCCCCTCCCTCCCGGAGCACCTGCACCTGTGCCTGACTGGCGGCTGGGCCTGGCGGGGTCCTGAAAACACCCCCAGAGCCACAGAAGCGCGTGGGGCCCCTGGAGGGCCATGGCCACGCACATCCCACTGGCCACGGTCGGCGCAGTCCCAGCTGGGGTAAGCTCGAAATGACCCCTCCCTGCTCCGTGAGCCGGCAACCCAGCCCCCACCGCAGAGGCCCCCGGGGCACCCTGGGGCGGGAGGCCTGGGCGCAGGTCCCAGGGAAAGCCACATTCGTCTCCTGTCTGCCGTGTGTTTCAGCCTCTGTGCAGGAAACTGTGCGGCGAGGGGCGGGGCGCGGCCCACGTGCTCCCCGCTCCAGCCCGGCTGCGTTCCCGAGCCGGCAGTACCCCGGGGCCTTGTGCTGACCTGCGGAGTAATTGGCATTTTCAGAGCTGGCTTTCTTGGTAAATAATGACATTTTTCCATCTCGCGGAGGACACTGGCTGTCGGGAGACACGGGCGAGGCCAGCCCTGCCGGGGCCCTGGAGAGGTGACCAGAAAGACCCTGGTGGGCTCCCAAATTGGTTTATTTGCCAGATAATCGGAGGCGAGAAGACGCCGTAATAGGACACGGGCGGCTCGGAGGCGCGCAGGGGGACGGCGCCGGGGGCTGTCCCCGCGCACCGGCAGGAAAAGCTGCTGATCTGCCTCCCGGCGCCTGGGCCGGAGCAGCGAGAATTACCGCGTGGACTTTTCCTGAAGGTGGAGGCGGGCTGAGCTGGGTGGCGCGGTCAGGAGGAGGACTTTCCCTGCCCACCCCCGGATGTGCGCTCCGAGCAGGTGTGGCTCTGGCAGGAGCCAGGCGGGGGTCAGGATGGAGGCTTGAAGGGCAGGGCCCTGGGGGCGCCTGCTCCAGGGGAACGGACCCCTGGACGTAGAGCAGGTGACTCCGCGCTGGACAGTGCCTGCCACAGAGGGGCAGGAGGGCTTCAGGAAGCACCTGGCAGGGCAGGAGACGTCAGCACGCCTGGACGGCAGGAAGGAGCCGACGGGCCCCTCCCCGCCCCGCCAGCTGCAAGTGTGGCCTGCGCAGGGCTGGGGGCAGCAGGAGGTGGGCGGAGCCCAGCAGACAGTCGGGGCTCTCGCTGGCCACTGGGCGGCTTCAGTTGGGGTCAGACGTCGAAGTGGGAGGCTGGCAGAATAGTCCAGACAGGATCTGGTGGTGCTCAGAACCCCCCCCACACACACCCTTCTACCTGCTTCTTGCCAGCACTGCCACCCTGGGGCCGCCGGCCCCATCAGAACCGAGCCCCAGGGAGCCGTAGTGTCCAGGAGATGAGTCCGGTGTCCAGGGGACCCTGGGCTGTGCCGTCGTCCTCCCAGGCTGCTCCCTGCCACATCCCCCCACACTGGGGGGTGCACCTGGGTCCCAGTGTGCGTCACCCTATGGTTGAATGCAAGGACACTGAAGCCTTGAGGACAGGCCAGCACGCGGGGCCCGAGGCTGCCGGGGGAGCTGTCCCTGCGTGCACACCAGGAGGGCCTGGGGCAGCACGTGCTGGCTGCCCCCGGGGGAGAGCCCCTCGCAGGGCCTCCTGCAGCCGACAGAGCCCCAGCGCTGCCCCTGGTCAACAGAGGTTCTGAGCCTGCGGCCCCTGGGGTGTCCCCAGCTCCCAGCAGAACCAGTGACCCCCCCCCCAGGGAAGACGAGCCGAGCGCAGATCTCTCCAGGAGTTTGCTGTCCGTGGCTCCCAAGGACTCCTCCATCCTCTGCTGGATCCGAGCCTTGATTCCTGCCCATTCCGCTCTTTCCCCGGGAATCTGTGATTCACCGACTCCTCGTCCTTATACACCGCCCCTGGAGGTGCGGCCGCCATTGCAGGCGGCGGCCGGCCTAGGGGTCTGTTTGCCCATGTGCCCGGCAGTGGTTTTCGCCCGCAGTAACACGAGTTGGCTGAGAAGCTGGCCGGGGCAGGAGGGGGCGGTCCTGGTGGGAGCTTGACCAGGGTCCCTGCAGGAACCCAGCCGAGAGCCCCAGGGAGGGCAGTGGAGGCCAAGGGCGGCGCCGTCTCCACTCACCCTGAGTGACCACAGGACACTTCCTTGTGCCAGCAACCGAGCCCCTGTGTCCCCACCACTGCGACCATGGTCTCTCCTGCGTTGCATGCTCGTCTGACACGCTGGCAGGTGTCTGGGGCGGGGACAGCTCCAGGCTGCTGTCCCTCTGTCCCCGCTGCCGGCCTGTCCTGGGCTTGGCAGGGCGCCGGCGGAGGTGACGACCGACCGAGGAGGCAGCATTTTGCGGGAAGGTGCAGCCTGGGCGCGGGTGCTAATTGGAGCTGGGTTCACAGGAGCAGCGGCGCCGGGGCGGGGTGGGGAGAACCCGGCGCTAATTACACTAGCATCACACCAGCGTCCCCCGGGCAGGGAAGGAGCAGGCCCAGCTGTGCCGAGGTGGCTGGCGTCTGGCTGCTCACTTTGGTCACGTCTCCACGCACGCCGGGCGCTAACTCTGGGCGTCCCCGCGAGCCCTTGCTGAGGAGAACACCTGCCCACCGGGCTGTGGGGACACCTGCTCCCCGACTCCCTGAGTTCTGGCCATGTGGGGCACCCCTGGGCACCTGGACGGGGACAGGCCAGCAAACAGGACGTGGTCGGGGTCTCAGGGTGTTGGGGGCGTGTCCAGGAGGCTGGGTCGGGCTGAGATTCTGAATCCGGCCCCAGGCCAGGCCACGGAGGCTGAGAGTGCAGCAGAGCTGGGCAGATGGGCGCTGCTGGGGGGCAGAACCCCTGGTGGTTCTGTGGGCGGCAGGAAGAACCCTCCTGGCGGTGATGACCTGCGCTGTCCCCAAACACAGCCCAGGAGAGCGAGGTCCCCAGTGAGTTTTCAAGCCCTCAAGGGAACGGTTTGACCATAGAATGTTCCATTTGTTCTCTCTGCTTGCACGCTCCTCCCACGACTCCCTCGCTTGCTGAATCCCATCAGCCCAACCAGGTGGTGTCCGCCTTCTTGCCTGGTGCCCAGCTGTCTGGGCCGGCCCTGCCCAGTGGGGGCCGCGCTGGGCGCCCCTGGTGACATGGTCGTTGTTCGACTGCTCCTTTACCCTAATGGGGGTCTCCTGAAGGCAGCGACCTGGGTGTCTTGGGCCCCTGTGGCCCAGCAGGTGCTCATGGGGTGTCCAGAACACTCGTACCACGCCTCTGGGGTTTGGCACAAGGCTGGGCGTCACACAGGGGAGAGAGCCGAAGCCGCCCCGGTTCTGCGCGGTGGGTGCCCTGACCAAGTGGTCCCAGACAGCAGGCGGCTCTGGCAGGCACCTGAGTGAGCAGAGGGGGTGTGGGCGCCACGGGACCCAGAGCACAGGGCGAGGGGCGCCCCTGGGGTGACCCCACTCTGCTAGAGCCGGCAGCCCCCGCCCCTGCCGGAAGCACTGTCCGCAGGCTCACCTGGTCACTGCCGGGTGAATGCATGAGTGAGGGCGGGAGCGTGCGTGCTGTGCTCTGTGGCTCGGCAGCCTTGGGGAAGATGGCTCCAGGGTCGGGGTCTCAGCCTGGGGCTGTCTGGGGAGCGGAGACCCAGCGCCGAGCTGGGAGGAGAATCGGGGGCCAGGCTGGGCCTCCACGCGGTCCCTGGGGCAGCTGAGGAGCCAGGTCCGGCTCTGCAGGCCGCTGGCAGGTGCAGGGGCTCCCCAGCCAGCCTGGAAGACGGGCACCCTCCCTGGGGGGCAAGGCCCCCTCCCTGGCCTCCCTTCAAGTCTTCACGGCAGGTGGGATCCCAGCAACACTCACAGCTCGCTGTGTTCTGCCCCCAGGGGACCCGTCTGTCCTGGTCTTGCACATGTGTGACCTGGGCCAGGGACTTGTGTCAGACCCGCCATTGGGAAGTCGGATGCATTCGGCAGATTTCGGTCCCACCAGGCACCGCGTGGCTCTTGAGACCCTCGGTGACTTCTTGCACCCTGCCTGCCCTCTCGGCGCGTGGGGCAGGAGGAAGCATCTGCGGGGGAGGGGCTTCTTTGGTTTCCCAGCCTCCCCGACGCCCCTCCAGGGGACCAGGGGCCTTGGGGTGGGGCCGGCTGTGGAGCAGACCCCAGCGTGAGTGGGGAGTGTGTACTGGAAAGGGGTGAACCCCACAGTTTCTATCCTGCCTCCTTCCGCCTATCTGGGAGCCCTCCAAGGGGTACAGGTGTGCACCTGGGTGCCCCCAACCAGGGCCCAGACAGACGGACACCCATAGTCAAGCCCTCGTTTGAGGTTCCAGACGCCACCGTGCCGGCTGCCAGAGGAGGTGCCCCTTGCGTGGGGCAGCCATGGCTGAAGGCAACAGGCCGCCGCCACTGACCGCCTCGGCTGGGTTCAGCAGGGCTGCGAACAGCCAGTTGGCCAGACTCAAGCTCCGTCTCATTTCAAGAGTTTGTTTTTCCAGACTCTCTCCAAGTCTGTTTTAATCCACCAAAAGAGGAGCTAAGTTTGATAAATAAAAGAAGATTAAAAATGGTAGAGAAAAGTGTGTTTTCCCCAGCTCCCGAGAGAGCACTGCCAAAATCGAGCGTCGAAACCAAAACAGAAGCGATCAAATGTCTGATGTCTGTGTCTCCGAGCGAAACGGCAGGCGCGCCTTCAGCCGAGCCGGCCCCCGGCTGGAGGGGCTCCCGCGGGTTCACCCTGGCCAGGACCTGGGGCTTGGAGCTGCTGGGCGCTCTGGGGGCTGCAGGGGTCCCCCGTGGTGCAGCACAGGCCCCGCCGTCCCCACCTCTCGGCCGGAGTATCTCTGATGTCACTGGCCCTGGAGCCGAGGTGGGCAACATGCACTCGTGGGCGTGGCTCGACCAGCACCAGGCACCCGTGAGCCACCAAGCGCAGCGATTGATAGCAGTGACAGCGAGAGCAGCTCACTCGTGCCAGGGACCCTGCCCCCTCCCAGACGGCTCCTGGATCTTGAAGACCTAAGCCAGCGAAGGCCCAGGGCCAGCGGCACCCACCGGGCCTGGGGGACTGCATCCCCCGTGCCACCCAGATCTGGGGTGTTGGGCGTCCGCACCCCTGGATCCCTCTGGCCGCGTCTGATGCACGATCGAGTTTGAAGCCCATGAGAGTACACCCCACCCTATGGCCGTGGCTGAGCAGGGGATGGGTGAGGAGGCCGGCTCCCCTTGCTCCGTGTGCCCCACTGTTGGTGACTGGGCCCGTCACAGCAAGCTGTCCTCCCCCGCAGGCCCTCGCTCCTTGTCCCCATTCGTGCCTGGAGATCTTTCCCCTGTGCGTCTTCTGCTGTTGCCCAGGTGGGGGCGAGTGGCCCTGGAGCCCCCAGCCCCATGGCTGCTGCTCCTTGAGCCCCTGGTGGGAGCCTGGCTGGGGCCAAGGGCCCCCCAGGCCCGAGCAGCCCTGGCTCGTGACTCACTGTGGCCCAGGAGATGGCCGGGACTTCCTGTGATGTGGCTCTGGGTTCTCTGGAGTGTGAGACTGGGCTGGGCTCAACGGGGAGGAGTAGAGTGGACTCGTCAGGGACCTCCCAGCCCCGCCCCTTCCCCCTGTGTCCCTCACCCCAGCCCCCCGGTGCCAGTGGAGGCTTAGGAAACGCTTGGCTCCTGGCTGGGCCGGGCCGATTGTTTTTGCTGCATTCATTCTCTTTCTTGGAAGGAGCGTGCACGGCGCCACACGCCCACGCACCGAAAGGAGCCGTTTGGCCACAGAGAGATTCTGTGCAGAAACCCAGGGGACGTGGAGGAGTGTGCGAGTATAGCAGGCGAATCCTGCCGGCGTGGAGTGAGGGCGCCGGGCGTGTCGTCAGCCGTCCCGCACAGAGCACGCACCCCTCCTCCGGGGCTGGAACAGCCTCGGTGCATCGCAGTCACGTGGGCCGCCCAGGACCGCCAGGAGCCGCGTGGAGCCCGGGTCGGGCCTCGGCGCAGCGAGCCATCGTGCCTGCACTGACTGGATTCCAGTGTTCGGCATCGCATTCCTGGGGAGGGCACTGGGAGAAGCAGGGCACAGGGGCTCAGCACACGGGGCTCAACCTGGGGACACGGCCGCCCCGATGGACTGGGCGTCCCTGGGGGTCAGGGTCCTCTGTCCGCCCCCACTGCCGTGTGGCCCCTGCGCTGGCCCTGCTGTGAGGCCCACAGCAGCCGTGGATCCTTGGGGCCACACACCCCCTGGGAGTGCCGAGCGTGCTGAGCGTGGAGGCCCCGTGTCCTCCACCTCGCAGGTCCCGTGAGCCCCCTGCTCTGCAGGACGTGAGGCACAGGCGGGGCTGTGGGCCCTGTGATGCCGTGGCAGGGACGGGGACGGGAGCTGCTGACTTCGCCAGACCCCAGGCCCGCGCCACTGCCCTCCTAGGAGCGTAGGTCGCAGCTGCAAGCCGACTTTTCTCCATGGGACCCAAACACGGCTGCGCAGTGACCTCCTTCCTGCTGGGCACACGTGTTGGACGCTTGTCCATCCTTGGCTCCCCTCTGCAGAGCCTTCTGTCACCCTGGGAGGCTGAGACAGGGCCGGTGGCCAGGTGGGGGCTGAGCAGGTGGCGTGCTGGGCCAGGACAAGGTGCGAGCACGGGGTTGACAGGTGGACAAGGGGGCAGCCGAGGCTTCTGGGGGCGGCAGGAAGGGATGACCTCGTGTGGCACCTTTGCGCTGTGGGGCGTGGGGTGGGGGCGGCTCTCTGGATGGCTCTGGGCTCTTGTGTGTGCCGGCGGTGGTGGAGGTGGCGTGGGTCTGAGCCGTCCCAGGCAGCCAGTGGAGAAAGCTCCCCGGGAGCAAGCTCAGGAGGCCAAGGCGGACACAGGGAACAGAGGCTTCGACCTCAGAGCTGGAGGACGCAGTGCCCATGGGAGTGACCCCGGCCCAGCCCAAAGGGGCGTCTGGGACCAAAGCTCACGCCCCCGCCCCGCCCCGCCCCCAAACTTCAGCTCCTGAGCGCCCCCCCAGCTCCTTTGCTTGGGAAGCCATAGCTCAGAGGCTTCCGCCAGAGCCACACGCACGTGCGGGGTGGAGCCGGACGCTGTGGGTCCTGGCCAGGCCCCTCCCCTGGGTCTCAGGCTCCAGGAACGTGCCGGAGCCTGCAGGGTCCCATCCCCTGATCCCCTGCGTGCCCAGCCCCAGGGGAAGCCGCTCCCCGCCTGGCTGCCCCTGCAGTGCCTCAGCCGGCTGGAGTGAGCCCGGCGTCAGTGTGGCAGGACCCCACTAGTGACCGCTCGTCCAGTACCTCGGGATCACGACACTGACCTGGAGGAGGCCGGGGCATGGGCAGCCCCAGCAGACGGACGCCCGGTGAAGGGAGCCCAGCTGTAGGGGCACTCGGTCCAGCTCTGCCCTAGAGGCTCCATCCGGCCCTCAGCGCCACGATGGGACCCCTGTCCCGAGACAGCAGCCCTGTCCTGAGACAGCAGGGCCCAGGCCAGGGCCAGAGCCCAGCCGCTCACCGCCACGGGGCGCAGGCGGGGGCTGGGCCATCGGAATTCCGCCGTGGAAGTCCTTGATATTTGGCTTAAAGTTCAGCTCTAAATATAGCACCCCGGGGCGCGCCGCGTGTTGTCTTAGGTGCGTGGGGGGGGCGGGGCTGTGGTCTGCGCGGCAGAGGGGGCAGGGCGGGGGTCCCAGGAACAGGGAGATCCCAGCAGCTACTGGCCCTTCTACTGCCAGGACCTTGGCCCCGGGAGCCAGGCCCCGCCTCCCTGAGGCCCCCAGGCCCCTGTGCACAGGTGGAGGCTGTTGGTGGCATCTGGGTGGGTGTCTGAGTTGGGGGGAGTCACTGTGCAAACTGGCACGGAGCTTGTGGGAAGGCCGCTGGCTCTCCGGGGCGCCTCTCCCGGCTGGAGCTGGCCTCCAGGCCCCTCTACCCGGCCCACGCCCTGCAGCCTGGCGGGCACCTGCATGGCCGGGGTCTCGGGGTGCCCCTCCCCGGGGAGCAGGGTCCTTGCCTGCCTGCCCCGGGCTGGGGTCCTGGGTCTGCCCACTCCCTCTCCAACTGGCTCTGGGAGCAATGTGGCTTCCGGGGGCGTGGCCAAGGCTGGCCCTGGAGGAGGGCAGGGCAGGGCTTGCTTGGAGCCCTGGTTCGGGAACAAAATCCCCTGAGGTTGAGCTGGGCTGCGGGTGAGGGTCGGCCGTGGCCCCGCCTGGCCTGGCCTCGCTGGATCAACCGCGGAACCCCTCTGGGGCTCGGCAGAGTGGGGGTGCCCCGTAGATTAACTCGGAGGACGCGATTCATCGATCCTGCCAGAGGTCCGTGCGTCACACTGACAGCTGCAAAAGCTTGAATAAATATTTCCCACCGAGGAGGGGCCCGTTCCGGCCGGCACGGCGGCCCCGCTGACCTGGAGCACAGCTGACCCTGGGCAGCACGGCTCCTGCGAGCCCGTCCAGGGAGCAGCCAGCCGCGGCCACCCTTCCTGCCCCCATCCCCTCCCCCTCGTGCCCCAGCCAGCCCCACGCTGGGGGTGTGAAATGAACCCTTGGGGTGGCTGTGGGGACAAGTGGCCCCACCCACCAAGCGGCCCCTGCCTGGTGGACACCACAGAGCCTTGGCCCAGGCCACGCAGACACCCACGGGGCTCCTTCTGCATCTGCAGACTCGGGAGCGGTCACTGCCCTGCCTCGTGGGGCCGCCTGGCCTCCCTGTCCACACCTGGTGCCCACCCTCTGGCTGCAGGCTCCTCCCACTTTAACCCCGGGGGCTCCCCCTGCTCAGAACCACGAAGATTGAACCCCGAGAGGGCCCCAAGCGGGCAGCAGGGCCTGGCCGGCCCCACTCCAGAGCAGGGGTGGGTGGGACGGGGCGAGGGGGCAGAGGGCAGAGGGCAAAGCACAAGGCCCCTGGGCCGTGGGTGCTGAGACAAGGGCTCAGGTCAGCTGGTGCCCAGGCCCGTGGGTGTCTCAGGGAGAGGCGGCTGGCAGGCTCTGTGTGTGCCCTGGAGGGCCACTCTGTCTTGTCCCTGCTCGTCCCTCCGCCCGCTGCTTGGCGTGGGTCACAGCGCAGCGTGCAGGGCCAGCTCCGTCCAGCCAGGAGCAGCCAAGGTCCCCGCAGGGGAAGGTGGCCCCCGGCCGAGGGGAGCTTCTTGCTTTCCCACCCTGCCTGGGGTCTCACGCCCCAGCAAGTGCAGCTCAGGGCCCGCCCCCTCCTCCTCCGACCCTGGCTCCCAGAACCCCCAGCTGTACAGGAGGACCAAGCCCGGGCTGGGGCAGGGTCTCCAGGGAGGCACGGCCGGGTGCCAGGGCTCCGCCGGCCAGGGTGTGAGCTTGCCGGGCTCGCTCAGTCCCAGAAGGAACAGTGGCAGCTAGTGTGGGCACTGAAGCTTCCGGTCTGCTGCTCCCCTGTGGGGGTTTTCCTGCTCGAAACGACTCCGGACACGCGTGGTGCACAGGGAAACTTTGGACCTGCGCCTTCCTGGGGTAAGACGCGCCCCGCCACATCACATTTTTAATCACAGGAGTTAATGGCTCTTCAGGGAGGCCTGGGGGACTCTGGAAAGGACAATACCAGGGATTTCCAAGAATGAGACTGAAACTGTCATTTTAATGAGAATGCAAATGAGAGTTGTTAAGGTTCGGTGAAGGTCACCGCCGCTTAATCATCAAATTATTATGGCCATTTATTGCCAGTAACAAATGAATATTAAAAGCTATTGTTTTAACAGATTAGACCTCCAAATTACTATTATTTCAGAGTTTCCCAGGTGTCTGGAAGTCCATTTAAGCATCTTTAGAGGCGGCATTCTCCCTGCACCTGTCGCGCCTCCCGAGGGGGTTGGGTATTCAAGGACTAGGGTCGTGTCCCGGGGTCAGCGTCGGCTTTGTCCCTGCAGAGGACATGGACACGCGTGGTCAGGCCCTGCACACGTGCAGGTCTGGGAGGTGTGGCTCCCACCAGCCCTCCGCCGGGTGGCCACTCTATGTCTTTGAGAGTTGCCGGACAACACTCCAGGGTGGCTGTGGGGGAGGCAGGGACAGAAGCAGGTGCACACGTCAGAGGGAGGATCCTCAGGCTCCTCTCAGGGCCACAGCCCAGGGCACGGGAAGCAGGGAGGCAGGGTAGAAGGAATGAATGGGTGAATGAATGAATGAGTTTGGGAATGTATGCCCGCAGGCCACTGTGGCCGCGCGCTCTTCCAGCTCCGCGGGGTCCGGCTTCCCTGGTGTCTGACCCATGGGTGCCCCTCGCACCTGAGCTGACAGCAGCCCCTGTCCCCAGCTGAGCCTCCCTGGTGCACAGCAGAGACCCAGCCCTCCCTGCTGAGCTCGGGCGGGGGGTCCCAGGGGAGACCACCACCCTCCAGCACCCGGCGCCTCTTCCCTCTGTCCTGCACCTTCCCAGACCTGGTGGCCTTTCTTAGAACCAACGAGAGACGGGCAAAGCAGAGCAGTGCGCTGGTGGTGGGCGTGGTGCAGCCCCCAGCCCCACCCTAGGCCGGCCCCAGGCATCCGGCAGGGAGAGGGGCTCTGCCGGGGCTGCCCCTGGTGGTAGTGGCTACTCGGAGATCTCAATGGGGCAGCCTGGTGTGAGGGACGGAACCCACTGCCCACTCCCCTGCCCTTGCTGCTCCCTGCCCGGGTGGGGGTGGGGGTGGGGCTGGGGGCTCCTAGCCTGGGCTCAGGGCCCTGGCTGAGTTTCCAGACTCTGCAGCCCACTCCTCACAGAGCATGCCGGGCCCTGGGGCTTCAGTCTGCCAAGAGGGCTGGGGGGGCCCTGGGAGAAAGAGCCCCGCCCACGGCCCCTGGGTGCCGCACACAGAGCGGGGCCCCTGTGGGTTTGCTTATCTCCACCTCATGGTCTCGCACGCCATGGGGCGAAGTAATTAAGTGTAATAGATGCTGAGGCTTCTGAAATTACATTATTTAGAAGCTCAGCTCACACACGCACACACATGCACACACACACACACACACACACTAAGCTGCACGTAATTAATAGATTTATTTAAATCAGCCTCTGCCATCTGTATCCATCAGGGACGCACGCTGCCCGGGCGGGCCATGTAGAACACCTCTGCTTGTGAACAGGAAGCCGGGAGTCCCCACGGGGCGCTGGTCCAGCAGGTGTCACGAGGCCATGGCCACCGGGGAGGCCTGGGGCTTCCTGCAGCCGAGGGGACCCCGAGTGTGAGCAGAGAGACAGCGGCGGGGGCGCCCAGGCTGCTCTGCCGGCCATGGGACCTCTCCCTCCTCAGTGAGTGACTCCCTGGGTCTGCTGCCGCGCGTGGCTCAGAGGGGCCATGTGGAGCTGCTGGCTCTTGGCTCCGCTGGCCACCCCGGGCCCTGCCTCGGGCTTAACGCCCCTGGCTGGTTCGAGGGTAGGACCCAGGCCGCCCCCAGGACTGAAGCCCCAGCTGCCCACCGCCGCGGGCTGCAGGCTGGATGAGAGGCAGCCCGCTCGTCCTCACTGGCCCCTGTGGCCTGCCCTGGGTGGGCCAGGGTGACAGCCGTGCCCCAGAGCCCTGTCCTGGCACCGGGGGGGTGGCTTCATAAGTGGGAGGAGAGCGTGCCAGGGGCCTGTGTTTGGGGGGGGTCTTCACTGAAGCCCGAGTCGGCCTGTGGGGGCGGGGTGAGGGTGACAGGCCCGGGGCACCTGGACCTCTCATTGTACACAGGGCTCTGCCCCATCAGCATGCAGAGTGGGGGTGGTGAGGCCCAGTCTTGGCCATGTCCACCCGTGGCCTGGCTTGCTTCTGACCCCCAGGAGCCCTGGACATGCAGGGGCGAATCTGACCACATCCCGCCTGTCGCCCAGCAGCCTCCTGGGGACAGGGTCACCTGCACACTCTTGGCGGTGTCCCAGGCACTGTGGTGGAGTCGAGCTGACTGTGGGGGCTGGGGCGGGTGCCCGCGTCTGTGCCCCTCCCCCGGATTCTGCCCCTGCGGGTGCAGGTGCCAGGCGAGGTGGATCCTGCCCCACTCCGAGATAAGGGAGCTTCCTGCTCTTGCCAGCAGCCGGCCACGCCTGCGCCCGGCCTCTCCCACACTCCCACGTTCAGTCTGGGCGGGGCGCAGCCCCTGGATCCTCCCCGCCCTTCCCGGGGTATCGAGCGCGGGGCCTTCCGCGCTTCCTCGTGGCAGGGAGCAGGCTGCGAGCCAGCATCTCGGCGTCTGGGGGTGGACGAGGCCGCGTCTGTCCTGCGTTTGTTTGGTTGTAGGAAATGCGTCCCAGTGTCAGACAACAAGCGAACTCAGACAGGGAGGGGCACAGCCCAGCCGCCTGGGACCGGAGTGGGTGGCTCATGGGGTCAGAGGGACACGCCAGCCCCGTGAGGTCTCCTCGCCAGGAGTGGACGCCGAGACCCCTCCTCGAGTGAGCCGCTGATCGGGGCAGCTTGTGCCTCTGTGGCCCCTGCCCATGCCAGCTGTGACGCTGCAGGTCCCCGCCACTGTCACCAGGCGGCTGTCTCTGTGGCTGGAGAGCCTCGTGGGGGGGGGGGGGTGCAGATGTGGCTGGAGCCCCTGGCCCGGGTCTTCGTTCTGTGGATGCACCGAGCCATTCCAGGCTATGCAGCTGCCTGTCAGGACGCGGGGCCTCTACGTGCTGCCCGGCGGAGGCCTGTCCACTTCCTGGGTGGTCAGTGATGGCCGGGCCGCTATCCAGATGGGCTCCTTGGCTTCTGTGTGGCCTGACAACATGTCCGTGTCTTCCTTCTTGGCTTCTGGCCACTGGCGGCCACGCTGGGGCGCCTGGGAGCCCAGAGGGAGGCACCGGCAGGTGCTAAGGACAGGAAGCACTTTCCACTCTTTTTAAAAATATTTATTTTCTTTTTTATTTGAAAGAGTGGCAGAGAGGGAGAGACTGGGAGAGAGAAAGAGATGGAGAGAGGAGAGACTGGGGGAGAGAGAGAGGCAGAGGGAGAGACTGGGAGAGAGAGAGGGAGAGAGGAGAGACTGGGGGAGAGAGAGGGAGAGAGGAGAGACTGGGGGAGAGAGAGGAAAGAGAGAGAGAGGGGTCTTCCATCTGCTGGTTCCCTCCCCGAATGGCCACGATGGCTGGGGCTGGGCCAGGCAGAAGCCCAGAGTCAGGCACTCTGTTCGGCTGTCCTCCGCTGCTTTCCCAGGGAGCTCGGGACTCGAACCGGCGCCCACACGGGATGCTGGTGTTGCAGGCAGGGGCTCAGCCCGCTGTGCCACAGCGCCAGCCCCACAAGGCACTTTCCGGACACAGAAGTGGGGCTGAGAGAACCACGTTCCGAGGCGGGCTTGGTCCTGCTCCCAGGGTCTCACAGGGACTGCATCCCATCGGTTCCTGGGCAGACCCGTCTCTGTGTGTGGGTGGGGGCCCCACGGGACTGCGGCTCTGAGCTTGGTGGGTGTGGCCACAGCAGGGCCGAGGGCGGGGTGTGGACAGGGAAGGAGCCCACGCTGATGTGGGAGCCGTGAGCCTCATGTCTCAGCAAAGCTGGCCAGCCACGATTCCCGGAGGGCCATGGGGCAGGGGGCGGGGCTCACGGCACACACTGCCCAGTGTCCCCATCGGGGTTCTGGGAATTCCCTTCCTGCTTGATGGACAGACGCACAGAGCCCAGGAAGGGCCCACACCCCACAGCAAAGCCTTCCATCCTGGCCCAAGAGCGTTCTGTTGCCAGCGTGTCCGTGGCCCCGTGGCAGGTGTGACACGGCTGAGGGGTGAGGGGTGCAGGTGACCCGGGCATGGGCCTCCGTCCCGAGCAGGCCCTGTGGCCTCTCCAGCTGCTCGTGCCGACGCGGGCTGACGTGATTGGCTCTGGCCGTGACTGGGGATGCAAACTCCCAGGCTGTGGCAGGTGGTAAGAGCTGCCTGCACAAGCGACGCCCCCCGTGTGCCGCAGAAATCAATAAACCGTTTCTGATGCTCCGGGAGCCCCAGTGACTGACGTGGCTCTGACCTCGTTCAGAAGTCCGTGTGCCCCGCGGCCAGCTTCGGGCAGCTCCGGCCAGGGCCCACACGCGTTGGAACAGGGGACGGCCATGGGGTCGCCTCCATCGTGCTGTGGTGGCTGGAAGGTCCTCGGGGCGGTGGCTCTGCTCCCAACTCCGGCACCGGCACTCACAGCCATTCCTGGAGCACCATCTCCCCCAGGCTGTGGTGCGGGCAGACAGGGCGGCTCCTACAGGACAGCTGGGGGCAGGGCGGCTCCTACAGGACAGCTGGGGGCAGGACAGCTGGGGGCAGGGCGGCTCCTACAGGACAGCTGGGGGCAGGACAGCTGGGGGCAGGGCGGCTCCTACAGGACAGCTGGGGGCTGGGCGGCTCCTACAGGACAGCTGGGGACAGGGCGGCTCCTACAGGACAGCTGGGGGCAGGACAGCTGGGACAGGGCGGCTCCTACAGGACAGCTGGGGGCAGGGCGGCTCCTACAGGACAGCTGGGGGCAGGACAGCTGGGGGCAGGGCGGCTCCTACAGGACAGCTGGGGGCAGGACAGCTGGGACAGGGTGGCTCCTACAGGACAGCTGGGACAGGGCGGCTCCTACAGGACAGCTGGGGGCAGGACAGCTGGGACAGGGCGGCTCCTACAGGACAGCTGGGGGCAGGACAGCTGGGGGCAGGGCGGCTCCTACAGGACAGCTGGGGGCAGGACAGCTGGGACAGGGCGGCTCCTACAGGACAGCTGGGGGCAGGGCGGCTCCTACAGGACAGCTGGGGGCAGGACAGCTGGGGGCAGGGCGGCTCCTACAGGACAGCTGGGGGCAGGACAGCTGGGGGCAGGGCGGCTCCTACAGGACAGCTGGGACAGGGCGGCTCCTACAGGACAGCTGGGGACAGGGCGGCTCCTACAGGACAGCTGGGACAGGGCGGCTCCTACAGGACAGCTGGGGGCAGGACAGCTGGGGGCAGGGCGGCTCCTACAGGACAGCTGGGGGCAGGACAGCTGGGACAGGGCGGCTCCTACAGGACAGCTGGGGGCAGGACAGCTGGGACAGGGCGGCTCCTACAGGACAGCTGGGGGCTGGGCAGCTCCTTCCAGACACGTGCGAGTGTCGGGGATGGAGCCACCATGGCCACTGCTCTCACCATCAGTGCTGGGTTCAGTGCCACTACCACCACCAGGTAGTGGGGGCCACTAGTTAGTGCACCATGCTGCTCACTGCAGGTAGGATGATGCCTGGTTAGCACATCCCCAGTACTAGTTATACACCCTCACTACTAGTTAGTACGTCCCCACTGCTAGTTAGTATGACACCACCACTAGTCACTACACCACTGCTGGTTAGCACATCCCCACTACTAATTGGTGTGACACCACTGCTAGTAATACACCCCACTACTAGTGTGACACCACCGTTAGTTACTATCCCACTGCTAGTTAGCACACAGTTATGCCACACTGGTTAGCACATCCCTACTACTAGTTAGTGTGACACCACCACTAGTTATTACATCACTACGAGTTATACAGCCCCGCTACTTATTAGTATGATACCACCACTAGTTATTATATCACTGCTAGTTATTACATGAGTACTAGTTATACACCCCACTACTAGTTATTGTGACACCACTGCTAGTTATTACATGACAACTATTATGCACCCTATGACTTACTAGTATGACATCACTGGCAACTATATCACTACTAGTTAGTACATTCCCACTACTAGTTAGTATGACACCACCATTAGTTACTACCTCAATGCTAGTTATACAGCCCCACTACCAGGTAGTATGAAGCCACTGCTAGTTACATCACTACTAGTTAGCATGCCCCCCTACTGGTTAGTACACCCCACTACTAGTTAGCCCACCCCCACTACTAGTTCATGTACCACCACTGCTACGTTTTCTGCTACTGTTCGTGCGGTCATAGCCCCCAGTTATCTCCAGTGCTGGGAGGGGCACAGACAGTGCCCAGCAGCTCCGTGGGCTGGCCTGTGGCCAGCGACCCAGGGATCGCCTGTGTCTCAGCAGGAGCCTGGCTCCCAGCAGAATGGCTTCTCGGGCTGGGGGACACAAATTTGGCTTCCCTGGGGGCCCACGAGGTCCAGGTTGCAGTCCCCAAAGCCCTTGGCCCCTGACGAACAGAGACGGCTGGTCTCCCCAGGTGCGTCTCTGGCCAGCTGGGCCCAGCACTGCTCCCGTGGACGGTGCTGCTGAGCATGGGGGGAGAGGCTGACAAGCTTCGGGGAGCTTCCCCTACCCTAGATGGCATCTGTGGCCTTTCTGCCCCCCTCGAGACCCAGGGCCGCCATCTGGGCAGGAGATGGTGCCGGCAGCCGTGGGGGGAGCCGCAGGCTGGCAGCTCCCGCACCAGACGCTGGCCGGATGGAGCCTCCTGCTGGCTTGCTGGCAGCCGAGCAGCGGTCTTGACCTTCAGTGTCTCTGACATTCAGCGCATAGGGCCAGGGCCACCCCCACCTCACCGTCTCCACTCGGCCTGCTGCGGACGGTAGCCGATCTCATCCGTGGGGGGTTTCCGTGCCCTGGCCCAGAGGGGCCTGGAGGGCAAAAGGACGGACTCCCAGGCCACACGGGGTCTGTGCCCCTCACCGACAGCCTGGCTTGTGCCGATGTGGTTGGGGCCAGCAGGGGACAGCGCCGGCCGTGCCATGAGTGTGTTCACCTGTGTCTGGGAAGGGTCCTGGCCAAGGAGGGGACCTGCGCCTCCCCCAGGTAAAGCGGTCTCGCCACCAGAGCCTGCACAAGGATGCCGCCTCCCTGGCACCGGCTGGCACCGGGCTCTCAGCCGGGGGCTTCCCTGCCCCCTGCGTTGATCCCACGGCCGGTGGTCCAGCCATGCTGCTGTGGCTCCCGCTCACAGAGCAGCCAACGCCAGCCGCTCAGGTTGAGGTCCAAGAGGTCAGAGGTCAGGAGGAGAGATGGGCGTGGCCTGAGAACTCTGCCTGGCTGTGGGAAAAGCTGCTAGCTCTGGAGGGCCACAGCAGAGCTCAGACTGCCCTGCCCGGGGTTCCTTGCAGACAGCGCATCTCAGTGTGTGTGTGTATGTGTGTGTGTGTGTGTGTGTCTAACCGCATGTGTGTGCATCTCACAGTGCATATCCCACAGTGTGTGTCTCAGTGTGTGTGTATCTCACAGTGTATGTGCGTCTGTGTGTGTATCTCACTGTGTGTATGTCTCAGTGTGTGTGTATCTCACAGTGTATGTGCGTCTGTGTGTGTATCTGTGTATCTCACTGTGTGTGTGTCTCAGTGTGTGTGTATCTCACCGTGTATGTGTGTCTGTGTGTGTATCTCACTGTGTGTGTATCTCAGTGTGTGTGTGTGTGCATCTCACAATGCGTGTCTCTATGTGTGTATTTCACAGTGTATGTGCGTCTGTGTGTGTATCTCACTGTGTGTGTGTCTCACTGTGTGTGTATCTCACAGTGTATGTGCGTCTGTGTGTGTATCTCACTGTGTGTGTGTCTCACTGTGTGTGTATCTCACAGTGTATGTGCGTCTGTGTGTGTATCTCTGTGTGTGTCTCACTGTGTGTGTATCTCACAGTGTATGTGCGTCTGTGTGTGTATCTCACTGTGTGTGTGTCTCACTGTGTGTGTATCTTACAGTGTATGTGTGTCTGTGTGTGTATCTCACTGTGTATGTGTCTCACTGTGTGTGTGTGCATGTCTCACTGCATGTGTGCGCATTACTCTGTGCCCAGGTGTCACACAGCAGGGCTGCCCCGTATAGGTTCCCCCACTAGCCGCCCTGGAGACGAGGCGTGTCCTATGTGCACATTGCACACAGGGAGCGAAAAGGGTGGGCAGCTGGGGCCAGCCCCTGTGGAGCCAGCAGAGAAGTCGTAGAAGACAAGCGAGGCCATTCCCTGGGGGAAGCTGGTGCTCACTGAGCCGGGCTCTGCAGGGCCAAGGGTCAGAGCCCTGCTGTCACTCGCCCTGTGGCACCTGTGTGCTTGGTCTCAGCCCATGGGGAGCCCAGGAAAGCTGCAGATTACAGGCCTCAGGGCCATCCCCTGTGGACCTGAACTGACCCAGAGCGGTGACTCTGGGTAGCAGGTGAGGGTTTTATTCTCTACTGAACACTCCTTGCCTAGACCATTGGCGAGGAGAGAGAGGAGATAGATCAATGTGTGCAAGGATGGGTGGATGATGGACAGATGGATGGATGGATGGATGGATGGATGGATGGATGGATGGATTTGTGGGTGGATAGATGGATGATGGATGGATGGAAGAAAGGACAGATGGACAGATGGGCGAGTGATTGATGAACGGACAGATGGATGGATGATGGGTGGACGGACAGACAGGTGGATGTATGGACAGACTGATGGATGGATGGATGGGTCATGGCTGGATGGACGAGTAGATGAGTGAACTCGTGGGCAGACAGATAGATGGACAGGTGGGTGAGTGGACAGATGGACACGTGGGTGAGTGGACAGATGGACACGTGGGTGAGTGGATGGATGGACAGGTGGGTGAGTGGATGATGGACACATGGGTGAGTGGATGGATGGACAGGTGGGTGAGTGGATGATGGACACATGGGTGAGTGGATGGATGGACACGTGGGTGAGTGGATGATGGACACATGGGTGAGTGGATGATGGACAGGTGGGTGAGTGGATGATGGACAGGTGGGTGAGTTAGGGAGTGAGGGGCTCTGTGGAGACGTTCACTCTGCCCTCGAGGGAAGTAACGGGCTGCCCAGGTGGACGCTGCTCCGTACTGGCCTCCTGTGCTGACACAGGTCACGAAGCCTCAGTCTACTCCACGGTCCATGAGCATCTTTGCCTCCCACGCATGCACAAGGCCCACGCCAGGGCCCAGCCCACCGTAGCCGGCTCTTGCCTGCCCCTGCAGCGCGCTATCCAGGGGTGTGGGGAAGTGTGCTGTCGGCGGTGGGTCCAGTTCACCCGCGCCCCCTCCCCGCTCCACAGCGTCCCGTTGCCCGCAGCTGGGGCAGAGGGTTCCCAGGCTGCGCTGTTGGCTGTCTCTGTGCACCTGTGCCTGTGGCCTTGGGGGTGTGCTCTGGACTTCCGCTGTAGCATCTTCAATTTAATTACACTTCTACAAGGATATTTGAATGGAAAATAATTGTTTTCCAAGAATAAAATGTTTCTGTTTATTTCCTGGAGGAAATAAAGGCTGAGCCCTAGCTTGGCGGTGGGGGGCGACCCTGGTGTCCTGCCCACCTGGCTGCAGAGACCCCAGGTGCACACGCAGGATGAGAGAGACCGGGTCAGCCCAGGGCAAGAGGCTGCCCCAGCCCCACTTGGAAATGCATTGAAAGATAGCCCACTCTGAGTGATCGGGGAGACTCAGGGCAGCTGCTGTGTGCCGAAACGATAAGGACTTCAAAATGGGAGAAGGAAATAGTGGCCACGGGTCAGAGATAAGAGCTGCCCCGGTGGCCGCCGGGATGGGGCAGGAGCTGGCGGAAGCTGGACAGAGCAAGCTGGCTGGGGGTGGGCAGGCGGCTGAGAGGGTGGGGCCTCCTGTCCCATGCCACTGAACCCTTGCTCCAGGCAAAGCAACCCAGAGCCAAGGCCCTGGCAGGGGCACGGATGTGGGGCACAGGTGCCCCAGGGGTGTTGAGGGGGAGGTGTGGCCAGGGTGCAGGACAAAGGACAGGCTTGGGAGACGAGCAAAGGGTCGGGTGGCCTTGAGTAGCCGGCGGGCCCCAGAGCAGGGAGACAAGGAGGGGAGAGGGGGTGTGGGTCCCCGCCCAGGCAGCCGCGAGCACCAAGCGGCTATGGTCCCGGCTCTGCTGGACAGGGAAGGTGGGTGCTGTGCAGGTCCCAGCTGCTCTTGTCTGGGGTTCCAAGGCGGCCAAAGGGTAAATGCTAGCGCAGTGGGAGGCTGGCCAGCCGGAGGCCGGCGTGCACCCGGGAAGGGAGCCCCGCCGGCTGACCAGCCAGCAGTCACTCGCCGCCCCGGCCTCAGCCTCTGCTGTCCTTTAGCTGGCTGCCTTCCCCTCTGTCTCTGCTGTGCCCCCGGAGCAGGAGCCCCGTGGAGCTCAGGCCCCGGGATGCACGCCAGTGGAGCTGGGCAGCCGTCCACCTGGGAACTGGGTCTCAGTGCCGCATCAGAGCTTGAGCTGGGAACACAGCCCCTCCTGTGAGGCCGAGCCCACCCCACCGTGCCTGTGGAGGAAGACAGTGCTTGGGGTCGGCCCCTGGCAGCGTGTGCCACCTGCATGCCGGGAGTCTCAGCACATGTGAGTGACAGGCCAGACCTGCAGTGCAGGGAGATCCACATGTGGCTAGTGGTCAGGGTCCAGCTGCCGACCATGGCTCAGCCACCCAGAAGCCGGTGTTGATTTCGTGGTCCCAGCCAGTGGCTGATGGGCCGCTGGACTATGGCCCCTCCCTGGGCCTCCTTCAGCTGCCCGATGCCCCCGTCCCCAAGCGCCAGAGGACAGTGCAGAGGTGGGGAGCTCACTGCCTTAGTCCTGAGGCCAGGGCCAGCCTTGCAGGAGGGACCCAGTGGACAGTGGGCTGTGGCGTGGGGCCCTCCCCGCTGGCCTTCCTGGGCGGGGCCTCGTGTGGACGCCCCACTGGCAGCCGTCCTATCGGTGACGTGGGTCAGTTACCTGGCACCGTGAGCACTCAGGGTGGTGGCAGTGATGTGGAGGAGGGGGTGTCGGGAGGCAGCGTGCGTCTGGACACGGGGACCCATCTCTGACTTCCACTGCTGGGCTGGATGTTTCCTTGTTGGGTGCCTGGGGGCCTGGGCTGCGCGCGGGGGAACCATCGCTGGGGTCTGGGCAGGCGTGAGGCGAGCACCACGAAACGCAGTCGACACGAGTGGCATTTGAATGCGGTGTTCAGATCTTATCGGCAAACTGCAGCCCGAGGGGCGGGCCTGTGTGTGTAACAGTGGTCGGGCTGGGGGTAGAGGCACCCCCAGGAACCCCTTTCTCCCACTCCTTGGAATGACAGACAGGCAAGGCGAGGGCTGGGGTCCCCCAGGGAGTGAAGTGAAGCTGGGCGGGGAGAGGGGATCCCACGCCGGAGCTCGGTGGAAGACTCCAGCTTCCTCCTGGGCCCCCTGTCGCAGCCACACTCCTGCCTCTGTGCCCTCTGGGGGCTGTTCTCCAAGTCGCGCCCGGGGCATGGGCTCAGACCCCACCCAGAAAGAAAGGCCCTGCCCGGGAGCCATGCCCAGCGCTGGGTGCAGGTGCACAGGGGCGCGCGCGTGGGAGGAGGAGCCCGGCGTGACACTCCCCATCCCTGCTCCAGGAGTCCGGCCTCTGTGCCTGCCTCATGCGCTGCAGGAGACCCTGTGCAAAGCCCGGTGTGTGCACAGAAGGCTGCCGGCCCCTCCCTTCCCTGGGTTGACACCTTCTTGTCGACTCCCCGGGGCTGCACGGCACACAGAGGGGCTGGGGTCGCAGCAGCACTCCAGCCGCCGGCTGCCCTGGTGGCCCCACACCAGCCCCACGGCTTCCCGTGATGCTGCCGTGCTGCTGGAAGGAGGCCGGGGACTGGCCTGGGCTGCGTGTGCAGTGAAGGCACGCAGCCAGGCGGGTGTGCGTGCGCCAGGACACAGGCACACGCACTGCACGTGTGTGCACTCGGTGCTCGCTCATGCATGTAGGTACTGCACACACAGACACACTCCACACACACGCAGACCTGCACGTGCACACGGCTACACATACGTGCACACAGTCCTCACACTCAGTTCCGTCCCTCTTGCACCCCCTTATTGGAGGGTGCATGAGCTCACACGCCCCGCCCCCATTTCCGGGAGGCAGGGGTGCAAGAGCACAGTGCTGTCTGGGGCGGAGCCCCGAGGGGAGTGGCCACAGCGGGTCCCTGTTCCGCACCCAGTGTGCTCCTGCCACACGTGTGAGCCCCGGGGCCTGGCCCACCCTGCTCAGGGACGTCTCTCCCTCCCGCCAGCCCTGCTGTTCCCCACGCCCCGGCTCAGCCCACACCCTGGCTCGGTCCGGCCCCCACCCCTCGCCCCGGCTTCCCACTGCTGGTTGCTTCTAGGCCCCGGCAGCGCTGCCTGTGGAGATGGGAGAGCCGGGTGCCCACTGGCTCCTCAGCCTTCCCAGCCTGCGCTGTGAGCTCTGCCTGTGCCCCCACCCCTGCGGGCCTCCCCTCCCCCGCCTGGTCAGGTTCCTTCCCTGGAGAGCTGCTTTGTCCAGGGACCCTGATTCATTCTGCCTCAGGGGCTGGACCGAGGCCTCCCTGGCTCCTCAGGGGCTGGACGGAGCCCCTCCCCCGTCTCTGTGTGCTTAGTGAACTTGACCTCTGACAGCACAGGAGTCCACCTGCCGTGGTCCAGCTGGGTGGCGGGTGTGCGCCACGGGCTCCCACGGCCTCTGCTCTACACCCCCGGGGCCAGGCCCTCCTGAGATCCTGGGAGCTGGGCCAGATGCTACCGTGGTCAGTTCCAGTCGAGCCTCCAGCCGCTGCCTGCATCCCAGCTGAGGGTGACACGGGGGTCCTGGGCTCCCACCCAGGCCTGTTTCCCTCCCCAGCCCCAGGGGCCAGCAGCAGCTGCAGCCGCCCGTGCTCTGAGCCCTTCCAGGACATCTCGGGGTCCCTTGGGGGCCACACTGGGTCTGCCCCCAGCTCCTGACCTGTGCCGGGGCCTGTGCACACACTCAGGAGCAGCTCCCCCTCCTCTGCATTCTGCGGTCACTCTTCTGCCCCCTGCAGGTGGCCCTGAGTCCCCACCCACCTGAGACTCCGCACAGACCCTCCTCCAGCTGAGCCACCGCCATGGCCAGCGGCGGTTGGAGATGCTGAGGGGGTTCACACCACTTAGAACACGCCAGCACGCGTGTGTGTCCCCCGTAGGACAGCGTGCTGACATCTCTGTGCGACGCCAGGTCTCCCCATCACGGCACCGCCTGCCCCTCCCCCGCCCGGCCCCGGCTCCCAGCTCTCACTCCCCTCTGCGGCTCCTCACTCTAGGGCCATTCATTTATCCTCAGCAAACACGATGTCCAGCGCGCTGGAGCCTGCTGTGGGTGCCGAGCCTCCGCCCGGCCCCTCACTTTCCACTCTGAGCAGTAAGGAGCAGGGCCCCACCTCCCTGCGTGTGTGCGCACCTCGAGTGTCGCTCTCTCCAGAAACACAAGGGCACTCGAGCCTGTGTGGGAAATGAAACGAAACGTGTGTGGTGCAGAAGAATCCGCCTGGAGCCACCTGCTGTGCTGGGTCAGCTGTGCGCACGAGCTGATTCGAAGCAGTGGACGACCAAGCGCGTTTCCGGCTCCGTCCCGTCGGCGGGGGTCGGGCTGCAGCTCCGTCCTGTAGGGCTTCTTTCTTCCAAGGAGCGGCGGCCGAGGACCAGGCACGGCGCTTCCTCGGGCGCATTCCCGACAGCTTATCTGGCCGGCGAACATTTACTTTGCCCCGTGCTGCCTCCCGGGGCCAGCTGCTTCCCCGGAGTGGACAGCTGAGCCGGACAGGGCCCTGGGGTTGGCAGCTCGGCCAGGTGCAGAGCCTTCTCGGTAAAAGCGTGAAGACACGGCCCCACCGCGGCCGCGCTGCCGAGCTCGGTCCTCTCCCTCCGACCACACAGGCCTGAGCGGGCAGCTGCCCAGGCCGCCCTCCGTCTGCCGGGGTTCGAGCTCCTCGGAGCGTGTGGCTCCAAGCCCACCCGTCAGATCTCGTGGGGACCGAGTGGCGCGGTCAGCCTCGCTCTGCACAGCGTGCACCTCTGGGTCGCCTGCCTTTCTCCCGTACGGTTTCTAGCCAATCGCAGGTGGCCAGCATGGGTCACCGTCCCTGTGTCCACCTCCTCCCCCTTCCCGCGTGCCGCTTTCCCGAAGCCCGGTCTTCACCCCCGCCCACCCCTGGCCGCTGCACCCTCAGTGTTAAAATTGCTCAGTCGCACTAATGTCCGAGATTTCATTGTTCACCTCTGGTTCGTCTCTGGGTTTCTTCTGTTCCTTTCATGGTCTCTCGAACACTCTGGGAAGGGGTTTACTCAGAGTCACTACAGTTAGGATCACTTTGCTCCGCCCCGAATCCCTTCTGTCCCGTAGGACACAGGTGTCTTTGTGCCCCCGCGTGTCAGCCAGCGCCTGTGGCTAAGAGGCACGGGTCCCCCTGGTCCCCGTGAGTCTCCGCTGCCCAGCGCAGCCCAAGGGCTCCTCGCTTCAGAGACACCTGAGTGTTCCTCTTGGAAGGGCCAGGTTGTGGGCACAGGCGGGCCTCTCTGGAAGCAGGCACGGGATCTGCTGGCCGGCTCCACCCCGGGGCCCGGCTGCTTTGTGCATCTCGACGGCTCATGCCGCGTGCCTGGTCCACAGCCCCACTCCGCCCCGACCCTCGCAGGGGCAGGGGCAGGGGCAGGGGTCCGGTCTGCAGCCTGTCCTGCACCCTGGGCCTCTTGGGAATCTGCTGGAGTCACCGGAGCCCCTCTCAGGATTAAATGATGATGTGAAGGATTAGTAAGGAAACCTGTTGTAATAACACACAGCCATCAAATGTGAAAATCCTGTTTTGATAGATAATGTGCGCGCTTCTTTATTAGAACATTACCAAGTGGAGCGGTGGGACGGCAGTACGGGTGGGCCTACGGGCTGCGTCCGAGTGAGGCAGAGCCCGGCCCGTGGGGTGCAGCTTCAGGGAAACGCACGTTTTCCATGGTGGGGGGGCCCTCCGGGCAGTCTGGCCGGCGTCTGCCTGCCTCTGGCCTGAGCTCAGCTTGCCTGGGCCCCGGGGGCAGGACAACGTCGCCCAGCACCGTGGGAAATAGCACAGTGTAGCCGGGATTTCCCGCACATCCCCTGTGCCCGCCGGTGCCGGCGCCCCCCGGTGGCGTCCCACATGTGCAGCCTCTTGGCAGCTCAGGCTGCAGCCCCTTCCTCCTGTCCAGCACACGCCCCGGGATCCGCTCGCCCTGGGGTCTCTCGCCCCTGACTGTCAGCACCATTTCGGGTCCCGCGTTGCCCTGCCTGTGGGATTGGCCGCCTCGGTCCTGCTCCGGGGCCCAGGCTGCCGCCCGAGCAGACTTCCAAGAGCCGCCACGGTCGGCTCTGCCGGGGTCGGGGCCAGGCACAGGGCTCTCCCCTTCTCACGTGCCTTTCCTCTTCCGGGTACACGCACGGTCACCTGCCGTTCCCGACAGTGGTATCCGGGCCCTCGGCCCCCACAGCACAGAGGCCCCGTCCCACGGCTGGAAACGCGTTAAGAGGCCTGCCAGTCGTGGGGAGATCTCTTCCCCTCTTCTCTGTAGAGAAGCCTCCGGATGGGTCATCCCTCCACGTCCCCCAGCAGGCGTGGGCGCTGGGCACGGAGGTTAAGAGGACGGTCGGGACCCCGCGTCCTAACACCGCGGTGCCTCCTCCGCCTCTGCTGCCGACTTCCCGCTACCGTGGACGCTGGAGCCGGCGACGCGACTCAGGCCCTGCCTCCCACGCGGAGACCTGGACTGAGTTCTGAGCGCCCGGCTTTGGGCCTGCGCAGCCTGGCTGTTGCAGGCATTGAGGGACGGACCCAGCAGACAGAGGACCCCCGTCTCTCTCTCTCTCTCTCTCTCTCTCTCTCTCCCTCTCTGCCTTTCAAATAAAAGGAAATGAATTAACTTTAAAAAGTTAAGTTCCCCTAGTAAATTCAGAATACTTTTCGGTTTCCGGGGACGTGTGCCCGACCGGGTGCTCTGCACACGTCCTGTGGGGTCTGGGGGCCCCTGTGTGATGCGAGGCCTCTGCTGTGGAGAGCCCACTCCAGGTGAGCGCCCAGGCCAACGACCTTGGTGGAGGTCAGGGTTTGGGAGCCGGGAGGGGCAGGACCGGGGTGGGGCACTGGCTGGGGCTGAGAATGGGAGCCCTGGGCGCCAGGCTTGATGCACATGGAGTCCAGGGGCCCTGGGGTAGCTCCTGCCAGGACAGGGCCTGGCCCTGGGCTGCTGGGGGCGGGGTCTGGGCTATCCTGTCTCTCCGTTGGGGTGGGGGGACCTGCTTCTCAGTCCCCTGCGTCTGAGGCAGGACAGGCACGAGGCCAGGCAGGGGCAGGTCCTGGCTGGGCCTCCTCTGCCAACCTGGTGCTGTGTGCCTTAGTTTCCCCAAATGCACACAGCAGAGCCTGATCTCGCTGACCTCCATGAGCCCTTCAGCCTCTGGCTGCTGCCCCTCCTGGGCACGGGACCACTGTGTGCGTAAGAGCCAGGCCCCCTCGCTGCCACCCACACAACCCCGCCCCCGCAAAGCCAGGGGCAGGCCCAGGCAGAGCAGGCTCACTCGGTCACAGCTCCTTGATGAGCGAGGCCGGAGGCACATGCTCCGGGTGGGGTGGCACTCCAGCGGGGTGGCTCTCCGGGACCAGTACCCCTGCTCCGGGCGGAACAGCACCTGCCCCTCCTCCACGAGGGCAGGGGCGGAAGCCAGGCGCGGGCCAGGGGGGTGCGCGTCTCCAGGCGGATGCTCCGTTTCACGGAGCCCGGAGCTCCGAGCCCTGGTCGCGCCGGCCAGCGGTCAGGGGCCTTGGTCGGGGGTTCCCGCTTGCCCCCAGGCCGCGAGGTGCCGCGGGGGCTGGGCCCGCCCCGAGGCCGCGCGTCCCCGCTGCCGGCGCCGGCTGCGGTCGGCTCTGCAGTGATGCCGCTGCGCGCCTAGGTGGAGCCCGACCCGCAGCTTTCCGCTGGACCGGCCCCACCTGACCCTTCCGAGCGCCAGGCGGGGGCGCTGCGGGGCGGCGGGGGTCCCCGGGGTCCCCAGCGCGGCCCAGTGCGCGCCGGCGGCTCTGCAAGCCGGGTGCCAGCCGCCCGATCCGAGGCAGCGCGGGCCCGGCCGCCGGCGGCCGCGCGCGCCCCGCTCCCGCCGCCTCCCGGAGAGGGGCCGGCTCCGAGCCCGGCGGGCGGGCGCAGCGTCGCGGGCCCCACCTGTCGGCGCGGGGCCGCCTCCCGCACCGCCAGCGGCGGCGCAGCCCAGCGCGGGGCCCGGACCTCTCCCGACCGCAGCGGCGCGGGCGCGGGCGCGGGCGCGGGACGCGCGGAGGTCGGCACCGGCCGCCAGGCACCCGCCCGCCGGTCCCGGGCGGTGCAAGTTGCGGCGCGGCGGGCTCGGCCGGGCCGCGCGGGCCCCGGCAGCGGCGATGGTGCGGCGGCCCCGCGCCGGACGCGCAGCCCCGGCCCCGAGCCTGGCCCGGCGCGGCGGCGGCGGCGCGGAGGCCCCCTGAGCCCCGGGCCGGAGCGAGCGCGGGCGGCGGCGGCGGCGAGGGAGGAGGAAGAGGAAGGCGAAGCGGAGTAGCGGGCGGGGAGGGGGAAGGCGGGCGCTGGAGGGGCTGCGGCCGGCCAGACCCCCGCGCCCCCCGCTGCGCAATCCGCGGCCCGCCGTCCGGGCCCTGCCGGCGGCGCGTTCATGGAGCCGCGGCGGCCGCCCCCCCGCGCCCGGGCCCCCGGCGCCCCGCAGCCCGCGATGGTGGCCGAGCGGCCGGAGCGGCGGCCGCCGCGGCCCGCGCCTCTCCGCTAACCTCCCCGCCCCCGCCCGCCCCCTCCCCGCGCCCGCCCCCGCCCGCTCCCCTCCCCCTGCCCGAAAAGACACACATCGCCTCCCGGAGTGGCGCCTCCAGTCGCGGCGGCGGATGGCGGGCGCGGGGCACCCGGCGGGGCGCTGATGCGGCGCCCGGACCTCCGCTGCGCGACTTCGGGGGCGGCGGCCGCGCGGGCTCTCCGCGATGCAGCTCCTGAAGGCGCTCTGGGCACTCGCAGCCGCCGCGCTCTGCTGCTTCCTGGTGCTGGTGATCCACGCGCAGCTCCTCAAAGAAGGTAATGGCCCTCGGCCGCGGCCCCGCGCGCGCCCCGGCCCCGCACCGCGCCGCGCCGCCGCCTTCGGCCGGGGCTCGGCGGGTGCTGCCGCCGGGCCCCGCCATGCGACCCTGCCCGGACCCCGCAGCCCCGGCGCTCGCGGGCCGCCCGCGGGGCAGCAGAGGCGCGGGGTCGTGGCGCGCGCGGCGGCGGCGGCGGCCTCGGTCGCTCCCGCGCCGCCCCGAGCCCCGGCCGAAGCCCAGGTGCCGCCGGCGGCCCCGCTCCGCACCGCGCGGTGGCGAGCGCCTCCCGCCTGCCCGCCCGCCCGCCGCCGGCTCCAGTAGGTGGCAGCGGCGCTCCACGCGCGCGAGCCGGGCTGGGGCGGCGCGGGGCTGGGGTCCCGTGGGCATCGCAAGTGCGGCCTGCGCGCCCGCGCCGCCCTCCGAGCGCGGTCGAGGACCCGCGTGGGCCCGGGCTGCCGGCGCAGGTGCGCGCGGCTCTGCGCGCCCGGGCCCCTCACCAAGTTCCCGCCGGCTTCCGGTCGCGGTCCGGATCCTGGGACTCAGTCGTCGCCCCTTGGACAGGGTAGCAACGCGGCAGCCCCTGGTGCCCTTGCCAGCCGGCCTGGGTCGTGGGAGCGCCCTCGCTGGCCCCTGGGATCTTCCTGACCCCGAGGCCCCCTGCTGGTCCTAGCCGTGTCTCAGCCAGAGGTGGACAGGTGGCTGGCCAGGGGGCGATGTGCGGGGTCTTCCAGACAGGACTGCGGGAGGGAGCAGGTACGTGAGGAGCCCGCCTAGCCTAGCCGGGACCACTGCCCATCTCCTGCCCTTGAGTTTGGGTCCAGCCGGGGTGGACAGGGCAGGGCGCGGGTTCAGGAGAGGGAGGAGGGGCACCTGCTCCGCCGGCTCCTGACCCCTTGCTGAAGTTGCAAGCAGAGCCCACCAGCGCCCAGGAGGACGTGGCCCCTGCGTCCTCACTCGGGAGCCCAGCCCCCAGGCACGACCCAGAGGGCTGCCCTCCGCTGGGCCCTTGGTCTGGCCTGGACCACGCTCTGTCCCCTCCTTGCTGGCCCTGGGCGTCACCTCTGGGAAGGACACCGAGTGCGCTGTGACTCTCTGGGAAGTGCAGGTTTCTCTCTATTTCCAAGCCCAGATGAGTGACAGAGGGCACAGGGCCTCCTGGGGTGGGGGGAGGCTCGGAGGTGTAGCCTGCCTTTCGGGCTCAAGAGGAGAGAGGGTGGATGGAGTGCTGGGCCAGGGCCGGCTGTGTTCCTGAGTGGAGCTGACTTTGAGGCTGGGCTGCGGGCCTCAGGACATGTGTGTGTGCGTGTGTGTGTGTGTGTGTGTGTGGGATGGGGCCGGGGTACTGGGTACAGCGTGGTGGTGGGGATCGTGAGTGCCGCCCATCGGACCCCACTTGGTTGCCCGCTGCTGCTCTGGCCCCAGCACCCTGGCCGCGTCGTTCCGAGTCCAGGGGCGGAACGGCCTAGTCGCCCCACCGAGATGCCCTTTGGCTCCTGGGGTCAGGAGCCGCAGGGGCCCAGCGGTGGGAGGCGTGGGCGGCGCAGCGCCCCGCGGAGACCCCTGGCTGGGCCTGGTGGGCGAGCTGCAGCCGGGCAGTGGGAGGGAGGTGGAGAGGCAGGCAGTGGACACTTGGGACTTGTTGTCTGGGGGCGCGGGGAAGGAGCTGTTTAAATGGCCACTTCCACGCGGCTCTGTTTTTCAGGGTGAAGAATGGGGCCGCGGGGAGCCGCTTTTCCACACTCCGCCTTTTGTGCGGAGCCGCAGGCCACCCTGGGGCTCGGCCGTCCCCCTCCGGCCGCCTGGCCGCAGTGATGAATGGGGCTGTGGGCCCGGAGGACAGCTGGGGCCTTAACCGCAGCCCTGGCCGCCCCGGCGGGCGCTGGAAGAACTCGGCCTGGCCCCGGGCAGCTGGGGGCTGCGGCGTGGGACTGGGCCCCGGGAGCGGGGGACGCCTTGTCTCTGGTGGGGTGGCCGTGAGGGCCGGGCGGGGGTCCTCGCAGCCGAGGCCAGCAGCGGCCGGCGTGGGGGAGGCACAGGGGCCGTGGGGGAGGGGAGCGCCGGTTATGTCCTTAGTTAACGTTTGCTCTCAGAGCACGGAGTTGAGGCCGCATCTGCCATCAGGAAAATACTTTTCCTTCCTCTTCTGGGGCCTTTACGGCCGGTTCACACGGGGCAGGGCACAGGCGTGCGGGGACGGAGGAGACCCCTGCGTCCGGTGTGGCCGCAGGGGCAGAGAGGGAGGGGTCTGTGCTCTGTCAGGGCGTCCTGGGGCCACGCGGGAGAAGCAGCGCCTCCACCCCACCTCACGTGCACCTCGGGGCTTCAGGGCCCCCACGAGCCCTTGGGGGGGGCGTGAGTCTGGGGCTCAGCACCAGGTGCAGAGCCCCGTTTGCAGGTCGGTTTGGACAGCCCGCAGGGCAGCCGCCGAGCACCTGTCCCCGGCCCCCAGTTGCAGAGCTGGGTTCCGAGCCGCTGCAGCTGCTCCCAGGGCTGAGCGGGGTGGATGGGGTTTGCTTGTTCGCTGCCTCTCTGGGAGGTGCACTGTGGCCAGCCCGCGGGGCGGCGCTGCCCGGCACCTGCATCCACACATCCCCACGTCCTCGTCAGTCAGCTCCTTTTTCAAGAGTGTACGAGGAACTTAGGAGACGTAGCCGGGGCCTGGCCCTGGGTCCACCGGAAGTAGCCGCTGGGTGAGGTGGGCAGACAGCAGCCCCATCTGAGGGGCCCTGCGTGGGTGGGTCAGGACGTCCCAGGTCCGGAGGCGGGGCCTGGCCGCATCGCAGCCTCTGGGTTCAGGAAAGGCAGGGGGCAGGGGCTACGGCTGGGGGTTAAGTGCCGGGGGTCTCAGCAGCCTGCGCTCCAAACGCTGCCTCCGTGGACGTGACCTTGAGGCTGCAGGGCTGAGCGCGGGGCCTGAGCGCCAGTTCTTCCCGGCATCCCTGGGCTGCGTGCAGAGGCCTCCCCAGCTGGGGCCCCGGTGCCTCCCTGTGCCGGCACAGGACCCGTCCCAGTGCAGTCCCCCGCACCTGGGTGCCAGCAGGGAGCTGGGAGTGCCTGCCGGGGGGCCTGACCCTTGTTAGAAGGAACCCCCCCCCCGCATCGTCATTTACCACTGCCTGTCAGGTGACACAGGCCAAATGACACGGAGGTGGGACTCTCCCAGCCACTGTCGGACAACCATAGGAGTTCAGACACGGAGGGGTTGGCAGAGGGGCCAGGGGGCCGGCCGCCGGGGGCTCCCCCATGCCCGCCACCCACACAGGAGGGCCGGGCCTTGGGGCACCCAGTTGTTGGCCATGTCGGCTCTGCGTGGTGCAGGGGCGCAGGGCGGGGAGTGTGGGCTGGAGCCGGTGCTAGGCAGGCTGGGGCCAGTGCTGGGTGGGCCAGGCTGGTGCTGGGCGGGGCCTGTGCCGGGCCAGACCAGGTGCGGTTCCTCAGAGCGGCTCGTCTGTGTGATTAGGCCCTCGTGGGTGTTCGTGCGGTTGTGTGTAATCTCCTTATCCACTTAGCACAAATACAGGAACACACATTGGGACGCTGATTGGAAACGCAGCCGCGTGATTAGGGAGCAGAGGACCCCCGGCGGCGTGCATGGGGGTGGGGGGGCACTGCACACACAGCGAGACCCGGACATGGGGACCCACGTGTGCTTCCTGTGTCGGGATGCGGCCACGCACCAACAACGTCACGTGCTCCCTTGTGCACCTGCCTGTGGCGTGTCCCTGTGGCTGCTCCGTGCTGGCGCTCGGGGTGGGGGGCTGGGTCCATCTGTGCTGAGCTCCCAGGCCCCTGCCTTTCCCGCAAGCCCGGCCTCCGGGAGGTCCCCTTCTGCACCCGCCCTCGGCACCTGCAGGCCACACGCCGCTAACCAGCCCTGCCTGTGCGGTGACAGGGACTGTGAGCGCCTGTGCACTGCACAGCACACACGTGAACAATATCACACACCACACACATGCCACACACGTACTACCTGCATACCACACGCAACACCATGCATGTGACATGCACAGCACAGACACCATTCACAACACACACACACCACCCATGCCATACACCACGCATATGACATACATAAAGCATAGCACTACACACTGCACACATTATATGCACATGCATCTGAGACACATATGTACATGTATGTGGCATGCACATCACTCGCAACACATGTGCCACTCATGCCACACACATGTACCATGCACACCACACATGACATGCAGATGCATGTATGCCACCCATAAAACATGTGCACATGCTAAGAACACTACACCCACGTGTGTGACACACTCATATGCCACCCATATCATACAGCATGCACAATACACACACCCCTCATGTGTCACCCACACAACGTACATGCAATGCACAATACATCACACGTGTGGTACACACCACACACATGCCATTCAAAGCACTCATCACGCAGGTGGTACCACACACGTGCCACCCACACATGTGCCATTTATGCCACATGGCACACATGTAACACCATACATGTTCCACAGACGTGTCACTCATCACGCATGGCATGCACACCACACATGCCACACATGTGTCACTCATGCCACAGTACCACACATGACAAACACCAACACCAAACCATACTCATGCCATGCATACCACACACATTCCACACACCACACATGTGCTGTGCATACCCCAAACAGCACATACCATGCTACACACATCATGCACATAGCATACACATCACACATAACACCATGGAGATGACACATCACACACAGTGCTCACTGTCCCCGCACAGCACTGAGCTCACACACACCCACTGACAATGGGTGCACCACCCACATGCCACACAGAGCATCACACACATGTCACATGTACACATCACACACTGAACACAGATCAGGAGACACACAGGCACACATACATCCTATACACGTAATGGAGATGCAGACAGCGCACACGGTACACAGACACCACACACACGCACCCCCCACACAGAGCATCACACACGTGTCACATGTACACATCACACACTGCACACAGATCAGGAGACACACAGGCACACATACATCCTATACACGTAATGGAGATGCAGACAGCGCACACGGTACACAGACACCACACACACACCCCATACAGAGCATCACACACATGTCACATGTACACACACACCCTGTGCACGTAACGGAGATGCAGACAGCGCACATGGCACGCAGGAGCCACACACACACACACCTGCAGCTCGGGCACTCCAGGAGGAAACAGAGCCAGAGTGGCCATGCTTGTGCGGAGCAGGGCAGGCGTGTGTCCTCACACACGGAGCAGCTGTGCCCCAGGGTCAGACCCGAAACAGGAAGAGCCCTGGCGGCCAAGCCCCGGGCGGCTGTGGGGAGACCTGGTACGTGGAGCCGTGGCCCCGAGCCGGGCCCTGGTGGGGTGATGCCTGGTGCTGCGTGTGCACGGGCCCAGGGGACTCAGCACCCACGTGGCCCAGGAGCCTGAGAACCAGCCCCATCCACCCTCAGGGTCTCCCTCACATGCCTGCCTCACACGGGGCACCAGGGCCCCCCCTCACCGCCAGCCTCACACAGGGCACCAGGGCCCCCCCTCACACGCCAGCCTCACACGGGGCACCAGGGCCCCCCTCACCACCACCCTCACACAGGGCACCAGGGCCCCCCTCACCGCCAGCCTCACACGGGGCACCAGGGCCCCACCCTCACACGGGGCACCAGGGCCCCACCTTCACTGCCAGCCTCACACGGGGCAGCACAGCCTCCACCCCCCCCCCCCCGTGCCGGCCTGGTGCGCACTGAGTGTTCCCGGGGGAGCGTCAGCCTTGGCCCCGGCACGTCCTGCAGCTCCATGCCCTGGCCGCCGACTGCTTGGTGTTGGTTGGCGCATGCTGGGTGCAAGTGCTGGTTCCTGGTGGTGGGTGCTGGCTACCGAGGAGTCTCCGTGAAAGAGCCATGCCCTCCCCCAACTCAGAAGTTCTGATTGGCTGCCCTCACCCTATGCCCCTCCTGTGCTGGACAGCTGCCCCGCCCCGGCCACTCCACACAAGTCCCCTTTGGGACCTGGGCCTGTTCCTGGGGGAGGCCGGCCAGCAGGACGTGGGCGCAGCCTGGGCCCGAGACTCTGGGGCTGGGGGCTGGGGACCGCCCTCTGCTCTCGTGCCCAGGCTCCTCCTGCGGTCACCCGGGCTTCGCCCAGGCTTCTCCAGGTCCCTGATTGCTGGGTCAACCGTGACAGGGGTCACCAGGGCCACTGTGGGGGGGGGGGAGAATAAGGTTGGCCCCCGGCGGCCTGCGCTGGGTGGGGGCCTCAGGCGTGTGGCCCGGCTTCTGTCCCCCATGCCCCGTGACCTCGTGCAGAGCCCGAGACCCAGCAGGGGTGCTGGGCTGGCTTTGTGGAGTTGGGGACCGACCCTCCCAGGATGGCAGGGGCAGGGGCTGGGGGTCTCCCCGCGGAGGCCCGGCTGCTGGCGTCAGCCCCGCTGGGCAGCGACTTCTGAGGCTGGGTGACCTTGGCGACCTCCAGACCACGTCGCCGGAAGCAGGAGGGGAGCTGCCCATCCCGCGAGGGTGGGGGACGCTGCCCCAGCCCTCTCGCAGCTCGGGACGCACGGGTCCTCGCGGGAAGCTGCCCGGTCTGGCCGGGCTTGAGCGCTGCTCGGGCGCTGCAGGCGGCTCCACCCCCGGCCGCTGAGCCCAGCCGCTGAGCTGAAGGACTTCGTGTCCCGACGACAGGGGCGGGGGACGCCTTGGTTCCCCTGGCCCAGTGCGTGCTGGGTCGCTTCTCCCTCTCCCGTGTGAACGTACTGGGGGCGTGGAGGCCGCCGTGCTGGGTGGAGACCCCTGGAGGCGGGGAGCGTTGCTGTGGCCTGCTGGCCCCTGGCTCTGGTGGGCCTGAGCACAGCCGGCCCCGCGCTCTGGGGGTGCAGGAGCAGCTGTTCGGCGCGTCCGGCCGGCTGCGGGCACGCAGATGGCGGCCGCTGAGCTCGGGGACGCCTGGTCTCCGGGATGGAGCCTCGGAAGCCCAGGAAGTGGCCTTGGCGCATGGGCGCCCTGTGGGCGGGTGGAGGGGCCCCTGCTCCCTGGCCCGGGGGGTTGGGGTCTTTGGGTGCCAGGGCGGCCCCACCTCCTCCCTCACCGTTGCACCGCCAGGCCGGCCAGTCCCGGCAGGGCCTCTGCCGTCGCCTCTTTCCTCTGCCTTTGCTCCCAGAGCAGGAAGTGGGGGCCTCCAGGGGCTCCCACGGGGACACCAGGCCCCCACCCTCACGCCAGCCTCACGTCCAGCAGCGACGCAGGGGTGCGGGGCCTCCAGGGGCTCCTGGCTGCTCCTTAGGGGAGGTGTCTCGGCAGGGGTGGCCAGGCCCGGCGGGCCGTGGAGGTGGTGGCGCGGTGCCAGCCCCTCGTCGGTCCCCGCCCCGTGCGGAAGCCGTGGTCGTGTCGTGCTTCTGCGGTACTGGCGAGGGCAGGGTCCGGTGTCCTGGCCTGGGTCCCCGAGCCGGGCACTGAGGCCGGAGAAGGACCCGGGAGCCCGGCCCAGGCGCCTGCCTCCCGGCCTGGCTCTGGCACAGCTATGGCTGCGCGGGTGGGATGCCGAGCCAGGGACCAGGAGCCGCCCCTCGGCCGTGGAGGCCCGGGCCTGAGGGGGAGGGACACGGGGTGTCCTCGCAGCCTCCCTGCCCCCCACGCTCCCCTCCCACCTGGGCACAGCGGAGAGAGGAGGTTGCAGAAGGCCCTGGGTTCCGGCACGCAGGCGGCCCCTGTGCCCGCTGCCCGGCAGAAGCCCGGGAGCCGGGGGGAAGCCCCGGCCGGGCAAGCTCCGCCTGGGCCGCGTGGAGCCAGCCCGGGCCGCACGTGAGCCCCGGGTATATTTAGAAGAGGTCGTACAGGCTTTGAAGCCCACGCTCTCGGCACCGCCAGTGCCGGGGAGAGGCGGATTTTATTAGCCAATTACCGCGCAGCCGAGCGGCCTCTCATTTGTTTCGCTGATGGTTGGGCCTGAGCCCTTGCTGTAAACACCTGCGCTTCGCAGAGCCGTGAAGTCTGTCCCAGACCCTCCCGTCCCCAGGGGACGCGCCTGCCCCGTGGCTGCTCTGGGGCCAAGCTGCTTGGATGTGGGTCTGCAAGTATCGAGTGCCTGCTGTATGCCCACCGTGGGCTGCAGCCGGGGGATGGGGGGGTCTCGAGGGAATGTGCACCGTGAGGAAGCAGGTGTGGGCTTCCCTGATGAGAGTGCACCCCAGATCCGAAGACGGGTCCCCCGAGATAGGAGGAAAGAGACTCAGCGGAGAAGCCGCGTGAAGCCGGCGAGAGCTGGCAGTGATGGGGCCATGTGCCAGGGTGCCTGGAGCGAGCAGGAGCAGACGTGGCGGGCGGGGTCCCCCCCCCGAGCCTGCCCAGGGGACCTGGGCCTGTGGACTCCGTGTGGTGCGACCCCTGGCCTGCGGGGCTGCGGGGGACGAGGTGCCGGCAGCTTGAGGCACCGGTCTGTGGTCGTTTGTCAGGGCTGCTGCAGGACAGGGGTGCAGTGAGCAGGGGGCACCGAGGCGGGGTGTGCCGTGCAGGTTCCAGCCATGGGCACAGGTGCTGGTGGGCTCTGACCCAGCCCCCACCCTCTGTCCCAAGGAGGCCTGGCCGGGGCGGGATGGGCGTCCATCAGCGTTGTGGGTCTGTGGGGCTCTCACAGTGGACGCCGAGCCTGGCCCCGGGAGCCCTGGTGATGGGCGCCCAGCATGGTGTCTATCATGCAGGGCTCCAGCTTCCTCGGCGCCATCCCTGCATTGCCGTGGCGCTGGCTGCAGCGTGGGGCATGCTGGGAATTCTCTCATGGAGAAATGCTGTGTGGTGTGGCAAAGCCACGGCAGCCACGGGACCACTGAAGCTCCAGAGAACCGGGCAGGGTGAGGCAGGCCTACTCAGTGCTTGGTTTGCAGAGGGGGGAGCGCCCAGAGCAGGCAGCGGGCTGAGACCTTGGTAACCTGCAGGAGGGGGCGTGGGAGGCCTGGGGCTGGCCTGGCAGTGGCCCCTCGCTGGTGGCTTCTGCCCACAGCACTGATGGCACGCTCTGGACCAGAAGTCTCAGGTCAGGGCGCCGCCAGGGTGGTCCCTCTCCCCGGCTCCAGGGCAGCGTCCGTGCAGGGCTCCCGCCAGCGTCCCAGGTGCTCCGGCCATGGCTGTGGCTCCCGTGTGTGCTCACCCCACACTGGCTTCTCCCCTGCCTCTCCGGCCGCTGTACCGTGGGCCCCCTCGAGTCCAGGATGCGCTGGCCTGTAGATCCTTCGTGTTCATGCGTGTGCCCGGACACCTGCTCCATGTGACGCTGTGTTGTGGGGTTCAGTCTCTGGGGGCTGCTCTCCAGCCAGCATTTAGGGGACACCTGCCACCGGCCCCATCCGACTCAGGGTCTTGATGGCCCCCAGCCAGCACCCGGCCGGCTCCCGGGTCTGGGGGGGCCCTGCGCCTCTGAGCCCCTGGGCCCCCTGAGTTTGGAGACTGCCAGTGGGGTGACTCCTGCCCACCCGGGTCTGCCGTCTGGGGGCCACTCCTCTGGGAGCGGCTGGCGTGCGTCCACTTGAAAGTTAATTTTCTCTCACTTTCTTCTTTTTTTTTTTCTCCTCCAAATGGAAATTGTGAGGAGCGGTTTGACGTGGGGCCCGGCCTCCTCCCGGCATTCTTTATTCCAGTCGGAACAGACTGCAAGCAGTCCAGTGCCCTGGAAGGTTCTGGAATGTTCTGGAATGCGGCTAAAATGTGCCCCTGGTGTTCGCTCGTTTTGGTTGTGATCTTTCCCCGATGTTGTAATTCACGTTCTCTTTCCGCCACGTCGGGGGCGTAAGTGGAGCTCTGGGGGTGGGGAGTGCCAGCCTCTTGCCCCCTGGGGGAACCTTCTGGAACAGAGCCAAGCGGGACTGCAAGAGTAGGAGGGGGCGCCCCAGGCCACGGCGCCTGCTCCTGCCCGTTCCCCCCGATGGCCACTGCCTCCCACCCCAGGGAGTCCCCCCCGCCGTGACTGAGAGGACGCTGGACGCAGGGCAGCCAGCAGGACAGGAGGAGGCCGCGTCAGGCCCGCAGGGTCAGGGGGCCTGGGCTGCCCCGAGCTGGGCAGTGACCCTGGGACTGGGCTGCTGTGTGGGATGAGGCGTGGGTCCTGCTGCTGCTGGACCCGTGGTGGGAGCAGCGTCCCCTGTTATGGGTGGGGGTGGCCTGGGCCCGGTTCCCACCCCCTGCTCTCCTTCCTCTGCAGCGTGGGTGATGTGGGGACCCCAGAAGTAGCGGTGCAGGGCAGCCGGTTCATCCCAAGAGCTCCGACGTGTGGCCGGTGGCTCCCGCGGAGCTGTTCGCTGGGCCAGGCTCTCTTCCACCTCCCCCCTCCCATCCTCTGAGCTGAGCGGAAGGACCAGGAAGGGGTGCTGGATGGGGCTGTGGGCGTCTCCAGGTCAGAGCAGCCCCTTGGGCCAGGGCTCTGTGTGGGCGCAGTGCCCGGCCCCACCAGCAGGAGGCGCCAGTGTCCGAGGTGTCTTCAGAGGTGGCCCTGGGCATCTCAGCAGAGGAGAGAGGCCTGGGCATGGGGTCTGACCATTCGGGGCTGGGCCTGGGAACCTCACACGGACTTGCTGAACAAGGCAGGGGGAGGGTGCCCAGGAGGGGGGCGTGGCCTGCCGCCGCAGGAAGTGAGGCGTGGAACCCCGTTAGGAGGGACCAGGAGCCCAGAGTCCTGTGCATTAACCATGTCGCCTGGAGCCGCCCTTTGTCCCCCGCCCCTGCCCCCAGCAACCCCCTCCTCTCCAGGGGCTGGAGATGGCGCCCAGCGCGACAGGGGCCCTGCCAGGCCGGTGGCTTCCGGTTTGTGGAACAGCCCTGTCCCTGCCTGCAGACAACGCTGGACCTGAGGTCCTGGTCGTGAGGGTCGTGAGGGTCGTGAGGGGCTGGCGGGAGGACCCTGAGGTGCGGGCAGGCCTGTGGGGCGTGGGCCGACAGGTGCAGGGGAGTGACTTTCAAGCCGAGTCTTCTGTGGGCTTCCAGCAGGGGCTGCTTCCACGCTGGCCATCTGGGATGGAGGCTTGGGGCTGCCACAGCGCAGGGGAAGGACCTGGGTGCTGGGCTGGGGGCTTGGGGTTGCCACAGCGCAGGGGACGGACCTGGGTGCTGGGCTGGGGGCTTGGGGCTGCCACAGCGGAGGGGACGGACCTGGGTGCTGGGCTGGGGGCTTAGGGCTGCCACAGCGGAGGGGACAGACCTGGGTGCTGGGCTGGGGGCTTGGGGCTGCCACAGCGGAGGGGACGGACCTGGGTGCTGGGCTGGAGGCTTGGGGCTGCCACAGCGCAGGGGACGGACCTGGGAGCTGGGCTGGGGGCTTGGGGCTGCCACAGCGGAGGGGACGGACCTGGGTGCTGGGCTGGAGGCTTGGGGCTGCCACAGCGGAGGGGACGGACCTGGGAGCTGGGCTGGGGGCTTAGGGCTGCCACAGCGCAGGGGACGGACCAGGGGTGCTGGGCTGGAGGCTTGGGGCTGCCACAGCGCAGGGGACGGGCCTGGGTGCTGGGCTGGAGGCTTGGGGCTGCCACAGCGCAGGGGACGGACCAGGGGTGCTGGGCTGGAAGCTTGGGGCTGCCACAGCGCAGGGGACGGACCTGGGAGCTGGGCTGGGGGCTTGGGGCTGCCACAGCGGAGGGGACGGACCTGGGTGCTGGGCTGGGGGCTTGGGGCTGCCACAGCGCAGGGGACGGACCAGGGGTGCTGGGCTGGAGGCTTGGGGCTGCCACAGTGCAGGGGACGGACCTGGGTGCTGGGCTGGAGGCTTGGGGCTGCCACAGCGCAGGGGACGGACCAGGGGTGCTGGGCTGGAGGCTTGGGGCTGCCACAGCGGAGGGGACGGACCTGGGAGCTGGGCTGGGGGCTTAGGGCTGCCACAGCGCAGGGGACGGACCTGGGAGCTGGGCTGGGGGCTTGGGGCTGCCACAGCGCAGGGGACGGACCTGGGAGCTGGGCTGGGGGCTTGGGGCTGCCACAGCGCAGGGGACGGACCAGGGGTGCTGGGCTGGAGGCTTGGGGCTGCCACAGCGGAGGGGACGGACCTGGGAGCTGGGCTGGGGGCTTAGGGCTGCCACAGCGGAGGGGACGGACCTGGGAGCTGGGCTGGGGGCTTGGGGCTGCCACAGCGGAGGGGACGGACCTGGGAGCTGGGCTGGGGGCTTGGGGCTGCCACAGCGCAGGGGACGGACCAGGGGTGCTGGGCTGGAGGCTTGGGGCTGCCACAGCGCAGGGGACGGACCTGGGTGCTGGGCTGGAGGCTTGGGGCTGCCACAGCAGAGGGGACGGATCGGGGTGCTGGGCTGGGGGCTTGGGGCTGCCACAGCGCAGGGGACGGACCGGGGGTGCTGGGCTGGGGGCTGGGCCCCATGGGCTGGGTCTGGCTGGACTTGGCTGCAGGTCAGACGCCCGGTGGCTCCGCTGCTGCGGGTGGTCAGGCGGTGGCCTTCTCCTTGTAGCTCCTGTCAGGGGGCTTCCCACAGCGTCCAGAGCAGGGAGCTCCCAGAGCTGGGGGCGGGACGGCATCTGGGAGAGACCCGCCTCCCGGTCTGGACTGAGTGTGGCCGTCCCGCCGCCGCCCTGGCCTCCACGCCCCGTCAGGACAGTGGGACACTCGGGGCCTTGCCTGGGACGTTGCCTTTTTCTTCTTACTGCACTTGGCTGTGGCTTCCGGAAGCTCAGAGTGCAGCCCCAGGGCGGCCCTGCGCCCTCTCGCAGGAGACCCCCTGCCCCGTGCTGGCCCCTGCTGGAGCCACCAGAGGTCAGCACAGTGTCTCCTAGCCACCATCCTCTGCCTTCCCGGCCTGAGCAGGGGCCTGCACAGCCACCAGGCCCTCCCAGCTGGGCCTCCCTCATGAGTGAAACAGCTGGCTCTGGGGTGGCACCCGGACCCCCGAGCTGCCTGGGGGTGGGGTGCAGGCGAGGGCCCAGGCTCAGAGCTGCCTGGGGGTGGGGTGCAGGCGAGGGCCCAGGCTCAGAGCTGCCTGGGGGTGGGGTGCAGGCGAGGGCCCAGGCTCAGAGCTGCCCCGGGGAGGGGGTGCAGGCGAGGCCCCAGGCTCAGAGCTGCCCCCCCCGGGGGGGGTGCAGGCGAGGCCCCAGGCTCAGAGCTGCCTGGGGGTGGGGTGCAGCTGAGGCCCCAGGCTCAGAGCTGCCTGGGTGTGGGGTGCAGGCGAGGACCCCAGGCTCAGAGCTGCACCCCCCGGGGGGGGGTGCAGGCGAGGCCCCAGGCTCAGAGCTGCCCTCTTCTCAGCAGATCCTCTGGGCTGCTGAAAGGTGGGGGCCAACAGGACCGTCAGGGCACACACAGGCAGGGAAGCTTCTTGTGTGTCAGCAGCACTGAGTGCACACGCAGGTCAGCACACACAGAGAGCACACACAGGGAGCACACACAGGGAGCACACACAGGGGAGCACACACAGGGAGCACACAGGTGAGCGTGCACACACAGGGAGCACACACAGGGAGCACACAGGGAGCACACACAGGGAGCACACACAGGGGAGCACACACAGGGAGCACACAGGTGAGTACACAGGTGAGCGTGCACACACAGGGAGCACACACAGGGAGCACACACAGGTGAGCACACACAGGGAGCACACACAGGGAGCACACAGGTGAGTGTGCACACACAGGGAGCACACACAGGGAGCACACACAGGTGAGCACACACAGGGAGCACACACAGGGAGCACACACAAGTGAGCAGACACAGGGAGCACACACAGGGAGCACACAGGTGAGTGTGCACACACAGGGAGCACACACAGGGGAGCACACACAGATGAGCACACACAGGTGAGCACACACAGGGAGCACACACAGGGAGCACACAGGTGAGCGTGCACACACAGGGAGCACACACAGGTGAGCACACACAGGTGAGTACACAGGTGAGCATGCACACACAGGGAGCACACACAGGTGAGCGTACACACAGGTGAGCATGCACACACAGGGAGCACACACAGGTGAGTACACACAGGGAGCACACAGGTGAGCGTGCACACACAGGGAGCACACACAGGTGAGCACAGGTGAGCGTGCACACACAGGTGAGCACACACAGGTAAGCGTACACACAGGTGAGCGTGCACACACAGGGAGCACACAGGTGAGCATGCACACACAGGGAGCACGCACAGGTGAGCACAGGTGAGCGTGCACACACAGGTGAGCACACACAGGTGAGCGTACACACAGGTGAGCGTGCACACACAGGGAGCACACATGAGGTAGGGGCTGGCACGTGCGTGCTGGATAAACCCAGGGCTCTGGCTCTGCCAGCAGCTGCCCACCTGTGGATGGCGGTGCAGGGACTCGCGCCTCCCTGCCAGAGGTCCCAGGGTGGCTGTGATGTGACTGACCCCGTGGGATCCTGTTGCCAGCAGCTGCCCGCCTGTCCACACCCTGCGTCTGGGTGCCCAGTCAGCCCCATCTGTGGTGCCCGAGCACTCCTGCGGAGGCTGGGCTGTGGAGGACGGGTGGCAGCTGGCAGTGGGGGGCCGAGGGCCTCTCGGGGTGGGGCTGTGCCGTCACTGGGGTGCACCTGCCAGTCAGCGCTGAGCCCTGGGAGTGTCCCAGGCTGCCCCGTTGGGCCCTCTGCACCTGCCTGTGAGCTCCGCTTCGGCCAGGCGGGCAGCCCTGTGCCCTGGGGGACGTGTAGGTGCCCGGTAGCCTGTCCACGCCGGGCAAGCAAAGGCCGCGCAAAGGCCGCGCACTGGGTGGTTCTGGAAGGGCTTCCGTGAGCCCTGCTGCTGCCGCACCTCGAGTCTCACCATGGGACTGGGACCCGGAGGTGACTCGGGCGTGAACCTGGCTCCGTGTCCGCGACCCCGCCTGCCCCGGCCGCAGCCCGCGAGTGGCAGAGGACTTCTCTCCCCGCCTCCTCCCCGCAGCGCTCTCAGCTCTGACATCCGGGTGCACCCCCCTCCCAAGGTTGCACCCCCGCCCCGTTCCTCCGGGCCCTGGCCCTGGCCCCAGCTGGAGTTGCCGGGAGGGGTGCTGCTGGCCGAGCAGGGGCCGTCCTGGTCCCCTGCCCAGGACTGGAAGCAGAGGCCTGTGGCACACAGGGCGCCGGGTCCCCTCTGTCCCCCGCTCTGAACCCAGCCCGGCCGCATGCGTTCGGCAGGTGAGACCGAGTCAGCTGGGCGGGCGGCTGCCCAGCAGCCGGGGGTGCCTCTGGGGGCCGCCGCGGAGATCCCTGGGGGCTGCTCCGTCAGCGTCTGCTGGGGGCCCCGTCGGCATCGCTGCTCCATAATCCCTTGAGCACCGAGCTTGCCAGCACAGCCGAGCATCAAGCTGCACGCAGGAAAACGTCCCGCGCTCGGGATCTCGTAGCCTGATTAAGTGGCAGGAAAAATCGTTCGGTGTGATAATGGCGCCCGCGGCGTGGCGTGTGACGGGACACCGGTACCGGCCGCGGCGCTCTCTGAGCTGCGTCCCCGGGGAATTAGTGGCATTCCGGCTTCGGTCTGAACTTCGTGTCGGGGAAGCGTGTTCCGGAGCGTTTGAAATGTATCTTGAAAGCGGCGTTTGAGTGTAACAGGTGGAACAAGGGATGAGCGGGAGCGATTTCAAAGCCCGGCTAATCCGCAGCGGTGACGGCGAGCGGCTTGTTCCCGACTAATTAATGAAATAAATAAATAAATAACAGCTGGCGGTCGTCGGCCCACAGTGATCAGATGAAGCAGCTTCGAGGCAGCTGTGGCTGGGGAGTGGACAAGAGGAGGGGCCTCCCGGGCCCTTCTGCGACGACACTGCCCGGGCGTCCAGCTCTGGACACTGTCACAGCTCTGGGGCCCGGACGTGCGCCAGCATCTCAGGGCCACTCGGCGGCGCCGTCCCTGCCCTGAGCCCCCGCGGGCCCCGTTGTCGTCTCCCTGTGTCGCTGTCTCGGCCCTGGGTGGCGTGTTTGCTGAGCTGGCCGAGAACCTGGCCGCCTCTCGGGAGGTGGAGCCTGGCCCGGGCCGGGGCCCTGTGCTCTGCGACAGCCCTCACGGGACTGCGGGCAGCTGGCGTCCAGGTGGCGGGGGGAGATGCCGGGGTCCCGGGGCTGCCCCTGGCCCGTGTGCAGGCACCCCTGGGACCTCCGCGCTGCCCCACTGCTCCGAGGCGCGGGCTGCGCCCACTCCATCCCCTGCAAGGCCCGTGGAGCTGCGGCCCCTTCACTTCTAATGTTTCAATACGAGCCCCGGGACTGGCGTTGAAGTCACGTCACTCCTCGAAAATCCCCAGGAATATGTGACCTAGATGGAGGGGCCAGCGTGTGTGTGTGTGTGTGTGAGCAGTGCACACGCGTGCAGGCAGCTTGTGTGTGTGTGAGCAGTGCACCCGTGTGCAGGCAGCCTGTGTATGTCCTCAGTGCACACGCGTGCAGGCAGCCTGTGTGTGTGAGCAGTGCACCCGTGTGCAGGCAGCCTGTGTGTGTGTGAGCAGTGCACATGTGTGCAGGCAGCCTGTGTATATCCACAGTGCACACGCGTGCAGGCAGCCTGTGTGTGTCCTCAGTGCACACGTGTGCAGGCAGCCTGTATGTGTCCGCAGTGCACATGCGTGCAGGCAGCCTGTGTATATCCACAGTGCACACGCGTGCAGGCAGCCTGTGTGTGTCCTCAGTGCACACATGTGCAGGCAGCCTGTGTGTGTCCGCAGTGCACATGCGTGCAGGCAGCCTGTGTATATCCACAGTGCACATGTGTGCAGGCAGCCTGTGTATATCCACAGTGCACACGCGTGCAGGCAGCCTGTGTGTGTGTGTGTGAGCAGTGCACACGCGTGCAGGCAGCCTGTGTGTGTCCTCAGTGCACACATGTGCAGGCAGCCTGTGTGTGTCCGCAGTGCACATGCGTGCAGGCAGCCTGTGTATATCCACAGTGCACATGTGTGCAGGCAGCCTGTGTATATCCACAGTGCACATGCATGCAGGCAGCCTGTGTGTGTGTGTGTGTGTGTGTGTGTGAGCAGTGCACACATGTGCAGGCAGCCTGTGTGTGTCCTCAGTGCACACGCGTGCAGGCAGCCTGTGTATGTCCTCAGTGCACACGCGTGCAGGCAGCCTGTGTGTGTCCACAGTGCACACGCGTGCAGGCAGCCTGTGTGTGTCCTCAGTGCACACGCGTGCAGGAAGCCTGTGTGTGTGAGCAGTGCACATGCGTGCAGGCAGCCTGTGTGTGTGAGAAGTGCACACACGAGGGAGCGGTGACCCTGGTCTCCGCCCGGGGTGCCAGCAGCAGCCCCCAATGGCGGAGGTGACCCCGACCACCTACAGACACTGCCTGTGTCCCGTGCTCCCCGGTGGGGAGCGGAGCCAGCAGCCCATCACCCTCGGCCGGGCCCTCTGGCTGCACCCTGCCGGGCCCGAAGCTCGCCTGTGAGGTCCGCTCGGTCTCCTGAGCTCCCGAGGTGTCTGTGCGAGGGCTGGGGCGTGTTCCTGCCAGAGCTCGGGGTCCCGGAGAAAACAAAACGGCAGCAGAGAAGGGGGCGGAGCTAGGCCCCTCCTGAGCCCGGGGCCCAGCCCTCGGTGCTGTGACAGCCGCCTGCTCCCCATGAATGGCGGGGGGGGGGTGCAGGAGGCTACCGGGGGAGGGGCACGTGAGCCTGGAGCCTTGGGGAGGGTGGCGCCTTGCTCCGGAGCAGCTGTCCACGTGGGGTGCCCCGTGAGCCCCCTATGGGGTGCTGGTGGACAGTGAGGGGGCTGGCGTGGGGGGCACTGGGCCCACAGGGATGCTGGGGGCTCCCAGCAGGTGCATCAGAATGGGGGTCGGGCCCCAGCTCTGGGAGGTGTCCCGGGTCCAAGATGGCCATCGCAGCCACTCCTGCACCTGTGTGTTAGCTGTTCACGCCAGTTTCCAGTCTTGAAGTGCACGTGGGGGTCTGTGTGTGTGTGTGTGTGTGTGTGTGTGTGTGTGTGCTGATGCCCGGGGGTGGGACTTCCTGTCTCTGCATCCCCTTGAACCCCGTCGGCCCCTCTGAGCTGCACACGGGCGTTTTTCGGGTGAGTTCTAGTGATTGTACAACTTGTGGAAGGCCCAGAGCTCCCGGCAGACCCTAATTCTGACGCGGGATTTGAATGCAAGACCTACAGCCCTGCCTCCCGCCTCCAGGGCACCCGCTGGAAATGATTCACGTCTGTTTAGGTGATGAGGGCGGTTCCTCTGGTCACAGCTGTCCCCACCCACACACCGGGTGGGCGGTGCAGGCTCAGGCTGTGTCCCTGAGGCCAGGCCCAGCGCCCCACAGCCCTCTGCCGTGTGCCAGGAGGGACCCCTCTGTCTGTGCTGGGAACCTTGGGCTCTGCAGACCCCAGGGCGATGACTCAGCCCAGGGAGCCTGGTGAGTCAGCAGAGGTCGACCTTGGGGGATTGGGGCGCCTGTAGCACAGGGCTGCAGGTGCACCCGCCGGGGGGGCTTCTCCACTCCACCTGCCGCCTGGAGACGCTGGGACCCTTTGGCCTGAGCGCCCACCCGGGAGTCCATGCTGACCACCGAGACGGAGCTCAGGGAAGGGGGCAGTGGCCTTTAGAGACCGAGTGGAAGGATTGGTCAGCAGGTCCCACGAGGCCTCGCTCTGGGTGCTCACACCAAGACCGCGCGCCGGAGGTTTAGTGCTAGGGGCAGGGAACTCAGTCTGGCCGTGGCCAGGAGCTCTGGGCCGCGTGGGCGGTGGGACTGTCCGTCTGATTTGTTTTCCTCTCTGATTTTCCCTTGGGATACAGGGACCGTGTTTATTTTTAAGGCAAAACCATGTTATTAAAACTCACTGCCGCCCCCTGTCATGTGTCGGCTTCCATGGCTCGGCCTGGAGTGCTGGTCCTTGGGTCCAGGTCGAGCCTCTCGGCACGTGGGCTTCTGGCCCGTGGCCCGTGGGCAGACAGAGCCCCAGATTCGCGCTCTGCTCAGACCAGCTCAGACCTCGGGGCCTGAGAGGCCTGAGCTGGCCGGAGATGGCCCGGCCGAGGGACTGCCGACCGCTCCCCAGCTCCAGGGGCCGCAGGACCACTGCTGCTTCTCTCTCCAAGACCCCCGCCCACCCACCGCCAACGCCCAGACTTCCACGTGTCCGTGAGGTTCCCGGAAGCAGATGTGGGGCCCCAGGACCCCGCATCCCCCCGCTTTCCCTGTGCTGTGCATGGTAGGGGGTGGGACAGTGGGATTCCTGGGCGGGGCCTGTGCTGTGTGTGGTGGGCAGGGCTCCTGGTGGGCGGGGCCTTGCTGTGCATTGGGGCAGGACAATGGGGTTCCTGGGGCAGGGCCTTGCTGTGCGTGGAGGGGGGCGGAGCAGGGGGTTTCTGGGCAGGGCTTGTGCTGTGCACTGGGGCAGGACGGTGGGGTTCCTGGGTGAGGCCTGTGATGGGCAGGACAGTGGGGTTCCTGGGCGGGGCCTGTGCTGTGTGTGGTGGGGGGCAGGACAGTGGGTTCCTGGTGGGGCCTGTGCTGTGTGTGGTGGGGGGCGGGACAGTGGGGTTCCTAGTGGGGCCTGTGCTGTGTGTGGTGGGTGGGGCCTTGCTGTGCACTGGGCAGGACGGTGGGGTTCCTGGCCCAAACCCTGACCTTGGCCGTCTTGCTACCGCTCTGAGGCCTTCAGGGAACCTGCATGCAGGAGGCTGTGAGAGAAGACGCGGAGCAGGGCAGGCAGCAGGGCCCAGCGGAGCCCCACAGGCTCCAGGAGCCCTGGCCCCCCCGCCCGCCCGCCCAGGCTACGGCCGGCTCTGCCAACGCTGCGGGCAGCGCTGCCGGTTCCCCCGCTCTGCCCGCCCCGCTGCTGCGCCGCCGGATGACACGTGTTCGCGTGAGCAGTCGGCTGGGGTAGGTGGCAGGCGCACTCCCCGTGATTGCAGCGGGCGGCTTTGGGGGCTCAGAGCGGGGCTCCGCGGGTCCTGGGACTGTGTGAGCACTGCACTCTGGCTGAGTCCTTTGGAGAAAAAACGATTATTTACTGGAGAAGCAGAGTTACAGACAGACGGGGAGAGACCTGGTATCTTCCATGTGCTGGTTCACTCCCCGGATGTCCACACAGCTGGGGCTGGGCCCCGCAAAGCCAGGAGCCAGGAGCGCCGTCTGGGTCTCCCACGCGGTGCAGGGCCAGGGACTTGGGCCACCTTCTGCTGCTTCCCAGGCCACAGCAGAGAGCTGGACGGGAAGAGGGGCAGCTGGGACAGGACCAGCGCCCCTAGGGGATGCCAGCGCTGCAGGTCACATTTACACCACAGCCCCTCTGCCGGCTGCTTGCTGCTGTCCTGGGGGCTCCCGAGAGCCCGCGGTGACTCCGAGTTCTGCCACTTTATGTCCTGAGCCCACCTGCCCGCCGACCCTGCGTGTGCCGGCTGTGCCGTTGTGGGCCGGGGTCTCAGTGTTTACTGGGACCACCGCTGGAAGCCCTCGGCCGGCCCCCGCCTCCTGCCGCCCCATCCACAGCCTCTCCCTTCTGTGGGCAGAAGCTGTTCCAGGCACGGGGTCCACTGCAGAGGGAGCCCCCGGGGATGTCCTTCCCGGTAGAGGCCACCGACCTCGAACAAGGAGCCCTGGGGAGGGGCGGGCAGGCCTGAGACAGGGCAGGGCCGAGGGCTCTGGGGAAGCAGGGACCCGCTCACTAGGCGGCCCCCACCCCAGAGCCTGCTGAGCTCGTCCTGGAACAAGTGGGGTAGGGCCCAGCCCCAGCATCAGCTCACCTGCCCAGGGCCCAGGGCCGCCAGCCCAGACGAGCCCTCCTGGAATCTGTCTGGGCCTCCCTGCTCGGGCCAGGGCAGCAGGGCCAGCGCGGGGCAGTCTGGGACGTGCGCTGGAGGCCTCACCCAGGAGCTGAGCGGCAAGGCCAGCAGAGCAAACGGCAGCGAAGCCCCACTGGCCGCTGCCCCAGGACAGGTCCCGATGGCACAGGTGGGGAGCTCCCTATGTGTGGAGTGGGGTCTACACAGGAGGGGGTGCAGCCTGGGTGGCCCCGGGGGGACGGGAGCCCGTGGGGAGCAAGGCCTGGGCTGCGTGGGCTCCAGGCTGGGTGTGCATTGCCTGCATCTGATTCAGACGTCAGCAAAACTCGTGCACCCCGAGGTCAGCAGAGCAGGCACCCCGGTCGTCCACAGCCTGCAGTCCCTGCCTTTCCTCCCCCACACCATTGAGACCCGCCTGCTGCGGGTCCTGGGCCGTGGCACAGTGGCACCTGCAGGACGGTGTGACTGGGGCTGTGCATACTCGGTCCCCGCGGGTCCCTCAAGGCCATGCAGGCCCTGGGCGTGACTTGGGGGGCTGAGTAGCAGGGACAGGGTGCTGATCCCCGCGGGTCCCACAAGGCCATGCAGGCCCTGGGTGTGACTTGGGGGACTGAGCATCAGGAACAGGTGCACCTTGCCCACCCGAGGGGCCAGCGTCCTCCCTGGGTCTCCTTTGGCCTGGTCACTTGGCTCTGGGTGCTCGGCACAGGTGCATTTTAACCCCCTCACCCTTGAGGTGGGGGAATGGCCCCCAGGCTGCCCCATTCCCGGGCCTGGTGGGTGCGGCCGCCAGCTGCAGTGAGCCCGTGCTGTCCAGGCCTCTCCAGACCACCCTGAAGCGTGGGGCTGCAGGGCCCGGGGACCCTTTGCTGTGTGCTGTGGGGCCGCCTCGCTCTGCAACACCCCCGTTCCCAGCGGGTGGTCACCGGGAGGGGCCCTCTGCACCATGGCTGTGAGGATGCAGACCCCTCCCTGCCCCTCGGAGTTGGGCCCACGGCTGCGGAGGCTTGTGTGGGGCTCCAGAGGGCAGAGGGGGAGCTGGGCCTCGGGGGGCCGGGCTGGGGGCTGGGGTCCACTGCGCTGTGACTGAGCAGGGCCGCCTCCGGGGTTGGCGCCAGCACCAGAAGCCCCTCTGAGAAGCGACCCTGGGCAGACAGGGGCACTGCAGCCCCACTCCGGGGTGCAACCTGAAACCACCAAGGGTCAGAGCCAGAAGCCACCCACTGGGCCAGGCCAGAGGGCAGCGGGAGCCTGGCCTGTGTCCCGGCCACAGGCCCTGAGGCTCTGCCCCCGGGAAGCAGCAGGATCCCTGTGGTGCGGGGGTGGGGTCTTAAGTTCAGGGTGCGGCTGAGGCTGCACGGGACGTCCTGTCTCTCGTCCAGGAGCCGCTGTGCAGTGTCCCTCACCGGTCACACTGAGGTCACACACGCAGAGGCACACACGGACTTAGGCTGCACATAGATGAGTGTACATGCAGACACATATGTGTAGGTGCATGCACACAGTCATACACAGAGAGGCACACACGGACTTAGGCTGCACATAGATGAATGTACATGCAGACACATACATGTGGCACACACGTGTAGAGGCACACACGGACTTAGGCTGCACATAGATGAGTGCACATGTAGACACATGTGTAGGTGCATGTAAACAGTCACATGTAGAGGCACACACGGATTTAGGCTGCACACAGATGAGTGTACATGTAGACACATATGTGTAGATCCACGTACACAGACACACAGAGGCACACACGGACTTAGGCTGCACTTAGATGAGTGTATATTGAGACACGTGTGTAGATGCATGCACACAGAAACGTGTGTGCACTGATGCACTCAATTGCACACACACGTTTGCACACTGACAGGCAGCTGGGAGACCCACCTGTCCTGGTTTGCCTGAGACTTCTGTTTCAAACCTAAAACCCTGTGTCACCCCCCACGTCCAGGCAGGTGAGGGCCCGGGCAGGAGAGTGACCGCCCCTGCCTGACCGCCCCTGCCCATAGACAGCCGCTCGGTTACAGGAGGGCTGTGCCCCCATGGGAAGTGGCACCTGCGGCCCAAGGTATCTTGCTTTCTGCCCCCTTGTCTCTTAGCCCATGCGGCTCGGGAATGCTTGGGTGAAACCCCCGTGGCCTCCCCACGCCGCGCCGCCCATCAGGAGGCAGAGGCTCCGGGTACTGCTCGCAGTCAGCCACGCCCTCTGCACCTGCAGGTGCACACGGTGCACACGCTGCAAGGTGTGGGGATGGGGGGCTGGTGGCCCCACAGCCGGAGCTGAGCCCAGGCGGGAGTGCTGGGGACCGGTCAGCTGGTGGCCCATCCGCGGAGCCCTGGGGGGAGTTAACCCGCAGAATCCCAGCACCACCTGGGGCAAAGTCTGTGTCACCATTTAGCCGATTAGAATGCCCGCCCCCGGGGTGGTGGGCTCTGGCATCGCACACTGGAGCACCTGGGGTTGACCCCAGCTTCCTGCTGACGCAGCCCTGGGAGGCCGCGGTGGTGGCTTGGGTGCTGGTCCCACGCTGAGTTCCTGTGTCGCGTTCCCCATGCGGGAAGCTTGGGCTGAGTCCCAGCTCCTGCTTCCGACGTGGTTATGTGGGGAGTCAACCAGCACATGGAACCCCCCCACACTGCATCTTGAAGAAAGGAAATGCGACCACAAGCGGACCCTAGAGAGCTTGGACTGGTTTAAAGAGATGAGTGCGTGTTTCCCGCATACCCCACCCCCACCCCGCCCAGCACTGCAGCCCCTCTCCCCCCCCAGCACTGCAGCCCCTCTCTCCCCCCGCACAGCACTGCAGCCCCTGTCTCCCCCCCCAGCACTGCAGCCCCTCTCTCCCCCCGCACAGCACTGCAGCCCCTGTCTCCCCCCCCAGCACTGCAGCCCCTGTCTCCCCCCCACCCAGCACTGCAGCCCCTGTCTCCCCCCACCCAGCACTGCAGCCCCTGTCTCCCCTCCGCCCAGGGCTGCGTAGCCGTGGGGGCGGGGAGTGCACAGGGTGGTCTCAGGTGACAGAGCTGTGACTGGGGGTCGGGGGGCGGTGAATGGAGTCATCCCCCGGCAGATTCTGCGGGCCGTGCCTGGTGGCAGCCAGAGGCCCCGTCCCAGCAGCCCGCCTGCAGGCAGAGTGCTATCAGCATGCGTGGGGACCCAGTAGGCCCAGAGAGGCTGGGCGGGAACCCTTGGCACCCGCAGACGCCTTCCAGAGTGGCGGCATTCCTACGGTCCGGGACGTCCGTGGCCTGTGGTCGCTCCCGGCTTTGGCTCCCACTGTGCCGTCCCAAGTCCCCTCGCAGGAGCACACTCAGGGGCCCCTCCTGGGCCACGTCGGGGCACCCTCTGACCTGCCCTGGGGTCCATGGCCCTGGCCACTGCCCCAGGCCCACCCCTCAGAGACTGAGGCCAGGTCCTCCTGGTGCCCACCTGACCCCTGGGCGGGGGCTGTGGCCCAGCCCCGGAAACAGGAGCTTCCCAACTCGGGAGGACGTGTGGCCCTGGGCACAGCCAGAACCCAGCTCTGTGCGGGTCAGCAGGGGCTCTGGGGGGATGTAGAGGAGGGCACAGCTGGGGGTGTGAGTCTCCAGTTCCAGAGCTGTCCTGGTGGGTGCCCAGCCCTGAAGCTGCCCTGCCCGTCTGAGGGGCCTGGAGCTGGTATGGAGGCAGTGGGGGGAGCAGGAGGTGGTGTGGAGAATGGGGGGACCTGGAGGTGGTGTGGAGGATGGGGGGCTGGAGGTGGTGTGGAGGCTGTGGGGGGGACCTGGAGGTGCTCGGTTTGGCTGGTAACAGCACGAAAGATGTCCTGGGTGCCTCCGTCCCCTTGGTCACTCAGGGCCACCCTTCTGTCATCCAGGTCTGTGAGGAGGGGTTCAGCCCACCCGAGGACGCTTCTGTGTGCCCCTGTGTGTGGGGGGGGTCCCTATGTGGTGAGCACGGGCTCTAGAGAATGGAGGGGCTTCCCTTCCGCTCCTCCCTGTCTCCCGTGTCCGTCTGAGAAGGGGATGGGAGGTCCCAGGAGGGTGACAAGGAGCCGTGAGCACCGGGGTTTCTCCGGTTCAGGGCCTGTCTCTGCCTCCATCAGGGTTCAGGGTACAGAAGCGGGGCCGTGTGCGGCAGCCGTGGTGAGCTCCGACAGCAGCTGTCGCCTTTGACCTTGAGGGGAGCTGGGCGAGCAGGAGAGGGGCTCACGTGCTCGCCAGCTCGCTGGCAGCCTGCTGCACGGCCGTGAGGCCCCCGAGCTCGGTGCCGGTCGGAGGAGTGGGTGCGTGGCAGGGGCCGTGTTCTGGGCAGAAGGAGCCCCAGGCGGGTCCCCGGAGGCGATCAGGGCCAACGTGAAATCCCCAGGGCTCAGCACATCCCTGGAAAGCCAGGGGCCAGGTGTGCGGAGGCAGCAGGCGGCGGGCGCCAGCACGCCCCATTTCCCCGCCTCGGAGGCGGCAGGTGTCGGCGCCTCGGCCGCGGGCCATTTCCTGCGCGTGCCCCAGCGTGGGTTTCTTCAGCGCCCTGTTTCAGGGGTGTTGTAGATTTACAAGGAGACTGATGATCGGAACGCCGCCGTGTGCTACGCACCTGCCACCCAGACCCCGGCCCGAGGCATGAGATGGGGGATGGAATACACCGCCCTCAGACTCCGCCCTTGTCCGGAGCCCCCCGGGCCCTGCGTGGGGTTCCAAGGTCACCTCCCTGGGGGTTCTCTTGGGGCCAGCTCCCCAGGCTCCCAGGTTTCGGGGACCAGAAGTCTTGCAGAGGCTGGCCGGGGGGCTCCCTGTGTGGTGTCCGATGCTTTCCCCATTACCGCGCTGGGGTCATGGGCTCCCACGCGGGGGAGGGCCAGAGGCACCGTCAGTGACCTGTGTGGCCGTGAGCACCTGCCCGGGTGTGGCCCAGGGTCCTCCACTGTGGAGGGGCATGCTCCCCCGTTCCACCCCCGCTCCAGGCGTCCTTGGCAAGAGCCCCCTAGTCGCCTCCACTGAAGGAGCAGAGAGCAGCGGGCTCGGCCGCCTCGGGGAGGCGGGGTCTGTGTCAGGGACTGGGGCTTCTGCCACTGCCCATCGGCCGTCATTTACCCCGCAGTGGGGCCTCCGTGCACTGCACACCTGGCTGTGACGCGCCCGCAGTGGGGCCTCCGCGCACTGCACACCTGGCTGTGACGCGCCCGCAGTGGGGCCTCCGCGCACTGCACACCTGGCTGTGACGCGCCCTCGCACACCTGCACTCAGCTGCATGGTGCGGTGACGACGCACACCCGTGCACCTGCCGTCACTGAGGTGCGTGGCCCTGGCCAGCGGGAGCTCTCCCAGGCCCTCGCTGCTTTGGCCCAGTTGTGTGTCCTGGGTGCTTCCTGGGTAGGACATGCCTCAGCTGGCCCTGAGAGTGGCCTGCCTGGGTCCCCCAGACCCCACGTCTGCCGGAGACCACGTCCCCGCAGCCGGGCATCCTTGCTGCCTGCCAGGCTGGCTCCCTTCCCTTGGCAAAACCCACAGCTGCTTCGTCGGCGTCTCTCTGAGCCTCAGCGCCACGTCCCAGTGCGCAGTGCACGGCGTTCCATAGTAGGACAGCCCCGATGGGTTGATTGCCTCCCTCGGAAAGACACGGGGGCCAGGCTGGCGGGGTGGGGGGAGCAGCGGCTCAGACGCCGCCCGGGGGCTGCATCTCATCCAGCAGTGCCCGGATGGGGGCCCGGCTGCCGCCTAGTGTGACCTGGGAGGCAGCAGGTGATGGCCCAGCTGGGGCCGTGGCTGGAGCTCCCGGCTCCTGGCGTCGGCCTGGCCTCGGCCTGGCTGCTGTGGACGTCTGGGCAGCGCGGCAGTGGGCGAGCAGATCTCTCGGCGTCTGTGTCTGAAATGGAATGAACGCGAATCAGCCTCTAAGATTTTGATAAAAGACGCGCCTCCTGGTGCCCGCCGTGTTTGCCGACTGGGAACGCATCTGCTGCCGAAACAGCTCGGCGTGGACAGAAGTTCTCACATCGCCTGGCTGCGTCCCCGGGAGCGGGATTCCCCGATTGTGTGGCGAGGGTGCGCTCTGCCAGCCGCTCCCCGCGTGGCTGCGCCGCTTGGCGTCGGCCCCGCCGCGGGTGAGTGATCCAGGGCTCCACGTTCCCACCGCGCCTGGGTTTCTGGGACTTCAGCCCTTCCAGGAGGCACGGGTGCTTCCCTCCGGCGAGTGCGTGTTTGGCGGTGTGGGTGGGGCGCGTGCTCAGACCCCCGCCCCGTGAAACCGGCCGCGGGTGTAGGGTCGGGCCCTCATCGGAGCAGCGCTGTCTCGTTCCCCTAACGGCTGGGCGGACCAGCTGTCGGCAGAGCTGGTGACGCCGCACTTGTCAGTCTTTCTTCCTTGGATCACGCACGGCACTTTGTCTACAAACGGCTCGCAGTCCCCAGCCGAGCACACGCGGGCTCCTCCCCCGCACCCATGCCCGCGCCCGCGCCCGTGTGAAGTCTCGCGCTGCGCTCCGCGTCCTTCTGCTCTTCCGGGAGACGCCACACGCGCTGTGGCTTTGCCACGTGTTCTCCTTGTGCCACTGTGAGGGTCGGGGCCTGGATCTACCGGGGGCGCGGTGGCCGGCTCGGTGGAGCCTGGGCTGGGGAGGCGAGCACGCGGCGGTGACCACAGAGGGAAAGTCGCCGCCCGGCCGGGTCAGTGGGGCCTGCAGGCAGCTCCCAGGGGCAGCAGTGGCCAGTCTGGTGCGGGGGTCCCAGGAATCCACCTCAGGGTGGCTCCACACTAGCCATGCACACTCCGTGTCCGGGCCTTCCCTCTTGGAGCAGAGCCCCGACCCGAGACCAAGGCCCCTGGCTCCCTGGTCACCCTCGTCAGCTCACACAGGCGAGACCTGGCCCACACAGGGCCCCTCCCCTCCCGACCTGGCCCACGCAGGGTCTCGTGGGAGCCCAGTGTGTGGCCCAGGTGGACCCCAGCCAGCCCTCCACCACCCTATCTGGCCCTGGGCCCTCCTCCGGCTCCTCCTCCTCCAGGCAGCCCTCCTGAGTTTCCCATGGACAGCCAGCTGTCCTGGGCCCCGCGGGTTGTGCCGGCTCCACTTCCCAGCCCAGACAGGAGAGCAGGACAAATGGCTGAGCTTGTGATGGAAGTGAGGATGCGTCTGTGGGACCCGGGGCTCTCATCCAAGGAGGGGCCATGCCTGAGTGCCGGGCCCCTCCCAGCCTCGCAGTCTCCTGGGTGACGGGGCCTCCTCCCTGTGTGGCCTGCAGACCCTGGCCCCGCCCAGCACAGTGGGGGGGGGGGGATGGGGGACAGATTCTCAGACCCGTGGCTGCGCCGAGGGCCGTGCCCCTGCCTGTGGCCGGGCTGGGAGGCCGAAGCCGAAGCTGGGCCTGGCGTTGATGGACACGGCATCGTCAGCAGAGCTGGGGATACGGCGGCGATCGTTTGCCCCGCCCTCCCCCAGCCTCCGGGTCCTCACGGGGGCGGGGACGTGGTGGCCAGGGGCCTGGGCGCCTCTCTGGCCTCTCACCACTCCCTCACGGCGCCTTCCAAGCGTGGGTTCAGGAGCGGGTAGCTGTGCACAGAGCATCAGCCAGGGGCTGACGCCGAGCATTTTACACCCCGGTCTGCGATCCGTCACCGGCACCCAGAACCAAATGGCAAAATCTAGGCAGGGCTAGGTGCGGGCCCAGGGGCAGCCCCAGCCCAGCGGGCCCCCAGCTCCTCGTCTGCCTGGCCCTGACCACCCCCTGGCCCAGCCACACCCGTGCGACGCCCGTGTCCACTGTGCACACTCTGCGTGTGGTGTTCCGGCCACCCATGCTGACCCTGGGCTTTGGCCATTAACTCCCCGGGTCTCAGACCCTCCCCTCTGAGCGTCTCAGGAGGTGTGGGGGTCACCGATGCTGCCCGGGAGTGCTAACCGTCCCTCCATGGCCAGTCCCCACCCGGTGCAGACACCCCCCAGCCCTAGGGGAGGAGGAGTGGGGGGGCATGCAGGGGGCTCCCTGGAGGAGGGGGAGGCGGCTGGGACAGAAGTCACCCCAGGAGGGAATCAGAGGTGACAGGCGAGGGTGGGAGCCCCAGCAGAGGCCTCCCGGGCACTGGGGGGAGGGGCCCGGCGGGGGGGCTCAGGGTGGACCAGACGTGTTGGCAGCCACTGTGTGCCAGCGGACGCTTGGTCCTCCCGAGACAGAGCCGCGTGGCGTGCACGCAGAGCCGGGTGTTCCACGGCGTGAGACGCAGCTCAGCTTTCTGTCTGTGGCACTGGGGATGTGGCTTGTTTGGAAGTGGGGCGCTCACAGACGTAGCCGGGTGACGCTGGGGTCTCTCAGGTGGGGAGAGGAGGACACTGGGGAGCTGGCCGCGTGGTGATGGAGAGAGTGGACAGGCGCGGCTTCCGGCCAGAGGTCAGCCGGCAGCCACCGAGTGGCCCTGGCCCCGTGGCTGTGAGACGAGCGTCGTGTCCGTCAGGCAGCACACGGGTCCCCTGTCCTGCGCCTGCAGAGTCAGAGTGGCCGCCGGGCCGGGGCCTGGGCGCGGGCCTCGCGGGCCTGACCGTTCCTGCCCAGCGAGGCCCAGCGTCGCGGCCCCCGAGGGACGAGGGCGTCGGGCGGGCAGGCTGGGGCCCTGGCTCAGGGCCGCGGGCGGAAGCGCTGCCCACTGCTCTCGGGAGGACGCTGGCGCCTCAGTGTCCCCGCGGTCCCCTGCTGCGCGTGCCGCTGCTCCCCAGCCCGTGTGGTTCGCATTTTGCCTCCTTGCCGTCCCCTCACCCGGTGGGCTGGGGTCCCCGAGTGCGGGCGTTGCCACCTCACCCGCGGGGGCCCGTGCAGGGGACGGCACAGCGGGCACTCAGTGTTGGCCGAGTGAGTGAGGCTGCAGGAGGCTGAGGCGGGGCACGGGGCGGGGGCGGGGGCGTCTGGCTGTGGACGCCCTGGCGGGAGGCCGGCAGCCAGATCCCGGGGACCTGGGTGGCCAAGGGGGCGCTGTGTCTGCTGCAGAGCGGTGACGGCCCGGCAGGGGCTCGGGGGGGGGGGGGGGGCGGTTCTTCATGTCACCTGCCTCGTGGTTCTCACAGCCGAGCAGGCCTGAGAGCTGAGGGGCTTATCTGCGCGGCGGACCCCTGGGAGGGGCAGGTGCTACACCTGCGGACGGGGAGGAGGTGGGGGAGAGGAAGCCAGTGAGTTGACCTCTCGGGGAGGAAGCCGTTCTGCTCTGGGCCAGAGCCAGGCCCAGCCCCTCCCCCCGGCCGGCGATGGGGGACTGCGAGGTGGAGTCTGGGGAGCGGGTGTCAGGGGCCGGTGAGTGCCGGGGTGCCTGCCCTGCTCGGAGCACCCCAGCGCCGCCGGCCTCCCTGCCTCCCAGCCCTGGTGTGTTCACACCCGCGTGCCGCCTGCGTCTGCCTGTGTGTGCCCCGTGTGCGCCTTGTGTGCCGTGTGTGCCCCGAGTGCGCGTGTGCCGTGTGTGCCCCATGTGCCGTGTGTGCCCCGTGTGCCGTGTGCGCCTCGTGTGCCGTGTGTGCCCCGTGTGCCGTGTGTGCCCCGTGTGCGTCCCGTGTGCCGTGTGCACCCCGTGTGCCGTGTGTGCCCCGTGTGCGTCCCGTGTGCCGTGTGCACCCCGTGTGCCGTGTGTGCCCTGTGTGCCGTGTGTGCCTCGTGTGCCGTGTGCGTGTCCCGTGTGCCGTGTGCGCCTCGTGTGCCGTGTGTGCCCCGTGTGCCGTGTGCACCTCGTGTGCCGTGTCCGCCTCGTGTGCCGTGTGTGCCCCGTGTGCCGTGTGCCGTGTGTGTCCCGTGTGCCGTGTGCACCTCGTGTGCCGTGTGTGCCCCGTGTGCCGTGTGCGCCTCGTGTGCCGTGTGCACCTCGTGTGCCGTGTGTGCCCCATGTGCGCCTTGTGTGCCGTGTGTGTCCCGTGCTGTCCTGCAGGTGTGCAGAGGGAGCCCTAGCCTCCTCCTGGCTTAGAGGCCAGCTCCCCGTGCACCCCCTGGCTGCCTGTGCCCCCGGGTGGGGGAGGCTGCTCTCTGGGGGCTGTGTGGCCTCTACAGTCCCGTGCTGGCGCGTGAGGTGGGGCGGGGAGGGGACCGAGGGTTCCGCCGGGTTTCAGGCGGCTGCGCGTGCACAGACGGCTCTCACTGGGTCAGGGGCTGGCGTGTGGGAGGGGGCCGGCTGCTGGCCTCGAGGTCCGGCCCTTCCGCTTCCGGGTGCGGCAGGGGTGAGGCCCCTCGCAGTTGGCCCCCTGCCGCCTGGCAGCTGCCGGCTTTTCCTGGTGCCCGCTGCCACGAGGCTCCTCTGGGCCCGGCGTCCCTGCGCCGTGGGTGCTGTGCTGGGTGTGTGGGGGGGTCTCCTATTGCAGGCCGGAGTGGCCGGGCCGGGGTCCCCCGTCTGCGGCCGCTGAGCGTGGTTCTGCTCCTGTCTTGCAGGTCAGCTGGCCGCGGGCACCTGTGAGATTGTCACCCTGGACCGGGACAGCAGCCAGCCGCGGAGGACGATCGCTCGGCAAACAGCGCGCTGCGCCTGCAGGAAGGGCCAGATCGCCGGCACCACGCGGGCCCGGCCCGCCTGCGTGGACGGTGAGAACCCAGGTGGCCCCGGCCGCAGCCCCCACCCCCACCCCACTCCCAGGGGCTGCTGGGAGCACCGGGCGCGACCCCGATGGCTGCCCCACACCAGGGCTCTGGGGCCTTCCCGGGCGGCCAGGGTGGCGGGGCGGCGGGGCAGTCTCGTCCCTGGGCTCCTGTGGACGGCGGCGGCCACTGCAGGGGCTCCTGTGGGTCTGGGGGTGGCCGCCACAGGCTCTGCCACAAGTGACGCTGTCAGCACAGAGAGCCGGGACGTCCTGGCCCGGGCAGTGCATGAGGACGCTGGGGAGCCCCCGGCAGGCTGGGGACCCGAGGGACCCCTGGGATGGAGCTGCCAGCAGGCCCCTGGGAGCGGAATGTTCACAGCCGGTCCCAGGGACAGCGGAGCTGGGAGCGCCCTGCACTGGGGGGACCTCGGCTCTGACCCCGGCCACGCTCAGGCCCCACAGCCAAGCCAGAGCCCGCCCAGGGACCCCATGACCAGAGCCGCGGGGAGCCCTGTGGGCCTGGCCACAGCCAGCGTGTTCCATCCAGGTCACATCCACATCGGGTGACCCCATGGAGGATCCAAGCTGGAGGAGGAGGGTGGGCCCTGAGGGGAGGGCGGGGCCCCTGAGGACAGGGGGTGCGGGGGATGGGCATGGGCGTGGACTTTGTCCTCCCCCAAGGAGGGCAGGGGCCCTGCAGGCGTCGCCCCGGGCCGATTTGGAGCCTGGGTCTTCCGGCTCTGCAATGAGGCTTTTTCCCAGGCTGCAGCGGCCTGGGTTCAAATCCCACGGCTCTGCTTGGGAGCAGCCCTGGGCGGCCCCTGCCGCTGTCCTTTGTCTGTGCCCAGGACGGCCAGCGAGGGCCAGGGAGAGAGGAGCTGGTGCCGGCGCGAGCCCGGGCTTCGTGGTGTGGGGGCGGCCAGCTCAGGGTGCAGGTGCCGTGAGCAGGGCAGGCCGCCCGGCCGGCTGGGCGTGTCCAGTGGCGTCCGGGCTCTGCACGCGTGGCTCAAGGCTGGGGTGGGGTCACTGATGACCATGCTCTGAGCCCTGCAGAGACGGAGCCAGGCTCCCAGGGAGCCCCAGGTGGCCGCTGCCGGGGGGGACCCTCTGGGCCCCCGTGTCCTGTGCACCTTCCGGGCTGAGGGAGCTGCTCTGTGGCCCAGCCCAGGACGGGAGCCCCGCGGCGCCCAGGAAGCCGGATGGACCGAGAGGCCTGGAGGGGTGGGGCCCCCTCGGCCCCTGCCCGGCAGGGCTCTGTGGAAAGGGCTGCGCATGCAGCTGGGCTGGGATGGAATGGGTGGGGGGGGCCCTCGCTGGGCTGATCTGTCTTCCTCTCGCTTCCCCGGCAGGCCATGTGACGGGCACCCAGCTGCGCAATTATCCTAATTCTGCTCCAATTCTGGGGTAAATTGGGGCCCGAGGGGCAGGCGGCCGCCTCCCCAGCGAACCAAATTAGCCAGCAGCGTGTCCACCGGCCTGGCTCTGGCTCCCGCCCTGGGGCAGGTGCACGCGTGGCCAGGTGTTGAGTGATTGCCAGAGACCGGGGCCGGCCAAGCGATTGTGTGGGCAGCGATTGAGTCTGGGGGTGTCCCCTTCCCCTCCCGGAGACCCCAGATGAAAACCTCCCGGGCTCCGCACAGTGCTGTCCTCCCGGCTGCCTTCGGCTGGGTTCCTGCCCTGCCTGTATGAATGCCAGTCCTGCCCACCGGGCGCGGGGGTGGGGCGTGGGGGTCCTGCTGACTCAGCAGAGTTCCGCGAGTGCGGGATCCTGGAATAATGGCGCAAACCTGCCTGGGCTGCCCCGGTGTCTGCTTCATTCATTCATTCATTCAGATGCTCAGACGCGGGGTCCGCTGTGGGTGTGGGGGGCTGGGGGGCCCCCTGTGAAAACATTCGTTCCTCAGCACATGGGGGCGTGGGTCCCGGAGCACAGCCACAAGTTCCTGTCAGCGCCTTGGCAGGGATAGGTCCCGAGGGCACCTGTGAGCAGGGTATCGAGGGGTGAATAGGAGTTCTCTGGACAGCTTCTCTTTGTAAGAGGAGGCCTCCTGGCCTGTGTCTGAGCTGATGCGTTTCCCGGTGAACCCTGGCAGTGCCAGGCCTCGTGCACCTGCACGAGTGTGCATCTGGCTCAGGGAACCATCCACAAAGATTCAAACCTCCCCCCACTGCACTCACACAGCCCCAGGGCTGCGCCTGCTCCAGGCCCCAGATGGGTGACGTCCAGGTGGGCAGGGCTGGGCTCCAAGCCCCCCTCTTCCAGCCACAGGACCCTGGGTGGTCCTGAGGGTCCCCAGGGCCTGGAAGAGGGGGCGTGTCCTTCTGGGAGCTGCAGGAGGTGCTGAGTCTGTGTCACAGTGAGGGGCGTGTCCTGGGAGGTGCTGAGTCTGTGTCATGGTGAGGGGCGTGTCCTGGGAGGTGCTGAATCAGTGTCACAGTGAGGGGCGTGTCCTGGGAGGTGCTGAGTCTGTGTCACGGTGAGGGGCGTGTCCTGGGAGGTGCTGAGTCAGTGTCATGGTGAGGGGGCGTGTCCTGGGAGGTGCTGAGTCTGTGTCATGGTGAGGGGCGTGTCCTGGGAGGTGCTGAGTCTGTGTCACCCCTGTGGGGTGCCGGCCGCAGCGTGCCCTGCGCCGCGATGGCCTCTCCTTGGTGTTGACGTGGAGAGCGGAGGAGGCTCCTGGGAAAGCTGACACTGCAGGGTCCGACGCGTGCAGATTTAGAACCGGCTGCACCTGTGGCCGCAGGGCGGCCTCGTGGTGGCCTCACAGCCCCAGGAGACATGGGGTCAGCGACTGTACGGTCAGGGTGTGCGGGGCTGGGAAGCCCCTGCTCTCTCAGGAGCCCACATGCAGCCTGAGCATTCAGGAAGGGCTTCCTGGAGGAGGAGGTGTCTGCTTTATCAGGCAGACCACTAGCCGCTCGGCAGCAGGCATCCCGGGGGACCCCATTGTCGGGGGCCCTGGGCCTATTGGCTGTCGGGAGGGCCCAGGTGTCCAGCCGTGTGGCCTTGGCTGTGCCCCAGCCTCCGTGACCTGTGGGCCCACCTGAGGAAATCTGCCCGGCCCCTGCGCTGTCCACCGGCCAGGCAGCAGCGTCCTGAGGACGCCCAGCGCTGCGGCTCCTCTCTGGTCGGACAGCGGCCGTGGGCTCTGGCGACTCCAGCCAGAGGCGTCCTGGGGGAGGGGCAGTGGCGGTCAGCGCCCCGCAGTCGTCCTGTCCTGGCTGTCGCTGTCCCTAAGCTGAGCTCTGAGGTGACCCCTCGGTGCAGCGGGCGGCAGGGTCAGTGCCATGCCGGGGGAGGAGCGGGCCCAGCAGTGGCCGCCCTCCGCGGGGCCCTGCTCTGCCGCCATGTGGCCTCTTTGACGAGGACCAGATGGACGCGGGGGGGGGGGGGTTCAGCACTAACAGCCGTGATTCATGTTGAGCAGGGGAGGGGCACGCGGTGTGGCACGGGCGGGGGGCGGCGCGCGCTGCCCCGGGCCCACCTGGGGCGTCTGCTCGGTGCTCCTGGCTGCGCTGCCCGTGAGGATCCTGTCCCGGGCACTGGGTGGCCGGGCTGCTGCTCCCTGGAAGCCCTGAGCGGAGCCGCGTTCCCTCCAGCTGCCCCTGTGTGTCCGTGTCCGTGTGAACGGCTCCTCCAGACACTAAAGCGCTCCACTCCCCGTTCCCTTGGCCTGTGTCCCCCAAATCGGGGCCGGCTCGGGTCCTTCTGGGGACATGGCCGCGAGGCAGACGCCAAGGGTCCGGGGACGAGGGCGGCTGGGCCACCGAGGGCTTCACAGGCCACCTGAAGGGCCGAGCCTCGACTTCCTGGTCTGTGAAATGGAGCCGAGGGCGTCTCTGGTCTCACAGGCGGAGGCGGAGGGCAGCGTGGCCAGGGAGGGAGACCCCAGGAGCTCCTCCCTCACCGCCCGCAGCCGGTGGGCGTCTCAGCCGGGGCCAGGGTGACGCTGTGAGCCTGGTCTCCACGTGGGTGGCAAGGCCCAGGTGTGGAGTCGTCACCGGTGCCGCCCAGGGTGCGCGTTAGCAGGAAGCTGGGGTCAGCAGCAGTGCCGGGCCTTGAACCCGGGCCCTGATGTGGGGCGCACGAGTCCTAAGTGCCACTGAACCCTGGGCCCTCAGTACGGGTCAGGCAGGTCCTGCTCCCGAGAGCTTCACCCCATGACCCGATCTGCCCAGGGCCCCCTCCTCCTGACGCCCTCAACGTGGGAGTTCGGTTCCCACCCAAGAACCTGGGAGGAACGGGGACAGTCAAGCATGGCGCATGGGGCTCGGTGTTTGGTGTTTGGGTGGTTGGTGGAGGAAGGATGGGTGGATGGGAGGGCGAATGGGTGTGTGGGGAGGTGTGGGTGGGTGGATGCGTGGGTGGGTGGGTGGGCGGATGGGTAGGTGGGTGGGTTGGTGGGTGGATGAGTGGTCGGATGGGTGGGTGGGCGGGCGGGTGGGCAGCTGGTGTGTGGGGTATGAATGGAGACCGTGTAGAGGGAGATGTGTTGCCGGAGACCCGTGAGATGAGTCCACGTCGGTGTCCTGGTGTCCGTGACGCCCCGTGAGAAGGGAGGACGCACAGCTGTGTTTGAGTCGGGAAGGGAGAAGCCTCCAGGCACGGGAGGGAGACGGTGCTGAGCGCGCAGCCCAGGGCGTCGCCTGGCTCCAGCGCGTCGTTTCTGCACGTTAGCTCTGGAAGAAGCGGGCAGCGTTCTTCATGGAGTTGCTTTTCACTTGATTTTGTCAAAACCTAAATCGAGCTTTTCATCAGCAGATGTCACAACGCGCCTCGCCTCCTGCTCCGCTCCGTGGGTGCGCGCTGGCAGGGCCTGTGGGGTGGAGCAGGCGCTCCCGCTCCAGTCCCAGGCTCCCTCAGGCGGGTGGAGGATGGGCGGCCGGTGTGTGGATGGGTGCATGAGGACGGAGGCATCTGTGGTCAGACAAGCGGATGGATGGGTGGTGGGTGCGTGTGTGTGTGTGTGCGTGGATCAGTGGATGCACAGGTGTGTGTGTGCATGGATGGGTGCGTGTATGAGTGGGTGAGTAGGTGCATGGTTGAATGGGTGTGTGTATGTGTGGATGGGAAGTGCATGTGCATGAGAGGGTGGGTACATTTGTGTGTGGATGGGTGGGTGCATGTATGAGTGGGTGGGTGGGTGCGTGTGTGCGTGGGTGAGTAGGTGGGTGTGTGTGTGGATGGGTGCATGGATGAGTGGGTATGTGTGTGCGTGTGTATGTGGATGTGTGTGTGTGTGGATGGGTGTGTGTGCATGGATGGGTGTGTGTGTGCGTGGATGGGTAGTGCATGTGCATGAGAGGGTGGGTACATTTGTGTGTGGGTGGGTGTGTGTATAGATGGGTGGGTCAGTGGATGTGTGTATGAGTGGGTGCACGGGTGAGTGGGTATGTGTGTGTGTGCGTGGATGGGTGCATGCGTGGATGGGTGTGTGTGGATGGGTGTGTGTGTGTGGATGGGTGAGTGTGTGCATGGATGGATGTGTGCATGTGTGGATGGGTGCATGCATGTGTGCGTGTGTGCATGTATGGGTGCGTGTGTGCGTGGGTGGGTAGGTGGGTGTGTGCGTGGATGGGTGGGTGGATGTTTGCATGGATGGGTGGGTGGATGTGTGTATGAGTGGGTGCATGGATGAGTGGGTATGTGTGTGCATGGGTGCATGCGTGGATGATGGATGGGTGCATGCGTGGATGGGTGGATGTGTGTATGAGTGGGTACATGGATGAGTGGGTATGTGTGTGCATGGGTACATGCGTGGATGGATGGGTGCATGCGTGGATGGGTGGATGTGTGTATGAGTGGGTACATGGATGAGTGGGTATGTGTGTGCATGGGTACATGCGTGGATGGATGGATGGATGGGTGCATGCGTGGATGGGTGCATGTGTGTGTGCATGAATGGGTGCATGTGTGTATGGGTGTGTGCGTGTGTGCGTGGATGGGTGTGTGTATGTGTGTATGGGAAGTGCATATGCATGAGAGGGGGTACATTTCTGTGTGGGTGGGTGGGTGCATGTATGAGTGGGTGGGTGTGTGCATGTGTGCGTGGATAAGTGGATGGGTGTGTGTGTGTATGGATGGATGGGTGCATGTGTGGATGGGTGCATGCGTGTATGCGTGAATGCATGCATGCGTGTGTACATGGATGGGTATGTGTGTGCGTGGATGGGTAGTGCATTTGCATGAGAGGGTGGGTACATTTGTGTCTGGATGGGTGGGTGCATGTATGAGTGGGGTGGGTGTGTACATGTGTGCGTGGATAAGTGGATGGGTGTGTGTGTGTGTGTGTCTGGATGTGTGTGTGTGTGTGTATAGATGGGTGTGTGTGTGCGTGGATTGGTGGTTGTATGCGTGAATGGGTGCATGCGTGTATGGGTGTGTGCATGTATGGGTGTGTGGGTGCATGCGTGGATGGGTGTGTGCATGGATGGGTGTGTGTGTGCGTGGATGGGTAGTGCATGTGCATGAGAGGGTGGGTACATTTGTGTCTGGATGGGTGTGTGTGTGTGTATGGATGGGTGTGTGTGCGTGGATTGGTGGTTGTATGCGTGAATGGGTGCATGCGTGTATGGGTGTGTGCATGTATGGGTGTGTGGGTGCATGCGTGGATGGGTGTGTGCATGGATGGGTGTGTGTGTGCGTGGATGGGTGGGTGGGTGGGTGCATGCGCGTGTGCGTGGATGGGTGGGTGACCCACGACGGCTCTGAGTACCGCGGCGGCCTTGGCTTCCCCAGGGCGGCGGAGTCGGTGGCCTCGGCGGCTCCCGCTTAGGCAGTGACCGGCACTCAGAGCAGGGCCACTCCTGGGATGGAGCCCCCCTCACGTTCCCAGAGGCCCCCAGCCCCCAGGAGCCCCCAGGGGCCCCGATGGCCTCTCTGGGGAGAAAGAGCCTGTGCCTCTGAGGGAGGGGCCTGGCCGCCCCCCTGCTCCATTCGCACGGAGCCCTGGGGCCGCTGGAGAGACAGGATGCGCCGCCCCCCCTCTCCATGGCTCCTGTTGGCTCAGAATTTCCCCAGGAAAGATGACTGGAGTGTTGTTTTTCTCTCCACGGAGACGTCTTAATCCTAACGCAGTAATGGAACAGGGAGCTCCTGGCGACTGCGGGCGCCTGTCTTCCCTCTCCAGCTAATTTGATTACCCGGCTTGGAGTGTTTGTGCCCCGTGCGGCGCGGGCGCCCATCGCCCCGTCACGAGGGAGCCTCTCGCGTTCTCGCCGCCGGTGGGGACAGTTCCAGGCAGCTAATGAATCACTGTAATCAGAGAGCCATCTTGAAAATTAATACATTCCACCATGACTATTTAAAGAAAAAATAATTATCGCGACCGTTCTCGCTCAATTGTGCGGCCAGAAGTTGTGGAAAGAAAACGTCTCCTTCTGAGATGTGCTCTGGGCTCGGCAGGTTTGTCTGCAAAGATTGACACCGTGACGTGGGGCGGGAGACAGCCTGCTGCCCCGTTGTCCCTGGGACCCTGGAGGGGAGCCGGTCGGTGCTGTGGCCCCCGGCGGGGGTGGGGAGGCTGGGTGGCCCCAGGCAGCTGTCCGCCCCACACAGCCCGCGGCAGGCGGCCCCCTGACCCTGACACGGGGCTGGTGGTGGGTGGGCTGCTCGGCGTCACCTGCGGCCCCCCAGGTGCTCAGATGCCACGTTCCTGCTTCTGCCCCGGGCTGGTGGCAGGGAGGACAGGTGGCAAGGGGCGTGGGCTCCCCGCTGGGGTGCTGGACGTGGCCTCCCCGCCTTGGCCAGGGGTCCCGTAGGCTGGGGTGGCACACAGAGCACACTGGGAATGGTCAGACTGTGGAGTCCACGGTGACAGCAGGCAGCCATGGCTGATGGGCTCTGAGCCCGCAGACCCTGGCCACTGCCCCACTCTGGTGCACCAGGGCCCGACTGTCCAGCCAGCCGCTCCCCACCTCGGGCCTCGGGGCCCCACCTGCTGAAGTACAGACCCCGGGGGGAGTGGGCTCCAGGCAGGCCTGCGTGGTGGCTGCAAGGCCCCCAGTCACCAGGGGGTCCCCCACATTCTCCTGGCCTCTCCTCCTCCCACCGCAATGTCCACTTCCTCTCCCTGTGGTGCGCTCATCCGTCAAGCCTCGCCTCTTCCGGGAAGTCCTCCCGGGGGGCAGGACAGCTCCATGGAAGCCACTGACCACAGCACGGCTCCCGGGGACAGGCCTGCATCCCCCTCAGGAGGGCAGCAGTACAGCCACGTGAATGCCTGTGGCCTTGTCTGCTGGGGGCCGTAAGCTGCGGTCACGTACGTGGCCCAAGCCTTTGAGCCCCCGCCAAGCAGGTTGCAGCAGGGAACGCGGGGCTCTGCAGCTTTCCGGCCCCGGGTGTGAGTGGCTGCAGCCGCCTCCGAACCCCTCCCCATGGCTGCCAATCACGGGCTGCCTGCCCACCCCCTTCCTTGGAGGCGCGACGGACCTAGCACTGAGACCCAGACTGAGGGGACCCCGCGTTTCTGGCATCTCTGGTGTTTGGGGGTCCCGTGTCTAAGGAAAGTGGGCTACAGGAAGCCAGGGTGTTCCGATCCGGACCGTGGGGACGAGGCCAGCACAGGGGGTGGGGCGTGACTACCAGGGTGGCAGGGGCTGTGGGATCCTCAGCGGGGGGTCAGAGGCGGTTTGGTGGACTTGGCATTTAGAAGAGGGGTCGGTTGCAGGCTGACCCCAGGGCTGGAACTGTGGGCACTGCACTCCCAAAGCCAGAAGCCAAAGGTGCAGCCGGGGCCTGCTGGGGACCGGGGCCCCTGGGGAGCTCACAGGTGCACCCAGGGATTCCAGGAAGCGCATGGAAAGTGGGGCTGGACAATATGTTCATTTTGGTGCGGAAGATACGTGAACCCACACGTGGTCTCCGCACAGGCGCCTCAGGACCCGTGTCAGGTGTTGGCAGTCTCCCGACGGTCCAGCGCAGAAGCAGCGGAGGGTGCGGGCCGTGGGCCAGCGGGGTCCTCGCGTGACCTCGGGGTCCCTGGCCTCCCCGCGGTGCCTGTGTTGTGTGTGCGGCCTCAGACCTCGCAGCCCTGGCCCAGCCCCAGCTCTGCAGCAGGCAGCGACCCTGTCCACTGAGCTGTGCGGTCAGCCCGAGCATGCTGGGAGGCCCCCACCTCTCTCCGCCTTCTGCTCACGGAGGCGGTGCTGGGTGTGGAGGGGCCAAGCCGGGGTGGGGGGTTAATCCCAGCCTGTGCAGCCTGGTGGGCGGAGCCCCACCTGAGATGCTCTGAGCGGGTCCTCTAATTCCACCCCCACCTGGGAACCTGTCCAAAGGTGGGAGAAGTGGGCGCATTTACAGCAGTAAAGCCGAAAGAGCAGGTGCCCCAAGCCTCCATCCTCGCCGCCCGCTGCCTCCCAGTGCAGCCGGGTGTGGAGGTGACCGGTGACCGCGCGGCCACTCCAGGCACTAAACGAGAACCCACGGGTGGGAGCAGGAGTGCAACGGGGTGGGGAGCACCTGCAGCCAGGGCCAGTGTCCTGTCCCAAGGGCCACACCCCTGGCCCAGCACCGGGACTGCTAGCCCTAGGGCCAGCCCCCTCGCCCTCCCGTCACGAGCAATTGGAGAGGGACGGCGGGGTCCCTGCAGCTCCCCAGCCCTGGGAGCTCAGGGTGGGGCCGTGGAGAGTGAGGTGCGCCTCACAGTCCCAGCCCTTGGCTGTGCCGGACACGGGGAGCCCAGGCCGCTCACGGCGGCCTCGGCTCGGGGCCCGGCATCTCCACCTGCCGCTGGGTGACCTCAGCCTCTCCGACCTCGTGTGACGTGAGCTGACGCTGCCTTGTGAGTGATGGCGGGCGACTCAGTGTGAGCCTGCCCCAGGTGCCCCTGCATTGCTCATTGGAACGGGAGCATGGGGCCCCTGGCCACAGCCCCATTCCCTTTGCCCTTTCTTTTTCTTTCTTTTCTTCTTCTTCTTCTTCTTCTTCTTCTTTTTTTTTTTTGACAGGCAGAGTTAGACAGTGAGAGAGAGAGACAGAGAGAAAGGTCTTCCCTCTGTTGGTTCACCCCCAAAATGGCCGCTACGGCTGGCGCGCCACACCAATCCGAAGCCAGGAGCCAGGTGCTTCTCCTGGTCTCCCATGGGGTGCAGGGCCCAAGCACTTGGGCCATCCTCCACTGCACTCCCGGGCCACAGCAGAGAGCTGGCCTGGAAGAGGGGCAACCGGGACAGAATCCAGTGCCCCGACCGGGACTAGAACCTGAGGTGGCGGCGACTGGGACTAGAACCTGGGGTGGCGGCGCCGCAGGTGGAAGATTAGCCTAGTGAGCCGCGGCGCCGGCCCCCTTTGCCCTTTCTTTTGGGCCCAGGCGTCCACCCTGCAGAAGGGCGCTCCCCTGCAGGCCCAGAGGGGGCCCAGCCGCCGCCCCAGCCCAGAGGCCATCACAGGTTGCCCAGCGCTCCAGCAGCACCTGCTGCCTCCCCAGGGGCATGTTAGCGGGAAGCTGGAGTCAGAAGGGCTGTGGGCAGCGGCGGGCAGCGGCGGGCGGCTTTAGCTCCCGCCCCGCAGTGAGCAGTTTCAGCGTGGGTGCTGTTCTGCCCGCGTCTGTGTGTGTGTGCGTGCGTGTTCCGTGTCCCCGTGTGTCTGGTCTCCCTGGACCACTGCACAGCGTGCCCCTTGTCCTCTCTGCCCCCACAGGACCTGGGAGGTTTGGGGGACCCTGTCTGGGGTCAGGCGCTGCTCGCCACCCCGTGTTTCTGATTACGCTGAGCGTGTGGCCAGGGAGAGCTCCCAGAATCCCCCAGGGTTCGTTTCCCCAGGCTGCTGAGCGAGGAAAGCAAACTGCGTGCCCGTGGGAATGAAGAAACACTTTGTTCCGGGGAAGCCCGGTGGGGGCAGCGTGGGCTCGGGCGCCCAGCGTGGCAGTGCGGTCCCCGGGACCTACAGTCCCTCACTACCCTGCCCCCGTGTCCAGGCCCAGCCAGCAGCCTGGCCATGAACTCTGTCCAGGCCCTTGAGGGTGGGACCTCGCTGGGCTGCCCGCCTCCTCCACTGAGATTGGCGGGAGCTGCCTGGTGTGGAAACAAGAAAGGATCTGCCAGGGGGAGTGGGCGGGGCTGGCTGCAGGCTACACGCAGTGCTGGTTCCCGGAACCCAGCTGTCCAAGGCCACCCGGGTCACCGGCTCGGCCACGCCTGCGGCTGTCCCTCGGTCCCTGCACGGTCAGCAGGCTCCTTGGGCCCTGGGGCTTCCCTGGTGCTGCTGAGCCACTCGACCCAGGGTCTTCCGAGACCCTCAACTCTGCTGCCTGCTCGGGGCCCCTCATCTAGGGTGCAGCCAAGGGTGGAGCGGGCTGTCCCGCACCCCACACTGCAGCAAGCTGCTCGTCCCTGTCAACCACCCCCCCTGCCCCGCCAGCACCCCTTCCTTCAAAGCCTCTTGGTCAGGAGGGCCGCTAAGGCCGTCCACCTCTGAGCCAGGTCCTGGGCACACGGTGGAGGGTGGGGTGCACAGGGAGGAAGTGGGGGAGGGCTGCTCCTGGCCGTCCACCTCTGAGCCAGGTCCTGGGCGCACGGTGGAGGGTGGGGTGCACAGGGAGGAAGTGGGGGAGGGCCGCTAAGGCCGTCCACCTCTGAGCCAGGTCCTGGGCGCACGGTGGAGGGTGGGGTGCACAGGGAGGAAGTGGGGGAGGGCCGCTAAGGCCGTCCACCTCTGAGCCAGGTCCTGGGCACACGGGGAGCAGGATGGGGTGCACAGGGAGGAAGTGGGGGAGGGCCGCTAAGGCCGTCCACCTCTGAGCCAGGTCCTGGGCGCACGGGGAGCAGGATGGGGTGCACAGGGAGGAAGTGGGGGAGGGCCGCTAAGGCCGTCCACCTCTGAGCCAGGTCCTGGGCGCACGGTGGAGGGTGGGGTGCACAGGGAGGAAGTGGGGGAGGGCCGCTAAGGCCGTCCACCTCTGAGCCAGGTCCTGGGCACACGGTGGAGGGTGGGGTGCACAGGGAGGAAGTGGGGGAGGGCTGCTCCTGGCCGTCCACCTCTGAGCCAGGTCCTGGGCGCACGGTGGAGGGTGGGGTGCACAGGGAGGAAGTGGGGGAGGGCCGCTAAGGCCGTCCACCTCTGAGCCAGGTCCTGGGCGCACGGTGGAGGGTGGGGTGCACAGGGAGGAAGTGGGGGAGGGCCGCTAAGGCCGTCCACCTCTGAGCCAGGTCCTGGGCACACGGGGAGCAGGATGGGGTGCACAGGGAGGAAGTGGGGGAGGGCCGCTAAGGCCGTCCACCTCTGAGCCAGGTCCTGGGCGCACGGGGAGCAGGATGGGGTGCACAGGGAGGAAGTGGGGGAGGGCCGCTAAGGCCGTCCACCTCTGAGCCAGGTCCTGGGCGCACGGTGGAGGGTGGGGTGCACAGGGAGGAAGTGGGGGAGGGCCGCTAAGGCCGTCCACCTCTGAGCCAGGTCCTGGGCGCACGGTGGAGGGTGGGGTGCACAGGGAGGAAGTGGGGGAGGGCCGCTAAGGCCGTCCACCTCTGAGCCAGGTCCTGGGCGCACGGGGAGCAGGATGGGGTGCACAGGGAGGAAGTGGGGGAGGGCCGCTAAGGCCGTCCACCTCTGAGCCAGGTCCTGGGCACACGGGGAGCAGGATGGGGTGCACAGGGAGGAAGTGGGGGAGGGCCGCTAAGGCCGTCCACCTCTGAGCCAGGTCCTGGGCACACGGTGGAGGGTGGGGTGCACAGGGAGGAAGTGGGGGAGGGCCGCTAAGGCCGTCCACCTCTGAGCCAGGTCCTGGGCACACGGTGGAGGGTGGGGTGCACAGGGAGGAAGTGGGGGAGGGCTGCTCCTGGCCGTCCACCTCTGAGCCAGGTCCTGGGCACACGGTGGAGGGTGGGGTGCACAGGGAGGAAGTGGGGGAGGGCCGCTAAGGCCGTCCACCTCTGAGCCAGGTCCTGGGCGCACGGGGAGCAGGATGGGGTGCACAGGGAGGAAGTGGGGGAGGGCTGCTCCTGGCCGTCCACCTCTGAGCCAGGTCCTGGGCGCACGGGGAGCAGGATGGGGTGCACAGGGAGGAAGTGGGGGAGGGCTGCTCCTGGCCGTCCTCCTCTGAGCCAGGTCCTGGGCACACGGTGGAGGGTGGGGTGCACAGGGAGGAAGTGGGGGAGGGCTGCTCCTGGCCGTCCACCTCTGAGCCAGGTCCTGGGCACACGGTGGAGGGTGGGGTGCACAGGGAGGAAGTGGGGGAGGGCTGCTAAGGCCGTCCACCTCTGAGCCAGGTCCTGGGCACACGGTGGAGGGTGGGGTGCACAGGGAGGAAGTGGGGGAGGGCCGCTAAGGCCGTCCACCTCTGAGCCAGGTCCTGGGCACACGGTGGAGGGTGGGGTGCACAGGGAGGAAGTGGGGGAGGGCCGCTAAGGCCGTCCACCTCTGAGCCAGGTCCTGGGCACACGGTGGAGGGTGGGGTGCACAGGGAGGAAGTGGGGGAGGGCTGCTCCTGGCCGTCCACCTCTGAGCCAGGTCCTGGGCACACGGTGGAGGGTGGGGTGCACAGGGAGGAAGTGGGGGAGGGCCGCTAAGGCCGTCCACCTCTGAGCCAGGTCCTGGGCACACGGTGGAGGGTGGGGTGCACAGGGAGGAAGTGGGGGAGGGCTGCTCCTGGCCGTCCTCCTCTGAGCCAGGTCCTGGGCACACGGTGGAGGGTGGGGTGCACAGGGAGGAAGTGGGGGAGGGCCGCTAAGGCCGTCCACCTCTGAGCCAGGTCCTGGGCACACGGTGGAGGGTGGGGTGCACAGGGAGGAAGTGGGGGAGGGCTGCTCCTGGCCGTCCACCTCTGAGCCAGGTCCTGGGCACACGGTGGAGGGTGGGGTGCACAGGGAGGAAGTGGGGGAGGGCCGCTAAGGCCGTCCACCTCTGAGCCAGGTCCTGGGCACACGGTGGAGGGTGGGGTGCACAGGGAGGAAGTGGGGGAGGGCTGCTCCTGGCCGTCCTCCTCTGAGCCAGGTCCTGGGCACACGGTGGAGGGTGGGGTGCACAGGGAGGAAGTGGGGGAGGGCCGCTAAGGCCGTCCACCTCTGAGCCAGGTCCTGGGCACACGGTGGAGGGTGGGGTGCACAGGGAGGAAGTGGGGGAGGGCTGCTCCTGGCCGTCCACCTCTGAGCCAGGTCCTGGGCGCACGGGGAGCAGGATGGGGTGCACAGGGAGGAAGTGGGGGAGGGCTGCTCCTGGCCGTCCACCTCTGAGACAGGTCCTGGGCGCACGGGGAGCAGGATGGGGTGCACAGGGAGGAAGTGGGGGAGGGCTGCTCCTGGCCGTCCACCTCTGAGCCAGGTCCTGGGCACACGGTGGAGGGTGGGGTGCACAGGGAGGAAGTGGGGGAGGGCTGCTCCTGGCCGTCCTCCTCTGAGCCAGGTCCTGGGCACACGGTGGAGGGTGGGGTGCACAGGGAGGAAGTGGGGGAGGGCCGCTAAGGCCGTCCACCTCTGAGCCAGGTCCTGGGCACACGGTGGAGGGTGGGGTGCACAGGGAGGAAGTGGGGGAGGGCCGCTAAGGCCGTCCACCTCTGAGCCAGGTCCTGGGCACACGGGGAGCAGGATGGGGTGCACAGGGAGGAAGTGGGGGAGGGCTGCTCCTGGCCGTCCTCCTCTGAGCCAGGTCCTGGGCGCACGGGGAGCAGGATGGGGTGCACAGGGAGGAAGTGGGGGAGGGCTGCTCCTGGCCGTCCACCTCTGAGCCAGGTCCTGGGCACACGGGGAGCAGGATGGGGTGCACAGGGAGGAAGTGGGGGAGGGCTGCTCCTGGCCGTCCACCTCTGAGCCAGGTCCTGGGGCACACGGTGGAGGGTGGGGTGCACAGGGAGGAAGTGGGGGAGGGCTGCTCCTGGCCGTCCACCTCTGAGCCAGGTCCTGGGCGCACGGGGAGCAGGATGGGGTGCACAGGGAGGAAGTGGGGGAGGGCTGCTCCTGGCCGTCCTCCTCTGAGCCAGGTCCTGGGCACACGGTGGAGGGTGGGGTGCACAGGGAGGAAGTGGGGGAGGGCTGCTCCTGGCCGTCCACCTCTGAGCCAGGTCCTGGGCACACGGTGGAGGGTGGGGTGCACAGGGAGGAAGTGGGGGAGGGCTGCTCCTGGCCGTCCACCTCTGAGCCAGGTCCTGGGCGCACGGGGAGCAGGATGGGGTGCACAGGGAGGAAGTGGGGGAGGGCTGCTCCTGGCCGTCCACCTCTGAGCCAGGTCCTGGGCACACGGTGGAGGGTGGGGTGCACAGGGAGGAAGTGGGGGAGGGCTGCTCCTGGCCGTCCTCCTCTGAGCCAGGTCCTGGGCACACGGTGGAGGGTGGGGTGCACAGGGAGGAAGTGGGGGAGGGCTTCTCCTGGCCGTCCTCCTCTGAGCCAGGTCCTGGGCACACGGTGGAGGGTGGGGTGCACAGGGAGGAAGTGGGGGAGGGCCGCTAAGGCCGTCCACCTCTGAGCCAGGTCCTGGGCACACGGGGAGCAGGATGGGGTGCACAGGGAGGAAGTGGGGGAGGGCTGCTCCTGGCCGTCCTCCTCTGAGCCAGGTCCTGGGCGCACGGGGAGCAGGATGGGGTGCACAGGGAGGAAGTGGGGGAGGGCCGCTAAGGCCGTCCACCTCTGAGCCAGGTCCTGGGCACACGGTGGAGGTTGGGGTGCACAGGGAGGAAGTGGGGGAGGGCTGCTCCTGGCCGTCCACCTCTGAGCCAGGTCCTGGGCGCACGGGGAGCAGGATGGGGTGCACAGGGAGGAAGTGGGGGAGGGCTGCTCCTGGCCGTCCACCTCTGATCCAGGTCCTGGGCACACGGTGGAGGGTGGGGTGCACAGGGAGGAAGTGGGGGAGGGCCGCTAAGGCCGTCCACCTCTGAGCCAGGTCCTGGGCACACGGTGGAGGTTGGGGTGCACAGGGAGGAAGTGGGGGAGGGCTGCTCCTGGCCGTCCACCTCTGAGCCAGGTCCTGGGCGCACGGGGAGCAGGATGGGGTGCACAGGGAGGAAGTGGGGGAGGGCTGCTCCTGGCCGTCCACCTCTGAGCCAGGTCCTGGGCGCACGGGGAGCAGGATGGGGTGCACAGGGAGGAAGTGGGGGAGGGCTGCTCCTGGCCGTCCACCTCTGAGCCAGGTCCTGGGCGCACGGGGAGCAGGATGGGGTGCACAGGGAGGAAGTGGGGGAGGGCTGCTCCTGGCCGTCCACCTCTGAGCCAGGTCCTGGGTGCACGGGGAGCAGGATGGGGTGCACAGGGCTGGCCTGTGCGGCCCCTGCTTCCCGATGGCAGAGGCCCTGCGGTGGAGACCAGAGAGCTCAGCGCGAGGAGACTGCAGGCTCCCTTCCTGCTGCGCCTGCTGGTTTTGCCCCAAGTGCCTGCAGCAGCCAGGGCTGGGCCAGGCTGAATCCAGGAGCCCAGAATTCCATCCTCATCTCCCACGTGGGTGGAGGGGAGCCCTGTGCTCCGGCCGCCCCCTGCTGCCTCCCAGGGGTAGGCATCCCCAGGGTGCCGCCCCTGCTGCACCACAGCAGCTGGGCCTGCATTCGCACGCTGAGAAGCAGGCCTGAGAGCACCTTCCAGCCTATTCCTCCGCCCGCCGGTGCTGTGGGTGGGGCTGCACAGGTGTCGAGTCCCAGACAGGAGCAGGGGCCTGGGGCTGCAGAGCAGCTGTGTGGGGTGGGGCAGGCGCCTGGGGTATGGGGTGAGCGAGCAAGGTGCCAGCTGGGGTGCACCCAGTAGGGCCTGGGAGAGCCGGCCGTGGGCTAGAATGGGAGTGGGCTGTAGCCCGGCTCATGCGAGGCACTGATGAGAGCCTCACCTCACGGCCCAGGTAGCCTGAGCAGGTGATCTGGCTGGCCTGAGCCAGGAGGAGGAGCTAAGGCTGGGGAGTTTGTGCCATGGGAACCAAGGAGCTTGCATACCTGGCACAGGCAAGGGATCGAGCCAGGCAGCTGCTGCTGGTGGGGATGGTGACGGTGGAGGATGGGGATGGGGATGGTGGAGGATGATGGTGGTGGGGATGGTGACGATGGTGGGGATGGTGATGGTGACAGTGGTGGGGATGGTGATGGTGGTGGTGGTGGGGATGGTGGTGGGGATGGGGATGGTGGGGATGGTGATGGTGACGGGGATGGTGATGATGGTGGTGATGGTGGTGGGGATGATGATGGTGGTAGGAGTGATGGTGGTGGGAATGGTGACAGTGGTGGGGATGGTGATGGTGACAGTGTTGGTGATGGTGACGGTGGTGGGGGGTGGGGATGGTGGTGGGGATGGTGATGGTGACAGTGGTGGGGATGGTGATGGTGGTGGGGATGGTGGTGGGGATGGTGGTGGGGATGGTGATGGGGATGGTGGGGATGGGGATGGTTGTGGGGATGGTGACAGTGGTGGGGATGGTTGTGGTGATGGGGATGGTGGTGGGGATGGTGACGGTGATGATGACAGTGGTGGGGATGGGGATGGTGGTGGGGATGGGGATGGTGGTGGGGATGGTGATGGGGATGGTGGGGATGGGGATGGTTGTGGGGATGGTGACAGTGGTGGGGATGGTGATGGGGATGGTGGTGGGGATGGTGACGGTGGTGGGGATGGCGGTGGTTATGATGAAGTGATGGTAGCAGTGGTGATGATGATGGTGGGGATGATGAAGGTCATGGCAGTGGTGGTGATGGGGTTTTCAGGAGGAGGGGTCATGTGCATGACTGTGTACATGACTGCACACACACATACACGCACACGCGTGTCTGCCCCACACCCAGGCTGCAGGTGGGTGCCCGCCCACACTACACAGAGCACACTGGCACTCACACTGGTTTTAAGTGGCTGTTGAAAAGAGCAGGGTCTCAGCGCAGGCTGGGGGGGGCGGCATCCTGGCGCTGCCCCCGGAGGCAGTGTTGTCCCCAGGTGTGCTGGGGAGACTTGGAAGGAGCAGCGCGGCTCTGCTCGGCCCCCGGTCCTGATGGCACCGTGGGCCCCATGAAATAAGGTCTGGGTGAAGGCCGGTGCCCTCCAGCTGCCAGTGTCTGAAGTCGGATGGTGGGTGGGTGCTGGCGGGCAGGAGCTGGCACCGGGGGCTGGGCTATGCCGTCTGAGCCGAGGCACCTGGCGCCTGGCTCTGCTGAATCAGGACTTCACTGGGGACTCCAGGGTCCCCGAAGCCTCTCAGGGCACCTGGAGCCGGGAGAGCACCCCCTGCAGTGACAAAGGCCCAGTCCCTTGGATGAACACACCCCATGGCTCCAGTGTGAAGCTCCTCCCACCCCTGTGGCGAGGCCGAGTATCCCCTAGGGTCTGGCTGAGGGAGTGGGGCAGTGGGATGCGCCCGTGGCCCTGCTGGTGGAGGTCAGAGGTCAGAGGTCGTGCGCCCGGGGCCCTGACACTGCAGAGGCTGCTTTTCCACTCCCCCGCGGGCGCCCCCGGTGTCTGGGACCTGGAGCGACCTTCAGAGGAGGCCCGGGCGCAGCTCCGCCCCCAGCTCGGGCCCTGCTGGGAGCCATGGCCGGGGCGGCACTCCTCAACGTGTGTGTCCCTCCTGGTCCTCCTGGCCACACCTGCGGCAGGTGTAACACGCTGTGTGGATTCTTTCCATCCATCCGTCCACAGAGGGTGGGTGTTGGGAGGCCCTCCTGGCCAGGCAGTGAAGCAACTGCGCGTGTGTGTGCATGTGTGTGCATGTTATGTGTCTGTGTGTGTACACGTGTGTGCCCACGTGTTCATGTGTGTGTACGCGTCTGTGTGTGCACTGTATGCCCACGTGTTCATGTGTGTGTGCATGTGTGTGTGCATGTGTGTGTGTGCACGTACACACTTGTCCTCTGCCTCAGCACACGGCACGCCCTGACTTCCCACATGTGCCTTGTCAGCCGCCGTCCCCCGCCCCTCGGGAAGCCAGGGCAGCGCCGGGGGAGGTTGTTCCCCACCCTGGGAGCCGTGGAGACATCGGGGACGGAGGAGGGGCCTTCCCAGCCTGTGCCCGGGCAGAACGGAGTTAAGAGGTGGGGGCATGAAAAGCCCCTTTGTGCCTGGGTTCCGCCCCTCGCTGTGCCCCCCCTACTCCCACAGGAAGTGCGCAGGGCTGGGCACGGCAGACAAAGGCAGTGTGTGCTCCGTGCCGGCCCAGGGCCCCAGACGCTGCTGCCCAGCGAGCCCAGTGCCAAATGCCAGGCAGACCCACAGAGCGGCCAGCCTGGGTGTGCCTGCGCGTGTACATGGGAGTGTGAACACGTGTGCATGGTGTGTGTGTGCATGTGTGTTATATAGGAATGCATGTGTGTACATGGGACTGTGTGTGGGTGTGCACACGGGGTGTGCCTGCGCATGTACATGGGAGTGTGCACACATGTGCATGTGGTGTGTGTGCATGTGTGTTATATAGGAATGCATTGTGTACGTGGGACTGTGTGTGGGTGTGCACACGGGGTGTGCCTGCACGTGTACATGGGAGTGTGCACATGTGTGCATGGGGTGTGTGTGCATATGTGTTATATGGGAATGTGTGTGTGTACATGGGACTCTGTGTGGGTGTGCACACGTGTGTGCATGGGGTGTGTGTATGCATGGGCATGTGTGCATGTGTCATGGGAATGCATGTGTTTTTGTGTACATGGGACTGTGTGGGAGTACGCATGGGGTGTGCATGTGTGTACATGGGAAAGCATGTGGGTGTACATGTGTGACCTGTGTGTGAGTGTGCAGGGGGCGGGCCGGCACCACAGATGTCACAGGGGCAGGGTCCAGGCCCCTCCTCCATCCTAAATCCTCCTCCCCTCCTGCCCCTGTGACAGAAGCGAGAGACCCCCCTCCCCTCACCACAGCGCATTTGTATCGTCCAGGCCTCTCCCCTGGTGTTGCAAATGGGGTTTCTGGGGCTGCGAGGTGTGTGTGTGTGTGTGTGTGTGTGTGTGTGCACATGTGTGCGTGTGCGTGTATGTGCATGTTTGTGGAATGGGGCTTAAGTTCACATTTGCCAGAGTCTGAGAACATTCTCCACCAGCTTTCACCGTCACCAGAGCTGATGGGTGGGGATGGCAGAGCCCCTATAGCTGAGGAGGCTGGAGGAGCCGCGTGAAGCCGGCACAGACCCTGGGTCCCCTCGCCATCGCCCCCCACCCCAGGCTGCGCTCCGCCGAGGTTTCCAGCACCTTGGGCTGAAAGGGGAGACCAGGGAGAGGCAGGGTGGTGTTCCGGGCGGGGTGGGCTGGGGGAGTGCCCGCTGACGCCCGCTCCCCTCTCCTCTCCTCCCCTGCCGGCCTGGGGCAGGGTGGGCTGGGGGAGAACACGCTGACACCCGCTCCCCTCTCCTCTCCTCCCCTGCCGGCCTGGGGCGGGGTGGGCTGGGGGAGTGCCCGCTGACGCCCACTCCCCTCTCCTCTCCTCCCCTGCTGGCCTGGGGCGGGGTGGGCTGGGGGAGTGCCCGCTGACGCCCGCTCCCCTCCCCTCTCCTCCCCTGCCGGCCTGGGGCAGGGTGGGCTGGGGGAGTGCCCACTGACGCCCGCTCCTCTCTCCTCTCCTCCCCTGCCGGCCTGGGGCGGGGTGGGCTGGGGGAGTGCCCGCTGACGCCCGCTCCTCTCTCCTCTCCTCCCCTGCCGGCCTGGGGCGGGGTGGGCTGGGGGAGTGCCCGCTGACGCCCGCTCCTCTCTCCCGCAGCTCGGATCATCAAGACCAAGCAGTGGTGTGACATGCTTCCCTGCCTGGAGGGCGAGGGCTGCGACCTGCTCATCAACCGCTCCGGCTGGACGTGCACGCAGCCCGGCGGCCGCGTCAAGACGACCACGGTGCGTGCCCCTCCCTGCCCTGGGCGGGGGGCAGTGGACACTGTGATGGGGGCTCCCAGGCAGAGAGGGTTCCGGCCGCTGCCTCCTCCCTGCCTCACCCTCTCATCACAGGGTCACACGGGGTGGACGCAGACCCCCAGGTGCAGACCCCTGTCGGGGGCGGGTGTGGAGGAGGCGCCTCCTGCTGTGGCTGGGAGGCTTCTGACGGGGGGGGGGGTGACAGCAGGGTGGGGTGGGTGGGGGAAGGGAGGCTCTGCCTGCCCGGAAGCCCCCTGCTGCCCAGAAGCCCCGGCACCTCCCGGCCAGGGCACCTGCAGGACAGGCTGTGGCTCCTCATTCCGGAAGCCGCTGGGCCCCACACCTGCACCCTCGCAGGCAGGAAGCTTGGGAGCAGAGTCCCCTGGGAGGTGAGTGTCTCATGGCGCAGCCTGGCCAGCTCTGGGCCTGCATGGACGTGGCACAGGTGCCCACGCCTGGAGCTGGAGGCCACAGCGTGGGGCTGGGGGCTGGCCGGCCGCACCCCTTGGTGTAGCACCTGAAGCCCTCTCTGGGGCTGTCCCCTGCGTGGTCTTCCCCAGGACCCTTGCTGAGTCACTGTGCACACCTCCCTGTGCGCTGGGCCTGGAGTGACCGCTCGTGGCCGCCGTGGCCAGCGAAGCCAGGTTGGCGGCTTTGAATCTGCTGCCTCTGCCCGACTCCCACGGTGGCCCCGTGTGGCCCGAGGCCTTGTGCGCCCAGCTCAGGAGCCCGAGGGTCTGGATCTGCCCGTCCGTGGCACCCCTGCTGTGGAAGCTCGGGCCTCAGCCCCAGGGAAGTCCCCTGTTGCTGCCCAGAGGCAGGGCAGGGGTCCCTGGCCTGTGCGTCTCGGGGGCTCCACGGGTACCGTCCCAGGGGAGTCCCTGGCCCCCGTGCCCCATTTTCAAAGCTCTGCTTGAAGGTTGGCTGAGCTCTTGAAGCCAACGCCACGGGACGGGAGCCGATGACCCCGGCTCCAGTAGGCGGCTTGGCATTCCCGGCCCGGTCCTGGCGATGCGCCGTCAGTTGCTTCTCCTGCCTGAGCTGGGTTGAGATTGGCGGCCACGTCTGCTCATTGTGTCCCAGGGCCGGGTTCCCAGAGCAGAGCCGCTCCCTGCCCCCACGCCCGGGGCTGGGCCCCCCGCCGACGGCAGGAGCAGATGCTGGGCCTCGGGGGCCCTGCAGACCCTCCCTCACTGGGGCCCGCGGTGGAGGCTGGGACTGGATGCTGACGTGGGCGTTCACGCGAGTGCAGGTCGCTGCCCCATTAGTGGGTCGTGAAATGGACTGAACAGCTCGGGCTCAGCACCTGCACGGGGGGGAAGGGCGGGGTCCAGGGACAGTGTCACCTGCCCCCCATGTCCCAGGGAACACAGGACGCTCACACAGGACACAGGTGAGAGGCGTTGGAATCGGGGTGCTCTGAGCCAGTGGAGACCAGCTGTGCCGAGTGGGGCCGTGGAGAGAAGCTGCCCCAGGGGCTCCGTGGCAGGCTCTGTGGTGGGCATGTGGTCTGGGCACTGCCTTCTTTGCTGGTGTCGGCCTGCCCCGGGCGAGCTGACCTGGCAGGCGCTGCCCGAGGCCAGAGCGGCTGCCTCTCCCTGGCATCCCCACCCGGCTGCTCAGGCCAGGGCCCCCTTGGGGAATTTCGGCACCAGAGACACACAGGTGGCCCCATCCCAGTGCCCGGCTGGCCCTGTCCAGGCGTCGTGCAGGCCCGCACTTGTCTGTGTGTGACGTCAGACGTGAGTGGGTGGGAAGCGGTCCCAGGGAAGCTGCCCTCGCCGGAGGTGGGCTCGAGCCACGGGCTGTCTTCACGTGGGGATTCTGACGGCCTGGTGGGGCCAGACCAGCCTGCTGAGTGAGAGGCCAGGAAAACTGCCCTAGGGCAGCCCTCAACGGAAAGAGCACGGTGCCCACCTATGGCCCAAGTCCCCCCAGCCCCGCAGCCCCTCCCAAACCCCCCAAGTCCCCCCGGATCCCTCCAAGTGCCCCCAAATCCTCCCGTCCCACCAAGTCCTTCCCAAATCCCCCAAGTCTCCCAAATCCCAAGTCCCCCTAGACTCTCCCAAGTCCCCCCTAGTCTTTCCCAAATCCCCCCAAGTCTCCCTATGTCCCCCAAATTCCTCCATAAGTCTCTCCCAAGTCCCCCCAAGGCTGTGAGCAGAGTGGGTCGGCCTCCCCCGTCCCATCCCCAGCTCAGCGACTCGCGCTGACCCTGCCTGAGAACCCAGTGCAGGAGGAGGGGCTACCCAGAGAGGCCGGGCGCACCGGGCTGGGAGCCCAGCACCTGGCTACCACGGCTCTGCCTCCTTCCAGGCTGTGGCTCTGAGGCCCCTGGCCTAGGTCGTAAACCGCACGTGGTCATGGTCACAGCTCAGCGCTAGGCAGGGTTCTGTGCCTTCTGCAGCTCCGAGCGTCCGTGGGGGTCCTGGGGGCCACAGGTGTGCTTGCTGTGTGAGGCCCGAGCTGGGGCGCCCTGGCCCCGAGGCCCCGCACCCCTGCAGGGGGGCTCTTGGAGGAGCCGAGTGGCCCCTCGTCTTCTTGTGTGTCTGCGTTTCCTGTCGGCAGAGCCTGCAAAAACCCCGCCGGAACGCTTGGGACTTGAGATTGAAGCAGTCTCAGAAAACCGGAGAATAGGTGTTTCTAAAAGAAATCAGAAATAGGGGGAAAGATAATTAGTTTATCAATTCAGTAGAAACACATAAGAGGCAAAAACACAGGGGAAAACGCAGAAGAAATCAGCAAGGGGGCGCCTCCCGCGCGTGCCCGGGCTCGGGGTGGACATTCCGGGAGGCGGCTGCTGCCCCAAAGCCTCGGCAGGAAGCCTCAGCCGCTGCCGTGGGAAGATTCCTGCACCTCGGGAAACAGGCCGGGGGCACAGTCCTGCTCCCGGCCCGCACAGGACCACCCAGCGTGCGGGAGGGCCGACCCAGGGGTCCCAGGAAGCCGGAAGGGAAGAGCTCAGGACTCCCAGGGGCTGGGGTGGGGGAGCCGGGGCCCCGGGAGGGGGCGGTGCAGGGGCCTCAGAGCCCTGTGGGTCTGCTCTGCACCTGACGTTGCCCCAAGGTCGGGGCCACCTGGGGTTAGAAGGAGCTGGAGTGGGGGCAGGTGCTCGACCAGCCTGGACCCAGCCTGCGCCAGCTGGCCCTGAGCCCCCGCCTGCCCCCCGCCGTCCATAGGAGCAGCCCCAGCTGGCCCTGAGCCCCCGCCTGCCCCCTGGCCATCCATAGGAACAGCCCCAGCTGGCCCTGAGCCCCCGCCTGCCCCCCGGCCGTCCATAGGAGCAGCCCCAGCTGGCCCTGAGCCCCCGCCTGCCCCCCGCCGTCCTTAGGAGCAGCCCCAGCTGGCCCTGAGCCCCCGCCTGCCCCCCAGCCGTCCATAGGAGCAGCCCCAGCTGGCCCTGAGCCCCCGCCTGCCCCCTGGCCATCCATAGGAGCAGCCCCAGCTGGCCCTGAGCCCCCCACCTGCCCCCCGGCCGTCTACCACCACAGGAGCTGCTGGTGGTCCATTTTGATGGACGCCGTCAACGAAACAGGCACCGCCTACGTCACAGTGAGGCCCCGGAGGCAGGGCCGTGCGTCCTTCCCTCAGCAGAAATGGCCCAGTGTCCGAGCCCATGCTGTCTCCACGGCCGCGCCATGCACCTGTCACCCTTCTAACCCTGGCTTCCCCTCGGGTAGCTGTCCCTCGAATCACTTTAAATGTGTGCAGGACAAGCGGTGGGGACTTGGGGAAGGCAGTGGGCAGGGTGGAATGCGTGTGTGTGGCAGGAACCCAGTGAGGCCGGCGTGGGGGACCAGCAGCGTGGATGACCACCGGAAGTGTATGTCAGACGGGTTCATGGCCAGGGTCAGTGCCAGAGTGATGGAGGGGCCCCAGCTGCCCCCTGCAGGCGGCTTCTGCGTGCTGCAGGGGGAGTGAGACGTGTTTGCCGTGGACGTGGGTTGGAGGTGCATCCTAAACACGAGACAGGAGCCTTTTGTGTCGCCGTTGAAATCTCTGAGTGTCAGTTCCCCGTGAAGCCCCGGCCTCAGCTTCCCGGACAGCACCTGCTGCCCCACTGCGTCCACCCCACACGTCTGTCCCTGGGGCCCTGTAGGTGGCCACACCTGCCTGAGCCTGCCCAGCCGTGAGTGCTGTCTGGGGCTGCTCCCAGTACAAGCCGTGCCTCCCGGTCAGAGCCGACAGGCCTGCTCGTCTCGGCGAGCGACGGCCCTGCTCCGCGCAGGGGAGCATGTGGGAGCCGGCCGGTGTCCCTGAGCCTGGATCTCCTTCGCGAGAGGAGGGGCTGACTGTCCAGGTTTTTGAGAAAACGTCCAGAATGCTCTGGGGCGACACAGACCCCAGCCTCCTCCAGGGACCCCTGGCCGTGGGCGCCCGGCTCCCAGCTGTGTTGCTGTGGTCTAGTTTCTGGTGGCTCCAGCTCCTGTGGCTACAGATTCCCCAGGGAAGGTGGGCAGGTTACGGATGAGGTTCCGGGGTGAAGACCTTGACCCAACACTGTGTTCCCTGCCTTCCTGTCCACGGAGCCTGGACCTGCTACTCAGGCCCAGCCCTCCCCTCGGACCCAGAGCCAAGCCATGAGAGCTGCGGCAGAGGTCTGGGCTCAGCCCCAGTGCAGGGGGAGAGTGGGAGAGGCCCTCGCCTGGGGCACGAGGGGGCTGTGCCCCTTGGGCCCTGGGAGCCTCCAGTCTCCCTGGAAGCCTGAACCCCAGGACGCGGGGCCACCGCTGGGTGAGGCATCCCAGGAGGCCTGCCAGCCAGGCACCACGTGCGGGGGCCGGGCGGGAGACCAGGCTGTGGCCCCCCCCACGCCTGGAGGCCGAGTGCACGCCCGCACTGCCCCGGCCTGCCTGAAACACATCCAGGGCAGACACAGCCTGAGAGGAGCCGCGGCCGCCACAGCGCCTCTGCTGGTTGGGACCAGAGGCGCGGACGCCAAGAGGAGGCCTACATCCAGGGCCGCGGTGTCAGGAGCTGCGGGAAGTCCACGTGGTGGCCCAGGGCCTGCCGAGAGCCAGGAGACCACGGGGCCGACGCTGTGGACAGCGGGTGAAGCTGCCACCTGCAGTGCCAGCATCCCATAGGCGCCAGTTCGAGGCCTGGCTGCTCCACTTCCAATCCAGCTCCCTGCTGGCGGCCTGGGAAAACAGCAGAGGATGGCCCAAGACCTTGGGCCCCTGCACCGGTGTGGGAGACCCGGAAGAAGCTCCTGGCTTCTGGCTTCAGCCTGGCCCAGCCCTGGCTGTTGCGGCCAGTTGGGGAGTGGACCATGTAAGACTCTCTGTGTAGTTCTGACTTTCAAGTGTATCTTTAGAAGTCTGGAGCTCACTCACAGGGAAGCCAAGCCAAGGTCCCCAGAGAGGAGCTGAGCGCAGGGGCGAGGCGGGCGTCACTCCCGCCGGCGCAGGGACGAGATCCGGCTGAAGTGTGGGCTGGACGTGGCGCGGCAGCAGCTTCTCGCCCACGGAACCACGGGACCCTTGCGAAAGCCCCCGGGGCACACAGGAGGCAGGAGCCCCGGCACCGACAGACACCCGGGCCAGCGCCGCAGACGACCTGGTGGACGCGGTGCTGGCCCGAGTCGCCCTTGGACCAAGGGGGAATGAGACAGCCCTGGAGGTGCAGGCCGGGAGGGCGTGAGGCTTGCTCAGGCCAGGCACAGAGAGGCGGGAAGGTCGCGTGGGAGGCGGCGGATGGGCACTGCCGACCCCGTCCAGTCCAGGAGCCGGGTGGCAGCGTTCCTGTTGCCGTGGTCACAGCACCGTTACCAATATTGCTGTGCAAATCACAGGACATAGTTGTGTAATCACCACCTGGGCTTCACGGAGGCCGTGGGGAGAGGCGGAGGGGGGCGGTGTCCCCTCACGTCTCTGCGTGGGCCCCGAGGGACCAGGCAATGGAAGTCCCCGGGGAGGAGCAGCAGCAGTGCGTTGGAGACAGGCTCCCCCTGGAGGATGAGAGCAGGCTTCACCGCAGCGCTGAGAAGGCGCCGCCGTGTGCCGTGTGCGGGACGGCGCTGTCACGGCGGGGGCGGCGCAGAGGCTGAAGAACCCGCGGTTCAGAACAGGCACGCGCTCCTCGTAGGACACGCGTGTCGGCTGCGAGGGTAACGCAGCGCCAACACGACAGTGGCGTTGGGACAACACGAAGTCGTGCACCTACTGGCTCACACGGACCACAGCCGCGGGCCACGCCGCACCCCTCCGGGCAGATGAGATTGGTGAGCAAAGCCTCATGCAGATCAGTTACAAACAGTTTCTCCCGGAAACCTACGCACCCCGCAGACCTGGGCTGAGGTCCAGGAAGCCGGGGAGAACACAGGCGTGGAGGTGGCCGCGGACAAAGCCGCGAGGCCGTTTGCAGCCCCGTGCCGGAACGGCAGCCTCCTCACGGGCTGCTTCCAAGTCGGTGTCATCTTGGAAATCTGCAAAAATACCCGAAATCCAAGGTCATGAATTAGCCTCACTCAGAGAAGAAATGCGCCAGCCTGTCTTCCAGTGAGGATACACGGCATTTATGTAAAGCTCTGCCAAAGCAGTGCCCTCAGAAACCAGGACTTCCTTATAATGTGCTGATACGGCTGACACGAAACTTATGGCTGCCTTCAAGCAGAGTCACGTGCGGGGGTGAGGTCAGTGCAGGGGTGAGGTCAGTGCTGGGGTAAGGTCGATGCAGGGGTGAGGTGCTACGGTGAGGGGTCATGGGCACAGGTGAGGATGATGCACAGGTGAGGTCAGAACTAGGGTGAGGGGTCAGTGCTGGGGTGAGGTCGGTGCTGGGGTGTGGGGTTGATGCTGGGGTGGGGGTTATGTGTAGGGCTGAAGTCATGTGCAGGGGTGAGGTCAGTGCTGGCATGCCGGGTCCCGTGCATCTGACCCTGGAGAAGGAGGAGAATCCCCCTGCATCTTAGGGCAGTGAGACCCTGAGCGGGCAGCAGGAAGAAGCCTCCGGGTGGCTCCGGGCTCCAGGTGCAGCCGGCGCTGTCGGCCACTGCTTGTCCACCCAGGCGCCCTGGGCTCCGGGCAGGCAGCCGTGAGCTGGGGGCTACAACAGCTGGGACAGCCCCTGTCCCCGGGGCCCCGTCTCCTGCCCCGTGTGAGGTGACCCCTGTAGTCCTGTCCGAGGAGCCCGCTGTCCCCCCCGAAGGTGAACGTGGGAGATGGAGGCCTCAGGCCTACCCGGAGGGAGCAGTGGGGTTGCTGGGCGTCTGGCATCCTCCCATCCGGAACCAGAGCCAGTGTCTTCCTCCAGCACAGGACCCGCCCTTTCCGTGGGGGCGGAGTCAGGGCCTGTGGTCATCCCTGCACCAGGAGGGTTCAGCAGGTGCTTCTGCCGAAACGCTCCCCCGACGGGATGTGGTGTGGAGTGATCGTGGACACAGACGCTCGTGGTCTCCCTCGGGAGTAGGGCCATCCCCGACCCTCCACCTGTGCTTGTGGGGGAAGCTCTGAGGAAGGCAGCCGTGCCTGGCCCTGGCCACAGCCACAGAGGCACAGGCCAATAGCTGCCACAGAAGCCGTGGCCCAGGTGCTGGCCTTGTGCGGCAACATGGACCCCAGCTGCCCAGAGCAGGGGCCGGCGGGCGCTCCCCGGGATGTGCGGGCGGCCGAGGAGGAGTCAGCCCCAAGCAGAGCCGAGGCAGTGACCTGGCTGGAGTGAGAACATAATGCGAAAGAGGCAGGAGCTCTGTGAATAAGGGCGGGATTCTAGAAAGTTCTTGGCGATGGCTCCAGTGTGGGAGACCTGCGGTCAGGTCAGGCACAAAGCCTCCGCTGAGCCGCGCAGAGACGGAGCAGGTGAACAGAGTCACGTGTGGCTGGACAGGTGCGGGAGCGGCTTCACGCCCCGGGAGTGCCTGTTTCAAAAACGTGCGTTCAGAGACCAGAACGTTCCATCCAGTTCCCATGGAAGGCCTGGTGCCTCACAGAACGGCTGTACGTTTTATCTCGGCGTAACTACATCTCAAGTGCCCAAGGCATTGTCACAGATGCACGACTGAAGTGGCAGGGGGCGGGGCAGTGGAGGGTACAGTGTCCCCGCCCGGCCCACACCTCAGCCCGTCTGTGCTGGGCTCGTGAGTGTCTGGTGTGACTACCTGCGGTGATCGTGGTGCAGTGGCCCAGCCCCGTGGCTGTGCAGGGTGCCACGGATGCCACTCCTGCCACAGGACTGCGTGGGATGTGGTTGCCTCTCAGTGCGGCTGCTGCAGACGCCTCTGTGTGCAGTGAGGTCCGAGTGCCCCGAGCCTTCCGGGTGGCCACGTGAGGCTCCCTGGTGACCGGCAGTGGCCACAGCTGCAAGCCAGCTTGGTGGCACCGTCTCCCCACTGCACCGACTAGACCACGCAGATGTGAGCACACCACTCCCCAGCCCTGTGTCCCTGGCGTGGACGCAGGAAGTCAGGGTAGCCTGGGAAGTGACTGGAGCTTCGCCGCCCTGGGGCTCAGGCCCGTGGTGGGCATGCAGAGCTGCCGGTCAGAGCCTCGCCCGTGGACGAGAAGGGGAACGTGTCTGTGGATCCAGCCACACACCCGGTTATCAGGGCCAGGAGCGGCAGCACCCAGCTCGGGTCTGAGCTGGCCAAGCCACGGGGGCTTCAAGGAGGCACGGAGAGGACAAGGCACGAGGCGGGGGGCCGTGGCCAGCACTGGTCAGCTCTGCTGGGCCACTTGCCAGCCAGGCATTCCCTAAGCCAGGGAGCCCCGCCAGGGGCCCGCAGGTGAGGAGGGTGGTGCTGCTCAGGAGGTTGTGCTGGGCACCCTCGGGGAAGCCCAGGCAAGGGCTCCCGGTCCATGGCAGGAGCAGGGAGCCCCCAGTGTCTGTGGGGCGTCCCCAAGGAGGTCCAACTGTCACTGGGAAGTGCAGCAGCCTTGGGTGCACAGCTCTGTGACCACGGCCTCCACGGGCACACACAGCCACCACAACCACAGCAGCATCACCTGCAGCCCCAGGGGAGCCCCAGCCAGGAGCCCCAGGTGCACCCCAGCCAGGAGCCCCAGGTGCACCCCAGCCAGGAGCCCAGGTGACCCCAGGTGTGCCGCAGCCTGGAGCCCCAGGTATGCCCCAGGTGTGCCCCAACCTAGAGACCCAGGTATGCCCCAGGTGTGCCCCAGCCTGGAGCCCCAGGTGTGCCCCAGGCGGCAGCCCCAGTGCATCCACCCACAGGCACAGGCCTGGGAGTGAGCAGGTTTTACCGGACAGTGGCTCTGCTTGCTGGGGAGGCCATGCAGGAGACGCACACCCCGCCGCCCCGAGCACCTGTGACAAGGGCAGGTGCAGGGATGTGGCCTGGGGGCAGCCAGAGCCGGTCCTGACGGGCTTCCCTCTGCGGGCGGAGGGGGATCACCGTGGCAGAACCGCCCCTCCCGCCCCGAGAGCTGGGCGAGCAGCCCCCATGGGGGAGAGCGCCGTCTCTGTGCCAGCCCAGCACCCTGCTGCTTCTCTCTCCTGAGCAGCACGTGCCGGCCGCCTGGCCTCAGCTGCTTCAGCCAGGGCCCAGCTGCACGTGGGCCAGGTGCTCAGACCAGCGCCTGCGCCCAGAGATGCGGGCTGTTCCCAGGGGAGGGGACGGCGCGGCCACTGCAGGTCCTTCAGGGCTGGGGGCTCGGGGGGCGGGGCGGCCACTGCAGGTCCCTCAGGGCTGGGGGCTCGGGGACGGCGCGGCCACTGCAGGTCCCTCAGGGCTGGGGGCTCGGGGGCGGGGCCACTGCAGGTCCTTCAGGGCTGGGGGCTCGGGGGGCGGGGCAGCCACTGCAGGTCCCTCAGGGCTGGGGGCTCGGGGGCGGGGCGGGGCCACTGCAGGTCCCTCAGGGCTGGGGGCTCGGGGGGCGGGGCAGCCACTGCAGGTCCCTCAGGGCTGGGGGCTCGGGGGGCGGGGCTGCCACTGCAGGTCCCTCAGGGCTGGGGGCTCGGGGGGCGGGGCTGCCACTGCAGGTCCTTCAGGGCTGGGGGCTCAGGGGGCGGGGCGGCCACTGCAGGTCCCTCAGGGCTGGGGGCTCGGGGGCGGGGCGGCCACTGCAGGTCCCTCAGGGCTGGGGGCTCGGGGGGCGGGGCTGCTTTGCTTGTGTGAGAGAAACCAGAACTGTCCGTGCTCTCGCTGGCGCCCAGCGCCCGGCCGCTGTAACCGGAGCACCGGGGCTGTGATGGAGCGCGGAGCTGGGCGCGCACAGCAGGTGCTCAGAGCGTGTCACAGCCACAGGTGCACCCTGCCAGGGTGACCCCCGGGCGTGGGGAGCACCTCCACTTCCTGCGGGGCCTCCCTGCCCCACCCCTGCCAGGCTGTAGTCTCTGCCTGCCTGTCCCCATGCGCTGGACACTGGTGCGTGTCCTCGGGGGACTTGGGTCCCCAGGCAGGAGGTCTTCCTGGACAGAAGCTGGTGCCCAGCCCTCTCTGTGTGCCGGGTGCTGGGACCTCAGGGCTCCGGCAGCTGGTCGAGCGTCTGAGCGCGGAGCTGCGTCTGCAGGAAACCGATGAGATTTGGACCAAGGCGGTGGGCGGCAGATGAGTCAGACCTGGCCTTGGCCCAAGCTGGCCAGGGAGCCAGGTGGCTGCGTCTCGGGGGCGGGGCCGCGCTGGTCCTCCTCGGCGGTCGGGGTCTCCACTCAGGCCGTGCTGTCTGCGCTGCCCCTCGTGCTCTCCCAGCCAGGTGCGAGTTAGCAGGTGCCCGTGCACGGCTGCAGCGGTGGCTCTCCTGAGCGGGCGTTCGGGAAACGGGCGGGGGAGGCTAAGCAGGTGCACAGGCTGGAGTGACCATTGAGAGATGGACCCCTGGGGGACCACTGCTCTCCCTGTGTGCATCCCAAACTGGAAACAGATCTTCGGCTGGGCTGTCACCGTCCCTGGCTGTCGGGACCCGAGCCGCAGCGCCGGCCAGGGTGCAGCGACTCCAGCTGCCCCTGTGGGGCTGTGATGTCGTCCGTCTCGTGCTGACTCAGCCACGCTTGGCAGGGAGAGTGTCGGCTCCAGCCACGTCTCAGATCTGTGCCTTGCTACAAGGTGGGAAGAAAACACGCCGTTGCTTTCAAAATATTTACCTCTGGAGCTGGAAATGTGGGCGGATTTGGGTTTTATACCTTCCTATGTTTTCCAATGTTTCATAAGAATCCACTTTTGTAGGTAGAAGAAGAACCGATAATCCTTCCTTAACTCTTTGCGGGCCCGAGTGCTCCCATTGGCCCTCGTGTGGACGTGGCTGGCTGGGAGGGGGCTTCAAGGCACCATAGCGGGGCCTTGCAGTGGGGATGGGGGTGTGTCTGTGGGGAGAGGGTCTTTGCAGGTGTGGCCAGGTCATCGATTTCGGAACGGGAGCATCTGAGGACCTCGGTCCAGGACAGGTGTCCTCTTGTGGACACAGAAGGGACAGCCACCTGGGGTTGGGGGATGAGACTTGAAGCCAGGAAGCGCCAGGCTCGGCCAGGAGCTCGGAGCAGCCTGGCACAGGTTCTGCAGGAGCAGCCAAACCGGCCCAGAGCCCTGCTCCTGCCCCCAGAGCCAAGGGACAAGCCCGGGTGTGGTGCTTGGTCAGGGCCAGGACACACAAGCCCCGGCTGCAGGAGCCCCGTGGGGAGCACTGGCTCCCTCCCGTGGCGGGAACGGGACTTGCCTCTGAGCTAAAGGAGAGAAGGCCAGGCAGGCTTCCAGGGGCGGGCAGCACTGCCAGCCCAGTGCCCTCGGGACCTGGTCGCGGAGGTGGGGAGGCTGGGAGGGGCCTGCACTGGATGGGGGGGTGAGGAGAGGAGGGGTGTGAGACAGCTCCCAAGCTGGGGAGTGGCTGAGGCGTCTCAGCACCTGATTCACGCCCTCGCCTGCCCGGCTCTTCCCCGGCCCCGGCCAGGACCAGGACGAGGAGGGGTCCGTGCGTGCTCAGCGGAGACGCATCCTCCTCCTGGGCCTTTTCCATCCACAGTCGGTAGAATCCAAGCTCTGGGGCCCTGAACACAGGGGCTGACCCCTGTGAACCCAGGCCTGACTGGGGCCCTGGCCGCTCCTGCTGGCTTGGGTGCTGTGGAATGAGGGCGTCCCAGGCCCGGGTCCCCCTGCCAGGAGTGGCAGAGCTGGGACTGCAGCCGAGGGCTGTGTGCACACGGCGCCACACCAGACAGGGCAAACGGGTGGGCGGCAGGGATGGGGTGCAGTCTGGGGTGGAGCTTCAGGGACAGAGCCCCAGGGGTCAGGAGCAGGGGACAGGGGACACGTCCACCCCCTCGGCTGCACCCGGTCGTGGCCGCGGCGGGGGTGGGGGCGCCACAGGAAGCTAAGGCTCTGTGCTCTCTGCTCCCCAGGTGTCCTGACAAACAGCCCGGACGGCCTCAGGGGCGGCCGGGGCGCCCAGGAGAGCCAGCGCCCGGCCCAGCCCAGCCCTGCAGCCGCGAGGACAGCCTCACCCAGGGGCAACGGGAGCTCCAGCCTGCGCTGCTGACCCCGGCCGGCGGCCTCGGACACACAGGTGGGGGCAGCGCAGGGCACCAGCAATACGAGTCGGTGGAGCCAGCAGTCCGGGGGGCCCAGGAGGAGGAGCACGGAGCCCGGGGCTCGCCCAGGAGAAGGAGGAGGAGGACCAGGCCGGGCACCGGCTCAGGAGGGGAGCAGCACCCGGCCAGCACCGGCCTGGGAGGAAGCCGCCGGCCGGAGCCAGGCCGCAGCGCCGGGGCCTGCCCTGCGCCGCAGACTCTGAATCCTTTATTTTCTTATACTTACAGTATACTCGATAGACCAAAGAGCAGAAGCTGTGGGGACACGGACGCACCCTGCGGTCCAGCCCCAGTGTGGCGGGGGGCGCGGGCGGGGCGCAGAGCCCGGGCCCGCAAGGATGGCAGCGCTGCCGGCCGGGGGCCACGGGGCAGCGGGCGGGGGTCCCCGGACCTGGGCGCGTACCCCGGCACCGCCCCGTCCCCACGCGGCCCGGGCCCCTCCGAAGCCCCCGTGTGCTCGCCGGCTGAGCCCGCCTCCAGCTCAGCTCCGTGTCTGACTGCCGGCTAATCCAGTACCCGCCACACGCATGCCGGGTCTCCCATAACCGCTGTGTCGCCGATGCACCATTTAGCTCCGGAAAGCAAATTAAAGAAACTAAAGTCACTCGCGTTGGAAAGAGATCATTAAATGTATTTTGCAAAGCCGAAAGTTATATATTTAACAGTTTTTACAGGGTGTGTGTGTGTGCAGAGAATCCTGCTGGACAAGGACCAGGCAGCCCGCGTGTTCCGGGGGCTGCGTGTCCTGCTCCAGCCCCGCCCCTTCCGGCGGGCTCCAATGGCCCTGTTCTGACCCCTGTGGCCCTGCGAGGACCAGGAGGCGGGGTCACAACCCGGTTCTCAGAAGCCCCTGCGTCCCCGCCGCAGGTGCAGGCAGTGGGCTGGGGGCCGCGTCTCTGCCCGGAACAGGTGCGGGGAGCGCTGACCGGTGAGGGGCCGGATGTCCACCGTCCCCAGACGCACCTGAGTTCCCGCCCAAGGCAACCACCTGGGCGTCCAATTAACCCAAGTATTCCGTCTTCCCATGCTACTAAAACTGAACAAAGCTAAAAAACAAACAAACAAACAAATAACTAAGTGTGTAGAAGCCGATCGGCCAGTGTAGACTCGCTAGGAAGGGGCACCTGGCTGCTTCCGACCCGCTCCTGTGTCCCCAAGGACTGCGCGCCCGCCTCAGCTTGGGGCCGTCTGGATGCTGGCCGCGGAGGTGGGCGGACGTGGGTCTTTCCTGGCAGAGGAGGGGTCTGCTCTGCAGAACTGGGGGTCCCCGTGACCCCACTCTGAGCCTCTCCGCCCCCGCCGCCTGGGAGAGGGCCGTGTAGACCCCTGCGGGGGCAGAGACCGGGAGATGCAGGATGTTACGGCGTTATTTTTTTTTCTTGTTTTACAGTATACAATTTTGTGTTGAATCAGCTAAATTATGGAAATAAAGAGAAACTCCTTTGATAAGTATGGCTGTCATTCCCTGGCCCCAGTGTGCTGGGAGAGGGGCTGTGGCCGGCGCGACGGGGCCAGCAGGCAGGGAGGGGCCCGCTCAGGGCAGACCCCCAGGTGTGCCCCCTCCCAGGTGAGCATGGGGCCTGCTGTCCCCTTGGCCTCACCTGGACGGTGCCAAGTCTGCACTTGGCTGGATGCCAGCATGGCCTCCACCGGGCCTGAGCAGCTAGCAGGGAGAGCTGAGGGCTGCCCATTGCACACAGCCGGCGCCCTGGGGCGGGCCACGTGCTGCCCCTTGAGGTGCTTCTCTGCCCCCCGGGGAAGCCCAGAGCCAGCCAGTGGCTGACCAGTGCTTGCACGTCCCCGCCCCGCAGGAGCCCCGCCATCCCCAGGACCCAGAGCGGCCCAGGAGAGCCGGGTCTGCACCGCCCCTCCCCAGAGCAACCTGCTCAGGTCCTGGCATCCCTGCTGCCTGGAGCCAGCTCCACCCCCGACAGCCCCTGCCTGGGGGCCCTGCCCCCCCCTTCCAGCTGCCCCCCTAAAGAAACAGCCCCGGGTCTGGCATCATGGCGCAGCAGGTGATGCCACCTGCAACGTGGGCATGGGTTCGATTCCCGGCTGCTCCACTTGCGATCCAGCTCCCTGCTGATGCACCTGGGAAAGCAGCAGAAGACGGTCCACATGCTTGGGCCCCTGCACCCACCTGGGAGACCTGGAAGAGGCTCCTGCTTCCACCTGGCCCAGCCTCAGCCGTCGCAGCCGCCTGGGGAGTGAACAGCGAATGGAAAACCTGTCTGCAGCGCTGCCTCTCGAATAGCCTTGATAAATCTTACCGAAAGCAGCAGTCCCAGGCAGGCTGGCGCACACTGGGCCGTCCTGTGTCTTTGGCGCTGCCCAGGCCGACAGACAAGACCCAGCTATCCTGCCAGGAGGAGTGGAGCAGTAGCAGCCACTGGCACCCACGCCGCAAAGGGCCCCTTCCATGGAGGCCCCCAGTGCTTAGCCCCGCCAGCCAGGAGCCGGGTGCAGGGGCGACCGTCGGCCCCACCCCAGGGGCAGACCACCTAGGAGTGAACGCGGATCTCCAGCATGGCTACCGGGGCTCCATCCCCCAGAAAGCGCCCTGTGGCTGCTAAGCCAGGGGCCTGGGGAACGCAGCCCCTGCTCCACGGATGGAGGGAGCCAGCGGCCCCTGTGGCTCCAGGTACAGAGTGCCGCGCCCTGTCTTGTGTCCCGGAGGACCTGGGTCTGCCACTTGCCATGTGGAGCCAGGTGTCCTCCGTGTTCTCGCACAGTGAGGGGGGCCGTCAGGGCTCGTGGAGGCTGGGAAGGGCCCCTCCCAGGCCCTCAGGGTGCAGGGTCCACCCCACTGCTGTGGGAATGACAGCAACCTCTGGGCAGGAGCAGGATGCCCCCCACGGGGCCTGTCGCAGCCTCCGGGCAGGAGCAGGTGCACCCCCCACGGGGCCTGTCGCAGCCTCCGGGCAGGAGCAGGTGCCCTGCGCAGGTGGTGATGGGAGCCAGTCCCCTCCCTGGGCTTCCCTCACCGCACCACCCGCTGGAGGCAGCAGGAGCACCTGCCAGGCCGGCCATGGCTGCACCTGCAGAGGCCGTGCACGTCATCTGTGGAAGCTCCCGGCCTGAGGTGCATCCTGGTGTCACCGTCGCTCCCTGAAGGGCCCTGGACGGGGTCGTCCCTGTGTGCAGGGCTCAGTGTCCTGGGAGGGTGCCTGGGGTGCGAGCAGGCAGGCGGCAGGCGGCCCTGGTGGGTGCTGGGGGCCCAGCACCAGGCACAGCAGCAGGCAGAGGGCCTGGCTCAGAGCACGTGTGTGCGTGTGCAGCCCTGCATGTGTGCACGTGTGTGGCCGCTTTAACTGACACGCTCGTGCTGAGCACGTCGGGCCCCAGAGAAGCTCTGGCCTCCAAGAGCCCAAGGTCACCCCCAGATTCCGAGGCAGCTGAGATGGGGCCTCTGGGTTGACACCCCCCGGCACTGCCCTCGGCCAGCACTGCCCACCCTCCTGCCGGGTGCTGTGGGTGCCACGGCGATGTCGCCGGGGCACCGGGAGGTGACTGAGTGCCGGGGCCCGCAGGCAGTAGCTGCACCAGACTCCGCCCTGGTTGGGTGTGGGGGGTCCTGGGTGGGCCCCACCCGTCCTGGCCCAAGGTGAGTGCCAGCCTCTGCTGTCTCACTGGTGTGGGTGCTGGGCCCCCGCAGGCCGAGGCCCATGGACAGGACCTGCAGAGGGGCTCGGGGGTCATCAGGCAGCAACCGGGGACAGAGGCCTCGCAGCTGCCGGCCCCCACCCCCGACTCCCCAGGGGTCCCTGGAACCCCACTGCCTTCAGGGCCTTGGTCAGCCCCTCCCAGAGAGAAACGGTCGGGCGGGAGGGGCAGAGCTGGCGAGGGTCTTGGCAGGAGCAAGGGCTTCTCCTGGGGGCTAGAGCAGGCCGGGGCTAGAGCCGGGCGGGCAGGACAGCTGGGCACCCGCCGCCCCTTCTCCTGGGGGCTAGAGCAGGCCGGGGCTAGAGCCGGGCGGGCAGGACGACCGGGCACCCGCCGCCCCTTCTCCTGGGGGCTAGAGCAGGCCGGGGCTAGAGCCGGGCGGGCAGGACGACCGGGCACCCGCCGCCCCTTTCTGGCCTCTGCCCGCCTGGCTCACTCCTCGCCAGCACTAAGCAGCGGTGAAGGCTCCTGTGGCCCAGCATCTGTGCCTGCCATGCCGGCTCCCTCCCAGCCCCGGACGGTGCCTGCCCGTGGTGGCCGGGCTGTGCCAGACCTGCGCACCTGCTGCACAGACCCCTCGCCGACACCACGGTCCCTGGAGGAGGTGTTGGGGGTCAGGGCTGGTCCCAGACCAGGTCCCCTCTGTGCCCTCCCCCCCAGTGTTCCCCACGCTCCTCCCCCCACCTCCCCCTGTCCCTGGTGTCCCTGTCCTGAGCAGATCGCACTCTGGCTGTGCGGGGGTATGTGTGGGACCCCATCTGGGTGATCCATGGGCTCCCTAAGGAATCGGGCAGAGTCCTAAGTGTCCCTGGTCTCTTCCTGTAAGGCCCTGCTCCGTGGACCAGGCTCGGTCACCGCTCTGCTGCAGGGGGCCTGGGCAGCCCCTGTCGTGGGGGTGGCCGTGCTGGACCTGTGGGGACCCGGCCCCTCTGCCCAGCTGGGCTTCCTTCTGGGCCACTAGTGGCGGGAAGATGCTGGTGAGGCCCAGGCCGCCGTCAGCCCCACCAGAGACTCAGGAGGGAGCGAGAGCGCAGCCGGCGCCTGCGGAAGTGGCGAGGAGGATGGCGGCGGACATGGATCGCACGGCCAGGACGGACGGCGCAGGTGAGCCCACGGGACATGGGGACAGGGCGGTGCACCCCAAACTCTGCGAAGACTGCAGGTGCTTCTGTGAGCAGTGACAGGACCGGGGACGGAGAGCAGGCACGGGGTGGGTGGCAGGCGCTGAGGGCTGGGGGCGCCTTCTGAAGACCCCTGGCCACCTCCACGCTGCAGCGCGCTTGGCCCACAGGCAGCCGCAAGTGGAGGGCTCCCAGGGATGGAGTCTTCTCTCCCTCTCCGCCGCCAGCCCCGGCCCCTCCCCAGCTCCAGTCCCGCCCCTCCAGGGTCTCCTCTGCTCATGGCCACACCTTCTTTCATGGCAGGTGGGACGGATGCCCTGGTGTGGTCCATGCCCATGCGGTCAGGGGTTGTCAGTGCCTACAACGTAACCGATTCCGCCCTCATGTGGGCCGCAGAGACGGGCGGCTCCGTGCCAGGCTCCCTCCCTGCCCCCTGGGCTAAGGGCAGCTGCGGGAGCCCTGCTGCGTCTCCCTCCTGGGGTCTCCTTGGGGCCGGAGCAGCCCTCTGCCTCGGGGACATCAGTGTAGCCCTGGGCCTAGCCCTCAGACCCCCATGGCAGTGAGGAAGGGGCGGCGTGGCTGCATGTGGGGGCAGCCGGACCCCCGCCCAGCACCACCACCGTAAACTCTTGTCACCTGGGGCCCCTTGTCACTTGGGGAGGAGAGACACTGGCCCGTGGGAATGAGGAGCGCTCTGAATCCCCAGCAGGCGAGCGGCTCTCGGGGGCCCTGCCGGAGCAGCCACTGGGTCCTTCTGCCCGTGGTCTTCATCTTCCGCTGGGATCCCTCAGGGGCAGCAACCTGAGTGGGCCGCTCTGGGATCCACCTTACCTTTCTCTGCAGCTCCAGGGCCCAGCCCCCTGCCCTGGCAGCCCCTACCCCACAGGAACCCCACTCAGGGGCCCCCAAGTGAGGAGGACCCAGCTCGGGCCCAGGAGCCTCCAGGCTTCGCCGCAGGCCAACTCCCTGGAGGGTCAAGGGCTCCCGCTCACTGGTTGGCGGGTGCCCTGCTGGGCGCCATGGGTGGGGTGGGTCCGGCTCTGCCCACTCTCTGATGCTCCAGGGAGCCCTGCCCGGCCGGCAGTGCGGGTGCGGGCAGTGTGTCCCGGTGCCGCAGGCGCCACACGGGTGCAGGGATCGGCAGAATCCTGCACCCCAGCTCTGCTCACGGCAATGGCTGCTCTCCAATCAGCCGTGACGTGGCTGTGGGCCAGAGGGAGCGTGTGCCGCGTGTGTCTGCCACGTGCATGCCCAAGTGTGACCCACGTCCTTCCTGGAGCTCATCAGCACCGGTGCAGTCTGGGGCTCCCAGCGCCCCCCACAAGGGCACCAGTCAGCTGCCGGCACCCTGCCCCGCCCGGTCCCCCTCCCGGGGCCCGGGGCCTGGCTCTGCGCTACTGGGCCAAGGCAGCGTGGGCGGCTGTGACCCTGAGCCTCGGACAGAGGCTCGCAGCCATCAGGCCACCCCGCTCCTCCTGTTCCGTTTCAATTTTTCTTTCCCCACTGTCCCTGCTCAGGCGTGGCCTGGAGCCCCCAGCACACAGAGGGCCTGGAGCCGCCCTGCCTGGATGGGGGGAGGGGAACTGGTTATGTCAGAGCCCCTGAGGCTCAGGGGTCACCGCCCACTTCCACACAGTGTCTAGCCCGATGGCAAGGAGGGGGAATTTAGCGTGGAATGTCCACTCCTGGGACTCGTGGGGACAGGAGCTCAGACCTGTGTCCAGCTCCTTCCCCTCCTGGTGTTCTGAGTTGTGTGGCTGACAGCATGGGCCCCACGTCTGCCCCCATGGCCAACATGTCCCCAGCCAAGGCCCCGCAGGTGGATTGCACAGTCCCCACGGTGACTCTGAGGCAGCGTGTCCGTGGCTGTGCCGACTCCATCTCCATGGTGGCTGGACACGGCCCCCGTGACATGGCCGGGACAAGAAGGGACGGAGGCACCACCTCCTGGGCTCTGTGTAGCCACCCCTGACTGCACGGAACAAGGAGAGGGACACAAAGACAAGACGTCCCTTCCACCCGCAGAGACCCGAGCCAGGCTGAGGGCCAGGTAGACAGAACAGCGAGGGAGGGCCGGGGTGCCCAGAGCCCAGGGCTCACTCCTGACAGAGGCCACGCGTGTCGCCCGGCCTCGGGTGCACGCTGAGCCTGGAGCCCAGGAGCCGGTCTGTCCTGAGGGGATTCCTGTGGGGTCCTCACTCCCCCCTCCTGTAGCCCACAAAGTGCGACTGTGCAAGGTTGTGGGGGGCTTGCCGGGTTGGCTGTCGGTGGTGCCTCGGCCGTGTTCGGGTGCAGCAGAATCCGCGTCACAGTTAGGGGAGGGGGCGGGCGTGAGGCGCCACAGCTAAGGCCCCTCCCACATCCAAGCGTCTGCCAGGTTCTGGGAGCTGCTTCCCCGGCAGCCTCCCCCCGACCCCGGGAGGCAGCAGGGATGGCTCCCCACACCCGGGTCCCTGCCACCCTCACGGGGGCCTGCGCTGGGTTTCCAGCTCCGAGCCTCAGCCTGGTCCAGCCCCAGCTGGGAGCTCTTTTCCTGTGCTGGTCAACTGGATTTCCTTGCAAAGCAACCGAGTGGCCCCAAGGAGGAGGGAGGACCACGGGGAGGACGCCAGCCATGCCAGCCACGCCAGCCAAGGCCACCAGAACTGGCCACTGCCCGGCCAGCCGACCACTGGAGGGCGCCTTAGTGACGCCCCTGACAGCAGCAGAGGCCACGCCAGCCACGTGCCGCGTGCCGCACACCACCGTCTCGTGGACGTGGAGCAGCACGCGTGGTGAAGATACTCGCACAGAAGCACAACGGGGGAGCGTGCTCTCCCCGACGACGCTGGCTCGAGGGGATGCCGAAGGAGGAGACAGAGAGGACGGGCTCGGCGAGAGCTGGGGTTCAGGAGGGGCAGGAGAGGCCCGCGGGAGGCCGTGGAGGAGGCTGTGGCGCAGCCGGCACCTTGCACAGGGAGGGGCCGACGCGGAGTAGGGCTGGCTTCTGAGAGCTGGCAGCCGGGGACAAGACCACAGCCACCCCGGCCGGAGGCGGCCTCCGACAGCGCCCGCATGGCAGAGCAGCTGGGCACACGGGAGGAAGGCAGAGGAGCTGACAGTGGCTGAGAACGAGGGCAGGGGAAGGAGGCAGACGTGGGGCGGGAAGTGCTCCTGGGGTGGCCCCTGGGACTTCTCTTCTGGGGGTGGGTGTGTCCCACTGCCTAGTGGGAAGGCAGAGCTTGGGGCTGCGGGGGCAGCCGTGGGACGGGGGCACTGGGCAGGGGCAGAAAGCAGACAGCGCCCTGCAAATCCTTGGCCGGGCGTCAGCCTCCATGGGTGCAGCTGCCTGGGGCCAGGGTGAAGAGCCGAGCCCCGCAAAGGGATTCCGGGGTGGGGGAGGGGGAGCGAGGCACCATTCTGAGTAGGTACAGGGGTCAGGGGGCCGAGCTGGGGGCGGGACCAGAGACCCCAGCAAAGGAAGGAGGCCACCACGGTGTCGGTCCACCTCACACAAGGATGCCCCCCACTGGCAGGCGCTGCCCGTGCCGAGAGCCAGGAGCGGGGCCCGGGGGGCCGGCGGCCGTGCTCAGGGGAGAGCGGAAGGGAGCCAGCCCGGCGCTGGATGGCAGTCAGTCCATCCAACCACAGGAAGACCTGCTGCGGACGCAGCTCGGGACGGATCCGCAGGACGCCCCTTCCAGAAGTGCCCTGGTCTCCACCCGCACGTGCGGTGCTGTGGCTGGTGGCGCAGGAAGTCTGCTTAAGACGTCCGACTTCCAGGAGAGCAAGAACTGCGGTGAGAGGACAGGACAGCCCAGAGGACAGAGTGACAGGGGCCAGCGCGGACGCTGCGGCAGCCCCACCAGCCGCGACGGGCGGGCGGCGGCGCAGGAGCAGAGAGCGTGTTCTTAGACAGCCCAGCACAGGCTGGCGCAAGGCAGCAGAGGCGGCTGGAGCGCCGCGGTGCCCGGACAATGAGTTCATTTTGGTGCAGAAAAGCGTGGCCTCCTGCGCAGGCGGTCAGCAAAAGCGCGCGTGGATCCCAAAGCAAGTGTTTCTGCTAACAGCAGGCAAAACTGACCTCAGAGTGAGCAATATTGCTACAGAGAGGAGGACTGTTCGATGAGAACAGGGGGTCGGTGTAGCAAGAAAACACAGGAATAATTAACGCACGTGTGCCTGGCAGCAGAGTTCCAGAATGCATGAACGCGGACAGAAATCACAGTTTCGCTGCAAACAAGGATCCACGAGTTCTCCAGGCACGGTCAGCAGGCTACGTGGACGATCAGCATGCAGGCACACGGCTCGGACACGGCCGGCCCAGGCTGCCACACGAGAGCAGGTGGCCCGAGCGGCGCCTCAGCCTCAGGGCCCGAAGCCGGGCCCGGTCTCTGCACGTTCATCGGGTTGGGGCCACTCACACGTCCCGTGAGCTTTGCCGGGGCTCTGCTCGGCTCCGACAGGCGACTGTGGGGCGTTTGTGTGTAACTCCTACGGTCTTCCGTGCCTGCATTCTTTTATATTTGTTTTTGTTTGTTTAAGATTTATTTGTTTATTAGAAAAGCAGTTACAGAGGCAGAAAGAGACAGAGAGAGAGAGAGAGGTCTTCCATCACTGGCTCACTCCCCAATTGGCCACAACAGCCAGAGCTGGGCTCACCCCGAAGCCAGGAGCCAGGAGCTTCTTCTGGGTCTCCCACATGGGTGCAGGGGCCCGAGGACTCAGGCCATCTTCCACTGCTTCCCCAGGCCACAGCAGAGAGCTGGATCGGAAGTGGAGCAGCGGTGACTCGAAGCAGCGCCCATATGGATGCCGGCGCTGCAGGCTGCGGCTTTACCCGCTATGCCGTGGTGCCTGCCCCTGTTATACGTCGTTTGCTTTCATTTTAATCAGCCTTTGGCTTCTACATCCTCGTCTCCCCATTGTTCCGGGCATTGCCCTGCGACCAGCGCTCGCCGTCTGCTTCCAGTGCACCCTGCACCACCGTGCACAAAATCCAGAAACCTTGAAGCCAAACAGAAGCCCGTTCCTCTCACTCACCCAAGTCATGGCATCACAGAGGAGAGACCCCGCAGAGCTGCCCCACAGGAGAGACCCCGCAGAGCCGGCCCAGAGGAGAGACCCCGCAGAGCTGCCCCACAGGAGAGACCCCTCAGAGCCGTCACAGAGGAGACACCCCGCAGAGCCGGCCCACAGGAGAGACCCCGCAGAGCCGGCCCACAGGAGAGACCCCCCAGAGCCGGCCCATGAGAGACACCCCCCAGAGCCGGCCCACAGGAGAGACCCCCCCAGAGCCGGCCCACGAGAGATACCCCTCAGAGCTGTCACAGAGGAGAGACCCCCCAGAGCCGGCCCACAGGAGAGACCCCCCCAGAGCCGGCCCACAGGAGAGACCCCTCAGAGCCAGCCCACAGGAGAGACCCCCCAGAGCCGGCCCACAGGAGAGACCCCCCAGAGCCGGCCCACAGGAGAGACCCCCCAGAGCCGGCCCACAGGAGACACCCCGCAGAGCCGGCCCACAGGAGAGACCCCCCAGAGCCGGCCCACGAGAGACCCCGCAGAGCCGGTACGTGTCTGGCCACCACACAGGAGAGACCCCTGGAGGCCAGGAGCCGGCTCGGCCTCGCGGCGATGGGCACGTTACTGTAAAAGGGAGACAGGGCGCAGTGCGCTCCACGGTTCAGCTGCCTCTTGGGACGCTCACACCCCATGTTGGAGAGACTGAGTTCCGGGCTGGCTCCACTGTCCCCTGCAGCTTCCTGTCTGCACACACCCGGGAGGCCAGGAGCCACTGGTCCAAGGAGCGGGGTCACTGCCACATGTGGGACCTTAGGGCTGAGTTCCAGGCTCCCGGCTTTGACGTAGCCCAGCCCCAGTTACTGCAGCCCTTTGGGGAGAGAACCAGCAGATGGGAGCGCTCGCTCTCCTTCTCTCTCTCCCTCCCTCCCTCCTTCCCCCTCTCTGGCCCACTGCCTTTCAAAGAAACATCCCATTCTTAAATGCAAATCATCTTGCTTCCATGGGCCCAGGTTTACCATCTGAGGTCATCTTCCTGCGTCTGTGGGAGTTTGAGGCGCCTGTGCCGTGGGGCTGTGGCTCGGAGAACTCCCTTTCCCGGTTCCCTGGGCCAGCAAATTCCCATCGCTCTCTGCTGGGACGTGGCACGTGGCTCTCCCTGGTGAGCGGCAGCCTCTGAGGCCGTGGACTTCCACGTGGACACGTTTCCTCTCTGTCCCTTATAGCACTTTAAAGAGGTTCACCCGTGGTTCCCGGGGCCCCTGCGCTGGGCTCCTGGCCGCTGAGTCGGTCCCCCTGCCCCAGGGCTGGGAGCAGCGTTTGCCATGGCTGCGCGCACCGAGTCCGGCGTCTGCCTGCCAGCATTGTGTCCGTGTCTAGGCAGGGAGGCGTCCTCTTGGGAGTTTGCTGAGCTCCTTGAATCCTGAGTTCATGGTTTCACCAAACATGGGCAGTGCGCGGCTACTGAATCTGCAAAATGCCGTTTTCGATCCCAGTCCCTCTGTCTTCCTTCTGGAATGCAGGGCGCACTGCACCTGCTCGGGACTGGTTATGTAAAACATGGCTCCCGGGTTGGCTCTGCCTGCCCTCCCCGTGGCTGGCCGTCGCTGAGTGACCGCTCTCCCTGGGGCTGCCCGGCTGCACTGCCCCTCGCGCCGCATCCCACCCGCTCCTCCTCCCTTCCCGGGATTCTCCAATCCCACCCGCTCCTCCTCCCTTCCCAGGATTCTCCAATCCCACCCGCTCCTCCTCCCTTCCCGGGATTCTCCAATCCCACCCGCTCCTCCTCCCTTCCCGGGATTCTCCAATCCCACCCGCTCCTCCTCCCTTCCCGGGATTCTCCACTTCCTGCCGAGGCGCCCACGTTCTGACTGTTTCACGTCCGCTTTCCTTTGCCTACAGGCGTGGGTGTAGTGGCAGATGGAGCGTGTGTGGCTCGGACACGGGGTTCACGCGGGGATGTGGGCTGCTGACGACATTTCCGTGGGAATCCACGCCTCTCCCTGACTCGCCGTCCGGGGCTCCCCGGACGCCCGGATGTCCTGCTGTGCCGGCTCGCGGTTCCGGGGTTTCCCGTGAGGAGTGCTGATGCTTTTATTTGTCAGCTGCCAATCAGCACGGTTGGATCCCAGCTCTGGGCTCGGAATTCTCTTTGCAGGGTAGTTCCAATGTAGCTCGGTTTTCTTGCTTTTTTTTAAATTTTATTTATTTCAGAGGCAGAGTTACAGAAAGACAGAGAGAGAGAGAGAGAGAGAGGTCTTCCATCCGCTGGCTCACCAATGGCCACAACAGCCACGGCTGAGCCTATCCGAAGCCAGGAGCCAGGAGCTTCTTCCAGGTCTCCCACGTGGGTGCAGGGGCCCAAGCACTTGGGCATCTTCCACTGCTTTCCCAGGCCAGAGCAGAGAGCTGGATCGGAAGTGGAACAGCCAGGACTCGAACCAGCGCCCATATGGGATGGCGGCACTGCAGGTGGTGTCTTTACCCACTAAGCTACCGCGCTAGCCCCTCCCTGTGAGACGTTCACAGGGTTTTTATGTTCTGTTCCCTTTGCTCTCACACTCAGAAATTTCAGGACACTTTCGGTAACTTGATTAATACGCCTGTCATTGCACTAAAGTTATCTGGCAATAATGTCAGTTTTTTTTTTCTTTTGTGTCTCTGTGTTTTTGTTCGATTTTCTTAGCTTTTCTGCACCGGCGCAGCCTGAGCTGCTTTGTAAGGACGGTGGCTGCACCTGCGTCCCCGGTGCTCGCCGGGGCTGCCGAGGACCCTTGGCCAGAGCACTCAGCTCCGGGCACACCAGCGAGGGCGCCGTGTCTACGCAGAGACTCTGGCGCGCAGCGCGCACGCTGCCCCTACCGCTCGAAAGCCCATGCTGGCCGTGTGTAATTCTTAGGAGGCTGCTCTGTGGGGATTGTTAATATTATGAACGACTAAAAAACCCCTGCTCCTAAATTATACCGACCCACAATCCCTTTCTTCCACTCTGACGCGGGATCAAGGTTCCGCTCACCTCGCACAGCCAGGCCCTTCCTCTTTCTGGTCTGCAAAATCCTGGATGAAGCTGCAGCGACTCACTGGCCTGACTCGGGAGACGTCACCCATAAACGCAGCCAGGCCCATTTGCTTAAGATTGGAGCGGAGGCGTGGGGCTCTCCAGGTTCCGCGCCGGCTTTCCTTCAGCCGCGACCAGCCCGGCTGGGCTCGCGCGTCCCTTTGGGGCCATTTTTAGAAGTTGCCTCTTGCGGAGCCTGCCCAGTGAGCCTGCCCAGTGACCAGCGTGCGCTTACCTGTAGACTCACTGACCTTTAATGTCTGGTGAGACATGCCAGGGCCTCCGAGCTGTGCGTGCAGCAGAGGAGAAAACACGCGTGTGCGGGGGGCTGGGCCCGAGCCACACCCAGGGCCCCACACCCTCCTCCTGTCCCTGCCCCCACAGCTGCCCTGAATCCTTGTCTTCCTTCCCGGGGTCCTGCGCTCTGAGAAGCCCTTGGCCAGCCGCATGTCACAGGCGGAGCTGCCGGGCTGGGGGCTGGAAGCCGGGGCTGGGCGACCCCATGCGGTGCGCGCTCTGCCAGGGCCTCCTGCAGAATCCCAGGGACGTGGAGGGGAGGGGCTTCCCCGGACGCAGGGCTCCCCCGAGGCGGGGCTGAGGCTGTGGGGTCCCGGGGTCGGGGGCAGGGCGGCCATCAGCATCCAGCCCTGACACTGCCTTGACGGGTGCTGGGCACTCGGGCCACAGCAGTCACGGGCTGTGGGGTCCACTCAGAACCCGCGTTCCCGCAGACACGCCCAGCCAGGGCAGCGGGACCCCAGGCTTGGGCTATGGCCGACCACACGGGGTGGCCGCCAGCCCTGAAGGCCGCAGCCCCCTCCCGCGGGTGTCCTCTCCACACACCTCGGGCAGCTCCGGGGCCGCCGCCTGGCCCCGCGGCTGATCTTTTGTTTATTTTTTTAATGTTTTATCACAGAATCGCGTTAAATTCACAAAGCAGATGGTGAAGTGTAGGAGCCTGGGTGCCCCACGACCTCTCCCGCCAGGCGCCCCTGCTGGTCCCGCCCCCCGCCCCAGCACCCAGTAATGGAGGTTTTCTGAGTCCCAGCCCCGCACACACGGGAGGGCAGCGGTGTCTGTCCCCCGGGGCCTGCTTTGCCCCGGCTTTGCCGCCAACGACGGTCTCCCTGTCTGATGGCCGAGCGGTGTCCGTGTGGACATGGCCATGGTTTCTGAGGACAGGCACTGGGGCTGGTCCTCCTCAGGGGCGTGGCCAGCTCCCATCTCCTGCTGAGCGTGGGGGGGGGTCCTCTCTGTCGCAGGAGCCCTGACATCGCGCGTCCGCCCCCACTCCGTGCGCTCTCCTGCTGAGCTGAGTCTCGGGGGAGCTGCAGAGGTCCCTGTGAGACCCCAACCCCTCTTAGGAGACCCAGCGCCCACGCCAGCTGTCAGGGGTCCTGGATGTAAGGGATTCTGTGGGGTTTTCTGGGGTCGCAGAAGCTTCCAAGCTTTTGTTATCCTCTCAGGACTGCCTTTCGCGCTGGGACTCCCTGGGGTGCTGCCCCCCCCCGCCCTTCTCCCCGGGGAGCGGCTGAGGCTGTGCCTCCCTCTCCCCGCTGCGGCTCTGTCCACCACGTCTCAGTCCACAGCATCTTCAGGACTTTGCGTAAGGGCCACGTGCAGTCCCCTTCGCTGCGGAGTCTTTGAACCACGGGGCATTTTACGGTGAGTTGAAAACGTTCTATCGTGCAGGATTTATTTTCCCCATTTTGTTTGAAAAGCAGAGAGGGAGAGACAGAGGGAGACCCCATCCGCCGGTTCTCTCCAGGTGCCGAGGGGCGGCTCAGGCCAGAGCCTGGATGTAGGAACTCCGTCCGGCCCCTGACGTGGGGGACAGAGAGCTGTCACCGCTGCCTCTCCCGAGAGCAGCCAGGACTCCGGCCAGGCCTTCGCCACGGTGCCGGCCTCCCCAGCCCTGGCGCTGGTGGGTTCCCCGTGGCGACTGTGGTTGGATCATTAGAACCTCATGTGCAAGTGCAGAGAATCCTCCATCAGGTGCAGCAGCCTCCCAGGAGCAGCGATGGAGCGCGGGCCCCTGAGCCGGCTTCCCAGTGTCAGTTGTTCTCACTGGCACACGCATGTGTACTCACGTGTGCGCAGGTGTGATCATGTGTGTGCACATGTGTGCACGTATGCATGGGCCCCTCTGTCTTCTCTGTGGGCTCACATGTCAGACGGCAGGGTCAAGATACCGACGGCCCCTGCTGGGACCCCCACCCCCACCCTGCCCCCGCCTCCTCCTCCGGCCCGGGAGCCACCAGTCTGCCCTTCAAGTGCAAAGCTGGCCGTGGAGGGCGTCGCCCAGGGTGGGCTGTCCGTCCGCGTCACTCCCCAGGGCGCGTCCCTGGGCTCCAGGAAGTCCCCCGCCCGCGCACGGCCAGCCTACGCCGGTGTTCTGGAGCTCTTACGTCTGCCAGGATCGGTCGCGGTTGAAGATTTTCCACGCAGCCGCAGCTGTGCCGTGTGGTTTGCTCTGCCGTGGCCGGTGCCTTGGCCTTCTCTCCTCTCGCTTCACCTGGGAAGTCAGAGCTCTCTCTGCCCTCCCCTCCCTCTCCCTGCCTCGCTCTGTTTGCGTGTGTGTGCATGTGAGTGTGTGCGTGCTTACCTGAGTGTGCATGTGTACGCTTGTGTGTTTGCATGTGTGTATGAGGGTGTGTGTGCGAGTGCATGTGTGTGAGTGCATGTGTATATGTGCATGTGTGCACTGCATGTGTGAGTATATATGTGACTGTGTGTGTGCATGTGGGTGCACTGTGGGAGCATGTGTGCATATATGCATACATGTGTGTGCATGTGTGAACATATATGTGTGTGTAAGTTCGTGTGTGTGCATTGTGACGTGTGTGTGTTTGCCTGTATCTGTGTGAGCGTTGTGTGTCATTGCGTGTGTGGGGGAACATTGTGAGTGCATATGTGTGAGTGCATGTGTGTGAGTGTATGTATGAATGCATGTGTGAGTGCATGTGTGTGAGTGCATGTGTGTGTGTGGATGAGATGCAGGAGGAGCCAGCACTTGGTCTGGATGCCCGGCTAGAGGCAGGGCTGGCTATGGGGGCAGGGACAGGGCAGCCCCGGGAGGTCTGGGCGGGGGACCTGGGAGCCCCGGCCCCCTCCTTCCCAGCCTCCTGGTTCTCTGTGGTGCCTTGCTGGGTGTCCCTCCTGGCCAGGGTCAGCCTGAGGGACAGGCTAGGGGTGCGGCTGCGCTGGCCGCGTGGTCATCCCCAGTGTCCTGCTGGCCGGCCTTCTGCGGTCACTCACACCCCCGCGGAGCCATGCACGAGCGCATCCGCAGCCTGCAGCCGCCTCCCCCGCTGCCCCCACCACCCACGGCTCAGGCTGTGCTGCGGCGACCTTGCCGCGACGGAGAGTTCAGCGCCCGCTCCGCAGCCGTCGTTTCCGAGCTAAGACCGAGGCTTCCGGGACGCCCAGCCCAGCTCGTCGGCTGCAGCTTCCTCCCGGGCTCTCGGCCCACTCGGTTCTTGGACAGAAGCCAGACGATCACCCGAGCGGGAGCTTAGCTGGGTCTGAAACCCCGCTTGCTCTCGCTCCGCCGGAGTCTCCGTGAGCTCGGCTCCACGCAGGCAGCACTGGCCCCGGCTCTCGGCCGAGCCCACGGGGCCAGCTCTGTATCCTGCACCTGTCACTTCCTCAGGTCCCGAGCCTGCCCCGGCCCCGGGCTGGCGCCTGTCCCTCCCCAGGCGTGCACGGGCCAGCACTTCATTCTGCCTGGTCCTTCTGCCCGCTCCCAGCCCCGAGCCGGCCGCGGCACGTCTGCCTCCCGAGTCCCCCCGGCTCCTGGCTCTCGGAGGCTCGGCGCGGGGTCCCTGGCTCGTTCACCAGGTCGTCGGACTTCTTCACAGTATTCTCTCGGGCTGCGGCTGCTCAGTGTCTCTGGGGTGTGTTTTCAGTTTCTTCCCCGCCATCATCTTCCTTGTCTCTGCTGCAGTGAGAGCTGTTTTCTGCCCAAGTGCCTGCAGGGAGGAGGCGGGGAGGGGCCCAGGCAGCCGGGGCCTGCGCCTCTCCCCCACCCCACCCCGCGGCCCAGGGCTGAGCACTGCGTGTGTGCGTGCAAGAATGAGTGGGGGGTCTGTGAATGTGTGTATACGTCTCTGTGTGTCTCTGAGTGTGTTCCACATGTGTCCATCTGTGTCTCTGCGTGTATTGCATGTCTGTCCATTTGTGTCTCTGTGTGTCTGTGTGTGTTGCATATCTCTGTGTGTGTCTGTGTGTGTTGCGTGTCTTTCCGTCTATCTGTGTGTGTCTGTGTCACTGTGACCTGGGAGGCGCAGCCACCTGAGCAGGAGTCCCACTGAGGCCCAGGGAGCTGAACCTGGGATGTGGCACTGGTCAAGCCTGAGCGCCCTCCTCCTGAAGTCTTGGGAGCTAAGCCTCTGTCCACTGTGGGGGACGGTGGAAAGGGGGGGCTGGTGCTGGGGGTGGGGGTGTCCTGCTGGGTTGGGGGGCTTCAAGCCCCAGCTGGAGGTCGGGGGGGGGGGGTTGCCCCAGGGCGATGGAGCTGGGGACGTGAGGGCTGGGCCTGGGACCACGGGGCAGGGGGTGGGCTCGGTGCTGAGCTCAGGAGGGCAGGGGACAAGAGGAAGGCTGGGGCGGGACGCTAGGAAGAGGGCAGGAGCCAGGCCCCCGGCACAGCAGGGCAGGGCTGGTGGGGTTGGCGGGAGGGAGCGGGGACAGGCACTGGCAGGGAGCTGGGACCCGGGGACAGGGCTGGGGTGGGGCTGAAGAGCGCTTGTCCTATGCCCGGGGAGGCTGCTCCCCAGGACAGGCCCGGCTCCCGCTGGCCGGGGTGGGGGCAGAGACGTGGCAGCAGAGGGCGTGGCTGATCTGCCGCGGTCCCCCGAGCCGCCCCCCCGCCGTGCGATGGCAGCCGCTGCAAAACAGTAAAACGCACCATTTGGCTGTATCTTCCTGTGACCTTGGACTTTGCAAAAACCCTGAGCAACTTGCTGGAAACTTGACTCAGCGTGAGCAAAGATTCCGGTGGTTTCTACAGCCCGGAGTCTGCCCCAGCCCCGGTCAGAGTGGCTGCCGCGTCCTCCACAGACGGCCAGGAGACACCCAGGCCGGGCAGTCAGGGGGTCAGATCCGCCCCACGCCCCCCCACGGCCCACGGCCCACGATGCTGCCTGTGCCTGAGCCAAGTGGCAGGTGTTCCGGGAGCAGCGCCGTGATTGGTGACGGGCGGCGGTGCCCACCTGTCCCTTACGCTGAGATTTGTGGATGGGGAGCAGGTGCGCCCTTCGTGTGCCCTGGAGACCTGTGTTTCTCACAGAGAAGTGGGGACCTCCTGTGCACCCCAGGTCAGGGCTGCCATGCTGACAAACGCCGTAGGATGGACGGCCGTGGCCCTCGGGGCTGGCTGCCTCCCAGGCAGGACAGATGGGGACTGGAGTCATTCCCATGCCAGAGGTGGGAGCAGCCCGCATCCCAGGTCTTTGGCGCTGTCTCCATGGGGCAGCCGACATCCAAGGTCCCGTGGATGCTCACAATGGCTGGAGAAGGTGTTCTGGGCAGTGGGCAGTCAGAGGGGCCCACGGAGCAGGGAGGGCGAGCCTGGGGGTCCTCAGTCTGAGCCACCCCCTCGGAGGCATCCTCCAGCTCCTTAACCCCTTCCTTACCTGGCCCCACTGGAGGCACCAAGCCCCTCCCTGACCAAGCCTCAGCTTGCAGAGTAGAAGGATGGGGGGACCCAGGCCTGCGGCAGGTGCCAGCCCCACTCTGGGCTGGAGGAGGGCAGTGGGGATGGCGCCAGGACGGCAGGGATGGGCAGAGGCTGCTGTCCCGGGGTCAGGGCCTCTGTACCCCCTGCCCCGCCTCACCCCAGCATCCGCCACTTTCAGGGCTGACCCCAGCCCTGCTGAGTGCACACATCCCAGGGCCTGCGCCTGCCCGGCCAGGGAGGTGCCAGAGGTCAGGGGACCCTGCTCTCGCAGCGCCCAAGGCTCAGTCCCCAGGGAGTGGGAGGACAGCCGGCAGGGGGCGCAGTGGCCCCGGCCCCAGCATGGTGTTTCCTGTTTCTTGCCCAGGACCCAGCATTGCCTCCGTGGGCTGCGGCGGAGCCAGGCTGGGGCGGCCGGGGCTCTGACAGCTGTCCCTGCTGACCCCCAGCCCTGAGGCCACCCGCCCGCCCTCTGCTGCCCACGGCCCGAGCCAGACCTGCTGGGCCTCCCTGCTGAGTGCTCCCCAAAGCGATGGAGTCCAGCAGCCTTCCGAGAGGAGAAGCGGGCGCCCGGGCGCAGGTGCAGAATCAGCTGCAGCTTCCAGAACATGACAGTCAGTGCCGCCGCGGCTCCTGCCCCGAGTGGTGGCGGCGCGGCTCGCTCCACAGCTCTCCCTCTCTCCCTCTCTCCCCTCCTCTCTGTCTCTCTCTCTGGCTTGGGGACTAACTCTTTGGCCAGCCCTGGAGGGACCATCACACCAGCTCGCTCCCCGTGGTCCTGGCTGAGGGTGGGCACTCATGCCAGCAGGTGGGACGCAGCAGGGGGTGGGTGGAGAAGAGCATGGGGGGCTCGCCCCGGCTGCCTGCACCCCCAGGTGCGTCTGTGCAGGTGGGGGTGGGGATCCCTTGGGGGCCGGGAGGGCCACCTGGTCCGGGGGAATCAGAGCAGACCTGGACGCACCTCCCAGCCATCTGTCCATAGACATGTGCTGGTCATTGTTCCAGAAAGTTCTGTGTGCTCAGAGCAAGGAAGAACACTCTAGAAGTTGGTGGCTGTGCTGTGACCCGGGGTGACAGGAGGGTTCGGAGGTCACATGGGTGCACCTCTTGGGGTCTCGGCGGTGGCTGCCTCCAGCCTGTGCCTGGTGCCTGTCCCTGGTGGGGCGGGGGTTCTGGTGAGCTGAGCCCCTCTGGGTCCAGGCCCTGGGGAAATGGCGGCAATACTCAGCTTTGCTCTCAGGATCCGGGGTGTCCACCGGACTCCACAGGGTTTGGTCTCAGCCCGGGGGAGGGAGGAGCTGGCCTCGAGGGTCCCAGAACAGCCCGGGCCAGGGTCCTCCCGGAGTCCTGTGGGCTGGGAGGGGCACCCACGCAGGAGGAGCTGGGCCTCTGCCTCACGGAGCCCAGCGGGGGCCTCTCCCGGGACATGGGTGCCCGCGGGGACGGAAGGATCTGGATCCATAATGCCCCCTGCAGAGGGTGGGCGCCTTCAGCCGCAGCCGACCCCTGCCCCCGGCTCTGTCCCAGCTGCTCCTCACTGGGCTTTCGACTCTGTCTTCTCCCCCTCTCTCTCCCCCTCCCTCACTCTCCCCTATCTCACTCCCCCTCCCCCTCCTCTCTCTGCCCTAGCTCCCCCCATTCTCCCACCCACACAGGGGGTGTAACTCATGCATTCATAGGAACTGGACCCCCGGGGTGCACGCACCTGCTGCCCACGTCAGGCAGGGCCTCCCGGGGCACCAGCAGCTCCCGACAGCCCCTCCTGGGTTCTGAGCAGCCCCAGGACATGCCTGTCTCCTGGCCAGTGTCAGGGCGCTCCCAGAAGGGGCTGGGTCCTAGCTGGACCCCCGCCTGCGCTGCTCCCCCCACCCTCAGGAATGCCTCCTCGCCCCGCAGGTGATATTGTGCACAGGGCTGAGCCTGTGCACCACCTGCTGCCCCCAGGTGTGCCTGCATCTGGGGCAGGCGAGCTCTGCAGGACCTGCCAGGGAGATGAACCCTGGGCCTCGGGGAGGGAGCGGGGGAGGTGGGGCCAACCTGGCTGGGGCTGGGGCCTGGGGCTCCCCCAACCAGCATCACACCTCCCACCTGGCTCCGCACAGGAGCCCCCACAGGACAAGCACGGCGGAGCTCATGGCGCCCTGTGCTGCCCCGCCCACATGGGTCATCAGCCAGGATCCAGCGCCAGCCTGGCCGAGGGGCCCGGCCCCTCCTGGTGGTTCCCTCCTGGGAACGCCACGGCCTGGGGCCCTGGAGCCATGAGACTCACGGACCTGGGTCTCAGGAGGGAGTGGGTTTGGGTTCCTGTCCCAGCCCAGCCGCTGGCCAGCCGTGTCCTGCATGAGCCCTCGGGAGGGCCTTTGAGTGGTCAGTGACACGTAAGGCAGGTCCCCATGAGAGCTGCAGCATGAGGGTCCCTGTGATGGACCTGGGTCCCAGAGGGAAAGGCGGGTGGACGCGTCCTCCCCTCCGTGGGACCCAGGCCGCTGCCCTCACAGGGCCTGGGCTGACGCCTCCCAGGCCATGGGCGTCGGGGGCTGTGGGGGCCCAGCTTCAGCTCTTCCTGCCGTGGGGCCCGGGGGGGCAGGCAGTGGGACAGCAGAGGGATTGGGAGCCGGCCTCGCTCTGCAGCTGCCCCCAGCCCCACGCAAACCCATAATCTCGTGTTGATGGACGCAGCGAGCCTCCGAATTCTAATGAGACTGTGCACCGGAGACAGACAGCTCATCGAGGAGTAAATGAGAAAAATTGCCACTTTTGCTGGTTCCTTTAGAAGCTCATTTGCATCCTGTCAACTCCCATTATGCAGGGAGCTGCGGACACTGACGGGCCGGGGCCGGGAGCCCCTGCCCAGGCGGGCGGGGACCAGGGAGGCTGAGCCCGGCTGTCCCCACGCGGTCAGGCTCGCGCGGCCTGCAGCCTCAGAGACGACCTTCCAGGCCGAGGGGCCCCCTCTCCCGGGGTCTCCTGGCACGGAGACCCTCGGTGTGCTCGCCAGGAAGCCTTGAGCCCTGGGTTTTCGGAGACAGTGGACAACGCCTACGTGGAGGCCATGCCAGACCTCCAGAGGGGCTGCTATCCAGCTGCTTGCTCTTCTAGATTGTCCTCGGAGCTGGGGGAGCCCACAGCCCTCTGCCTCCCTCAGCCTGCCACCGGGGCAGCCACGAAGGGCCCGGGGTCTGGCCCAAGTCCCAGGGCTGGGTGACAGGCAGGGCGCGGAGCTCCCGGAAGGCCCTCGGGGGCAGCCCGGGGGACAGAATCTCGTTCAGTCGGCCAGCAAGGCCCACGGCCTCCCGCACACAGCACACATCCAGAGGACCAGAGGCCAGGGCCAGTCCAACTTTCCTGTCCCTGAGCAACAGGTGCACCTCCCGCGTGGAGAGACAGACGCCGCCCTCGGCCCTGGGGCGTCCCCGGCCCACCTCGGCCGGCTGCAGTCGGGGCCATGCTGTAGCGCCTGCTCCTACCACGTTACCTCTGAGACGTGCTCCCCACATGGCCGACTCCAGCGCCATCAGCCGATCGGGCAACGCGCTCATCACAGAGGGTGGCTGCCGGCGCTGTTTGCCTTCCCCAGTGGTGTTTATGCCGCGGGCAAAGCCTCGGGAGCACAGGGGAGCCCCACCCCGGCCCCTCATTTCTTCCGGCTCCAGGGGTCCCCAGCGCCTCCCAGACCCCAGGCGTGAGCTGGGGGCAACTCCTCCCTGGGGCCCACGAGGCCGTCGGGGGAAGAAGGGCAGGGGGGCAGGGGCTGGCTTAGGACGGGAGGCAGGGGGCGGCATCCACGGAGGCGGTCACCAAGGTGGCCGGACGCCAGCCTGCACAAGTGGACGGCACCTCCAAGGGCTGGGGGATTTGGGGGTGGGAGCAGACACAGCCTGTGGCCGGGTAGCCTGTCAGGGAAGAAGGAGGCCGGTGGAGCAGTGGGTAGAGTACAGCACAGAACCAGAGAGTGCCTCCAGTAGGCAGAGGGCAGGAGAGGGGCCAGGTGGGGTGGGGAGGGGGCTGGCTCAGGGACAGCAGTCTCGGCGGGCCTCCCAGAGGAGGTGACACCCAGGGAACAGCCCCACAGGAGCCAGGCAGGTGATTGACAACTGGAGGGGAGAATCCGTCCTGAAGACGCTGGGAGCCTGGGGGTGCTGGGCCATCTGCCCCGAGGGAGGCAGGGAGTGGGCTGGGTGTGGTCATGCTGGCTTCCACCCAGGCACAGCCGCAGAGGCTGGCGTGGACGGGGCAGCCTGGAGCAGAGGCCCAGAGGGTTGGACTCCAGCCTCATCTGGAAGGTCGCTCAGAGGGCGCCAGGGAGCGGGACTCCAGCCCAAGCTTTGGGTCCAGCGCTGGGCATTCGCTGGGCTCCTGACGGGGGCAGCATGGCAGGGCCGGCTGGGCGGGCTCAGGACCTGTGCCCCGGCAGAGCCAACGGGCAGCTCGGCACCTGCATTCTCGCCTTTTCCCACTCTGGGCCCCTGATCGGACCCCTCGGCCTCCCCCTTGCCCACCAGAGACGTCCCTTTCCCAGCTGCCCCGTGCACAGGGCCAGCAGGGGTGGACGCTGCTCCCGGAGCCCCGCTGGCCCCTCTGCTCCTGTGTCCAGGCCTAGCCTAGCTGGGCTTGCGCGGGGTCTCTGTCCAGCAGCCTCTCTCCCACCGTGGAGCTGGCTCTCGGCCTCGCCGTCCTGCACTGGTGAAGCGGCCTCTGGGGGGGTGGGCTAGACACCCTCGGAGCCTGGGCCTCACGGCAGGGGATCGTCCCCCCGCCCCGGGGACCTCAGACCCTCCTAGGGGGCCGCTGGCAGCAGTTCCCAGCCTGGCAGCACGGGTGGGGTCCAGGAGGCCAGGTGCCCACTTCCGGTCTCATCAAACGAGGGCGGCTCCTCGGGCACAAACTTCCAAGGGGTCAGAAGTCCGGACAGAGCAGATAACCCGGGCGCTGGCTTTTAGATCGAGCTGCTGGCGCCCGCCCCGCGCCTCCGCTCCGTCTGCCATCCCTCTGCGCGGCCCGCACCTGTGGCTTCTTCCCCAGCGAGCAGCAGGCGGCTCAGGGCCGAGACTCCCGGAGATTAAAGGATGAGGCCACCCAGGTCCCTGGAGTTGGTCCCCAGGTCAGAGGAAGGGCTGGAGCGGGTCGCCCGGGAGAGGTGGCCCTGGAGGGTCTATTAACTCACACATTTCTCCCGGGGCAGAGAGGCTGGGAGGGGCGGGGGTCCTGGGCTCGGCTCCGAAGGCTCCGCGCTGGCCCTGGGAAGAGCTGCTGCTGCCTCCCGCGGTTGGAATCATTGGCAGGGGACGGAGCTCCCGGGGCCACTTCGGCAAGGATCGGCAGGTGTGTGTGTTTCCTGCTGGAGTCCCAGGAGAGCCTGTCTCTCTCTCTCTCTCTCTCTCTCTCTCTCTCTCTCTCTCTCTCTCTCTCACTGCTGCTGCTCAAAGCAGAGGCAGGAGGGACCCTCGCCCCTCCTCTTGCTCTGTGCTCCTGGGGACACCCCACAAGACCATCGAGCCAGCACCCCCAGGACCCCGAAACTCCACCCCACCACCACGCCCTCGCGTCCTGCTGTCCCCGTCTTCTCTCCTCTGGACTTTCTCGTCCACTCCAAAGTTGGGAGGGGGTCCCCAGGGGCAGAGGTGGGCTCTTCCCACTTGCCCGGTCCTGGCTGTGGCTGCCGCCCCTCAGCCAGGCCCTGGCAACAGAGCCTGGGTGGCAGAGAGGACCACAGACACACCCCATGCTCTGCTGAGCGGGAGCCACCAGGGCCCAGCCTCACCTGCTGCCCAGAGAGCAGTGTGCAGTGACCAGTGTGCAGCACGCCCAGGTCCCGCGTGCGCTAACCAGCTGTCCACCCGCCCAGGCCCCACGTGAAGTGACCAGCTATCCACCTGCCCAAGCTCCACTCACAAGTGGGGACCATGCAGCAGAGCTGGTCCTAGTGTGCACCCACAGTCCTGCTGACTGAGGCAGGGCCTCCGTGTCCTCAGCCCCAGGGACCGAGGAGGGGCCCCGAGTGTGTCCTCAGCCCCAGGGACCGAGGAGGGGCCCCCAGTGTGTCCTCAGCCCCTAGGGACCGAGGAGGGGTCCCCAGTGTGTGCTCAGCCCCCAGGGACCGAGGAGGGGTCCCCAGTGTGTGCTCAGCCCCCAGGGACCAAGGAGGGGTCCCGAGTGTGTCCTCAGCCCCAGGGACCGAGGAGGGGCCCTGTGTGTGTCCTCAGCCCCAGGGACCGAGGAGGGGCCCCGAGTGTGTCCTCAGCCCCAGGGACCGAGGAAGGGCCCCGATTATGGCAGCAGGTGGTGGGGGCAGCGGCTGGGGGGGGGTGTGCCTGTTCTGGGTTGTCTGTGCTCTCCCTCCCCACATGTGAAGCCGCCGGCCCCCGCTGTCACCTGGGAGTTATCAGGTGTTTTTGTAATCAGACCAGGCCCAGATCCACCTGCCTGTATTATTTTTAGGTGCGGTCTGTCAGAGGTTCAGATTCCACGTACGAGTTCTGGGGAATCCTGGGAGGGTGCCGGCTCCCGCTCCTGGCCGAGCCTGGTTCCTGCAGCGGCTCCCTGTGCCGGGAGTCCCAGCCTGTCCCCGGCTCTCGGCTCCAGCCGACTTGCGTGCGTCCACCCGGGCCCCAGCGCCTAGCTCCCTCAGGACCGGGAGCTCTGCCGCCGCCGCACCAGGGGGTTCTGGGTCCGCGTTCTCCCAGGTCGTCTTGCTTGCTCAGGACCGAAGCCCCACCGCGAACCACCTCGCAGCGTCCACACAAGCGGAGCGAGACACGGTTTCGCCAGAATGTCCGGCGGAAGGGCACGGGCTGCAGCCCCGGCTGGGGTGTTGCAAACCTCACTTTCGGAGACGGGTCTGCACACCACAAGGGCCGTGGGCCTCCCTGCTCGATGCTACGTGCAGGGATCCCTCACGTCTTCTGTTCGATGAAGTCCCGCGGTTTTGCCAGCGTTGTCGTCTCAGAAAGCCGTTTCTGACTCGGTGCACCTGTGCTGTGTGCTGACCCCTCCTTCAGCTCGCGTGTTCATTCTGACCCTGGGACTGCCCCGCGGCTGGGTTCTGTGCATGCCGCTGCCCCCTGTCAGAAGGGAGGACCGACCCGACCACCCCCCACGCACCCCAGGAGTCCCTGGGGGCTGTCCTTGGATTCTGCTTGGGCAGGGACCTCTTGGTGCCAAGAGCTCAAAGAGGTGGAAGCAGTTTCCTTTCACAGAGAGACAGGCAGGGCTCTTCCAACTGTCGGCTGACTCATGGGAAATGAAAAAAACTCTGCATAGATTTCAAAAACCGTGCCAAAGTCGGCTGACCGCTGAGCGCCAACTTGTCCAAGCCGCTCCCGTCCCCCTCTGCCTGCGTCCCGAGAGCTCCTGGGCTCCGGCACCCCGGCTCCAAGACGCTTGCTGGGATTCAACGCTCACGGCCCTGGGCCAGGTGCCTTGTGTTTGGGGGTTGCTGGCTATTGACTTGATTTGATTTCTTGACAGGTCTGGGTCTATGCAGACGGCCCCGATGTTCTTGGATGAGCTCTGGGAGATCATGTCTCTCAAAGCCGGTCCACACCCAGGTCCACAGAGCCCCATCAGAATCCCTCCAGGGCCCTGCGGTCAGCAGGGGCCCCTCCCGCACCCCTCCCCGTGTCGGTCCCCCTGTGCTCTCTGTTGGTCCCGCCGAGCCGGCTGCCTCCGTGCCTCCGACTTCCTCGTCTCTGAGGTTGATTCTCTTCTGCTCACTGGGTCCCGCGCCCGTCTCTAGGTCCAAGTTCAGAAGGCTGACTTCAGGTGCCTTTCTTCATGAACACCGACGGCGCTGCTTCCCCTGCATCGCGCACTCGGAATCGCCTTCCACTCGTCCACAGTTCTTTGGAATTCCTTCGGCCTGGGCTACTCGAAGCACTCTGTGCCATCCCAGACACTTGGGATTTTCCGGGTCTGTTTCTGTTGCTGGTTTCTGGCTGATCCCCTGCGTTCTGCGGGCTCAGTTTGTTTGTGACGCTCCGCGGTGCGGCCCAGCCTGCGCCGGTCCGAGCTGCTGCTGGCTGGCGGAGCCCCGAGTCCAGCTGGCTGGCGGCGCCCTGGCTCAGCCCCACACTGCTGCCTCGCGGCTGCGGGACCTCTCATGGCTGATGCAGGGTGAGGTCTCCCAGGGCACCAACGCGCCATCACTGCCGGTCGTTGGGGGTCCTCAGCTTCGGCTCCAGCCATCCATGTGCTCTGGAGTCGCAGTTGCCGTGTTTTCCCGGGTGGCCGATGGCCCTGTCACGTGCCAACGGCCCCCTGGCTGTGACGCCCGCTGTGAGGTCAGCGCAGCACCCGCCTCCTCTGGATTCCTGTTGGCCTGCTGCATCCGTCGCCATCTCTTACCTTTTTAGATTTGAGGCAGTTACAGGGAGGTCTTCCATTCCGCTTGTTCACTCCACAAATGGCTGCAATGGCCAGAGCTGGACCAATCTGAAGCCAGGAGCCAGGAGCTTCTTCCAGGTCTCCCACATGGGTGCAGGGGCCCAAGGACTTGGGCCATCTTCTACTGCTTTCCCAGGCCACAGCAGAGAGCTGGATTGGAAGTGGAGCAGGTGGGACTTGAACGAGCGCCCATAGGGGATGCCGGCGCTGCAGGCTGGGACTTAGCCCACTACACCACAGCGCCAGCCTCCGTCTCTTGCCTTGACCGCCCCCATCCTCATATTAGAGCTGAGCCCCCCAGGATGACAATGGTCCGGCTGTTCGGCATCTACTCTGCCGACCCTGTATTTTTAGCGCTTGGACCCTTGACCTTCAATGACCTCTGTGCCCAGCCCCAGGCCTGGGGGACTTCCTGCTGCGCATGCCTGGTGCCTGCTGGGATCCGATCAAAGCAGGAACAATGACCGCCTGGGTAAGAGAATTTTCATAACAAAAGTATTTCCAAGCTTGAGGTCCAAGCCCTGTGTGGTTTTTCCCCTGATGGACTGTGGGACCCGTGAGCCTCCTCCGTCCTGGGGGGAGACTGGGGCCGGAGCGGGGGTCAAGGCTGTGAGGCAGGCGCCAGCGGCTCCCATGGGTCCCCAATCCCACTCAGGTGCCGACACGTCTCACGGAGACCCGGGGTGAACGCGGCAGGAAGCCCCTGGGCCCGAGTGCTGATGCCACGCTGCAGCCCCACCGGGTCCTCACGCCCCACGGAGGCTGCCTCAGCCCCGGTTCCGGGGTGCCAGAGCTCGAGCTTGACTGCCCTGAACCTGGGGAGAGAAGAAGAAGGGACAGAGCTGAGGTCCAACGTCAGCTCCGGCCTGGGCCGCCTGCTCCGAGGTGGACAGGTGAGCAGGGCCAGGGGACCTGGAACCAGGAACAGACCTGCAGCCGCCGCTAGCAGGACAGGCGGAGGCAGAGACACCTGTGGCACGGACGCGCCCGCGGCCACCTGGCGGGGTGGGCGGCCCCCCGGCGGGGCAGGCGACCTGAGACCCCCAGAGGAGGCCCAGCATCGTGCGCTTCTCGGGCCTGGGGAGGGAGCGGCCTCCCCCCCCCCCGACAGGTCCCCCATGTCCTCCTTGCCTGTGGATGGGGCCGCTCACTGCCCGGGCCCACGGCCGTCCCCGCTGCCGCAGCCGGGCCTGACGCCCTGCCGAGCGTCTCGCACGCAGCTCTGCTAATTCCTTAATAAAAGAGCGCGTTTATGAAGGCTGACACCGCCGGGCAGAGCTCTGAGCACGCCGGCCCTTCACGGGCACTGCCGCGGACGGGGCGGGGCGGGGCGGCGCAGACTGCGAACCGCAGCCTCAGCCGAGTCGCCGGCGGTGACTCCTGCAGACCCACGAGCTGTGTGAGGTCACCTCCCGCAGCCAGATTGAGAGACAGACACGGGCAAGCCCTCCCCCACAAACACGCGTGCAGGAGAAGGGGTCTCCAGGGGACCCCAGGGCACACGGGTGTCAGCCGAGGAAGGCCTGCAGGACTGGGCGCGGTCAGCCCTCACCCCAGGCCCTGCGGGGTGCCGGGAGATGGATGCTGGCAGCAAGACAGGCTGGAGGCCCGGGCCCCCACGGAGGGCCTGGCAGCCCCCTCCACGGCCAGGTGGCCGGAGCTGCCGACCTCGGGGCCGAGCCCGCTGGAGCCCCGCAGTGGCCGTGCGGAGGGGACGCCCCTGCCAGGAGTTCCCCAGCAGCACCCAGCAAACCCAGCCCGGGACCTGCCCGCCTCTGAGTCTTTTTCTCTCCTTGTTTCTGGCTTCTGCTGGCATGGCGGGGGGCCAGGCCAGGCCAGGCTTCCCCCCTGGCTGGGAGCACTGGGGCAATGCTTTAGACAGCACTGGGCGAGGACCCTCTCCTGAGGGCACCTGAGACCTCCTGGGGCCCTGGGCGGGGCTGGGGTGGGCGGCGAAAGGTCCCAGGTTCCCACCCCAGCCGGCGTGCTGGAGCCAGGAAGGGGAGAGGCGGACTTCCCTCCGGGCTGCACACGTCTGATCCGGCCCGGGGCCTCCCAGGAACCCCAGGGGGCTGGGACATCGGCTACTGCACACCCTCAGCGCTGAGCCTCCTGCAGGTCCCCCGGGGCAGGGTGCACAGTACTCCTGACCGCTGCCTGTCACAGCTCCGCAGGGCCAGCTCCTTTGGGACGGCCCCATGACTGCCTCCTGTGGACCGAAGACGACATCCAGCTCAGCCCTGGAGGGGGTGCCCAGGTGGTGGCCGGACGCCACCCCCTTCCTCCCTTCATCCACGGAGGGACACCGCGGTGGGTCCTTGGCCTGGGCACAGTGTTTGGGTCGGATCTGAAAAAGTGCAGGCAGCAGATACGGGCACAGAGCTCCCGGGCGCACGGGGCCCAGAGGCAGCGCCCACAGGCAGATGGCGCCGGGCACCCAGGCCGCTCCGGAGGGGAATGACCCAGCTAAAAGCGGCCGAGGGCCTGCAGGGCGAGTCTCGGAGAAGACCAAGGACGGACACCAGGGGCACAGAGCGTTTTGCTCCGGTCCTGAGGACCATGGCCAACAAGACGCAGGTCAGCAAGCGTAGGGGGCTAGAGAGAGCAGGTGGCGCAGGGCGGTGGGCGTCAGGGGGCCCGGAGCCTCTGGGAGACCCGGGGCCCGCCCCCACCCTGGAGCTAACAGCCCCGCCCTCGGAGACACGCCCCCCCACCAGCTGGATTTGGCTTTCCTTTCCCCGCCCCCTGCCTGAATCACCTGAGGACGAGCGCGCATGCGTGGTCGCCAGCTGACCCCTCCTCTCGGGCGGCGTGGCCGGGGCTGCCACCCCAGAAACGGAAAAACCCAGAGAGAGGCTGAGCAAGGGAGTGAGGCCTGGGCGGCCGAAGCCGGATCCCGAGGGCCCCGGCTGTGCCCCCCCATCACGTGGCTCCCACGGGTGGACGAGTCCACGGAGGCACTTGGAAGGTGGGCGCGGGTTCACTCCCTGCGGTGAGGAAGCCATCCAGGGACAGGCGGACGCCGCACAACCTCTGACCCCAGGAGGGGCTTGAGAGGCGGGGGCGCGTCCCGCAGGGTCCTCTCAGCTGTGTCCCTGCCCCCGCCAGGGGCCCTCGCAGCACCCCTGCGCTCACGCAGGCAGTGGCCCTGGACGTACCGGACCCGCCCGCCGTCAGACCGGTCAGGCCAGGCCCGCCGTGCGTCCCCGCTGCCCTGGCCAGCACATGCCGGCTGGGCTGGGCCCTCCTCTGCCGCACGGGTCAGGCCTTGGGGCAGCGAATCTCCTGCCCAGCCTGCCGACCCCACCCCGGGGTGCTCCGAGCCTGCGGCAGCTGCTCCCAGGACCTCCAGAGCCAGCACGGGGGGAGAGGGGAGGCCACGGCGTCTCCTGGCTGTGCCGCCGCCTGCGCAGGACCCCTAGTCCCAGAAGGGAGCTCCAGGTCGGGGGCTGGGGGGCGCACTGCTCAGAGCTGCCCGCCCCACCCGCCCCACTGCTGCAGGAGTGGCCCAGAGACCTCCCAGTGAGCCCAGGGCTGAGGGCCCCTCCCGGGTCCCCCCCTCCCCTCCTCGCTCCTCGGAGGCTGGACCCTCTGGGTGCCCGTAGTCCTCTGTAGAGGTGGCTACTGAGCCCGAGAGCAGCCTGGGACACACATGTGTGCACACACATACACGTGCATGTGAAGTCAGGCATGTGCATATGCGTGTGCAGCCACACCTGCCTCGCGCCTGTGTATACACGTATGTAGGTGTACGTGCGCACACATGGAAGCACACATGTGTGCATTACACATACACGTGTATGTGAAGTCATGCATGTGCATATGTGTGTGCAGCCACACCTGCCTCGCGCCTGTGTATACACATATGTAGGTGCATGTACACACGCATGGAAGCACACATGTGTGCACACAAAATTCCCACATAGTATGTGTGTGACCACACCTGCCTCGCGCTTGTGTGCACACATATGTAGACACGCACACACATGTGCACTCTCATGCCTGCTTGTGTGCACGGGGCCCCTCCGTGTCCTGGACAGGCCTGAGCTGCCGCGCCCGGCTTCCTGGCCGCAGGGCCCCCCTTTCCCCGCAACCTTTGCGTTCACCTCTCAATCTGAAGTTTAAGCCACCTTGACTGATCTCCCAGAAACGGCCCCTGGTAATTCGGCTGTGATCGGGTTCAATTGACAAATGAGCTGGGAACAGACGGCGCAGCCAGGCTGCTCCCCCGAGCGTGGGCGACGCCATTTGCTCAAATCTGCTTCTGCTGCTTTCACGCGTGCCTGGCGGGTGCCGTGCAGTGCGTCCACGGTGTTTCCTCTCTCCTGCGGTGTGCACGGCCCCCCCGCGGGCTCCGCTGCTGTGTGGCATTGTCGCGCTGTCTGGCCGCCTGGGTGTGTGTGTGTGTGTGTGTGTGTGCGTGTGTGTGTGTGTGTGTGTGTGTGCGTGTGTGTGTGTGCGTGTGTGTGTGTGCGTGTGTGTGTGTGTGTGTGTGTGTGTGTGTGTTTTTGGTTTCAGGATTAGATCCCTTGAAGAGGAAAAGACCGCATGTAGACCTCTCCTCTTGAAATCCTCCTGGAGCCCGGATGACAGTGCGGCTCTTAACGGGGGGAGAGGACTTGGGGACGTGGATCAGGGGCGAGAGCCAGGGTCTGGGGCACCGGGCTCCCGTCTGCAGCCTCCGTGTCCTCGTCCACCAGTTGAGCCAATGGCTGCCGTGCACACAGCACACACTGGCCGCTCGCAGAGTGCACACACACAGGTGTGTGCAGGGCAGGGGCAGTGCCGGCCCTCGGGAGCCTGGTGGGGGAGGGCAGGCCACGAGGCACGGCCCCTGCTGCAGAGACCCCGGGTGCTGTGGTCAGGGCCCTGATGGGAACACCTGGAGGTGACAGCAGGTTCCCAGATTCACTGAGACGGCAACGTGCGCCGAGAGACACGGTGAGAGTATGGCCTTTGAACCAAGACACTCGGATCTCTGAGCAAAGAAGCAGGTGGGTGTGAGGGAGAGGAGGCGGCAGAGCCACCCAGCCTCCCAGGGCTACTGTCTGTGGACTTTTGTGGCACATGTCAGGGCTTCTGCGGCACATGTGTGAACTTCTGTGGCACATGTGTGGACTCTGTGGCACGTGTGGGCTTCTAGTGCAGATGCATGGACTCTGGGGCATGTGTGTGGACTTTTACAGCAGGTTGTGGACTTTGGGGCAAGTATGTGGACATCTGTGGCAGCTGTGAACTCTGCGGCAGGTGTGTGAATTTCTGTGGTAGGTTGTGGAATCTGTGGCAGGTGCATGATGTCTTGGCAGTGTGTGGACTCTGGAGCAGGTGTGGGGAAATCTGTGGCAGCTGTGGGCTCTGTGGCAGGTATATGGGCTTCTGGGGACTCTGTGGCAGGTGCATGATGTCTTGGCAGTGTGTGGACTCGGGCAGGTGCAGGGACACCTGTGGCAGCTCTGGACTCCCGTGGTGCCATCTGCGGACTTCGTGGACGTGCAGGGACGTGCTATTGCTCTCGCATTCTCAGGATGCAGCGAGTCCCAGAGACAGCAGAGACAGTGAGAGACACGGCCCCACACAGCAGCCTGGGCGTCACTGGCACTGCTCAGCCTGCCTCCTAGGGACCTGAGGCCCCCGGGCTCAGAGCTCGGTGTGAGGGTGCAGCTTGCAGGGAGGGTGCCCGGGGGTTGATGGCCCTTGCCCCGCTGCCCGTCCATCCATCCGTGTACCCATCCATCTGTCCATCCATCCATGTATCCATCCGTCCATCCATCCATCCATCCATGTATCCATCCGTCTGTCCATCCATCCATTCTCCCATCCGCCCATCCATCTGTCCATCCACCCATTCTCCCATCCACCCATCCATCCGTCTGTCCATCCATCCATCCATCCATGTATCCATCCGTCCATCCATCCATCCATCCATCTGTCCGTCCGTCCATCCATCCCTCCGTCCGTCCGTCCGTCCACCTATGCACTCACTGTCATGCGTCACTGCAGTGCGGAACCACCTGCGTGTGCTTGTGAAAGACGCCCCCTTCCGGTCTCCAAGGTGCAGGTTCTAAGAGGCGAGCCTCCAGTCGGCCCTGACTGGGCCAGACCTCCGTGTGGGACTGAGGCTCTGAGCCACGGCCGCTCGTGGAGCCAGCTGAAGAGTGCGGCACGCAGCCCACACCCAGTGTTCCCACGAGCTTCTCTCAGATGTGGCTGGATCTGGGATTAACTTCTGGGTGGCTCCGTCCTGCAGTTGGGGGGGGGCACTGAACTGGGGGGTGGGAGGGAGACAGAGTCCAGCTCCAAGGACAAAGGCTGCAGATCAGGCTCGGGACTTGTGGACCCCCGGCCCGCTGGGAGCCCCTCGGGCAGCAGGCACAGCACTCCCCCGCCCCCCAAGCCTGGCGGCCCGCACTAGGTCTCCGTGTGCACTTGGGGGAGGGGTCCTAGTTTCTCTGCCCTTGCCCCACTGGCCCGCGGGGCGTGGTCTTACCAATACGGCACAGGTGGCTGCCTGGAGGAGGGGAGCACAGATCCCTGCCTGCCTCTCCGGCTGGGAGACCCGCGCACCCCGGAGCAGGGCTGTGGCGGTGCGGGAAGGTGACTGAGCCCACGGCCACGCTGGCCGCCCGCGGCCTCGTTCCTGGCGTAATCCCATAAGCAAATGGTCTGATTGTGTCAGCCGAGGGTGATTCCCCACACTTGACAGCAGCTGCACAGGGTTCTGCTGACTCCACCAGGAATTCGCACAATGAAATAATGGGGAAGCTACACTAACCGGCGGAGCCCGACCGAAGATCTCATCCCATCAAACCCCCGGAGCAGAGAGCGGTAATGGGCCCCGGGCGTCCTCTCGCCTCCCGTGCCCGCATCTGCAGGGCCTCGCGGGCCGGGCTGCCCAGGGCCCACAGCTCGGCCTCTGGTGCTGGGTGGCCGTGCCCGCTTCCTCCCTGCTCGGGCTTCCGCTGGGAGCCCTAGGAAGAAGCCCTGGGGGGCGGTGCCGGGGCCAGGGACCGAGGGGAGAAGTGGACCTGGCCAGCGGGTGCTGACGTGCGCGGGCTGTAGCGGGCCCAGCAGTGGCCCGAGAGGGCAGTGCCCCGCCTGCTGAACCTGTCAGCGTCGCCTCCCTGGGAAGGGGGTCTTTGCAGAGTCCCTCAGCTAAGGATCTGGGGCTGAGAGCATGAGGGAGTGTGCAGCTGGGCCCAGGGGTCCCCAGGGGAGACGGAGAGCGGAGGAGGCGGAGGCAGCTTGGGGCGACGCACCCCGGGCCCAGGGCACCAGGGCGGAGGGGCGGAAGCCGCAGCCCCTGAGCTGCCTGAGCGCAGCCGGAGATGAGACCGGGGGTCCTGCTGCACGGCAGGCCGTCTGCCGCGGCTCTGGGGCCAGGGGCGTGTGTGTGCGTGTGTGTGTGTGGGCACCCTACATGTCTGCATGTGCACATGTGTGTGTGCACCCTACATGTCTGCATGTGCATGTGTGTGCACCCTACATGTCTGCATGTGCACATGTGTGTGCACCCTACATGTCTGCACATGTGTGTGCATCCTACATGTCTGCATGTGCACGTGTGTGTGTGCACCCTACATGTCTACACGTGTGTGTTTGCACCTACATGTCTGCATGTGCACATGTGTGTGTGCACCCTACATGTCTGCATGTGCATGTGTGTGTGTGCAACCTACATGTCTACACGTGTGTGTTTGCACCTACATGTCTGCATGTGCACATGTGTGTGCACCTACATGTCTGCACGTGTGTGTGTGCACCTACATGTCTGCACGTGCACGTGTGTGTGCACCTACATGTCTGCATGTGCACGTGTGTGTGTGCACCTACATGTCTGCATGTACACGTGTGTGTGTGCACCTACATGTCTGCACGCGCACGTGTGTGCATGTGTTTCCAGGCACTGTCGGGATTTTCACCACAGAGGGTCGAGCCAGTGTCCCCGTCCACACAGAGCGGCCGGTGCCCTCCGTGTGCAGGGACTGACAGGAACCAGGAGCAGCAGCTGACTCAGCTGCCCTGGCTGAGGGGCTTTGGGGGTCCCTGCTATTCTGGTTGCCCCTGGGGACGAGTGGCCAGCCCTGCCCATGGCCCTGCGGCCACATAGCCCTGGGCCATCCACTCCTCAGTGCTGTCCTGACTGGGGACACAGTCTCCAACACGTCACCCAGTTTCTGTTCTGTGTCCACACCTGGCCAAGGCCCACGGCAGCCACTTTGTCCACCTGTGGTCCTGCCCATGGCCACATGACTGGGGCCCTGGTGGGGGTTGGGAGCTCAGAGCCAGCTCCCCGTGCAATGGGGTTACAGGAGCACCATCCCTCGGAGCCCGTGGCAGCCGAGGAAGCCCCGTGGCCCTGGGTGTGTCCCATGAGGGGCTCGGGGAGGGGACTGAGTGGCCGCCGTGGTCTCCGTGCTGGGGGCTGGGACTGACCCCTTGCTCCTGTGCAGGGCTCAGTGGGCAGGCGGAGGCCGCCTGTGCTGGCCGTGAGCCCCTGGGGAACGTCCCCACCCCGGCGCCTGGGAGACAGGCGGTGACCCAGCCTGGACGCTTGTGTCTCTCTACTGCTTGCTGTGGGAGAGGACCCTGAGTCCCAGGGAGAACTGGGCAGGAGGAGCCCCGGCCCTGGGGTGGTCATCGTGGACCTCACCCCCCCATGCCAAAGGGAAGCCGAGGCGCACGCCTCCCCCGCCCGGTCACAGGCCCAGCGCAGGCCCCTGCACCCGCCTCCTGCTCGCCGGGCTTTAGTGTTCTGTGCACGGTCAGCCCGGAGGCCGGCAGCCACGGGCCACGTTAACGCGTGTGCATACGTGTGCACGGGCTGGGGACAAGGCCTCGTTGATGATGTCATCAGTACTGTGTCCAAGTGGGCGCTGGTGCCGGGGGAGCAGAGCCCTGGGCGTGGGCGTGACCTCCTTGCCCAGGGAGTGTGGCCGCTGCTCCCTGAAAAGTGCTCCCCGCCCTGGGGCTCAGCTGAGCAAACGTCCAGGTGACAAACGGACTCCCGGGGAGTCAGCGTCCCTCCGTGAGAGCCGTGTCCCCCTTTCCAGCCCACAGCAGAGCCACCGGCAGGGATGCTGGGCAGTGGCCCAGGACCTTGGGGCCATCAGCACCCACTGTCGTCCCCCGGGGGACGCCACCCCTGGGCAGGGGGCCCAGACCACCAGAATCCTCTGCCGATGTCGGGGTGGATCCAAGCCCGTGTCCAGCACGTGTCCCCCACACACGTGGCACAGCGGCTCTGCCCTGGCCCCGCGCAGCCTTCACCAGGGTGAGTGACGCCCACTCCATCCGTCGACCTCACAGGCGAGATGCCCAGTGTCACCGGCGGGTGGGCGGTGAGCCCGGCCTGGACAGGCTGGACCACGGAACCACTCAGATCCTGCATGGGGCAGAGCAGGACAGCCGGAGATATCCCCACGCTGCTCAGCACCCTGCAGCTCAAAACACACACGTGTGTCTTTCTAGAACCTTCCGTGGTTGACCACAGAGGCCTGAAGCCTCAGAAAGCCAAAGTGTGGATGAGGGCAGACACCAGCGTGGTGCTCTGGGTCCACCAGGAGCTGGGTTCAAGGCCAAGGGCGAAGCACCGGCCTTTCTGATGCCTTTTAGGTGACGTCGGCGAGGACATGGGTGCCCTCGCCGCTGGCCACACACGGACATGGCAGCATCCGCGGGACGGCACCACCGCCCGGGGTGGGGACCTGTGGGGGGTCGTCAGGTCGTCCTCATGCTTAGACCAGGGGAGGGAGCCAGAGCTGAAGCCGGAATGTCCCTGGCTGTGGCGGGGCAGGCCCCAGATGGCCACACGGCCCCACCCTGTCCTCAGCCCTCACGGCCCAGCGGGGGCTCCGCGGGGCTCTCCCGCCATGCCGCCTTCCGCTCTTCCTCTGCGGGGAGCGGCTCTGCGTGCAGCTGAGGAATTGCGACCCCGTGGCCACGCTCCCCAAATGCCTGCAGGGCGGCCCAGGGTCAGGCTCCACCGTGAAACCTGAAACCCTCACTGAGCCCGGAGCCCCAGCATCTGCGAGCTTGTCTGGGGTGTTCTTCTTCTTTGGTTTTCCATAGCTATTGTTGAGACAACTTGTAATTTCTGCAGAAGCAGACCGCACCTGCATCTCCGCCTGTGTTGGCTGTGCGCTGGAGGGCGTTCGTGGGGAGCCAGTGTCTTAGGAGGAGACTTTCCGACAGGAACAGAGCGCATCGCCTCTTTGTTTCCCCTTTCATTATCAATAACACAGTAGCATTTACGATAGGGTCAAACATAAAGTAAAAACATAATTAAAACACTACATCATTTTTATTGCATATCTCTCTTTAAATGCATTCCTAAATTGTTGGGTTTTTAAAGCAATTTTCAGTATAAAGAGTATTTTTGAAATTTTCATTTTTGTTTTGTTCCTAATGCATTAAGCTTCTTTGCAAGCAAGTGCTGTGAAGGGGCAACACTTGTTCTTTTTGTTTTTAAAGATTTATTTATGTATTTGAACGTGAGAGTTACAGAGGAGGAGGGGCAGAGAGAGAGAGGTCTTCCAGCTGCTGGTTCACACCCCAAGTGGCCTCAACAGCTGGGGCTGGGCCGATCCAAAGCCAGGAGCCAGGAGCTTCAGCTGGGTCTCACGTGGGTGAGGGGCCCGAGGACTTGGGCCACCTGCTGCTGCTTTTGAAGGTTCATCATCAGGGAGCTGGATCAGAAGTGAGCGGCTGGGACGCCAACCAGTGCCCACACGGGAGGCCGGCCCTGCGGCAGGAGCTTAGCCCACGCTGGCCAGTGTGTGCTCCCCGCCTCCCGGCGTGTGGCTGCCCGGCCCCTGTGCTGAGCCTGGGCTTGGGGGTCCTGACCCACGTCCCCGGGAGTCCTGGTCTCGAGTTCCGGCTCCTCGGGGGTCCCCGGGGCTGTGGTGGCAGCATCGGCGGCAGAGCCCGGCGGCCGGGAAAGCGCCGCCATCTGTCCTTTGCCTCTTTGGACACTGGGTTTCCCGCTAGAGCCTGAGAGAAGTCCCCTCAGAGGATGACCTACAGGAAATTGCTTTTGCTGGATTTCCTTTTTCACTTCCGTTAGCTTCTGAGTCCTGCTCCTGGTGCACTGTGGCCACATCGGCCGGGCACAGATTACCCGCCGGGCACAGATTACCCACTGGGCACAGATTACCACCGGGCACAGATTATCCACCGGGCACAGATTACCCGCCGGGCACAGATTACCCACTGGGCACAGATTACCCGCCGGGCACAGATTACCCACCGGGCACAGATTATCCACTGGGCACAGATTACCCACCGGGCACAGATTATCCACTGGGCACAGATTACCCACCGGGCACAGATTACCCACTGGGCACAGATTATCCACTGGGCACAGATTACCCACCGGGCACAGATTACCCACCGGGCACAGATTACCCACTGGGCACAGATTATCCACTGGGCACAGATTACCCACCGGGCACAGATTACCCACCAGGCACAGATTACCCACTGGGCACAGATTACCCGCCGGGCACAGATTATCCACCGGGTACAGATTACCCGCTGGGCACAGATTACCCACTGGGCACAGATTACCCACCGGGCACAGATTACCCACTGGGCACAGATTACCCACCGGGCACAGATTACCCACTGGGCACAGATTACCCGCTGGGCACAGATTACCCACCGGGCACAGATTATCCACCGGGCACAGATTATCCACCGGGCACAGATTACCCACCGGGCACAGATTATCCACTGGGCACAGAATACCCACTGGGCACAGATTACCCACCGGGCACAGATTACCCACCAGGCACAGATTACCCACCGGGCACAGATTACCCACCAGGCACAGATTATCCACTGGGCACAGATTACCCACCAGGCACAGATTACCCACTGGGCACAGATTACCCACCAGGCACAGATTACCCACTGGGCACAGATTACCCACCAGGCACAGATTACCCACTGGGCACAGATTACCCACCAGGCACAGATTATCCACTGGGCACAGATTACCCACCGGGCACAGATTACCCACTGGGCACAGATTACCCACCAGGCACAGATTATCCACTGGGCACAGATTACCCACCAGGCACAGATTACCCGCTGGGCACAGATTACCCACTGGGCACAGATTATCCACTGAGCACAGATTACCCACTGGGCACAGATTACCCGCTGGGCACAGATTACCCACCAGGCACAGATTACCCACTGGGCACAGATTACCCACCGGGCACAGATTACCCACCGGGCACAGATTACCCGCCGTGAGGCTCACTCAGCTCCGATGTGCAGCCGCGTCTCTGTTCTCGACAGGAACGTGGGTCTCCCAGCCTTGTCATCCCCGAGTCTGTGGCCGTCGGTGGCGCCGCCTCTGCCTTCAGCCGGGGCGGCAGGGTCCGTGTCCCCGCTGAGCTCTTCCCTGCTTCCTCGGGTCGAGCCGTCCTCAGCCCACGGCTCCTTGCGGTCGGGTTGTGCACACGCAGATCAGGGATGTTAATTCTGGAGCCCCCGCCCGGGCGCTGCGTCCACGGCGCCCCCAATCCTGATGATGCGTTTCCATCACCACTCCTGCGGAATTCCGTGTGACAGCCCTGCCGCTTCCCGCTCTGCCGTGGGTTCTTCACGAGGACGGCGTTAACTTCCACGCGTGAGTGTCCTCCGTCACCCCTGGTGCCCGGAAGACGCCTGTGTTTCTGTGACCTCGCCGGGGCTGCCTCAGCACCCGACCACGGGCTCCGGGTGTTTCGAGAGCAGAGAACAAAGTGCGCCGCCGGTTTGGGTCAGCCGCGTCCCGCCCACGCCCGGGGGTCTCCACGGCTGAAGGCGCAGGCGCAGGTGGCGCCCTGTTCGCTGCTCTCCCTGTACCATGGGGAGAAGACGCCGGGACCTCCCCATTCAATCGTGAATTCCTTTCTCTCTGAATTCTGTTGGTTTTCTTGCCCGGAGTCCTTGGAGCGCTTTCTCTGTCTCTCCCTCCCCGACCCCTCTCCCCCATACACGTCAGAGACCCGTGTTCCTCTGGGGTCGTGTTTCTGCCGTGAAATCCCCCTCCTTCCGCAGCCCCGGCTGCCCGCCGTTTCCATCTGCGCCTCTTGCTCCCTCTGAATCTTGGTGCCCAACCCGCATCTCCTGCTAACGGCGGGCAGCGGTCTCGCTTGCGTCCTGCCCCCGACGTGGACTGGGGCTTTTCGCCTGCTTGCGTGGAGCACAGGGCTGGGTCAGCGGGGCTCCATGGCCTGCGCCTGCGCCTGGGCGGCTGCCTTGGTCTGCGTCGGCTGAGCACGGTTTGGGTTCCTTTCCCTAGTGCTGTCAGCTCACCCCCGGCTGTCTGAGACTCCGACTCAGATTGAGCCCCACGCTCTGGGGTTTTGTGCCCGGCTCCTTCCCCCCGGTGTGGCCATGTGCCAGGTCCACTGGCCTGGGGGCAGGCGTCTGGAACATCACGCTCCCCTCTGCCGTGGCTGATGGCTGCGCCTCCCTGCACACGCACCACGGGCACCGCGCACGCGCGGCAACCAGCACACGAGTTCTTATGGCTTCTGGCCACGATGAACAAGCCTGAATGAGTCTTCGTGCCGAGTGGGCCTTCCATGGCCTCGGATCGGTGGCGACGGCGTGGTGTGGGGAGGGTGCTGCGAGTCTCCGGGAACCTTCTGGAATGTTGTGGAACATTCTGCAGAGGGGCTGCCCCCCAGCTACGATTGTGCCGCAGCCTCGGGGCTCTTGCTGTTTTCACCCCAGATTTAAACCCCAATGCGGAGGCGCGGGGCTCATCACACTGGGATTTGCATTCTGGGCGGATGGGCGCTGCGCCTTCTCATTGCTGGTCAGCCGCACGTTCCCCTGCCCTTAGACGCCTCGTCTGTCATCTTGTTATTCAGAGCAGAGTCTGGGTGCAGCTCCCTGTTTTTCTGGCAATTTTCTCTCAGTGTCTCTTTTTTTCTCATTTTCTTGGGCAGTTTTAAAAGCAAATATTTCATTTTGATTTTCTCATTTATCACTTTTTAGAAATTCCTTAGGTCAGCTCTGCCTAGGAAATCTTCGCTCAGCTCAGGTCCCTGAGGGCTGTGGGGCTGGAGGAGTGACGGGCAGCGCTGGCGCTCCTGTTGAGTCCCGGCGACCACGCACTTGGCTTCTGTCCGTGGCACCGAGTCTCCTCCACCTCGTGTTCACTTCTGCCCGTGGCACCGAGACCCACTGTCTACTCATGTTGTTTTTTTTTTTAATTTGACAAGTAGAGTTATAGACAGTGAGAGAGAGACAGAGAAAGGTCTTCCTTCCAGTGGTTCACCCCCAAAATGGCCGCTACAGCCGGAACTACGCCGATCTGAAGCCAGGAGCCAGGTACTTCTCCTGGTCTCCCATGCAGGTGCAGGGCCCAAGGACCCGGGCCACCCTCCACTGCCCTCCCGGGCTGCAGCAGAGAGCTGGACTGGAAGAGGGGCAACCAGGACAGAATCTGACACCCCTATGGGATGCTGGCACTGCAGGAGGAGGATTGACCAAGTGAGCCATGGCGCCGGCCCTCATGTTGGTTTTGTTTAAAAATACTTATTTATTTGAGAGTCAGAGTTACAGACAGAGAGAGAGAGGCCTCCCATCTGCTGGTTCCCTCCCCACATGGCTACGCGGTCCGAGCTGCGCTGGTCTGAAGCCAGGAGCCAGGAGCTTCTTCCTGCAGGTCTCCCGCGCAGGCGCAGGGCTCCAAGCACTCGGGCCGTCTTCCCCTGCTCTCCCAGGCCACAGCAGAGAGCTGGGTCAGAAGTGGAGCAGCCGGGACTGGAACCAGTGCCCCTGTGGGAAGCCAGCGTCACAGGGCTTGGCTCAGCCCACGTGCCACAGCACCGGCCCCATCTGGTTGGCTTCCGTCAGGGCTCGGAGGCCCGCTGTCTGTCCTGCTGGCGTCCGTCAGGGCATGGAGGCCCGCTGTCTGTCCTGCTGGCGTCCGTCAGGGCTCGGAGGCCCGCTGTCTGTCCTGCTGGCGTCCGTCAGGGCTCGGAGGCCCGCTGTCTGTCCTGCTGGTGTCCGTCAGGGCTCGGAGGCCCGCTGTCTGTCCTGCTGGCTTCCGTCAGGGTTCGGAGGCCCGCTGTCTGTCCTGCTGGCTTCCGTCGTGGCATGGAGGCAGGAGACTGCTCCGTTGCTTCCGTACCCATCCAGCACCGCTTGTTAAAACGCCGCCTTCCCCAGGTGGATTGTCTGGCAGTTCCATCCAAAACCAAGTGAGCGGTTTTCTGTCCCCTGCGGCGCTTGCCATCCAGTTGGGCTGCCCTGCATGCTGCCCTGTGATGAGCCACACTTGTGTCCAGGTGAGTGTCCGGGAAGCTCGTGGAATACAACTTTGTTCTTGCTCAAAATTGCGTCGGTTCCCACGGCTTCTCTGCATCTTCACAGACGTGTACCGGGACGCTGGCTGGGCCTGCGCTGAGTCTGCAGTGGCTTGATTAGAAGCTGATGATTTATCAACGTTCATTCTCCTGGTTCATGGGCATGGTGAGTCTCTGCTTGCCTGGTTCTTGGTGGAGATAAAATCCTGCCCTGACCAACACGATCGTGCCCTCATGGGGAGGGGACTCTGCAGACGTCTTGAGATGATCCTGTAGGTTCAGATACACCTGTGTGTTCAAGCATTTTATGAGCGTATAATCACCAAAACTGAGAGAAGCGAAGGAAACCTCTCAGTGCAGAGAGCAGTCGGTGAGGGAGAGAACAGGGGTGCAGGAGCCTCAGGACCCCCAGGGGGAAGCTCAGACAATGGTCACAATAACTCCTTCCTTAGGGACGGCCTGGGGCCCCGAATGCGAAGTGCAGCCTGGCCAAACAGTGACTGTAGCACAGGTGAGCAGGGGGCAGGTGGGGGCCGTGTCTGAGCTGTAGGACAGGTGAGCAGGGGGCAGGTGGGGGCCGTGTCTGAGCTGTAGCACAGGTAAGCAGGGGGCAGGTGGGGGCCGTGTCTGAGCTGTAGGACAGGTGAGCAGGGGGCAGGTTGGGGCCGTGTCTGAGCTGTAGCACAGGTGAGCAGGGGGCAGCTGGGGGCCGTGTCTGAGCTGTAGGACAGGTAAGCAGGGAGCAGGTGGGGGCCGCGTCTGAGCTGTAGCACAGGTGAGCAGGGGGCAGCTGGGGGCCACGTCTGAGCTGTAGGACAGGTGAACTGTGGGCAGGTGGGGACCGCGTCTGAGCTGTAGGACAGGTGAACTGTGGGCAGCTGGGGGCCGCGTCTGAACTGTAGGACAGGTGAACAGTGGGCAGGTGGGGGCCGTGTCTGAGCTGTAGCACAGGTGAGCAGGGGGCAGCTGGGGGCCGCGTCTGAACTGTAGGACAGGTGAACAGTGGGCAGGTGGGGGCCATGTCTGAGCTGTAGGACAGGTGAACTGTGGGCAGGTGGGGGCCGTGTCTGAGCTGTAGGACAGGTGAACTGTGGGCAGGTAAGATCTGCGCCTGTGTCCGTGACTTCAGGTCGGAGCTCAGAGAGCGGATTTTGTCCTCACTGCCCAGACACGTGCCCCCGTGTGAGCTGTGCACAGGTCACTCCCGCGCCCTGGTGGCCTTGTCTCTGTGCGTTTCCAAGCTTTGGGCTGTTGCCTTAAATAAACACAATAAGACACCTTGGACAGTTAGCGCTGCTGTAGACCGATGTGGGCGTTTCTGTTCTCACTGTTTGTATCAGAATTGGAAAAGGTGTCACTGGGGCATTGCTAGGCCGCGGTGTCACTTCCGATGCCGAGCGTGGCGTGGAAGCGTCGGGTGCAGCTGAACCGTGCTCGCGGCTTCGCTTGCTCGGTGTTGGCGCGGAGAGCCTCCGGCTGTCCCGGCGACTGTGTCCTCCGAAGCTCCGGCTGTCCCGGCCACTGTGTCCCGTGTGTTCACCAGGCTGCACCAGGAGCCCCAGAGACAGAGCCTCAGTCCAGCAGATTTAGAGTCCTTGGGCTGTGATCTCCCACTGAAGTTTCATGCTTCAATTTTTAAAAATATTTCTGCCGGCGCCATGGCTCAACAGGCTAATCCTCCATCTGCGGCGCCGGCACACCGGGTTCTAGTCCCGGTCGGGGCGCCAGATTCTGTCCCGGTTGCCCCTCTTCCAGGCCAGCCCTCTGCTGTGGCCCAGGAGTGCAGTGGAGGATGGCCCAAGTGCTTGGGCCCTGCACCCCATGGGAGACCAGGAAAAGCACCTAGCACCTGGCTCCTGCCATCAGATGAGCGCGGTGCACCGGCCGCAGCGCGCCGACCGCGGCAGCCATTGGAGGGTGAACCAACGGCAAAGGAAGACCTTTCTCTCTGTCTCTCTCTCTCACTGTCCACTCTGCCTGTCAAAAAATAAAAAAAAAAAAATATTTCTGCACTCATTTGAAAGTCAGTTACAGAGAGGGAGAGAGAGACAGCGAGAGAGAGGGAATCTTCCATCTGCTGGTTCTTTCCACAAATGGCTGCAATGGCTGGGGCTGGACCAGGACAAAGCCAGGAGCCAGGAGCCTCCCCCAGGTCCCCCATGTGGGTGCAGGGCCCCAGCATGTGGGCCGTCCTCTGCTGCTTCCCCAGGCGCATCAACAGGGAGCTGGATTGGAAGTGGAGCAGCCAGCCCTGGAATGAGAGCCCACATGGGATGCTGACGTCATAGGCATGGGGGTTTACCTGCTACGCCCCAGCGCCAGCCCAGTAATTTTAATTTTTGTCTCTAGTATTAGAACCCCAGGGATTCAGGAGCCTCAGTCCGTGCACTGTGGCCTTCTGCATCCGTGATTTATCAACCAAAGAGACCGCGCCCCCCGCCGTCCATCCCAGGGTGGGGAGGGAGAACAGAGAGGGGAACAGAGACAGAGAACAGAGAGGGGACAGGGAGGGGGACAGAGGGAGGACAGAGAGGGGACAGGGAGGGGGACAGGGAGGGGGACAGGGAGGGAGACAGGGAGGGGGACAGAGAGGGAGACAGAGAGGGGACAGAGAGGGGACAGAGAGGGGACAGAGAGGGGGACAGGGAGGGGACAGAGAGGGGGACAGGGAGGGGACAGAGAGGGAAAACAGAGAGGGAGAACAGAGAGGGAGACAGAGAGGGGACAGGGAGGGGGACAGAGGGAGGACAGAGAGGGGACAGAGAGGGGACAGAGAGGGGACAGAGAGGGGACAGAGAGGGGGACAGGGAGGGGACAGAGAGGGAAAACAGAGAGGGAGAACAGAGAGGGAGACAGAGAGGGGACAGGGAGGGGGACAGAGGGAGGACAGAGAGGGGACAGGGAGGGGGACAGGGAGGGGGACAGAGAGGGGACAGAGAGGGAAAACAGAGAGGGAGAACAGAGAGGGAGACAGAGAGGGGACAGGGAGGGGGACAGAGGGAGGACAGAGAGGGGACAGAGAGGGGGACAGGGAGGGGGACAGAGGGAGGACAGAGAGGGGACAGAGAGGGAAAACAGAGAGGGGACAGAGAGGGGACAGAGAGGGGGACAGGGAGGGGGACAGAGAGGGGACAGAGAGGGGACAGAGAGGGAGACAGAGAGGGGGACAGGGAGGGGAACAGAGAGGGGGATGGAGAGGGGACAGAGAGGGGGATGGAGAGGGGACAGAGAGGGGACAGGGAGGGGGACAGGGAGGGGGACAGGGAGGGGGACAGAGAGGGGACAGGGAGGGGGACAGAGAGGGGACAGGGAGGGGACAGAGACAGAGAGGTCCCACCGAGGCTCTGCTCGCTTCCTGGACCACGTCCCCACCTGGCAGCTGTCACACTTAGATCTTCGCTGCTTTTTCCTCTATTAAAACAGCAAATTGTGCAAAAGGAGTTTCTGATTCTAAACCAGCCTTAATCCCTGATAATCCCATCAGCCTCTGGGCCCCATCCGTCTTGGGAACGACGGGGGATTCTTTGAATATGTTTACAGATTCATGGCCACAGCTGACAGACGCAGCGCCTGTGGTGCGGAGGCCCCGGGTGTCCCGGCATTTTCCACCCATGGCTGCTGCTATGGGAGCTAAGAGCTGACCACAGCGGTCCTCCTGCTCCCGACACGGCCTCGCTTGGACTCCCGGGATCTGTGGGTTCACGTCAATTTGTAGAGTTTTCATGGTGTCCTCACTTGAAATGATTTCCTGTTCTTCACCTGTGCCTGTCCCCTCCTGCCTGGCTCCGCGGTGCGTCTCTGAGACCCCACGGGCCGCTGGGGCAGCGTCTGACCTGCTCTACCTCCCGGCTCTCCACGGTCCCTGCGATTGAGACACCATGGCCAGAAGCTGTGTCGGGCGGCGTTCGACGCCTTCTGGGTCTCTCCTTGTGGGCCCAGGGTCATCACAGCTCTGGGGACCCCGCTGGCTGCCTCTGCTACCCGTGCTCTCTCCACACCCACGGGAATGTCCGATCCTGGGAAACAGGCTGTGTGGACACCTGGCCACTTTTCATCACCGTAACGAGACACCCGGGGCTGGAGACGGTGCCGCTCACAGCCTTGCAGACTGGAAGTCCAGGGTCGGGCGGCCCACACGGTCCACCTGTGGTGAGGGCCTCGCAGCAGAGGTGTCCCGGCAGGGCCAAGAGGCCACACAGCAGGACAGGGAGCCAGACAGCGACTCCCGTGTCAGGATGATCCGCTCCCCGACGCTCAGCCCGGGAGGCCCCTCCCCAACACAACCCCCTAGGGACCTCAGACCCCCTCCCCCGTCCTGACGTCTCCACACAGGGACACGCAATTGCGTCCCCACCACAGCCACGGAAAACCAGGAAGGTGGCTCCGAGCTCCGTGCTCTGCTCTGCGCTGTTGGGTCCTGGACCGGCACCGGGCTTTGTCCCGGGGGCTGACGAGTCCCTGGGGACAGGTGCGGCTGCTCTCAGCGAGGTTCAGAGCCAGCCTCCGTCCGGGGCCTCCTCCCGAGCCTCTGTCCGGGGCCTCCTCCCGAGCCTCTGTCCGGGGCCTCCTCCCGAGCCTCTGTCCGGGGCCTCCTCCCGAGCCTCTGTCTGGGGCCTCCTCCCGAGCCTCTGTCCGGGACCTCCTCCCGAGCCTCTGTCCGGGACCTCCTCCCGAGCCTCTGTCTGGGGCCTCCTCCCGAGCCTCTGTCCGGGACCTCCTCCCGAGCCTCTGTCCGGGGCCTCCTCCCGAGCCTCTGTCCGGGACCTCCTCCCGAGCCTCTGTCCGGGACCTCCTCCCGAGCCTCTGTCCGGGACCTCCTGACCTCCTCCCGAGCCTCTGTCCGGGGCCTCCTCCCGAGCCTCTGTCCGGGACCTCCTCCCGAGCCTCTGTCCGGGACCTCCTCCCGAGCCTCTGTCCGGGACCTCCTCCCCAGCCTCTGTCCGGGCCTCCTCCCGAGCCTCTGTCCGGGCCTCCTCCCGAGCCTCCGTCCGGGGCCTCCTCCCGAGCCTCTGTCCGGGACCTCCTCCCGAGCCTCTGTCCGGGACCTCCTGACCTCCTCCTGAGCCTCTGTCCGGGGCCTCCTCCCGAGCCTCTGTCCGGGACCTCCTGACCTCCTCCCGAGCCTCTGTCCGGGGCCTCCTCCCGAGCCTCTGTCCGGGGCCTCCTCCCGAGCCTCTGTCCGGGGCCTCCTCCCGAGCCTCTGTCCGGGACCTCCTCCCGAGCCTCTGTCCGGGACCTCCTGACCTCCTCCCGAGCCTCCGTCCGGGACCTCCTCCCGAGCCTCTGTCCGGGACCTCCTCCCGAGCCTCCGTCCGGGGCCTCCTCCCGAGCCTCTGTCCGGGACCTCCTCCCGAGCCTCCGTCCGGGGCCTCCTCCCGAGCCTCTGTCCGGGGCCTCCTCCCGAGCCTCTGTCCGGGGCCTCCTCCCCAGCCTCTGTCCGGGACCTCCTCCCGAGCCTCTGTCCGGGGCCTCCTCCTGAGCCTCTGTCCGGGGCCTCCTCCCGAGCCTCTGTCCGGGACCTCCTCCCGAGCCTCTGTCCGGGGCCTCCTCCCGAGCCTCTGTCCGGGGCCTCCTCCCGAGCCTCTGTCCGGGACCTCCTCCCCAGCCTCTGTCCGGGGCCTCCTCCCGAGCCTCTGTCCGGGGCCTCCTCCCGAGCCTCTGTCCGGGACCTCCTGACCTCCTCCTGAGCCTCTGTCCGGGGCCTCCTCCCGAGCCTCTGTCCGGGGCCTCCTCCCGAGCCTCCGTCCGGGGCCTCCTCCCGAGCCTCTGTCCGGGACCTCCTCCCGAGCCTCTGTCCGGGACCTCCTGACCTCCTCCCGAGCCTCTGTCCGGGACCTCCTGACCTCCTCCCGAGCCTCTGTCCGGGGCCTCCTCCCGAGCCTCTGTCCGGGACCTCCTCCCGAGCCTCTGTCCGGGACCTCCTCCCCAGCCTCTGTCCGGGGCCTCCTCCCGAGCCTCTGTCCGGGACCTCCTCCCGAGCCTCTGTCCGGGACCTCCTGACCTCCTCCCGAGCCTCTGTCCGGGGCCTCCTCCCGAGCCTCTGTCCGGGGCCTCCTCCCGAGCCTCTGTCCGGGACCTCCTCCCGAGCCTCTGTCCGGGACCTCCTCCCGAGCCTCTGTCCGGGACCTCCTCCCGAGCCTCTGTCCGGGGCCTCCTCCCGAGCCTCTGTCCGGGACCTCCTGACCTCCTCCTGAGCCTCTGTCCGGGGCCTCCTCCCGAGCCTCTGTCCGGGGCCTCCTCCCGAGCCTCTGTCCGGGACCTCCTGACCTCCTCCCGAGCCTCTGTCCGGGGCCTCCTCCCGAGCCTCTGTCCGGGGCCTCCTCCCGAGCCTCTGTCCGGGACCTCCTCCCGAGCCTCTGTCCGGGACCTCCTCCCGAGCCTCTGTCCGGGGCCTCCTCCCGAGCCTCTGTCCGGGGCCTCCTCCCGAGCCTCTGTCCGGGGCCTCCTCCCGAGCCTCTGTCCGGGGCCTCCTCCCGAGCCTCTGTCCGGGACCTCCTCCCCAGCCTCTGTCCGGGGCCTCCTCCCGAGCCTCTGTCCGGGGCCTCCTCCCGAGCCTCTGTCCGGGGCCTCCTCCCGAGCCTCTGTCCGGGACCTCCTCCCGAGCCTCTGTCCGGGACCTCCTGACCTCCTCCCGAGCCTCTGTCCGGGGCCTCCTCCCGAGCCTCTGTCCGGGACCTCCTCCCGAGCCTCTGTCCGGGACCTCCTCCCGAGCCTCTGTCCGGGACCTCCTCCCCAGCCTCTGTCCGGGACCTCCTCCCGAGCCTCTGTCCGGGACCTCCTCCCGAGCCTCTGTCCGGGACCTCCTCCCGAGCCTCCGTCCGGGGCCTCCTCCCGAGCCTCTGTCCGGGACCTCCTCCCCAGCCTCTGTCCGGGGCCTCCTCCCGAGCCTCCGTCCGGGGCCTCCTCCCGAGCCTCTGTCCGGGACCTCCTCCCCAGCCTCTGTCCGGGCCTCCTCCTGAGCCTCTGTCCGGGACCTCCTCCCGAGCCTCTGTCCGGGACCTCCTGACCTCCTCCCGAGCCTCTGTCCGGGGCCTCGCCCATGGCTGCTGGGAGCACAGAGCCCCCCGACCCCCGGGGCACCTGTCCCACGCTTTGCTCCTGTTCCAGTTCAAACTCTCTTACTTCACTGGAAACATCTTTACTTAAATGTAATTTTTGAACGACATTTTCACCAGAGAATTCTAGGTGTTTTATCACTGATGTCATTCCCTTTTTTCGGCTCTGCATCATTTCTGATAAAGAAAAAAATCAGTCATTAGCCTGATCATTGCTCCTCTCTACACACTCTGTCTTTATTTGATGGATTTTTAAATGTGGGTTTTTTTGTTTTGTTTTGTTTTGTTTTTTGGTTCTCAACAGTTTTTCTATGAGATGCACGCGTGTAATTCTCACAGAATGCTACCTGGATTTCTTTGAACTTTTTTATTTATAGACTTATTTTGTAATGGAATTTGATATATCCCACCACGCTTTCTTCACTGATCTTTATACTAGCTTGTCTTTTTATTTTTTAAAGATGTATTTTACTTATTTGAAAGGCAAAGCTACAGAGAGAGAGGCGGAGGCCAAGGCAGAGCGTGACTTCTCTGCACTGCACAGGCCGACTGGGCCTGCGCCCGTCCAGCCGGGGCGCCTGGAGGAGCCGGGCGGTGGGCCAGGTCCCCCACTCAGCCACCTTGGATTCCTAAGCTCAGCACCTCCCGCAGGGGACTGGTCCAGGGAGCACAGCCCACCCCTGTGGAGGGCTCACCTGCCCTGCCTCCACCCCACCCCCAAGTGCTCCACCTCCTGGGGTTCCCCTGGCCCCGCCCCCTGCCCCACCCCTTGGTGCCCGGGTCAGTTGGCTGGGTCTCTGGCCGCCTCCCAGAACGTGGATTCTCACTCTGTCACTCAACAACTTGGACAAAGGTCGCACGGCCAGAGCAGGCGGGAGACCGGGGTCCCAGCACGAGCTGGGTGTCCAGCCATGATTTCGGATTGTGCTGAGGGCCCAAGCGGCCTCCTGCCCTTGACCCGTGACTCAGGGTGGACCGGCTTTAACGTAAATCGCCGAGGGCATTGTCCTGGCCGATCTGTGCTTCTCCCTGGGGACTCTGCACTCCAAGACCCTCCCCAGAGAAAGCTGAGTGCTGGCCCCGGGGCGGTGGGTGCCCCCCCAGAGTGACCTGCAGTGACTTCCTGCTTCCCCTCCCGTGGTGTGGCAGCAAGGCCGGGCCCCGGGACGGCGCTGACCGTGGTGAGCGCCTGTGACAGCCGGCTCGTCGGGGAGACGCTCATCCCGGAGCTGGCATGGGGCGGTGACAGCGGGTGCTGGATCTCGGGCTGGGCCCTCTCCGAGCCCTGGTCCCCTCCTTAGTGACGACAGCATGGCCCCTCAGGGACCCTGGTAGAGACCGTGATGGCATTTACACAGGATCTCATTTCTATTTGTTTATTTGCATTTCATTTCCAAGGCAGAGGCACAGAGAGACGGGTTGGGGTGGGGGGGCTTCCGTCTGCTGTCCGCTCTCCGGATGCACACAAGGGTTGCGGCTGGGCCAGGCCTAAGCCGGGAACCAGAGCTCCTTGTGGATCTTCTGCGTGGGTCAGCACAGCTGCTGCCCGTGGGGTGCGCAGGAGCCGGAAGCCCGAAGCAGAGGTGGAGGCAGAGCTGGGACTGAGACTCAGGCTCTCCGACGGGATGGGGGCGTCCCCCACACGGTCAAGTGCTGTGGCAACCGCCTGTCTGCGCTGAGCAAGCGCACAGAGAGCCCCGCCAGGGACAGCCCTGTGCGAGGAAGACAGTGGGAGGGCAGCGGGGCCTTGGGGGACAGGCTGGCTCTGGGCTCTCAGAGGAGGTGCCCTGGGCTCCGGCAGTGGGGGGCGGGCAAGCCTGGCCCCAGAGGTGGGCCCGGCACCCCAGCGCTGCCAGTCCCCGGTTCTGTGAGCCGACACGGGCCGGCCGGAGCGGGGTGATGGATCCATCTGCTGCTTAGAGGGCACATCCCACAAGCCACTGAACAGACCCGCAGCGAATGGGCCGGACTACGGCTGCTTTGACATTGAACAGAGCCCTGCAGACGGCCAGCCCGGTCCGGGGAGCCCTCGTCCTCGCCCTCCTGGTCCCTGAGGCACTGGCACTGGGGCCTCGGGGCCTGGGCGTGGTGGGAGGCGGCCCAGGGAGTCCAGGGCCTCCGGGTTGCGTCCCCTGCAGGGTCGCCGTGGGGGCAGAGCTGGCGCGGGAGCAGTGAGCGTCCCTCTGCCGCGTCCCTGCCTCTGCTCTGCCGAGATGGTGGTCCTGAGAAACAAAGGAATAAAAGGCCATTGAGCAGGGCTCGCTGCAGCCCGGGGAGAACGGGACACACACCCCCTCCTCCCGTCCCTGCTCCTAGGTCAAGCTCCACAAAGGCCCCCTTGATGGGCCCAGTGAGCGCTGGCTTGGCCGGGCACGTGATAAATATTCATGTGCAGGGCACACAAAAGGACCGAGGTTCAAACACAGGGCACCTTGTGCACAGCCCGGAGCGCGCCGCACTGCAGAAGTGCCCAGTGTGCCGTGGCCGCGTGGGAAACCGCAGGCGCCCCCAGCCCTGGGCTGAGTGACGGGCGCCAGGCATCCTCTGCGCCAATCAGAGCAGCTTCTCCAGGGGCGGGGCTGAGCCAGCGATGGGGCGCTAGGAGCTGGTGCGTCCCCCCCCACCCAGGGCTGTGCCGGGGTCTCAGCGCATCAGGATGCCCCTCCCCTGAGGCAGAGGAGCCCCAGGCTGTCAGTGCCCCTCCCTGGGGGAGCCAGCGGCACCTCAGAGGGGGCTCCGCCCTTAGTGCTGCCCTGCACTCCAGCAACAAAAAAGCTGAACAAACCGAAAACTGCTGACCCCTGGCACCTCCTGTCGGGGGCGGGGCACTGCCCTGAGCCGCAGCCGCAGGACAGAGAGGAGAGGCCGCCCTGAGGTTCTGCGCATTGGCTTGAGAACCAGAGCTCCCAGGCCGTGTCCTGGACGCAGCTCCCTCCTGGGGGGAGGGGAGGGGTCCCGCCTTCTGGAACCTCTCTGCCCCCCACCCCGGCCGGAGCGGCAGCAGGCAGAGGGCCCTCCCATGGCCAAGGCCTCTCCGCAGGGGTCTCACCTCCCTGAAGCCTGGGGCATCCAGGAGAGGGGCTTCCCCACTCCTGCGCTTGCTCCCACCTCTGCGAGGTGGAGTGACAGCAGCGCCCCCCCCCCCAGAGACCCAGATCTAACCCAAAGGTGACGGGCGACCCCACTCCCTCCAGCAGGGCTGTGCCCCCCCCCCCGCAGCCCAGAGGGGAGGCTGGGGACGCCAACAGGGAGCCAGGGGGTGCCGAGTCCCTGGAACCCAGGGCACCACACGCACTGGACACGGCGCCTTCCAGCCGGGCTTGCCCATCTCCCCTAAACACCCACCCCGCCCCCACCCCCCACCCCCCAGTCCTCAGCCCCGCTCCCAGGAAACCACCACACAAGTTCCCCAGTCGGGGCCACGGCCGCGCCTGCCCCACGGCCAGGGGCTGACCCACGAGGGGCCGAGCTGTCCCCTAGGCTGTGCCCTGAGCCGGACGCCCAGGAGCACGGGCGCCGTCGTCTGACGGCCCAGGAACCAGGGGCTCTGGAGTCCATGGGCGGCCAAGGACGGACGCCCGGGCCCCGGGCGCCGTCGTCTGACGGCCCAGGAACCAGGGGCTCTGGAGTCCACGGGCGGCCAAGGACGGACGCCCGGGCCCCGGGCGCCGTCGTCTGACGGCCCAGGAACCAGGGGCTCTGGAGTCCACGGGCGGCCAAGGACGGACGCCCGGGCCCCGGGCGCCGTCGTCTGACGGCCCAGGAACCAGGGGCTCTGGAGTCCACGGGCGGCCAAGGATGGACGCCCGGGCCCCGGGCGCCGTCGTCTGACGGCCCAGGAACCAGGGGCTCTGGAGTCCATGGGCGGCCAAGGACGGACGCCCGGGCCCCGGGCGCCGGCCAGACGCAGCTCGCGCTCGCTGCAGGTGCACGGTGGACCAGATGCAGCCGGCTGTGACGGCTCCTCCATGCTCGTCCTGGCTGCTCGAGTCCTCCACGCTCGTCCTGGTTGCGTGGGGAGACGGGTGTCTGAGCTGCTGGGCTCAGTGCTGCGCCGTGGGGTCCACTCGAGAGGTCCACAGAGGCTCGACTGAGCCCAGGAGTGTGGGGAGGGTCCTCGGCTCTCTCTGCGTGTTCCTGGCTGCCCACCACCTCGGCGCATAGGCGCCTGTGCCTCTGGCTCACAGCCCCCGGCGCTGGCTCTGGGGCCGACCCTGGGCTCCGGGTTCTCAGGCCGACAGCAGCAGCACCAGCTTCCCTGGGCCTTCAGCTTGACAGTAGCCAGACGCCGAAGCCCCAACCTCAGGGTCACAGGTGACAGCCCCTCACCACAAACCCTGCCCCCTCAGCAAGGCCCCGCCCCTCATCATATACCCCATCACCAAGACCCTGCCCACTCAACACAGACCCCGCCCCTCAACATAGACCCCACCCCTTCAGCACAGACCCCACCCCCTCAGCAAGACCCCACCCCTCAGCACAGACCCTGCTCTGCACTTGTACAGCTGTGTCCCAATCACACTCCCATAGCTGCATCCATCCCAGAATCCTGCAGGTGCACCCACCCCGTGTTTCGTAGCTGCGTCCATCCTGGTTGTAGCTGCGGCCCATGCTCTAAAATCTGGCCCTAGGTCCCCCGACTGGGGCTGCACAGGTGCATGCTGGCCTTGCCCCCGAGAGCCACTGCTGGTTGGGGGGGAAGCCGCATCTAGAGCTGGGGCAGGAGCCACGGCCGTGGAGCCCACAGGTCCCTGTCCTCCAGGGTCCCTCCTGCCCAGGCCTGTCAGACAGCGGTGTGGGGACTGTGAGGGAACTCTCACATCATCACTGGGGCACTGACCCCTGCCGTCCCCCCAGGAGCGTGGCACCGTCCTGGGTGGGTGTCAACTTCTTGTGGCTCCCACGTGGCCCTCCCCATGTGGCAGCTCCCACCTCAGTGGCCCCTCCTGTTGGCTGCTGTCCCCACCCATGGTGATGATGGTGACCCCAGGTCAGGACCCTCCTGCACCCAGACATGCTGGGTGGGCAAGAGGCTGAGCGTGAGTCAGCCTCCTGCCCCTGCCCCCGGGGGCCCCAGGGCCTCTCTGGGCTCAGCCAGTGGACGGGGTAGAGTGTCCTCAGGGTCAGGTCCTGTCCCCACCTCGGCCAAGAACTACAGGGGGAGCTGGGGGTGCAGGCAGCCAGCTCCAGGGGCAAGGAGAGGGAGCCACAGCTGAGGCCCAGGAGGGGCTGGACCTGGGGCCTTGGCCTTGACCGCTCACCAAAGGCCCAGCCATGCGGCCAGCTGCCGTGACCACCGTGAGTGTTCATGGGTAGGCCCCACGGTCAGCACTGGGTTCAGTGTCAGTCTCGTACGTAGTAACACAGACAACGAGAAAAGGGGTCTCGGGGCCCAGAGCAGTTGGGCCGGGGCCTCCCTAACTCTGGCTCACAGGAGCCGGGCACCATGGGGCCAGTGCTCGGGGTCTCGGATCGACACCTGTCCCTCCCTCCCCAGGGGCGCTGAGGCCCCAGCAAGGGGGACACGGAGGGCAGCGGGCCCCAGGGCTCTGCCTCTGCAGCTCCCTGCTCCACCCCACAGCAGCCCCCACAGCCCCCACAGCCCCCCAGCCCCCACGTTACAGGCCTGTGGGTGGGGCCTGGCTGGAGGCAGCCACGGGACGCCCAGCCAGAGGGTCCCTGCAGGACAGGACCCAGCTGCAGCTGGCCGGCCCAGGTGACCCCCATTCTGCTTTGCCTGTGGGACCTTGAGTCCAAGGGGCCGCAGCAGCTCGCAGATTCCGGAGGGGAGGCAGCATGTTGATCGATTTCCCCAAAATGCAAATTGTACTTAAAAAATCCATAGCTGGGGAGGGCAGGTGATAAATCACCGAGGGGAGTGGCCCTGGGGGAGGACAGATGTCTCCTTTGTCACAGAGGGGCGGGCTCGGCCCCAGCGCACCTGTCAGGGAGGCCTCTGGGGAGGTGGAGGACGCGGGTGGGGCGGGCGTCTCCCCTCCCATTCACGTGCTAATCAACTCTCTCCATGTCGCCCTGGCCACTGGCAGACCTGCAGGAGCTCACTGCCACGAAGATAAAGACCCCACAGCCGGTGGACCCTGGAACCACAGGTAGAGAAAGCCAGACACACCTGTGACCTGCCCATGGTGCGAGGGCCTCCCTTGGCACGGTCCAGAGTGGTCCCAGCTGATGCACTGGTCTGTGGGCAGAAGCCGGACCCCTACCCTGCTCTGTCTCCCGGGAGCCCCCCACCTGGCAGGGGAGTGGGCAGAGCCAGACTGCAGCACCCAGGGTCCTGTGATCCCCACAGTCAGCTGGGTGCCCTGGGGTCAGGAGCGAGGTCTGGGAGGCCTGCCTGGAGGAGGCAGGGTGAACTGAGGATGAGTCACTCTTGGAGGGACTGTGGCAGTGACCAAGTTTGCAGTAACACAGCCGACCTGGGCTGGGCAGAGCCTGTGTGTGGGCAGGATGGGGTGTAGGAGGCCTGGCAGGCCACCCATGAGCCCCTGCTGCCTCCTGGGGCTGCCATGTCTCTGATGCGTCTCCAAGCAGAACCTCCCAGGAGAGCCGGGAAGCAACACCCAACCAGGAGGGCCTGCGGGAGCAAGGACCTGGGGCTGGGGCCTGGTGGGGGCTCGCCCTCAGGTGGTCCCACAGCACCCAGCCTTGTGGGGACTCACCCTCAGGTGGTCCCACAGCGCCCAGCCTGGCGGAGGCCAGCCCCTCCCCCAGAGTCCAGCACAGGGCGGGCCTGGGGCGGAGCCTAGCATCCAGCCTGACCCTGTGCAGACACAACCATCCCTGCCCAGCTGTTGCCCAGAGCTGGGGCCACACCCTGAGGCGGAGCTGGCCCGGCGGGGCACTCCTGCCCTGGCCTTGGTCCCGTGACCCCCGCCCGGGGCAGGAGGCTCCCTTTGTGTCCTGGACGCTGGGCAACTCCAGCCAGCACTGCCCCTCTGCTGCCAGCCTCAGGCCCACACCCTGCAGCATGAGGTCTGCGGTTGTCACAAACAGGAGGAGCCAGCGGACAAGGCCAGGCTGGAGGTCAGGGCGCCAGCTGACGCCCCCAGGCCTGGACACAGCACACCGTGCCCCTTGTGGAGTGACCCCGGCACAGGGCCCCTCCCCTCCCTGCCTGGAACCCCACAAACACCTCCACGGTGCAGGAGACGCTCGGTCCCCACCAGGCTCCAGTGACCCCGTCTCTGCCAATCAAAGACCCTTGGGGCCCTCGGGGCTGGTGGTGCAGCTGAGCCCCTCCCCCAAGGCCACGTGAGAGTGCTGGGTGCTGAGGGGCGCTCTCCCTGCACACGTGGGTGAGCAGTAGGGAGGGGAGGGGATGGAAAGGAGGCACCTGGAGGAGGGAGGAGGGGACGGGGGGGGAGGCACGAGCTCTGGCGTGGGGTCCAGGGTGGCCGAGCGGCACCTGGAGACCCTCCGGCAGCCAGAGCTGCTGCCCGCTGGGAGTCAGTGTGCCCACACCTCCCCTGCCCCTGTCCACCTCCCTGGGCTCAAGCCTGGCCCGAGGGGCAGCAGACAGGGCAGCCCTGGGCCGGCAGGCAGGAGCCTCTCAGCTGCAGGGGACGCCGCTTGCCCTGTCCCTTCCCAGTCCCGTGGTTTTCATTGGGGGCTTTGGGAGGGGCCGCTGGGCTGGGCAGGCGGGGGATGGCCCTTCAGGGTCTTGTCCTCACTGGCTCCCAGTCTAGGAAGGGAGACCAGGGCTGTGTGGGCGGGCGCACTCACACAACCCCTCCCCAGCCCCCACCTCCCCCACAGGCCCCTCCCCGCTGCCCGCCTCCTGTCCCCTCTTCCTCCAGGGGGAGGGGGTCACCGCTCCGTCCTGACCTCCGGAACACCCAGAGCGCTGGGGGACGGTGACGGGCAGAGAGCGGCCAGTGGCCAGGGCTGCCCGGGACACCCGGACGGCAGCAGCCAGCCCCGGACCCCGCAGTGACGCCCAAGCCACAGAACACCTGTCGGGCTCGGCCTCTGAAAGACAGGTCCTAGCCGGGGCCACGCCTCTGGGCCCCCGGAGGCAGGCCGGGGACGCAAAAGTATGTTCTGGAATGTTCCCTGGGGGTCCGGTCCTTCTTCGCTGCACTGTGGAGGTGGCTTCTCCCCCTTCAGGTCCTGCTCAGAGCTCTTCCCTGGGTGGCTTCTCTCCGGCCCCGACCCTGGCTGCTTCCGACCGGAGCCTGGCGCCCTGGCCCTGGGCACGGCAGTGGCCTTGGGCTGCCTGCAGCACACAGAGCGTGTCCCGGCGATGCTGTGGTCAGCTGTAGGATAGGTAACTGAATGAACGAATGAGTGGATGAATGAATGCCCAGCAGAAGTGGGTGGATAGAAGCCCAGAAGTGTGCAAGGTGAGCCTGAGCAGCCCTCGGCCGTCCACCCAGAGCTGGCATCCTGAGCCCAGCTGGGGCCGCTCTCGACGCCCCCCAAATGCAGCAGCACTGGGAGCAGCCCCGGGTGGAGCTGAGAATAGTGTGAGTACTAGAACCAAACAGAACTTTCTAGTGACTAACGCGTGGCATGAGGGGCCAGCGTGTGGCTGAGCAGTGTGGACACCAGCCGGGATGCCCGCGTCCCCTGGAGCAGTGCCTGGGCGTGCGTCCTGCCTCGGATCCGGGCTGCCTCGGATCTGGTCTTGCAGACCCTGGAGGGCAGTGGCCAAGGCTCCTGATGCCCACAGAGGGACCTGGATGGAGCCCCCTGCTCTCAGCCTTGGCCGCCACCCAGCTCCAGCCATTGTGGGCCTTTGAGGGGCAAACCAGCAGGTGGGAACTCTATTTGTCTCCTCTCCAATAAAGAAAGAAATTGCAAAAGAGGATCATGGAGAAAGGCTGCATCCAGCCTGTGTATGTCCACCCCAGGGAGCACCCCAGGAGGCAGCCGAGGGGTGGATCCCTGCCCGACACCGGGGTCCTGGCTCCTAAGTGCAGCCCCAGGCACTCGGGGCAGCAGGGGGCACCCAAGGCTCCTCCCCCACTGACAACAGGCAGGGGCCCCTCCTCCCTCGGGCTGTGTCCTGCTGGGGGTCTGAGCTGGACCGCGTCCTGTCTGAGGGTGTGCACGAGACATAGGACCCAGGACCCAGGGCCCAGGCCTCACACAAGGTCCTTGCAAGTTAATCAGTGAAGAGGAGGCCCTGCTGGGACTGGGTGAGGCTGGGGTCCTGGAGGGGGTGGGAGAGAGACACACCGGGAGGCACTGATGCGGCCGTGGGGGCAGAAGCACCCAGGGGCGCTGGTGACCCCGGGGAGCTGGGCAGGGTCCGGGATAGAGTCTCACCCTCAGCTGCAGGGAGCCCAGCACCCCCACCCCCACCCCCACCCCGTGGTCTCAGAACTGCAGCTCCCAGCACCTTGGACAGCGTCTGCGTGCTTGGCACCGCGGCCTGTCTGCAGGGAGGTGGTCCTGTCTGCCCCCTCCGGAATCCCTCGGCACTTAGCAGCTGCCAGGCTCCTCAAGGCTCCTCCAAGTCCCGCCCCCCAGCACCCCTGCCGCTCCCCCGCCCCCGCGTGGGTCAGGGCTGGCGCAGTGGCTGGGCAGGGCCCCAGCTGCAGGACTGGGCTCAGACGGAAGCTCCGCCTACTTTCCCACGGCCTCCTGGGCCCACTTGAAATGCAGTCCACCAGCAATCAGAGCGTGAGGCCATCAGCCCAGCTCTGTCTCCTCGCTCCATCCCCCTTCCTAACGACCCTCCCTGTCCCCGGAGCCCGGAAACTGGGACAAGGACTCATGGTGTGGCGGGAAGATGGGCCGTGGCGGGCCTCCGCGGGACAGAACCGGCTTCAGCTTCGCGAGCAGGCTCTGTCTGAGGGCCCAGGGCCGGGTCTGCCAGGAGCTTTCCCCTGGCCACCGTGTGGCCGCCCAGGAGCCGGGCCAGCCCAGATCCGGAGGGAAGCTGAGGCCCAGGCAGGGCCGGGGCAGAGGCTCGGGCTCCCGACTTTCCTGGCAGGAAGCCCCCAGGGGCCTGGTGGGGGCAGCTGGGCTCAGTGAGGATCCTCATCTGGGTTTATGCAGCCACAGGGCTGGCTGCTGTGGGTTAGGGAGAGGCGCCAGGGAGACCGTGTGGAAGGGGCACCATGGCCCCAGGAGCAGCTGGAGCCCAGCCCCACCCGGGGGTCCAGCAGGGTGTCCTCTCTGTCCTGGGCTCCCGCACAGCCAGCAGTGGGATCCAAGCAGCCGGGGTGCTTCCTCCCGGGACAGCAAGGCAGGGGCCCGGGGCGCGAGCCGGCAGTGCAGGCGGCCCGCGACGGGGAGCCTCCTGCCTGCGTTCAAGCTGAGTGTGCAGCCAGAATGGCGTCGGAATCCCCCCTCTAGGCCTGGCCTGGTGATGCCGGGGTTAAGCCGCCGCCTGGGCCACTTGCGTCCCATATGGGAGCCATGGTGGGGGTCCCAGCTGCTCTGCTCTGCGCCAGCTCCCCGCCGACGGCTCTGGTGCCTGGCCCCGCCGCCTGCTTGCGAGGGAGCCGCTGGCTCTGGGCTGTGGCCTGGCCCAGCCCTGCTGCCATGGACGCTGGGAGTGAGCCAGCAGGTGGAGGAAGCTGCTCTCTTCCCTTCCCCTCTGCCTGTCTCTCTGCCATTCCCGTACGTGAATAAGAAGACAGGAAAGGGGCCGGCGCTGCAGCGTAGCTGTTTAAGCTCCTGCCTGCCACGCCGGCGTCCCGTGTGGGCACCAGTCCTAGCCCCGGCTGCTCCTCTTCTGAACCAGCTCCCTGCTAATGCCCCTGGGAAAGCAGCGGAAGATGTCCGAGTCCCTGGGTCCCTGCAGCCACGTGGGAGACCCCGGTGGAACTCCTGGTCCCTGGCTTTGTCCTGGCCCAGCCCCGGCGGGGCAGGCATTTGGGGAGTGAAGCAGCGGATGAGAGGTCTCTCTCCCCATCTCCCCCCACTCCATAACTGCTTCTCAAATCAAAAGCATAAATCTTAAAAAAGGAAGTGAAACGACAGAAATAAATAAATGTCCGCTCTCGCACCACCTAGGACGGGGACCCTCACCCAGCGGGGGCGACACGGGCCCTCACGCGCTCGGCTCCCACACCACGCCCTTCTTCCTGCCTTTAACCTGGGCCTGTGCTGTCGTCTTCTCCTGGGCCCTGCAAACTCTGTGTGTGTAGCCTGGCTCACAGGAGCTCACAGGCCCTCCGCCCTGGGGCGTGGCCGGCTGCCGTGGGCTCCGGGGCCACAGGAAGAGGACAACACGCTCGCCCAGGAGCAGAGGCGGGCTAGCCGGGAGAGCCGGGAGGCTCGGCGAGCTCTGTGGCCCTGCCCTGCCCCCCGGGCCTGGGGCCGGAGCCGCCCACTCAGCGGGGAATGATGCTGGCCGACCCCCCCCCCCCCCCGCACCTCCACCCAGGGCGGCCCCGCAGGGCAGGTGGGCCAGCTGCACCAGCGCTGGGACAGTGCTGGGGCTGGGGGTGAAGCCTCTAGGAGGCAGTCAGGGGGGCTGGGAGCGTGGCCCCCTCCCAGTGTCCTCGAGGCACCGCCCCGGCTGCCCCTGTCCCCCTGGACGGCTCAGCAGGCTGCACTCACTCCTGGTGGCTCAAGACTCCCTGGGCCCCCGTGGAAAGGGAGACAGGCGCAGGGCTCCAGCAGCTCAGAAAGGGGTGTGTGGCCTTCCCCGGCTGGTGGACGAGGCGGAACGTCTCCACGGGCAGGTCGTGTGGCCAGCAGAGCCCATGGCGCCCGTGGAACACCCTCTCGGGCTGGCGCAACAGGAGGCACCTTCCCAGGGCCAGAGCTGCCACTGTGGCCGTCAGCCGGGCTGGCCCGTCCCAGAGCTCCTCCACACGCTTGCTGCCGGCTTGCGGGACTGTGGGGAGCGGCTCGTCACAGAGGTGCTTCCTGCTCGGCTGAGCGTCATGCTGGAGGGAACACAGCAGCGGGACTCGAAATTCAGACCCGAGCGCTGGCCGTGGCGGCCGACCTTGGGCTGACCTTGCCCCGGTGGGCGCGTGCCAGGAGCTCCTGGTGCTGCCACCAACCCCCGTGGGGATGGGGGGCGGGAGGGGCTGTCCACCTGCAGCCCGTGCACCTGCACCTCCGGGTCTTTGCAGGGGACTCGAGGGGAAGGCTCTTGGGTCCGTTCTGCACGGAGGGGCTCAGGCCCAAGACCTCGCGATGCTGCCCGGGGGCAGCAACTGGATGGCTGCACCTGGGGCCCAGGAGCTGCACTGGCCAGGAAGGATCCTCCCTGGAGGGGTCGCAGGTGACTGACAGCCACGGTGACTGACTGACAGCCCGGGCCTCCTCAGGACCTGGCCCGCCCCCTCAGGCCTGTGCAGCCAAGCCAGCCAGGAGCCCCCAGGCCCTGTGCCTTCCCCTTTCTAGGCCCCAGCAGCCTTGCCCTGAGGGCTCTGGCCTCGGCTTTGGGTGCTGGGTCTCACCCCAGCATGTGCTGGGCTCCCAGCCCCTACTATGGGCCGCCCCTCCTTGCCCGCGGCATCACGTCCTCTCCAGATCTGCCGACGGCCGCCCAGGGGGCTCGTGAATCCCCACCCTTTGACTCAGTCCCACACCCGTTCCTTAAACCCCCTGCCTGCGTCCCCAGGGCCTGCGAGGACCTGATTCTGACGACCGGGAAGACATGGCGCTGGCCCTGACTGCCCCAAGCACCCCCTGCATGGGGTCACTGCACGCTGGCGCCCGGCCTGCCTGGCTCCCTGGGGTCCCTGCCCTCCTCAGGCCCCTGAGTGCCTGCACATAGAAGGCTTCTCCCGTTCTCCATGGTGGCTGAGGCTGGGCCTGGCGCGTGGCGAGCAAGGGGTCCCTGGGCGAGGAGCCTGCCCGGGAGCCAGCGTGATCGCGGTATTAGCATGCGGAGCTGTGCCTACGCCTGCCCGGGAGCCGCCGGGCCATGAACTCAGCAGTCTCCCCACGCGGCAGCCGCGCGCTAATAAGATAAAACCCAGCCTCAGAGCGAGCGGCTCAGCGACGGATGGGCCGAGACTGTTGATGGATAGCATTTGGGGTGCCCTCGGGTTGCGTTTAATCGTCCCTTCCCCGCTCTCGGCTTTGGTGAAGTGAAGCAGAAAACCCCAGCAGCGCTGGGATTCCTCCCGCAGCGGGCAGAGGCGCGGCTCAACGACGGATCCGGCTGCTGCCACTGCCCACCGCGTCCACGCGCCGAACAGGACTCGGGATTCAAGTGGTGTTCAGAAGCAGATCCACGCACCGAATCCTGACTCCGCGAGGCGCACGAAAAACAACACCTGCAGGGAAACGGGAGCCAGCGCCTCGTGTGCTTTGGCAAATGCCTCTCACCGGGCCAGCCACGGGCGGAACTGAGGATGGGGACGCTGGCGGCTGCACCCACAAGGCTCACCTGGGGCCCCCAGGAGGGAGAGGGGGTGGCTGCGCAGAGGGCGCCCTGGGGGGCGTTTGGAACAGGAATGGCTTACTGGAGGCACAGCATGGGGGTAGGCAGGTGCTTGCGACAAAATCCTCCAGAGCCCAAAGTTGTACGAAAAGTGGCACAGGGCCCGGGGTATTTTGCCGCCAGCACAGCTGGTAGCCGTGTGGGCGCCTCCGCCGGCCTGGGTCAGGACAGCGGCCCCTCGTGGGGGCGGAGACTGCGTGAGTGTGGGGCGGGGCCAGTGTGGCCCAGGAATGAGGCTCACCTCTCCCAAGACGCTGGGGAGCAGCTTTTGTCTTTTTCCAGAAACGTGAATTCCCATTTCTGAGGGAGGAAACAGGGCTGGGCTTTGTGGGCAGGGGTCTCCCCTCCCTGGAGCTGCCCGTGCTCTGCCTTCCACGTGGCCGGCAGCCCTCTGCGGAGCCTTGCTGAGTGGTGCCGTGGACGTGGGGGATGGGGGCAGGGCAGCTGGCAGGGGCACGTGGCCGGGGGGAGGGCCCGGTGGGGGTGGGGGTGTGGGGACGGCACTGGGGCACGGGTCCAGGGCGCCCGAGCTGCTGAGGGACATGGGCGGTTCTCTGACCATTTTCCCGTGGTTGACAGGTGGTCCAAGCCCTGGAAGGCCCCGTCCCTGGCCTGCGGCCGGCTCCGTCTGCCACAGCCAGGCCCTGCCTCCCCGACGTGGGCTACTCCAGGCCGGCTCCACTTGGCGTCCCCACCACAAACTGTGCCCACCCGCCCAGCGCCCAGAACCTCCGGGGAGGAGTCAGAGGCGGCACAGCCACAGTGCTGGCTCCGGGCCTGTGGCCGTCAGAGCCACAGTGCTGGGTCCTGGGGCGCCCAGTGCTGCTGCCCGCCCACTCTCCATGCTCAGCTCTGGGCTCAGCTCAGGCTCACTCCACAAACACACAGCTCCTGCACCCAGCACCCGGCACCCAGCAAGGAGGCCACAGAGGGTCGTCCTGATTCCAGGGCGAGTGGGCGGGACCTGCTCGGGCCTGTGGCCACAGTGGCCTGTGACTGTGCTGCGACAAAGGCACCAGCTACCCTCGCGCTCCCTGCTCTGAGCAGTCGTCAGACCTGAGAGAGTTGAAGGGGCTGATGGGGACGCAGCCCACGACAGCTGCTCAGGAAATGGCCTCATCATCCTCACCACCATCACCATCATCACCATCACCATCATCACCATCACCACCATCACCACCACCACCACCATCACCATCACCATCATCACCACCACCACCACCATCACCATCACCATCATCACCACCACCATCACCATCACCACCACCACCATCATCACCACCATAACTACCATCACCATCACCACCATCACCATCACCACCATCACCATCACCACCATCACCATCACCATCATCACTACCACCATCACCATCACCACCACCACCATCACCATCACCATCATCACCACCACCATCACCATCACCACCACCACCATCATCACCACCATAACTACCATCACCATCACCACCATCACCACCATCACCATCACCACCATAACTACCATCACCATCACCATCACCACCATCACCATCATCACCATCACCACCATCACCATCACCACCATCACCATCACCACCATGACCATCATCACCACCACCATCACCATCACCACCATCACCATCACCACCATAACTACCATCACCATCACCATCACCACCATCACCATCATCACCATCACCATCACCACCATCACCATCATCACCATAACCACCATCATCCTCACCACCACCGTCACCATCACCATCACCACCATCACCACCATCACCATCACCATCACCACCACCACCATCATCACCACCACCATCACCATCATCACCATCACCATCATCACCATAACCACCATCATCCTCACCACCACCGTCACCATCATCACCATCACCATCACCACCATCACCATCACCACCATCACCATCACCACCATCACCATCATCACCATAACCGCCATCATCCTCACCACCACCGTCACCATCATCACCACCACCATCACCACCATCATCATCATCACCATCACCATCACCATCATCACCATCACCACCATCACCATCACCACCATCACCATCACCATCATCACCATAACCACCATCATCCTCACCACCACCGTCACCATCATCACCATCACCATCACCACCATCACCATCACCACCATCATCCTCACCACCACCACCACCATCATCACCATCACCACCATCATCCTCACCACCACCACCACCATCATCACCATCATCACCATCACCATCACCACCATCACCATCACCACCATCACCATCACCACCATCACCATCACCACCATCACCATCATCACCATAACCACCATCATCCTCACCACCACCGTCACCATCATCACCACCACCATCACCACCATCATCATCATCACCATCACCATCACCATCATCACCATCACCACCATCACCATCACCACCATCATCCTCACCACCACCACCACCACCACCATCACCACCATCACCATCACCACCATCACCATCACCACCATCACCATCATCACCATAACCACCATCATCCTCACCACCACCATCACCATCATCACCATCACCACCATCACCACCACCACCATCATCACCATCATCACCATCATCATCATCACCATCACCATCACCATCATCACCATCACCACCATCACCATCACCACCATCACCATCACCATCATCACCATAACCACCATCATCCTCACCACCACCGTCACCATCATCACCATCACCATCATCACCATCACCATCACCATCACCACCATCACCATCACCACCATCATCCTCACCACCACCATCATCATCATCACCATCACCATCACCATCATCACCATCACCACCATCACCATCACCAATAACACCGTCTTCACCATGGTCCTGTCACCATCAGCCTCACCGTCTTCGCCACGCTCATCCTCATGGTTGTCACTATTTCCTAACAGTGCCACACTCAGGCCTCGGGGTTGTCTCTCCCAGAATCTGTGAGGTGGCAGTCAAGGCGCAGGTAAGGGGGCGGCCACAGAACAGAGGCGGGGAGGAGCAGGCAGGGGAGGGGCACGGGCCTGGCAGGGGAGTGGGCCCTAGGGGTGGGCAGGACCCCAGCCAATATGGCTCCCTGCCAGGTGCTGCCCACTCTGGGGTGAGGACCAGGGGCCCTGCTGCTGGGGCTGGGGCTGGGTCTCAGTGCCGGGCCTGGGTCTCAGTACTGGGTCTGGGGCTCAGTCAGTGCCGGGCCTGGGTCTCAGTACTGGGTCTGGGGCTCAGTCAGTGCCGGGCCTGGGTCTCAGTACTGGGTCTGGGGCTCAGTCAGTGCCGGGCCTGGGTCTCAGTACTGGGTCTGGGGCTCAGTCAGTGCCAGGCCCGGGTCTCAGTATGGGGCCTGGGTCTCAGTACTGGGTCTGGGGCTCAGTCAGTGCCAGGCCTGGGTCTCAGTGCCGGGCTTGGGTCTCAGTGCTGGGCCTGGGTCTCAGTGCTGGGCCTGGGTCTCAGTGCCGAGCCTGGGTCTCGGCCACTCCTCCTGCCCCAGGCTGGCCCCGTCCCCCTCACGACCACCACACACCCGAGCAGGACCCAGAATGCTCCAGAGCCTGAGTCTGCTCTCCCGAGCCTCGTCATTCCCGCTGGGCCGTGGCTGCAGACCCCCAGGGCCCCTGGCACAGAGGGGACGCCATGCTCGGGGGCCTCCGGCCTCAGCAGCCTGAGCAGGACGATGCCTCGGGCAGCCGCCCCTGGTGGGCGCCTGGCGTCCGGGTTAATGGACTCCGGGGTTTGCTGTTGACCCCTGGCCGTGCGTGAGCCTCAAAGAAAGACTTTAATAACTGGCTGTGTGCTCAGGAGTGTGCGTGCTGACACCATTAATCCCTGTTTTCCATAGTTGGCAGGAAGCGCTAAGTGCCTTTAATACTTTCTAAATCTGACAGTTTTAATTATTTCCCCTGCACCACTATCGATCCAGCGCGTCAACCTGTGACTTTGAAGGCCTTTGTCAATACTCATTGCCAATACCAAGGCCAATCACTCGGGGGCCACCACGGAGAGCCGGCCGTGCTCTGGGTTTGAGGAGCAGAGGGCGGGAGGCTGGGGTGTGCGGCCCCACCCCGCCCCCACAGCAGCCAGGACCCCAGAGCCCCCAGGACAGCGCCTGGCCCTGGAGGCGGCGTGGTGGTCATGGACAGGGACCATGGACAGCAGAGCAGGGACAGGAGCACCCGGGGGCAGGTAGGACAGCCCATGTCCACGCCGGCCAAGCAGTGCCCTGCGGGAGCCCACAGGCTGTCCGAGACAACGACCCTGCAGGTGACCTCGAAGGCGTCCCTGGCGACAGCCCCTGCCGTGTTCCCCTCCTCCCGGCTCCAATCGCGTTCCCCCAATCCCCCTCTCTCTCCTGCCCCCACCCACTTCCACTCCAGAACAGTGCTGAGCCTCGCCCCCACCCTCTCTCTGCTTCAGAAACCCTGAGACTTCAGCCAGCACCGAACACAGCAGGAACAGCGAAACCCCACCCCCGCCCGGCTCACCCCCTCCCCCCGCCCCGCCAACGTGAGCAGGTGCAGACCCTGGGCCCTGCACAGGTGGATGGGATGCGCCTGTGTGCCCGGAGACGCTCGGACGCCCACAGCCTGAGTGACGCCCACTGTGGGCTGCCCCAGCTGCTCTGTGCTCGCTTCCATGTGGCAGGACGGGGTCCTTCCAGACGCCAAGACCCTCAGGGCCCCGGGACGGGAGCTCGTGACTGGCGAGCGGCTTTTCTGCTGCAAACGTCCAGGGAGTCCTGTGGTTCTCCTCCTGGACTCGCCATCCGACTGGCCTCCACAGTGGGTGCTGGGGGCCAGAGAAGGGGACGGAGGTGGATGTGGTCACCCTGGCCCTCCGGCGACCCCCAGCCCTGACCCAGGCTCACTAACACCAGGAGCTCCTCTGCAGTTGTGGGTGTCCCCCTGCCTTGTGAGCAGTGACCCTGCTGTGTCGCGCTGTCCAGGGCGCCCGCGGTGGCAGAGCCCTGCGCGTCCTGTGGCAGCTCCTTCCCCACCCAGACCTCCGGATGCTGTCTAGGGGAGCGCTTGGCTTCTCCGGACTCTCCTCCCTTGCAGGAGCTGCGTGCCGTCCCCCACTGAAGCCCTGAGGCTCTGGGAGCAGTGCACAAGAGCTGCGGGGGCCCCCCTGTGCCCGCCATGTGCAGGCCTCGGTCCGCGTCTGGATTTGTCCCTTGGTTTCTGCGCCTGTCCTTTGGAATCCGACGGCCGGGCTCCACGTGGCCCCCGGCTGGAGGCCTCGGCACTGCTGTGCTGCATTCCCCATCTGGAGCCCGGATTCCACTTCACAAAATATAAAGTCGAGACTTTGCTGGAGGTTGCATTGATTTTGCAGAGATTGGGAAAAATTTAGACCCTTCCAGCGCCACGTCTCGCCCGCAAGTGTGATGGTGCTCAACTCAGGTGTCACCTCGCCTGGAACACAGTGGTGTTTCTGGGGGTGCATGAGGGCATTTCCAGAGGAGACTGACGTGTGAATCAGCCTATCCTGGGGCTTCTCAGCCTCCATAATCACAGGCCAATCCGCTCAGTAAGTCTCATCCATCACCTGTGCCTGTAGCTCTCTGTCCATCACCCATCTGCTCATCAACCTATCCATGGCTGTCTATCATCCACCCATCCATCCATCACCTCGCATCCATCCATCACCTCACATCCATCCATCATCTGTCAGTCGCCTATCAATCTACCCATCCATCCGTGTATGTGTGTAGCTGTCCACCACTCAACTACTTATCAATCCATCATCCATCCATCATCTATCCATCCATCCATCCATCCATCCATCATCCATCCATCCGTCCGTCCATCCATCCATCTGTCATCCATCCATCCATCCGTCATCTATCACCCATCCATCCCTCCATCATCTATCCATCCGTCATCTATCTATCCATCCGTCACCCAGCCAGCCAGCCGTCATCTGACACCTGTCTGTCTGTCATCTGTCCCCCTATTAAAGATCCATCTCTTGCGTCCCTGACCAGGGGACCTGCTCAGTATAGAAACAGCGGAAAGCCCGACACAGAGCACAAGAGTGAAAGTGAGTTTATTTGCCATAAATGACAGAGGCCCCCCACGCTGTGTGGGCGTGGGGCCCCAGAGCTGGGAGTCCATGGCCCCCACGGGGCTGCTCCCTCCCCCTCACCTGGGATGTCCTGGCCCCCACCTGGTGTCTACAGTAGGAGCTGTGTTGCAGTTGCCCTCTGTCCGTGAGCACGGGGAGGGGCCATGGTTGGCTACTGTTTTCTGTACCCGTATCCTAGGGGCCATAGCAACCCCCCCAATTTGTTCTGTTCTCAATCGTGTTTTCTCACATTTAGTTATTCCCCAGAGGGGTGGAGTTTTCCCAGAATTTGCCTGAAGTCCACTCATTTTGTGTAACCCTTCTCTTTCCTACGTATCTATCCATCTCCTGTCCTCTGTCCATCATCTATCTGTCATCTATCTATGTATCTATCCATCCATCCATAATCTATCTGTCATCTATGTATCTATCCATCCATCCATCTGTCTGTCATCTATCTATGTATCTATCCATCCATCATCTATCTGTCATCTATCTATGTATCTATCCATCCATCCATCATCTATCTGACATCTATGTATTTTTCCATCTATCCATCCACCTTCTCTCTGTCATCTACCCATCATCTATTTGTCACCTGTCCATCATCTATCCACCCATCTCCTGTCCATCATCTCTCTGTCATCTGTCTAACCACCATCTGTCTAGCTACCTGACATCTCTCATCTTCCTTTCTCTCTCTCCCTCTCTCCGTCACACGTCTACCTGTCAATCACTGTCTTTGCATCCCTTATCTGCCCATATCTGTCTGTCATCTGCCGATGCGTCGTCTGCCCCTCGCCCCGTGCTCAGCTCCCTAGCCCCCGGCCGCCATCTTTCCTCTCCATCATCCGTGGCCCCGCCCTCCTGTGTCGCTGCACTGGGGACCCCTCTCCCCCGAGAATCTTCCCATCCATTCCTTCTTAGGGACTCACAGAGAGGGGGAGGGCTTTTCAGAAAGTTCATGGAAAATGTACCTGAAGGAAATTGCAAGGATTCGCACGCAGTTTGCACCAAGTCGGCTTACTCTGCAATTCCCCTTTTCCGTGATCCTTCCGAAGTCCCTCCGCCCATGCTGCAGGTGCCGGACAGCAGGCTGCAGAATCCGGCGCTGGGGCTCCGCGTGCCGAGGGCGCGGCTGTGCCCCGGCGGTGATGGGCGCTTTCTGACGTGTACTGAGAAGGCGGTGGGAGTGGACAGCGGCAGGATGTTCCGTCGTTTCAGTGTGAAACCCTGCGTTTGCCACCCCACAGAGAAGCCGCCTCACATCCCGCGTTAAGCGTCAGAGATGGTGGCCTGAACCCCGCCCACGTTCCGCTCCCTTCAAGGCCCCGGCCGGTCCCACGCTCCCCAGGACCGGTTCACACCGGGAGGGATCTCACGCTGCTCCTCTCCACTCGTGATTCTTTCTCTGCACCTTTCACAGAGTTCTAGAAGGTTCCATCTGGAGCTGTGGGGCCTTGGGCAGGCTCACGGCTGCTGGCTGCTGTTTTCTCTCCGGGCTCGTCCCTCACACCCTCTCCTGCCTCCTGCGAAATGCGTTTCTCATTCATCTTTTCAAATTTCTGATTCATGTTATTTTCTCAACTTTGTGTTTCTTTTATAGTCACCAGGATTGTATTACTAGAATTTCAGAGACGAGCTGTGGCTTTTTGATCAAGACTACCTTGAAAGCCATTTTTATTTTTGCATACTGATCCGCCATTTTTCAGGTGTACAGCTTGGGGGCGGGCATTTGGCCTAATTGTTAGGCTCCTGCTCGGGACACCTGTCCCCCACCAGGGAGCGTGGGCCGAGTCCCAGCTTCTCTGCCCCTGGTGTCCACTTCCTGCTAACGTACCTTGGGGTCCCTGCCAGCCACATGGGAGACGTGGGTTCCGTTCCTGGGCCTGGCTTTAGCCTGGCTCAGTCCTCGCCATGGTGGGCATGTGGGGAATGAGCCTGCAGCATTTTCCATCATGTTCCGGCACCTGGAGGAGGCGCCATTCCTGTCACAGCAGCCGGGGTTTCCATGCCGTGCATCGCCTCCTCGCGGCCGCTGCCAGAACTACAGCTCTCGGCTAAAATCTGAGCTTGGTTCTTTATTTTTGAAGATCTATTTATTTATTTGAAAGATAGAGTTACCAAGAGGCAGAGAGAGAGAGAGAGAGAGAGAGAAGTCTTCCATCTGCTGGTTCACTCCCCAGATGGCTGCAACGGCCAGAGCTGTGCTGATCAGGAGCCAGGAGCTTCTTCCGGTCTCCCATGCAGGTGCAGGGGATCCTTTGCCTCCAGCAGGTGTCTCTGAAGATGAACATCTTGTGTTTCTGGCTTGGTTGTGCCTTCTGTCTTTATAGAGCAGTTCTTCTGAGAACAAACGCAGTGGGCGTGTGGTGCGTCTGGCTCACTGTGCTGAGCGTGACCCTGGGTTCACCCGAGGTCACGGAGGCTCCTTTTACACTTTCTTCCAAAAGCGCCTCGTTCTGTCTTCACCCTGCGGTCTGCTGTGGCCGATAGCGTGAGGCGGGGTCCTGCACGTGTGCACACGACGTCCCCCTGTCCCCGCGCCTGCTCTGACAGCCGGGTCCTCACCTTGAGCACTGCCGGATGCCGGTGTCCCGGGGCTGAGCGGGGCAGCCGTGTGACGGGCGTTCCAGGCCCCACCTCAGCCGTGTGACGACATTACCGTCTGTCTGCTCCCAGGCTCTGATCTGGTGACTGCAGCTTCCCCAGGAGTCCTGAGGCCACGCAGCACAAACCCTCTGACCAGCGCCTCTCCGAGGTTGTGTGGTCTGTTCCCTCGCGCCAGGACAGACATTTTACAGTGAACCGGACGACTTCGCTAAGTAAAGAGAAGCCCGGGGCTGAGACCGAGTGGAGCCGCAGGCAGGCGGGGGCCGCGGTTCCGGGTGCCGAGCCTGGGGGAGCGTGGCCGCGAGGCCGTCTGTCTCTCGGCGACTCCGCAGCTCCTGTGGGCTTTGTGGCTCTCGGGAGCAGCTCCCACATCTTTGATCAAAGTGGCCCTGGGATTTACCGCGCTGGGTGCTGCTGTGGCCGCTGCGGCCGCTCATGGGATCTGTGAGCGCCCGCGGTGGGCACAGGGAGCCAGGCTGACGCTCGTGAGCCGCGGCCTGTGGCGCGTTCGTGAGTTCTAACAGCGCCTCTGTGGGTTGCTTAGAAACTTCCACGTGTTGGAGCTGTTAGATGTATCAGGTACATGTGTTGTCACGTGGTGTATATGTAACCATGCTGCATATCTTACGTTGTATGTGTTATGCTGCCCACATGTTAGCATGTTGAATGTCATGTTGTATGTAAGTAATCATGTATTCGTGCTATATGTGTGTTACTATGTTGCATACATGTGATCATGTTGTATATATGTTGTTATGTTGCCTGTGTTGTGTTGCATGTATGTAATCGTGTATACATGCAATGTGATGTGTTATGTTGTATATATGCCATGATGTATGTACAATGTTGTATATATGTTACACTTTGATTATGCTATATGTTGCATGTGTGTTATTGTGTTGCACGTGTGTTGAGGTGCATACATTATGTTGTGTGTAATCACGTTACCTATGCTAGCATGCTGTGTATTGTAATCTTTTATGTTGTCTGTATGTAATGCGGTAGGTTATCATGTTGCATTTGCTGTGTTGCATGTATGTTACCGTACATGTTATGGCGGATGTTAAGTTGTGCATGCTGTGTTGCATGTATGTTATCATGCTGTACATGTGTAATGCGGTGCAGGATTTCATGCTGTGTCTGTTTCCGTGTTGCACCACGTACTCAGAGAATAAATTCGCTTTTCCTGTTCCCTCCCGGTGCGTGTGCTCCAGGTACTCCCCTCACAGACGGGGCTGCGCGAGCTGGGGCGCAGTGCCGTGAGGAAGCCGTGGGGGCTGCGTGTGCGGCTCAGGCTGCGGGGAGGGCACCCGGTCCTGCCGTCCCGTGTGCCGGTCGCCGGCTTCCCACACACGTGCCTCTGAGCGTGTGGACTTCCACTCTTTCCACCTCGCTCTCCGTCTTCCTCGCCGTTTCGTGTTTTGAGACCTGCCCTTCCTGGATCTTCCGCAGCGTGAGTCCGGTTATTTCCTGGTCAGGAACGCGGCGCATCCACGAGCGCCTTCCACGAGGGAAGCCCCCGCCGGGGCCGGGGCCGGGGCCGGGGCCGGGGCTGCTCTGTGTTTCCCGCCGGACGCTGCCGGTCTTCCCACGCTGCCCGAAGTCCTGGGTTCCGTCTTTGGTTTCCAATCCTTTCACTGCGGTTTTCCAGGCTTGTTCGTCTCTGCGGATCCATTTCCAGGTCAGCTGCTCTCCGCTCCCTCCATTTGGGGACGGAATCTGAGCCACGAGCTTCCAAAAACGTTTGGTTTTAGGGACGGCGTCGTGGCCCAGCAGCCGACGTGGAGCTGCCGCCGGGGCCCCACATCCCACGTGGAGCAGTAGGACAGGGATGGAGTCCTGGCTCCGCTTCCCACGCAGCTTCCGGCTAACACACACCCGCGCGGCAGCCGTGGATGGGTCCCCGGACCCCACCTCCCACGGGGGACCCCTGGTGGGGTTTCCGGTCCTGACTTCAGGCCGGCCCAGCCCAGGCTGTTGCAGGCATCTGGGGAGCGAACCAGGGACCGGTGATTTCTCCTCTCTGTCTCCATTTCAGGAAGGGAGGGGGCAGAGAGAGAGGGAAAGAGATGGGCGGCGGGGGAGAGAGGGAGAGACAGAGAGGGAAAGAGATGGACGGGGGGAGAGAGGGAGAGACAGAGAGGGGGGAAAGAGATGGAGAGGGGAGAGGGAGAGACAGAGAGGGGGGAAAGAGATGGACCGGGGGAGAGGGAGAGACAGAGAGGGGGGAAAGAGATGGGGGGGGGGGGAGAGGGAGAGACAGAGAGGGAAAGAGATGGGCGGGGGGAGAGAGGGAGAGACAGAGAGGGGGGAAAGAGATGGAGAGGGGGAGAGGGAGAGACAGAGAGAGGGAAAGAGATGGGCGGGGGGGGGAGAGGGAGAGACAGAGAGGGGGGAAAGAGATGGACCGGGGGAGAGGGAGAGACAGAGAGAGGGAAAGAGATGGGCGGGGGGGGGGGGAGAGGGAGAGACAGAGAGGGAAAGAGATGGGCGGGGGGAGAGAGGGAGAGACAGAGAGGGGGGAAAGAGATGGACCGGGGGAGAGAGGGAGAGACAGAGAGGGGGGAAAGAGATGGACCGGGGGAGAGGGAGAGACAGAGAGAGGGAAAGAGATGGACGGGGGGAGAGAGGGAGAGACAGAGAGAGGGAAAGAGATGGACGGGGGGAGAGAGGGAGAGACAGAGAGGGGGGAAAGAGATGGACCGGGGGAGAGGGAGAGACAGAGAGAGGGAAAGAGATGGACGGGGGGAGAGAGGGAGAGACAGAGAGAGGGAAAGAGATGAACGGGGGGAGAGAGGGAGAGACAGAGAGAGGGAAAGAGATGGGCGGGGGGGAGAGGGAGAGACAGAGAGGGGGGAAAGAGATGGGCGGGGGGGAGAGGAAGAGAGTGTGGGGAAGGGGGAGAGAGAGAGAGGGAGAGAAATAGGGAGGGGGGAGAGAGGGAGAGAGAGAGGGAGAGCGAGTGGGAGAGGGAGAGAGGGGGAAGCTTTGTTCGCAGTCCGGTCGTGAAGCCGCACTCTGAGACCTGTGTCTGGTTCTTGCTTGGACGTGGACCCGGCCTGGGCTGCCGCCTCTGCTATCCCACGGCTCAGGCTCCGCGCATCTCCCCACCCCCACCCCCACCCCCCAGAGCTGACTCCATTTCCTGGTTCCCGCCCATGCTCGGGACACTGTGCACCCTGTCCTGTGAGGCTCGGGGCTTGCATGGCCAGGGAGGAGGGTGGTTCCTGTCTGTGAGCTCCTCCACGAGACCGGGCCGTGAGCAGATGGTGTCCACGCCGGGGGCTCAGCCCGTCACCCTCTGTGGCCAGGACTTCTGGCGTGCAGTGAGGTTGCTGCAGCGTGGGTGGCCGGCGGAGGCCTGGGCAGGGCTGGCCGTGCGGCTCAGTACTCCGGGTCACACTGTGTTTCCAGCTCAGACCCACAATCAGCCAGGGCTGCGTGCACCCACCCAGCTCACCGCCTGCTGCCTGCCCTCTGCCCGGCAGCTCCCGGCCCGGTCCTCAGCACCGGGGCTCAGGCCTCATCGTCCTCCTGCAGCAGACAGAAGGCGCTCCCATCCCCTCGGCTGCTCCACTGGCCGCGTTTCTCTGCAGTCTGTAGCAGATCCTTGGCCATGGCGCGATGTCAGGGATCGGTCTTCTCGCCCGGCTGGCTGGGTCCCCCCAGGACTCACAATGAGCCCACGCTTCCTTGCTGGGTGCCGCCCTCATCCATGGGCGGGGGTGGGTGGCGCTGTGACCATTCCTGCCTCTCCTGTGCTCTTGCTCCCTTGCACTGTCCGGGCAGTTCGCGCATGGACACCTGCTGGCTACAGCGCCCGGGCCTGCGCCGCCTCGGGTAGCCTCCGCTCACGGCTCCTCCAGGCCTACGCCGCCTCGGGTAGCCTCCGCTCACGGCTCCTCCAGGCCTGCGCCGCCTCGGGTAGCCTCCGCTCACGGCACCTCCACGGCCGCTGATCCCTGGCTGCTTTCGCTTTGTGTTTTCCCCGAGGAACTGGGGGCAGCTGCAGGCAAAGCCGAAAGCGATGGAATTCCGTGGGACTCCGTGAAGACGTGGCGTCTCCGCCTAACCGAGGCTGCGAACCTGCACTGCGTGCCTTCTTCTCCGGTCTCACTTTCCTGGGAGGTCTGTGGTCTCCTCCATGCCATCACAGTCCCCGGAGGGGCAGGAGAGCCGGAGCACAGGCTCTGTGACACGAGGTGTCCCTGTGTCCCCAGAGGAGCAACCGGCACCCCAGCTCTGCCTCCCTGGGCCCCCGACGAAGCCCGCTGAGCCCCAAGGCTCCCGTCCACACAGGGGGAGCACCGCCCCCGCCCCATCCTGTTTCCAGCTCGAGTACCAGGCAGGATCTGATTCTGCTCCGTCGTCCTCACCGGCGTCCCTGCCCCGCATGTCCCCGACCCCGCACGTCCCTGTCCCCGCGCCTTTCCACGTGGGTGTTTCCCAGGTGAGGCTCCCGGGGAGGGACCCGGTCACAGGGCAGGAGATGCAGGCTGCCCCTGTTCGAGACCCAGAGCCGGCTGATGGTGTCAGCTTCTGTCACCGGGGACCTTGCTTCTGGGGAGAAGGAGCGGGGCTGGCACAGGTGGGGTCTCCCTGCAGGAAGTGGGGTCACCTCCCCACCCTTCCTGCCCAGGAGTGAGCAGCGGCTGCCCCCGGATACAGCCAGCAAGGGCCCCACGCCCCCCTCTGTTCCCAGGAGAGGGGCAGGAGAGGGTGAACCCACACGGCCGGCCTCTCTGGCTTCCTCCTCACCTGACCTCACCTGGGCGAGCGTGGGACCTTGCACCTGCCTGACCTGTGTCTCATTTCCCTGCTGGGCCCGAGTCCCCACCGCCTGGCAGCTGAGTATCCTGACCATTGGGAGCCAGGCCCCTCCCACCATTACTGGGCCCCTCCCACTGCTGCCAGGCCCTTTCCCCGGCCGGCCACCAAGACCTGGTTGCTTCCCCCTCTGTCCCATTGCCCCCCAGCAGCCCCCTCTCCACCTCCCTCGGCTCCAGGCTACCTGTGTTCCTGACTGTGCCTCGGGGCCTTTGCACTTGCTGGTCTTGCCCCTCTCGATGGGCGCTGTCCTCCAGAGGCCCAAGTTCCACCTCCTCGCCGCCCCTCCTCCCCTCCTGCCCACCTGCGCCTCTCCCAGGCTCCGCCTCTGCCTGAGGCCGCTGCTCACTTTCTGTTTGTTGAGCTGGGGCCTCTCACTTCTCCTGAGTACAAGCCCCCAGGGGGTCATGGTTTTACATCTTTGGTCCTTGCTGGGCAGCCTTGAGACTGGGCAGACCCTGGGGACAAGGGTGCGTGTCCTGGACGGGGTGGGCACACAGAGTCCTGATACCGGCCGTGTGCAGACAACACTCGAGCTTGGGGCCAGGACGCATCGGCCTAGTTCCCAACCAAAGCTCTGGCCTCTGCCCGCCTGGACACAGAGGCAGCCCAGGTGAGGGACAGGCCGGGGACACCCAGCCCCCGCTTCCAGTCCAGCTCTGGGAGCGGAATCTGATTATAGCACAGACAACATTTAAAACCAATTTGAAGTCGCTGCAGGCTGGCCGCCTCCCCCCGGCCCGGGGTCTTGGCGGCCCCGGCTGCGCCTCCCAAATCCGTTTCCCTCTGGTTCCGGGAGCTCCAGCCACAGCAACGGCTTAATCGGATTCCTCCATTCCTCCCGGGCAGGCGGGGAGGGGGCGTGTTTATCTTCCAGACTTGCTAGACTGTATGGAAACAGACAGCTTGTACCTGTGCCAACGTGGCGTCTGTGTTTAGTGCAAGGCTCGAACACAAATGCACTATTTTGAGGGTGTCTGGCCGGGCTCCCCCTCTCCCCAGATCCGAGAGCCAGCTCGCTCTGCGCGCGGCGACGTCTGTGGCCAGCAGCTGTCTCCTTCCCGGCGTGCGAGGGCTCAAAGCCTGGTTTCTCTGGAGAGAACGTGACGGGCCCCGCCTGGAGGAAGTGTGACCCCAGCAGCAGGAGCTGCGACTCAGCAGGCCCCAGGACGCCCTGCGGACTCGGAGGTGACTTTGTGAAAGGCACACCGGAGAGCTGAGGTTGCAGAAGGGGTCCCTGAAGTCAGGTCCCCCCGGGGCCTGCCCACCTGGCCACACTGCCGCCCGAGGCAGACGCGGCCTCCAGCTCGGGTGTTGGGTTCAGTTATGCCTGGTCTCCTTCCCTCCCTATTCGACAGTAGATTGGCTGCTGCGCCTGTGATCCACCACGGGATTGTGGGGTTGCGTGTGCCGTGCACACGGGGGTTCCTCCCTTCACTGTCACGGTGGGACCAGAGTGCCTTGCGCCCAGGAGCTGACCTGGGACAGGTGGTAGCTGCCGCTCCAGGGCGTGAGCCGGAACTACTTCCAAGCCCTTTCTGGAAATGCCCAGCATCCAGCCCATCTGCCGGGGCGGGGCCAGGGCAGGTTTGTGGATGCCTGGGCTCCACCAGGTGCTGGCAGAGACCTGAGGAAACCCCGCAGGGGTCTCTCTGGGCCCCCAGCCCTGGGCAGTGTTGCTGCACAGAGAACTAAAGGGTGCAGCGAAGCCCCAAGGCTGGTTTGTCCACAGCTTCCAGAAGGTTCTGGCGGCCCCCAGCTGGTTGTCCTCACCTGGGTGGGTGGCGGGAGGCTTTCTCCTCTGTCCTGGGCAGGGTGATGGGGAGGCTGGGGCTCTGAGCCCAGAGGGGCATGGAGACGCCCAGGCACTGTGAGTGGAGGCCACAGAGCAGGTGGAAGGCAGAGGCCTCAGTGGGACAGAACTCACTCGGGTGCCCAGGCAAGGGCCAGGGTGACCACTGGAGCCTCCTGCTGTCTGAGGACCTCAGTGGTCACCAGCTCCCATCACAGCCAAGAGCTTCCCCGCCTTTGAAATACACACCTGGGCCAGCGCTGCAGCTCAATAGGCTAATCCTCCACCTGTGGTGCCGCCACCCCGGGTTCTAGTCCTGGTTGCCCCTCTTCCAGTCCAGCTCTCTGCTGTGGCCCGGGAGGGCAGTGGAGGATGGCCCAAGTGCTTGGGCCCTGCACCCCATGGGAGACCAGGAGGAAGCACCTGGCTCCTGGCTTCGGATCGGTGCAGTGCGCCGGCCGTGGTGGCCATCTGGGGGGTGAACCAATGGAAGGAAGACCCTTCTCTCTGTCTCTCACTGTCTAACTGCCTGTCCAAAAAAAAAAAAAAAAAAAAGAAAGAAAAAGAAAAGAAAAGAAAGAAATACACGCCTGGATCGAACCCCCGCCTGGGTCCCACGGCTCTGGAAGCAGAGGAGCCGTGTGGGGCACAGGTGCTCCCTGGAGGAGCCTCGCTGTGGGCACAGTAACCAGACAGTGCCTGGGCCGGCAGGGGCTCAGCCCCCACAGCCAGGCTGGGACCTGCGGCCGAGGCTTCCCAAGGGAGCTGGTGATAATGCTGCCCCCTCCTGGAGGCCAGGTGGGCCCTCGACCACCAGCCTCACCCTGCTGCCCGCCCTGCGGGTCCTGCTCTGCTCAGCTCAGCCTCCCAGGAGCGATTGACCGCCCACGCCTCGCAGGCAGCCACACAGCCCTCGGCCACACAGTGGCCCCGTGGCCTCCTCTGCCCGGAGCTCAGGTAGGCAGGCCTCGAGGTCTCCGGGCGCTGCATCCACTACCCCCCACCTGGCCACACCCTTTGTGACACAAGGCGCTCAACAGTGTCCAGACAGCCTCCGTCTGTTGTTTAATGACTTGATTTTGTTTGATTTTATTCACGAAACCATTAGCCTACTAAGCACCTAATTACTGCAAAATCTGCACTGTGGAGCGGTCCCAGCGCCCTGCAGATCAGCAGCGTGGCTGCTCCTGGACTCGGGCTGGGATACAAGGAGGTGAAATCAGCTGTCTTCTGTGAACTCCCTCTCCCACTGAACTCGGGTCCCACATTGTTTCCGCTGGGCTACATTTTTGGCTCTGGGGTTGCCTTGAAAGAAAACAATGTTTCCAATTGAAAACTGACTCTGGAAACAATAACTCCCAGCCCAAGGTCAGCCCGGCTCTCTAATCCAAGGCAAACAGGGCGGATCTTTTATCTCCCGGCTCTGGGGATTAGAGCAGCATCATGGGCCCTGGGGAGCCCACGGAGCGGGATCTGCCGTCTGCAGCAGATACGGGTCTCGCAAAGGCTAATGAGAGAGATGTGCCGATACCGCCGGTGGTTTTTGATTTATCTGATCACAGAGTCAACTCTGGCCCGGCTGGCAGTGTGCACACCAAGAGATCCCTATCTGAGCTTCCGAAACTTTCTCTCCGCGTCAGGAAGACCTGGACACCTGTGCCAGGCTGACCCCGGGGAGGACCGACCCCCCAGGGACAGCAAGCCTCCAGGGGGTTCCTGGGAGCCTGCAGTGCTCCACCGACCTCTGCCAGCCCCGGGTGCTGGGGCCGGAGCGGGCCCCCTGACGTCCCACGGGGCTTTGGGCAGGCGGCCACAGCGCTGCTGTGGGCTCTGGGTCTGTGGACGCCACCCCAAGTCCCCGGCTTCCGCCAACACCGTGCCGCCTCCTGGAATTGGTGTATTTTCCGGAGTGATTCAGTTTTTGAGAGAGAGCGCACGTGGGAACAAGCGAGTTCCGTCCCCTGTTCACTCCCAAAATGCCCACAGTCATCAGGGCTGCGTCAGGCCAACGCCAGGAGCCTGGAGCTTCGTCGGGGCTCCCCCTGGGTGCGGGGACCCGCGGGCCCGAGACAACGCTGCGGCCTTCAGGGTGCACATTGCACATCACAGGAACAGAGACACAGCACACACACGCACACACATGCACACACACATGCACACACAGACACACACATGCACACACACCCCACACATATGACACCACACACAGACACACATACCACAGACACCACACACACATGCACACACAGATACCACAAGAACACACATACAGACACACACCACACACATATGACAGATACCACACACACAGACACACCACACACAGAGACACGCATGCACACACCACACAAAGAGACACACACCACACACACATGCACACACAGACACCACAAGACACACACATGTGCACACAGACACCACACACACAAACACATACCACACACATATGACAGACACCACACACAGAGACATACATGCACACACCACACAAAGAGATACACACACACCACACACGTGCACACACAGACACCACACACAGAGACACACCACACACACACAGATACACACACCACACACAGACACACACATGCACACACCACACAAAGAGACACACACCACACACGTGCACACACAGACACCACACGCAGAGACAAACCACACACATGTGCACACACAGAAACCACACACAGACACACATACCACAGACACCACACACACACACACACACACACACACACACTGCCAGTACACAGCACTTGTTTATTGCTTTCTTTTCTTTTCTTTTCTTTTCTTTCTTTTTCTCTCTTTTTTATTTAAAAGAACTACAGAGCATGGAGAGAGAGAGAGAGACAGAGACAGAGAGCGAGGTCTTCCACCCACTGGCTCCCATGAGCTCTGGGCCACCAGGAACTTGGGGCGCCCAGGAGCCCCAGCGCAGGCGGTGGAGGGAGGTGGCCGTGCCCAGCCGAGCCCAGCAGGGCCCAGCCGACGGCCGAGCAGGAGCCTCTGGACGAAGGTCCACTTGTCAGGCCCCAGCCCGTCCCCGGTGCGGAGGTCGGGAGCCTGGTGTGGTGACATGGACGTCCCAAACGCGCTCCCCTGGGCTGGCTCCTGCCACAGGCCCTGATGCCTGGGGAGGAAATGGCTCGCCGGGCACAGGGGCTGGATCCCCAGGCAGGCACCGATCTCAGCACCGGGCGTCTGTCCCCCAGAACCCGGGTCCGCTGCCCCGTGCCAGCAGTGCAGCCCAGGGCCGAGAACCAGCAGCGTGGAAGGTGGAATAGGGCCAGGGCGGCCGAGTGCACGGCCCTGTCCTCGGGGCGGCACGGTCGGCGGTGGAGTCAGAGGCACAGCCCAGCCGGAGGGCTCCACAGAGCTGCGACCATGCTCAGCTGGAAGCTGGCCGGGGGCCGAGGGCTGAGCCGGCCACGGCAGGGGGCTTGGGTGACCCCATCCCAGCAGGACAGCCTCCCGGGGCGGGCGGTGTGTGTCTGAGGAGCCTCCTGGCCCTGACGCCTGGTGACAGGCATCACTGACAGGGCCTGGCTCCAGTGAGCCGCCAGCCCCTGGCTCTGCAGCTCCGGGGACCGCAGCACTACACACTCGGGACGCGGGAGCTCCCTGTGAGCATGCGCCCTGCACAGCCCAGACTGTGACCAAGCCCATGACGCCCCCAGGGGTCCTCCCACCTCAGTTTAGAGCCCTTGTTCCACACTCACAGCTCTGGGCTGCAGCCTAGGTCTTCAGCACAGGGCCAGTCCCTCCCTGAGTCCCACCTCCAGGGGCTCTGGCTGCGACTCCAGCGGGCCCCCTGCATTGTCTGATGCGGCTTCTTCCCTTGCCTCTGGCCAGGCTCCCAGACTCTCTGAGACGGGCACCGGCAGTGCTGCATGGAGTCCAGCAGCAGCCTCAAGGACTGTCCGTGCGGGCAGGTGCAGGGTCACCTGCCGGGAGTGAAGAGGCGGCCCCGGAGCCGGCTCCCCCTCAGCTGTGGTCGCTGGGAAAGGTCTGGACCGTGTCTCTAGACTCCCTCTGGGCCTTGGGCTCGGCCGGCAGGGCTGCCCACGGGTGCCGATCCCAGTGTGAACCTGCAGCCTTGAACCTCTCTGGCTTCTAAGCAGAGGCCTCTGCCCTTGGTGGGAGCCCCACAGCTGGGCTGGGCCAGGGCCCCTTCCATGGGGACAGCCTTGGCTGCCGAATCCATTCTGTCACACAAACCAGAGGCAAATCCCCGCTCTCCATGCTTCCCAGCCACAGAACACCCTGGACCGGATGCCCCAGCTCCATCCGTCAGCCACACCCAAGGCTTCAGGGTAGCCTGCTCCTCCCAGACAGCACTGGTAAGCTCTGACACCTGTGAGCTCTGCACCTGTGATCATGGACACCTGTGAGCACTGCACCTGTGAGCTCTACACGTGTGAGCATGGACACATGTGAGCTCTGACACCTGTGAGCTCTGACACCTGTGAGCTCTGACACCTGTGATCATGGACACCTGTGAGCTCTGACACCTGTGAGCATGGACACCTGTGAGCATGGACATCTGTGAGCACTGCACCTGTGAGCTCTGCACCTGTGAGCATGGACACCTGTCAGCTCTGATACCTGTGAGCATGGACACCTGTGAGCATGGACACCTGTGAGCATGGACACCTGTGAGCTCTGATGCCTGTGAGCATGGACACCTGTGAGCATGGACACCTGTGAGCATGGACACCTGTGAGCATGGACACCTGTGAGCTCTGATGCCTGTGAGCATGGACACCTGTGAGCATGGACACCTGTGAGCATGGACACCTGTGAGCATGGACACCTATGAGCTCTGATGCCTGTGAGCTCTGACACCTGTGAGCATGGACACCTGTGAGCTCTGATGCCTGTGAGCATGGACACCTGTGAGCATGGACACCTGTGAGCATGGACACCTGTGAGCATGGACACCTATGAGCTCTGATGCCTGTGAGCTCTGACACCTGTGAGCATGGACACCTGTGAGCTCTGCACCTGTGAGCTCTGCACCTGTGAGCATGGACACCTGTGAGCACTGCACCTGTGATCATGGACACCTGTGAGCATGGACACCTGTGAGCACTGCACCTGTGATCATGGACACCTGTGAGCATGGACACCTGTGAGCATGGACACCTGTGAGCTCTGCACCTGTGAGCTCTGACACCTGTGAGCATGGACACCTGTGAGCTCTGACACCTGTGAGCATGGACACCTGTGAGCTCTGACACCTGTGAGCATGGACACCTGTGAGCTCTGCACCTGTGAGCTCTGCACCTGTGAGCATGGACACCTGTGAGCACTGCACCTGTGATCATGGACACCTGTGAGCATGGACACCTGTGAGCACTGCACCTGTGATCATGGACACCTGTGAGCATGGACACCTGTGAGCATGGACACCTGTGAGCTCTGCACCTGTGAGCTCTGACACCTGTGAGCATGGACACCTGTGAGCTCTGACACCTGTGAGCATGGACACCTGTGAGCTCTGACACCTGTGAGCATGGACACCTGTGAGCTCTGCACCTGTGAGCTCTGCACCTGTGAGCATGGACACCTGTGAGCACTGCACCTGTGATCATGGACACCTGTGAGCATGGACACCTGTGAGCACTGCACCTGTGAGCATGGACACCTGTGAGCACTGCACCTGTGATCATGGACACCTGTGAGCATGGACACCTGTGAGCATGGACACCTGTGAGCTCTGCACCTGTGAGCTCTGACACCTGTGAGCATGGACACCTGTGAGCTCTTACTCCTGTGAGCATGGACACCTGTGAGCATGGACACCTGTGAGCATGGACACCTGTGATCATGGACACCTGTGAGCTCTTACTCCTGTGAGCATGGACACCTGTGAGCATGGACACCTGTGAGCTCTGACACCTGTGAGCTCTGACTCCTGTGAGCATGGACACCTGTGAGCTCCGCACCTGTGAGCTCTGACTCCTGTGAGCATGGACACCTATGAGCTCTGACTCCTGTGATCATGGACACCTATGTGCACTCTCCCCTATGAGCGGAAGGTTCTGGACATTCTCAGGGTGGGCGTGCCAGACTGGAGTGGAGCTGCCGTGTCTGGGCTGCCAGGGTCATCACAGGAATGGAGCTCTCTGTTGCGGTCAGGTGAGCTGGGAGTGTCCCGAGATGGCCGCTCCCCTGGGCCTGACTCCGAGCAGGGGCGGAGCAGGCGGGTGTCGTCCCTGACGTGTGTCGGTCAGAGCTGTGGTCACAAGCAGCTCGCCTGGGTGTGCGGCACAGCACCGGGCCTGGAGCTCCCCTCCGAGTGTGTGCCCATTCTCCTGGTTCTCTCAGGATCCCTGGCGCTCCTGAGCCAGCAGCGCGGGAGGCAGTGGAGGCACCCAGAGGCCCCATGGGGCTTCCTTGAGGACGGGGCCCGCGTGGGGACTGTGCCTTGGGCTGGCTCCAGGCCCCGGTGTGCAGGGACCCTGCGCGTTGTGGCCGTGAATGTCCGCTCCTCCCCGAAGTCATCTCAGCAGACGGTGGCCAGGTTGGCTGGCACCTGTCCGTCTTGTGCACCACGCCCTGGCCACACCCTGCTGGGCTTCTGATGAGGCCAAGCCGGGCTGTAAAAGCCAGGTGGGGCCGCCCTCCCCTGCTACTCAGCCCGGGGGTCTAAGGCAGATCCACGCTGGGCGTTTGCACCAAAGCAGCCGGAAGAACCCCCCCTGCACCTGCTCGGGCACCTGTGCCCTCCTGGGCCTGCCCTTGAGTCTGGCAACGTGGGGACACCTGTTCTCGCGGGCAGCCTGGGGGTCTTCCTGTGGCCAGGGCACTTCTCTGTGTCCGAGTGCAGCCCTGGAGCCGGCAGTGGAGGGCGCGTACTCGAGGAAGGGCTGGGGGTGTGTGGGAGCCGCTGAGCCCTGCAGGGCGCTTCCCAGCGCTGGCCTCTGTCGCTGACCCCCAGGACCGCGGAGCAGGTGGGCGCCCCCTCGGCTGCCCGAGCCGCTCCCCACGTGATCCCATTTCGGGTGGACGCGGCTGATCGGCATGGCTGGGAGAGAACAGCTAGGCCCCATGCTGGGTGTCTCCAACCACACCGAGCGTGTGGAGAGAGAACTCGCTCCTCCAAGGCACTGGAGGCCCTTCCTGGCCTGCAGACTCACGGGGCTCCTGGCAGCCCCACTGCCTGCTGCTCACCGGCGCCGGCGCAGGGTTGATTTGATGGCCCAGCACGTGTACGGAACAGGCATCTTAGCCGTGAAGGAATCCCCACCTGACAGGTGCGGTCACAGCCTGCGAGGCGCTCAGCACCCGGGGCTCTGAACGCCCAGGGACAGCAAGCCCCCTCCCCCGCCACAGCCCAGCCAGGCAATGTCCAGTCCTACTGACCTGGCCACCGGGACTGGAGCGGGTAGGGCAGGCCCTGAGGTGGCACTGGACCAGGCATCCCCAGGACAAGCTAGGAATGATTGTTGGGGGTCACATGGACGCCCACTTCGCCCTCGTCTTCCTGGCTAAGGCAGCTCTCACCCCAGGGGAGCACCGCCTGCTCTATGTCACCTCCTCCAGGAGCCACCCCACATGTAAGATGCAGACATCCACCATCCCCCTCCCTGCCCCTGACGCTGGGGCGCCCTCCCCCACTCTGTCACTGACACTGGGGTCCCCTCCCCGACCCTGCCCCAAACACCCAGGTCCCCTCTCCCACCCTACCCCTGATGCCGGGATCCCCTCCCCCATCCTGCCCCTGACACCCAGAGTCCCCACCCCATCCTGCCCCTGACACCCGGGTCCCCTCCCCCACCCTGCCCCTGACACCAGGGTCCCCTCCCCCACCCTGCCCCTGACACCAGGGTCCCCTCCCCCACCATGCAAGCAGCTGGCCTGTGCTCTCCGTGTTAGGACTCCATGGCCCGGATGTGAGCCCAGGAGGGCAGCTGCGTCTGTCAGCTTTAGTTGGTCACAGGTTGTCACCCGCAGACGCCACGCCGAGCGCGGTGAAGTTCAGCCAGCTGGAAGCCAGGCAGGAGGCCGTGTGCGTTTCCTTCTCTCTCTCTCCTGTCGCTGCCTCAGCCCAGAGCCAGGTCACTGCCCTCGCAACCGCTTAGGGCTGCCCTGCATCTCAAGGCCTGGGTAGCCCCCGGGGACAGGCGAGCCCAGAGCTGCCCTCGGGACAGGCCGGCCTGGGTCCTCCCGGCCACCGAGCTGCCTGCTCCTGCCAACGCCGGCCTCCCAGGCAGGAGGCTTCGCGGAGCTCAGCGAGGGGGGCGGGATCGGGCTCACCCACAGGTAAGGCCCTCGTCTGTCTCCCACTAATCACAGCCTTGTCCAGTGCAGGGCAGGCAAAGGTGGCCAAGCACCTGGGGACCAACTGTGCCCCACCCCCTCTGCCCCACCTGTGTGTCCACAGGCCTGCCCCACCCCCTCTCCCCTACCTGTTCGTCCACATGCGTGTCCCACCCCCCGCCCCACCTGTGCGTCCACACGCGTGTCCCACCCCCTCTGCCCCACCAGGACTTGGGTTGTGCACCTTGTTCTCACACTGAACACTCGCTCGGTGGCGACCACCACTCCTGTACCTCAGCCCAGCCTCCCTGGGGGAGCCGATCGCTGTCCCCAGCACTGCCCAGGAGACGTGGGGGCTCCCGGCTCAGAGCCCCCACCGAAGCCCTCCCTGTTCATGAAGGAGCTGCTCAAAAATGTGGGAATTCCAAGCCGAAGGAGAGTTTTATTTGTTTGATTTAGTTGATGTTTTATTATCGCTCATTTGAGGGACAGAGTCAGAGAGACAGAGCTCCACCTGCTGGTTCACGCCTCAAACACCCACGACAGCCAGGGCTGGGCCACACCGAGGCCAGGGCCAGAACTCCATCCCGGTCTCCCTGCGGCTGCTGGGGACCCAGGCACCGGAGCTGCCGCTGCTGCCCCCAGGACCGGAGCTGGGAACACACAGGTGCCTGGCCGGCCGGGCAGGCCAGGGTGGCCGGGGTGGCCGGGGTGGCTGGCGGGTGGCCGGCAGGGAAGTGACAGCGGTCAGGATGGGGGCAGGCAGTTAGGCAAGTCCGCAGAGCTCGCCGACCTTCTCCGTGCGACTGGGCCCCACTCGGCCGAGTTCCCCCGACAGAACACGCCGAGGCTCGGGCTCTGCCTTGCTTCCTCGTGTGCCTGTCGGTGACGCTGCCGCGCGCTGCCGAGGGTCGACCCCGAGAAGCCTCCAGCGCCAGGCCTCCCGAGAAGAGGCTCTGCTCCCGGCCTTCGCCCAGGCCAGCGTGAGTGCGGCTGCGGCGGCAAGGACGGCCCACGCGAGCTTTCCGGGCGCTGTGGAAAAGTCACAGGGCACTGCAGGGCGGATGGCACGGCGCCAGGTCTTCCTGGTGGACCCGGGGCGACTCCCCCATAATGCCACCTTCTTCTTCCCGTGGAACTTCCTGTGCCCTCTGCGAGCACGGGGGCATGGCTCAGGCACTGCTGCTCTGTGTGTGAGCTGATCGCCCACGCCCAGAGCCCGCGTGTGAGCTGATCGCCCATGCCCAGAGCCCGCGTGTGAGCTGATCGCCCATGCCCAGAGCCCGCGTGTGAGCTGATCGCCCACGCCCAGAGCCCGCGTGTGAGCTGATCGCCCACGCCCAGAGCCCGCGTGTGAGCTGATCGCCCACGCCCAGAGCCCGCGTGTGAGCTGATCGCCCACGCCCAGAGCCCGCGTGTGAGCTGATCGCCCACGCCCAGAGCCCGCATGTGAGCTGATCGCCCATGCCCAGAGCCCGCGTGTGAGCTGATCGCCCATGCCCAGAGCCCGCGTGTGAGCTGATCGCCCACGCTCAGAGCCCGCGTGTGAGCTGATCGCCCACGCCCAGAGCCTGCGTGTGAGCTGATCGCCCACGCCCAGAGCCCGCGTGTGAGCTGATCGCCCACGCCCAGAGCCCGCGTGTGAGCTGATCGCCCATGCTCAGAGCCCGCGTGTGAGCTGATCGCCCACGCCCAGAGCCCGCGTGTGAGCTGACTGCCCACGCTCAGAGCCCGCGTGTGAGCTGATCGCCCACGCCCAGAGCCCGCGTGTGAGCTGACTGCCCACGCCCAGAGCCCGCGTGTGAGCTGACTGCCCACGCCCAGAGCCCGCGTGTGAGCTGATCGCCCACGCCCAGAGCCCGCGTGTGAGCTGATCGCCCACGCCCAGAGCCGCGTGTGAGCTGACTGCCCACGCTCAGAGCCCACGTGTGAGCTGACTGCCCACGCTCAGAGCCCGCGTGTGAGCTGACTGCCCACGCTCAGAGCCTGCGTGTGAGCTGATCGCCCACGCTCAGAGCCCGCGTGTGAGCTGACTTCTCACGCTCAGAGCCCGCGTGTGAGCTGACTGCCCACGCTCAGAGCCCACGTGTGAGCTGACTGCCCACGCTCAGAGCCTGCGTGTGAGCTGATCGCCCACGCTCAGAGCCCGCATGTGAGCTGACTTCTCACGCTCAGAGCCCGCGTGTGAGCTGACTGCCCACACTCAGAGCCCGCGTGTGAGCTGACTGCCCACGCTCAGAGCCTGCGTGTGAGCTGACTGCCCACGCTCAGAGCCCGCGTGTGAGCTGATCGCCCACGCTCAGAGCCCGCGTGTGAGCTGACTGCCCACGCTCAGAGCCCGCGTGTGAGCTGACTGCCCACACTCAGAGCCCGCGTGTGAGCTGATCGCCCATGCTCAGAGCCCGCGTGTGAGCTGACTGCCCACGCTCAGAGCCCACGTGTGAGCTGACTGCCCACGCTCAGAGCCCGCGTGTGAGCTGACTGCCCACGCTCAGAGCCCGCGTGTGAGCTGACTGCCCACGCTCAGAGCCCGCGTGTGAGCTGACTGCCCACGCTCAGAGCCCGCGTGTGAGCTGATCGCCCACGCTCAGAGCCCGCGTGTGAGCTGACTGCCCACGCTCAGAGCCCACGTGTGAGCTGACTGCCCACGCTCAGAGCCCACGTGTGAGCTGACTGCCCACACTCAGAGCCTGCATGTGAGCTGATCGCCCATGCTCAGAGCCGCGTGTGAGCTGACTGCCCACGCTCAGAGCCCACGTGTGAGCTGACTGCCCACGCTCAGAGCCCGCGTGTGAGCTGACTGCCCACGCTCAGAGCCCACGTGTGAGCTGACTGCCCACGCTCAGAGCCCACGTGTGAGCTGACTGCCCACACTCAGAGCCCGCGTGTGAGCTGACTGCCCACGCTCAGAGCCCGCGTGTGAGCTGATCGCCCACGCTCAGAGCCCGCGTGTGAGCTGACTGCCCACGCTCAGAGCCCACGTGTGAGCTGACTGCCCACGCTCAGAGCCCACGTGTGAGCTGACTGCCCACACTCAGAGCCTGCATGTGAGCTGATCGCCCATGCTCAGAGCCGCGTGTGAGCTGACTGCCCACGCTCAGAGCCCACGTGTGAGCTGACTGCCCACGCTCAGAGCCCGCGTGTGAGCTGACTGCCCACGCTCAGAGCCCACGTGTGAGCTGACTGCCCACGCTCAGAGCCCACGTGTGAGCTGACTGCCCACACTCAGAGCCCGCGTGTGAGCTGACTGCCCACGCTCAGAGCCTGCGTGTGAGCTGATCGCCCATGCCCAGAGCCCGCGTGTGAACTGATCGCCCACGCCCAGAGCCCGCGTGTCACAGCTGCGGGTTCCATGCCCAAGCACCCCGATGGCAGAGGCCGACAGAAAGGGAAGCGGGAAACCCAGCAGCTGAGTGGAAAAGCATCTGTGCAGGTCCACCTGTGACTGCGGCCTGGCAGACACCAGCTGCTCCCAGCAGCCCTGAAAGGGGCTGATGCATGTGGGTACGTGTGTGCATGTGTGTTTCCTGTGTGCATGTTTCATGTTTCATGTGCGCCCTGAGAACTCCGAACCCAAATGCCCAAAGCAACAGGGCTCATGAAGGCAAAAGCCACAGGAAGGGAGGGTACACGGTTGCTAGGGTCGGGGGATACGTGGTTGCTAGGGTCGGGGGATACGCGGTTGCTAGGGTCAGGGGACACGCGGTTGCTAGGGTCGGGGGACACGTGGTTGCTAGGCCCAAGCTGACCTGAGGCTTACAGGAGACCAGCATCAACCACAACATGGTCATGGATGCAGGCGCAGCCCGTGCTGAGCCCGGCCATCGTCCTCGCGAGTCGGCTCAGCCAGGGGTGCAGCGGGTTAGGTCGGCTTCAGCCCCGTCTCAGGGTGGGGCGCGTCCTCAAGACGGAGCCTCAGGTGCTCCAAAATGGAGCCTACTGTCTCGGTGTCACTCCCATGTATGTTCATGCATGCAGCACATGTGTGCACGTGAGTGTGCATACCTGTGTTCATGTGTTAGTGTGGGGCCTTGTGCTTTGTATGCATGTGCTGTGCATGTGTGTACATGTGTTTGTGACAATGTGTATGCATGTGACTGTGCTCTCATGTGTCTGTATGTGTTCATATGTGTTCTTGTATGCATGCATGTATGCCAGTGCATACACATTTGTGGGCATACCCGGTGCTCGTGTGTCTGTGTGTGCATGTAGCCATGCATGTGTATGTGTGTGTGTGTGTAGTTTGGTGTATGTATGTGATCATGCATGTATGCATGAGTGTGAGTGTTATTTGTGGGCATGCCTGTGTGCTCACATGTCTCTGTGTGCATGTGTGTTCATATATGCTCGCATGTGCATGTGTGTGAGTGCACATGCATACACAATACACCCCAAGCCTAATGGCATGTTGCTGGCACACAGAACATCAGCTATCTCACATTCAGAAGGCATGGGGGGTGGGGTCAGTGGTCCAGAGCTGAGCCGACCTCATGGGTGGGGACCCCGGGACCACAGTGGCGATGCTGGCCACAAAGCACGGTCACTGAGGTGTGGGCGGCGCAATCTCACGTCAGGGCGGGCCAGACTCTGTGATTGACAGTCGCCACCTGACTGGCCGGCCGTCTTCTGCGTAGCTGATTGGTTGTCAGCGAGGAGGCGAGGAGCCGTCCTGCCAGGGTCGGAGGTGAGGTTGTCTGTCGCTGCTCATGTTCTATCCGCAGGGCAAGGACACAGAAGCCCTGGGAGCAGACAGCACAGGAGCTGTGTCGGGGCCTGGACAGCCAGATGCAAGGCTCCGGGCACTCCAGCCCCCTGCCCTCACCACCAGCCACCACCCTCCCCACGGCCCCTCCTCGACCTCTGCCTGCACCAAGCCCCTGCCCCTGTGCACGGGATGGGCAGAGGCTGCTCCCCTGCTCCAGCTCGGGGGACGCAGAGACCCCTGCAGACCCTTGGGCCCGGGGACGCTCTGCAAAGTACAAGCCCCTGGCTTCCTGTGTCGGGCGTGAGCTGAGGGAGCTGGGCAAAGCCTGCACCAGGCAGAGCTGCTGGGTTCCAGAACTTTCCTTGTGTCCAGGGGTTTCCTCCCTGTCCCCGAGGCAGCTGCTTCCCGTCTGCCGTCGCTCAGCTCAACGCCACACCGAAGTCTGACTTCGAAAGTGACAGAACATAGTCAGCGCGGAGCAGGCGGGGGCAGGGCCGGCACGGAGGCCCAGGGCGCAGCCGTGGCTCAAGGCCCGGATTAAGAGCTTCAAATTTAATTTAAATCGAAATGAAACGAATTACGAGTCCCCGCTGAGCTCCCGGGTGACGCTCTCAGCACGTGGGGCTCCCTGCTCGGCCCCGGCCGGCCCGGGGCAGCCTCCGGCGGGTACGGGAGGACGGAGGCTTGTAGGCCTCAGCTGTGTGCTGGCCACCCAGGGATGGGACTGGACACACACGGGGCTCATTGGACGCATGGAGCTATAGGGGGCACTGCAGACTCCGCCCCTTTTAGGGCCAACCCCCAAGAGTCAGAGTCTAAGGTCCACGAGAGGGGAGGGGTGGGGGCGTCACCATCCCTGTCCAAGAGGTTGCTGGGATGAGAAGCCAGGAGGGGAGGGGAGGGGGAGAGGAGGGGGAGGGGGACAAGGAGGCAGGGAGCCCTGGCTTCAGGCTGAATGGCGTGGGTTGGAGATGCCCACGGGAGCTCGGTGTGCATCCTCATGAACAGACAGACAGACAGACGTGGGGTGTGGGGGGCCTCCTGCTCCTCACCTGGCTGCCCCCGCCCTGTCCAGAGGGAGGCTCCTGGGCGCCCACCCCCCTCCAGGACCTGGGAGCTCCAGCCAGATGGGGAGGCCCTGGGCTGGGACAGTGCGTTCCTCTCATGCCCCGGGGTCCTGGTGGGGATGCCCCCCCCGCTCAGCCCAGAGCCCAGACCCAGCGCCTCCTCTAAGCAGTCAACTTCAACGATGATTTCCAACCTCAGATACCGCGGGAGGCGCTCGCTTCCTGGCTGGGGAGGGACACGGCCTGGAGCCACCGTCAGTGTGAGATGGCTGGGGCTGGCTCCGGGGCAGTGGGTCCAGTCGCTGGACACTCAGAGCAGGGACTCGCGCCGGCCACACCCCAAGGCCTCCGCGGGTGCCCGTGTCCCCAGACCCCATCCAACCTCCTTGTTCTGTGATACCTGGATGCTAGGCCCGCCCCAGGGCTTCTCCCTGCGCCCATCAGCTCCCTTTGAGGACCCCGCCCCACCCTGCCCTGCCCCACCCTGGGCCTCAGAGACCTGCCAGCTGGGGGCATCGGGCCCCTGCGGAGGGGACAGTTGGTGGGCGCTGCCAGTGCTCCCACACCAGGGTCCGAGCTGAGGCAGTGTCCTGAGCCCTGACGTCCAGGCTGGGAGAGACAGGGCCCCCGCTCAGGTCTGCTCACGTCCACCCAGGGCCAGCTGGAGCCTCGGCCATTGGAGGGGCGCCAGCCAGCCCAGGACGGAGGGGAGGCGCCGCCTGCAGCCCCGCCTGCTCCCGCCCTGCGCCATTCCTCTCTCCGGAGGGGCAGAGAAGTGTGTGGGCTGTGAATAGCAGCTCCGCGGTGACGGGTGACGGACGCCACTTCTGAAGTAACGCGGCGCTGACCTTGCCAGAATAGAAGACGGAAGATGCTGTAACTCGGCTGGCCCGACACCTGTGTGCGTGCCTTCAGCCACCACACGCCCGGACCCCACGCAGGCCGGCACGGGCACTGGGGAGGGGCGCCGCCGGCCCGGCTGGCAGGGGCCGCCTCCTTTGAATACACAGACGATGGCCCCACAGTCCTCGCTGTTTGGACAGAGCGGAGCTGCAAAGCACAGGCGGGACTTGGGGCTGCCTCGTCTCCGCTCAGGGTGGCTCAGCCACGGGCCCCTCGGCGGGGGGAGGCCCAGGCCCGAGCGTGCAGAGCTGGCTTTACCCGGGGGTGAGATGTTCTGAGGTCTGTGCACGATGTTCCCCAAGACGGCATCACCTAGGGAGCTTCCCACAGCTGCGTGGCTGGGTGGCCGCCTCAGAGGCCAAGAGCGTGCTACAGCACCTGGGACGGATCGGGGTGCAGTAGGCCAGCAGCGGGGTGTCCAGCTGTGGGAACCCCGGCAGGGCCAGCTGGAACCGACCGTTCAGAGGGAGCCGATGTGGAAGAGGAAGGGCCGGCGCTGCGGCGTAGTGGGTTAAGCTGGCGCCTGCGACACCGGCATCGTATGTGGGCGCCAGTTCAAATCCCGGCTGCTCCACTTCTGATCCAGCTCCCTGCTGGTGCTGCTGGGAAAGCCGGAGTGCTGGGCCCCTGCACCCACGTGGGAGACTCAGAGGCAGTTCCTGGCTCCAGCCTGGCCCAGCACTGGCCGCTGCGGCCACCTGGGGAGTGAACCAGCGGATGGAAGCGCTCTCTCTCTCTCGCTCTCTCTCTCTCCCCCTTCTCTCTCTCTCTCTTTCTCTAACTCTGCCTTTTACTTAAGTAAATAAATCTTTAAGAAATAAAATAATGACAGGACTGTAGGGAAGGAGCACACAGCCCAGAGTCACGGTCACGTTCGTCACGGTCCCTGTCACCACCGCAGCCGTGACTGCTGGAGGTTGGCAAAGAGCTCATGGACAGTGCTGGGGGGAGGGGCAGGCCGTGTGTGTGGACGGCGCTGGGGCAGAGCCCGCCTGCCTCTCAGTCCTCACGCACCAGCACAAGCTTGTCCCCCGTGCACGGCCGGGCAGCGTCACCAGAGGCGGGGCAGCGCCAGGTGCCACCCCCGGTGTCGGACGGGGCCGGAACTTCCCAGCGACCCGCGTACAGCCTGGCGCAGGGCTGTGCTGGGCGGCTGCTCAGTGCATGGCGCAGGCTGTCAGCTGGGGAGAAAACGTGGGGAAACCAGAGACATCTGCCCTCTCCCATCCTCCCGCCGGCGCTTCCCAGAAAGGAGCAATGGCGGGGTGCTGGGAGCAGAGGAGCACCCCAGAACCCCCCACTCCCAGAACCCCCACTCCCAGAACCCCCCCACTCCCAGAACCTCCCCACTCCCAGAACCCTCCCACTCCCAGAACCTCTCACTCCCAGAACCCCCACTCCCAGAACCCCCCCACTCCCAGAACCTCCCCACTCCCAGAACCCTCCCACTCCCAGAACCTCTCACTCCCAGAACCCCCCCACTCCCAGAACCCCCTCCACTCCCAGAACCCTCCCACTCCCAGAACCTCTCACTCCCAGAACCCCCACTCCCAGAACCCCCCCACTCCCAGAACCTCCCCACTCCCAGAACCCTCCCACTCCCAGAACCTCTCACTCCCAGAACCCCCCCACTCCCAGAACCCCCCCACTCCCAGAACCCCCCCACTCCCAGAACCACCCCCCACTCCCAGAACCCTCCCACTCCCAGAACCCCCCACTCCCAGAACCCCCTCCACTCCCAGAACCCCCCACTCCCAGAACCCCTCCTCACTGGAGAAGCCCAGCCCCTGGGCCTGGGGGAGCAGCGGGGGGCACTGAGGCCCTGAGACGGACGGGGCGGGAGCCATGCAGGCCTGGGAGAGCATCCTGGGACGGCCCAGGGCTCGGCCCTCGCTGGCCGGTGGGCAGCAGCCAGGCACTGAGCACCAGGCCACCCTCCCCGCTCCCCTCGTGGATGGGGAGGCGGGGTCTGTCTGACGCGGGCCAGCAGGCCCTTGCAGCCAGGCCACAGCCCCTCCTGTCCCCCAGCCCGCGAGGGAGCCCCAGTCGGGGAAGCCCCGCCCGTCAGCGTGTCTTTGTTTTGGAATTGCAGCTCTACTCTTCCCACTCCTTGCTTGATCCTCCTTAGACAGCCCTGCCCTTGGCGATGCTCTTGGCTCCAGGACACCTGCCGTCCCCAGGGCGCTGTCGCCTGGGGGGGGGGGCTCTGCGACTTTGGGAGAGTAACCTGACCCTGGCTCTCAGGTTTCTGATCTGAAAATAAAATGGAGCTGCTCCTCAGCTCCGAAGATTGGGCGGATTAAAGTAAATCCGGAGCCGCGCTTGGACCAGGTCGGGCCGTGGGCGCTGGCGCAGATCGATGGCGGGGCTGGGATGGGATGCAGCCGGCGCTCAGAGTCTCGGTGCAGCGTGGAAGGCGACGAGCCGACGGAGGCATCCAGGCCCCCGCCCGGGCCACAGCCAGCCTGGGCCCCTCCAGCCAGGCCTCCGAGTCAGGCTGCAGCCTGCATGCGATGCTAGGGCTTGACCCAGCTCCCAGAGCCCCCGCCCAGCCCCCGTGCCCAGCGCAGCCCCACGGAGGCTCTGGAGGTCTCGTGCACACACACACACATAGATGCTCACATGCACATGCATGAATGCATGCATAGGAACACATGTACATGCACACAGAGATGCACACACACATATGACCATACACACAAGCATAACCATAAACACATGTGTATGTGTGCATAAATATGAAATCATACAAATACATGCACACACATATACATGCATGAACCCACGGGTGTACAAATGCACACTTAGGCACACACATGCGTGCACACAGATGCACACATGAACATTCACACAGTGGGACACACATGCACATATACAGAGAAAATCCCCACAGAGAAATACACACAATGGGAACACATTTGCACACAGGCAGACACACCCATACAGATATATGTGCACACACCACAGCTACACACGTTCACACACATGTGCAGAAGGCATGTCTGTACACACGTGCTCGTACAGGCACACATGCAATGCACAGAGGCACACACGGTGTCCTTGAGAGGAACCTCAGCCTGGAAGGCAGCTGCCCATGGCATGTTGAGGCCACAGAGCCACACGGGGCAGCCCAAGGCATCTCTGTGGCTGGCTGCCACCACCGACGGACACTGTCCCTGTAGCCATGGCTTCCATGAGCTGCCAGTTAGCACAGCCGCCCCTGGTCATGGGCTGGCGGGCCCAGGGGCGCAGGCCACACGTGTTTTCTGGGGGGACACAGTCCCAGAGCCCAGGTCAACATGGCTGCCGCCAGGTGGCTATGCCGGGTTGGGGGGAGGTGACTAGCACACGCAGGCGCTGCCTGGGCAGGGAAGCCCGGGGGGGGGCAGGTGTTCACGCACGGTTTCTGCCCCTGGCTTCAGCTCCTGCACACACGGGGCCCAGGAGCGCCGTCTGTGGAGGCTCCCTGCTCTCCCCCTGGGTCCTGGCTTCATCACCCCAGGAGCCTGGTCACGGGGCCGGGGGAGGGGCTGCTGGGGACAGAGAGCAGGGTCACAGGACGCAGACGGCAGGGCGGAGGGGCAGGAACACAGGACGGCAGCTCCCACCCGGGCGGCTCCAGGCCGACCTCTGCAGGCCGGGCAGGAGTGCATGGAAACGGTAGAATGTTCCAGACAGGCGAGGCCTGCAGGGGAGCCTGGGGGGGAGGCAATGGGGGAGCAGGGACCGGGAGACACGGGGGTGGCCAGAGCAGCAAGGAGGGCACACGCCCTGCTCACTCAGCCCTGCGCACCCTCAGTGCTCACCCCCCCTTCTCTCAGTACCCTCCGAGGACTGAGTACCCCCGTCCCACAGCTCATCCCTGCCTGGGTGGGGTCTCTGTGTAGTCGGTGGAGACAACACAACTTCCCATGAGCCTTGGCAGGACAGGGGCCCAGGGCACCCAGGGGACCCTCTCGTCCCCATGGGGGCTCACGCCCAGGATGAGTCAAAGACGTAGTCTGCTAAGGGCTGCACCCGCAGCAAGCACCACTGGGTGCCGACCCTCCAGTGGGGTGCAAGGAGGAGGGGAGCCCAACCACATCGGCGTGACCTTGACCATGACCTTGCTGTTCCCCGATCCCAAGAAGGTCAAGGGAGAAGCCATCAGGATGGGCTGCGGCTCCACGATGCCACGGGGCACGCTGGCTCCTCCGATTTCTGCTCACCCATCCCCCGGCTGCCTCATGGGCACAAGATGGCAGCCCTGCCTCCAGCATTGCATTGTCACCCTAGGCAGGAGAAGGGAAGACGCTAAAGGGAGGAGCCACCGAGGCTGAGCTGGGGAAGGGGGCGGGGCATCATCGCCCCCCCCACCCCGCTGCTCATCGGGGGCCCCGGAGGAAGAGCTGGACCTGGGAAGGCCGCGGCTTTCCTGGCTGCCGAGCCTGGGGGAGGCCGTCCCACGCTCGGGGACTCAAGTGTCCGTCCGTCGAGGGGCACTGTTCCCCCCTCGTTCCAGGGCAGGGCCACGGCCCCAGCCCAGCGCCCGGCGTGCTGGCGTCAGAAGCAACCCAGGAGCTCAGGGCAAACCCAACTTTGCATTAACCTGACACGGCGCTGATTGATTCTAGAGTTTACTGCACTTTTGTTTTTAGGTGAAGAGGACAGGGAATGTGACCGACAGGAACTGCTTGTTATGTAATTATGGGCTCTTTAATATGCACATTTTTCTCCAGGGTTGATAGCAACTAAATACATAATTACTGAATTGTGCACACGAATATTCCCAGCAGCTTCTGTCTACAGGAAAGTAGGAGTCGCGCCTGGAATGTGGCTCCATTGTTGTAACAATGCAAGGTCCGCAGAGGTGAGGGTGGCCAGGCCAGCGGGGCGGCTCGGAGCGGGCCCCCTCCCCCCACCCCACCCCAGCGAGAGCCGGCTTAGCCTGTGGGGGCCGCCACAGCAGCCCAACACGACAAACCAGGGGCTTCATGAATAATGGAACGGAGAGAGGGCAGCTCCGGCTGGCCCCCGGGGGAGGGGGAGAGGCCGCCCTCGGCTCCACGCTCGCCACCCAGCCCCTCCTCGCACCCCACCCTGGGGTGAGGACATCAGGCAGGGCCACGGAGGGGACGCAAGCCTCAGGCCACAGGGGAAGGACACATGGACAGCGGGTTCTGGGGACGCTGGGATTCGGGGTGCCCTGTCGGCGGGACGCCGGCGCCCGGGCAGGATTGCGAGGTGGACACGCGGGAAGGGACGCTGTCACTCACCCCTGCACAGCAAGTGAAAGGCTGCCCTTCCCGGAGCCCCTGCTCCTGCCTGGTCACAGGTTCCCACGGGGGACCCTGGGCTCACCCCACACTGTGAGCTCCCCTCTCGGGACTGCTGCCTGGTCCTAAAACAGGTAGAGTGGACAGCGTGGACCCAAGTGTCCTGCCGATGGGCACCATACATCACACAGATGGGTCTACAAGACAGCCACAGGGCAGCAGCTGGACTTGCTGAGAGGTGCAGAGCATGCTGGGAGACACAGGGCATGCTGGGAGGCGCAGTGCATGCTGGGAGGGACAGGGAGTGCTGGGAGGTGCAGTGCATGCTGGGAGAGACAGAGCATGCTGGGAGGTGCTGGGTCTTCACCCTGACCATGTGGCTGCCTCAGAGCACTCCTGATTTCAAGTTATCCCAGGGGTGGGCTTGGCCCCTGCTCCTGTGTGAGGAGGGTGCGGGGCCCCTGGGACACCCAGGATCCCGGAGGCTGAGCCATCAGAGAGGCTGGCACTGCCGGGAGGGCTGTGCAGGCGTGGCCGGCAGGTCCGTGCAGCCACTCAGGGGCCCAAGGGACCGAGGCCAGGCAGGTCCGTGCAGCCACTCGGGGGCCCAAGGGACCGAGGCCAGGCAGGTGCTCTGCTGCCCACTCGGGGGCCGCCCTGGGGCGCGGCTTTCCTTGCTTTCTGCTGAGGCGGAGGCACAGGGGACGTGGGGAGGGTGAGGCCCCTGCCGCCGGCACCGCGGTCCCTGAGACGCTCACGGAGAGGACGACAGGACGGCCGTGGCCGCCTGCAGGGAGGGGCTCCTCACTGGGAGCGCAGCGCCCCCCTGAGCCGGGATGGACCTCTCCTGAACCCAGCTCTGCCCCGGGCTCTGCCTGGACCCCTCCCCCACGGCAACACCCCCGCCCCAGGTGACGCCAGCGGAGGAAGCGTGTCCACGGGCGGGGCGGCTGTGTCCCGAGGCCACCTGTGCTGACCCGCCCCCTCCTGCCCAGGACGCGGGGTCACAGGGACCCGACTGCCTCGGGAGGCCACATCTCCTCGGCTGCGGTGCTGCCCGGAACGTTGTCAGGCGGCCTTGAGGGTCCTCGCTCCCCACCCCGGCTCCAGGGGCTTCTGAGGACAAGGGGCAGAGACTGTAGGACCCTCCCCTCCTGGCTGCTGTGTGTGCACACAGGGGGAGGGGCCCTCTTCCCTTCCTCACATCCAGGATCCCTGGACAGAGCCGGTGGGGCAGGGTGGGGCAGGGAGCAGCAGGTGGCTGACGCAGCCCTGCGGGGAAACATGCCCGGGGCCCTGGGCGCCACACGTCCAGGCCAGCTCCCTGCAGACGCGTGTGCTGGGAGGCCCCAGGCGACAGCGCTTGGCCCTGCCACCATGGGGAGACCAGACGGAGGCCCTGGCCCTCTGGGGAGCAGACCAGCAGGTGGGCGAGCTCCGGCTTCTCTCTCAAACCAAAGGAAAAGTGGGACAATGAAGAGAGGACCACGGTCGCCGGCCGCCCCAGGCGCCCCCGCTCCTGGGCCCCTGCACCGACTCAGTGCACACAGCCCAGCTCGGGGCCTCCTGCACCCAGGCTCCGCCTCTCCCTCCTCCTGGTCACTGCCACCCTGCAGGCCAGCTGGATCAGCCCCCGCGGCCCTGTGGGCACCAAGACCCACAGAGGCAGCTGAGCCAGCCCAGGCGCAGGCAGCCGGGGTCAGGGACAGAGCCAGGGCCTGCAGGGCTCCCAGGCGGACGCTCAGCAGGGCGTGGTGAGCGAACGGACAGAGCACGTGGTCAGCCGGCAGCCTGGCCTGCCATCTCCCGGCAGGGACACGCCCTGCCCCTGCCCCTGCCCCAGCGCCGAGCCCCGCGCTGTCACAGCTCCCCCTGCGGACGCGGGGACCGGGGAGCTACCCATGCACACTGCATATCAAGGTCAGTATTTTTAGATGCAATCCTTTAATTTTTGAAAACCCTCCGAAGAGATTTCGGGGATGGGCACACACTGGATAAATATAAACGCGTGGAAGAGCTGTAAAAATAAACTTCGCCCCAAACTTCATGTTCTACTTCTGCTCTCCCGAGGGCCCTCGTGTTCTGCAGAGGAAACGGGGGGCCCAGCACCGCCGTGTGCCTGGAGTCTCCTCGTGCCATGGGCCCCCAGATGCAGGTGTGGGGGCAGGCGGGGGAGTGTGCCCCCCACGGGAGACCAGCACCTGCTGTGTCCTGGGCCCGGAGCGTGGGCACCATGTACAGCTGCATCCGTGTGTCTCAGGCCGCCCGGAACACAGGGACTCATGGGAGGTGGGGGAGGCTCCTGGAGCCAGGCAGGGAGCCCGGGAGCCTGGAACCTTCTGTGCCTTGGGCTTCACCCCAGGGCCGATGGCACCTATCTCCACGTGGCTCCTCCTCCTTCCCCCTGCCCCCACCCCATGCCCTCCTCAGTTCCCAGGCACCCCTAGATGACGGGCGGCCAAGGTGGAGACCCGGACTCAGCCTTGGCTGATTCCCTGGCACCTTGCGGGGACACCCAGCAGCTGGCACACGGGCCCGCGAGCCCCAGCCACCCGCCCACTGCTGCTCACATTCTGAGTTCCTGTTGGCAGCCTCACTTCCTGCCGCCTCCCTGTCGCCCAGAGGTGGGGAGACCTCGCCTCGCTCCCCAGCTGTGAGCGGAGTCCCACACCCCCGGCCCAGCGCGGGCTCTGTGGGCGCTGTCCCCAGCTGGCCTCTTTCTCTGCCCAGGGTCCTAGGTGGCCGCCTTCTGGCCCCTCCAGGTCCTCTGAAGCAAGCAGACTCCCCCCAGCCTCCCCCTACAGGTTGTTCTGCCCCCTTGCTGCCCTGTGGTCCCTGGACACTGGGCACACAGGGGGCTCAGGAGCCGTCCCCCAAGGCCACAGCAGGGGACCCACCTGGTCACTGTCACTGAGGGGCATCTCGTGTGGGCCTCACATGCAGATGGACACACACAGCACTGCAGACCTCACACACAGATGGACACGCACGGCACTGTGGTCCCCACACACGGATGGACACACACGGCACTGTGACCTCACACACGGATGGACACACACGGCACTGTGACCTCACACACGGATGGACACACACGGCACTGTGACCTCACACACGGATGGACACGCACGGCACTGCGGACCTCACACACGGATGGACACACACGGCACTGTGACCTCACAAATGGATGGACACACACAGCACTGTGGACATGACACACCCGTGCACACTGCAAGTGCTCAGCACACACCTGCCCCGTGCCGGCAGGTTCTGGGCACTGGGACTGAGCAGGGACCTGGTGGTGTGGACCATGCCTGTGTTCCAGAGAGACAGGGACAGCGAAGACACCCGCAGCCCCATGAAGAAGAAACTTGTGCAAACAAGGAACGTGAGCTGCATGCAGGTGGAGCTGTGCCCGGCTCAGGGGTCACAGGTGGGGCTGGTCCCCGGCTCAGGGGTCACAGGTGGGGCTGTGCCCTGGCTCAGGGGTCACAGGTGGAGCTGTGCCCGGCTCAGGGGTCACAGGTGGAGCTGTGCCCCGGCTCAGGGGTCACAGGTGGGGCTGGTCCCCGGCTCAGGGGTCACAGGTGGGGCTGGTTCCCGGCTCAGGGGTCACAGGTGGGGCTGGTCCCCGGCTCAGGGGTCACAGGTGGGGCTATGCCCTGGCTCAGGTGTCACAGATGGAGCTGTGCCTGGCTCAGGGGTCACAGGTGGAGCTGTGCCCGGCTCAGGGGTCACAGGTGGAGCTGGTCCCCGGCTCAGGTGTCACAGGTGGAGCTGGTCCCCGGCTCAGGTGTCACAGGTGGGGCTGTGCCCCGGCTCAGGGGTCACAGGTGGGGCTGTGCCCCGGCTCAGGGGTCACAGGTGGGGCTGGTCCCCGGCTCAGGGGTCACAGGTGGGGCTGGTCCCCGGCTCAGGGGTCACAGGTGGGGCTGTGCCCTGGCTCATGGGTCACAGGTGGAGCTGTGCCCGGCTCAGGGGTCACAGGTGGGGCTGGTCCCCGGCTCAGGGGTCACAGGTGGGGCTATGCCCTGGCTCAGGTGTCACAGATGGAGCTGTGCCCCGGCTCAGGGGTCACAGGTGGAGCTGTGCCCAGCTCAGGGGTCACAGGTGGGGCTGTACCCGGCTCAGGGGTCACAGGTGGGGCTGTCCCCGGCTCAGGGGTCACAGGTGGGGCCGAGCTGCAGTGCAGCCGGTGGGAATTGTGCCATCAGTCGGGACCACAGACAGCTGGAACCTGTCATTGCGGGGACCTGAGCGCAGAGGCTCTCTGCACTCACACACCTGCACAGACACACACTGAGCAAGTGCGTAGACACAGGGACACACAGGCACACACCAGCGCGCACACATACACACACTATGAGCAAGCCCATACACACAGGAACATAAGATACACACCTACACGCACCTGCATGCATGCTGTGAACAAATGCGTGTACACAGAAGCACACCCGTGATGACTGAGGGTGCAGACAGGGGCACACACATCCACCATGCATGAGTCACACAAACATGCATTTACACTGCCAGCAAGAGTACATCTTCAGCTCCCAACACACACATGGCGGTGAGCAGGTGCACACACAGAAACACACACAGAGGTGCACACAGCCACACACAGCCAGGGTGAGCAGGTACACACACTCCAGGGTGAGCAGGGGCACACACTCCATGGTGAGCAGGGGCACACAGCCAGAATGAGCAGCTACACACAGACACACAGACGATGAAAGCAGAAGCCAGCACCGTCCACCCCTGGCCTTGCTGGGAGAGAGAAGTGAGCCTTGCCCCTCCCCGACGCAGTCAGGGGCCCCAGAAGTCTGTCTGGTGGGGAACAGTGTCTCCTCTGACCTTTTACAAAATGAAACCTTTCAGATCCAGAGAAGAGTTAATAACACATAAATCAGCCAACTCCCACTCCTCAGACGTGGTCAACCTTGAAATATTTGCTTCCAGTGTTCTCCTAATAAAGAACACCGCACACCCGTGGGTGAATCCCTGCCGTCTCCCGACCCGGATGCCAAAGCCGCTGGCTGGGTTGAGTCCCTGAGCGGGCAAGGGAGGCGCGAGTCATGGCAGGAAGCCGGCTTCCCACTGTGCACCGCACCACGCACCTCGCTTCCAAAGCCACCGGATGGGACATTTAGAAACACTGTGCTTTTTAAAATATTTATTTATTTGTATGAGAGGCAGAGTTACAGACAGAGAGAGGCAGAGGCAGACAGAAAGAGAGAGAGGGGTCTTCCACGTGCTGGTTCTCTCCCCAGAGGGCTACAGCAGCTGGAGCTGAGCCGATCCGAAGCCAGGAGCCAGGAGCTTCTTCCCGGTCTCCCACGCAGGTGCAGGGGCCCAGGGACATAGGTCATCCTCCACTGCTTTCCCAGGCCACAGCAGAGAGCTGGCTAGGAAGAGGAGCAGCCGGACTTGAACCGGCACCCATATGGGATGCCAGCACCGCAGGGGGCAGCTTTACCCGCTACACCACGGCACTGGTCTCTAGGCAAGGTGTCACCCACGGATGCTCCCTCTCACTTGAGCGTCCCTGTGAGCTTCCATCTGGGGAGTAAACCACACTCGGGTTGCTTCTGCTTCCTTGTGACCACCAAACCTGTGGCCGGAGGCCAGGGACCGACGTCTGTGCCTGCGAGACGCCCCTCGTGTGTCCTCTGCTCGGCCGAGGCGCGCAGCCCTGGACTTGGCCCCTGCTCACCCCAGCTGTGGTGCAGTGTCACCTCCGGAAGTGGCAGCGGCTGGGCCCTGACTCCCGCCCCCTGGCCTCGCGCCAGCGCTGCCTCCTCCTTGAGGCCTGGGGCCCTGTGCGTGTTCTGAACGTGGAATGTGGTTCACTCACTTTTCTCTGCCCATGGCTTCCGTTTTCCTAAAGGTTTCTGTGTGCTGTGGGACTGACTGCTAACCCAGCCATTTTTAACCACTTCCCAGATTGTGTGCGAGGTAACTCCTGTTCCTGGGTGACCGCGTGGGCTCCATCATTCCTTCCACTGTCCGTGGAGCCTGCGTGTTCCGTGTCACACTCTCATTCCTATTGGAATGGCAGAGGGAGAGAGAGATCTTCCGTCTGCTGGTTCCCTCCTCAAATGCCTGCGGCAGCCAGGCCTGGGCCAGGCTGCACCCCGGAGCCAGGAGCTTCTTCGGGTCTCCCACGTGGGTCAGGGGCCCCAGCACTTGGGCCTCACCTGCTGCCTCCTGGGACGTGCACCTGCAGGGGCTGGATCGGAAGCGGAGGAGCTGGGATAGGGAGCGGGCGTCACCAGCAGGGCGCTCAGAGCTGGGCAGGTGCCCGCCGACACCACACACCTCAGCTGCCACGAGGGCCGCTTTTAACAGTCCTGTCCCCTGCCCTCACCCTGTCCCCGCCCTGTCCTGGCCCCTGCCCTGTCCTCTCCCCTACCCTGTCCCGTCTCCTGTCCTCTCCCCTGCCCTCATCCTGTCCCCTACACTGTCCCCTGCCCTGTCCTGTCCCCACCCTGTCCTGTCCCCTGCCTCACCCTGTCCCCGCCCTGTCCTGGCCCCTGCCCTGTCCTGGCCCCTGCCCTGTCCCGTCCTCTGTCCTCTCCCCTGCCCTCATCCTGTCCCCTACACTGTCCCCTGCCCTGTCCTGTCCCCGCCCTGTCCTGTCCCCTGTCCTGCCCCCGCCCTCATCCTGGCCCCTGCTCACACACACATGAGGTGGGCGTGGGTGCTCTGCCCTCACCCGCGGTCAGGGCCCCTCCGTGTTTTCTAACATGCACAGGCACACACACGCATGTCCGGAGCCTGTGATCAGTGGTGCCCAGTTCTTTGCGGATGACCGGGGAGCAGAGGCACCATCCTCGGGGGACCTCATGTGAGCTCCGCGCTCGTTAGCAGAGCCCCCTCCCCACCTCCACCCCCAGCACCAGGGCCAGGACTCCTGATGCCAGCTGAGCGTTCGCTCAGGTGTGAAGTACATGCCTTCCTGACGATTTCTGTTAATTGGGCTCCTGTCTGAACCTGAGCTCTGGGCGGTCAGGCCACGTCACCGAGACCCTAGTGGGCTGGGGCACCAGGAGGTGCGGCTCCCTCTGGACAGTCCGGGCCGGGCAGGCTGAGGCTCAGTGACCGCTGGGAGGCATCGCTCGGGCACTCGGGTTTGATCGTGGGGGATAAAGGACCCCAGAGAGGCGGCCTCAGTGCAGGGGTCAGAGGCGTTGTGGCAGCAGACGAGCCTCGTCCTGCACCTCACGGTGATGCTGGACTCTACAACCTCGTGTGTGCCTCCCCCACGGAGCCCCTCCCCCGCAGCAACCCCTCCCAGCCACAGTGGCCGTGTCCCCATGGTTGCCACGTGCATGTGCCCGGCTGGGGAGCAGGGCCACGTCAGGGCCACATCGGGGCCACGTCAGAGCAAGGTCCGGGCTCTGCAGCTCCGGGCTGACTCCTGTGGGAGGAAGGAGCCCGCCTGTTGTTCGGGTGCCCAGGACATTTGAAACATCAGCAAGAAAACCTCTGCAAATCAGAGAAAGATTGGACTGGCCAGACAGGACGGCCAAGACACAACGAATGTCCATCACTAACCAGAGCCTTGGGACGGAGGTGGTGTGAGGTGGAGGAGGAAGTGGGGGGAGAGGGGGAGGGGGAGGACAAGGGGGAGGGGAGGGGAAGAGGAGGAGGGGGAGAGGAGGAGGGGGAGGGGAGAGGAGGAGGACAAGGGGGAGGGGAGGGGAAGGGAGGAGGGGGAGAGGAGGAGGGGAGGGGGAGGGGAGGAGGGGGGAGGGGGAGGAGGGGGAGGGGAGAGGAGGAGGGGGAGGACAAGGGGGAGGGGGAGGGGAAGGGGAGGAGGGGGAGAGGAGGGAGGAGGAGGGGAGAGGAGGGGGGAGAGGAGGAGAGGGAGGAGAGGAAGAAGGAGGGGGAGGAGGAGGGGGAGGGAAGGAGGGGGAGGAGGAGGGGAAGGAGGGGAAGGAAGAGGATGCTTTTCAAGCACTGCACAGCCGTTTATCGGGGAGAGCAGGTGTGGACGAGATGGACATGGGCGGCTGGACATGGGCTCCTAGCCAGCGCCCCCTCGGTCTTCTGGGGTCAGAGGTTAATTACTTTTCCCCGGGAAGAAAAGGAAGGAGCTAAATAGTCAGCAGGCAGATTTGGAAAATTAAAATAAAAATTTTCTAGGGACAAGAAAAAATCACTTGCTTTTGAAAAAAATAAAACACAGTTCAAGTCTGTTTAAGGGGAAATGGGTGGGGGGGGCTCGGATGACTGGGCGATGCCTCAGCTCCGCCCCTCCCAGGACACAGCAGAGGCAAAGCAGCAATCCAGGGGACTGCCTAGGGAGGGTGCTGTGGGCCCCCTGCACGTCTTCCGAGCTCTCGGAGCTCCTCGCTGGCCTCAGCTGGGGATTGTCTCCCTGTCTGTGGGAACCTGGGGAGTCTCCATGTCTGTGGGGGCTGGGGGTTCTCTGTGTCCGTGGGGTCTGGGGATCCTCCATGTCCGTGGGGGCTGGGGATTCTCCGTGTATCCACGGAAACCTGGGGATTCTCCATGTGTCTGTGGGAACCTAAGGATCCTCCATGTCCATGGGAACCTGGCGATTCTCCGTGTCCGTGGGAGCTGGGGGTTCTCCATGTATCCCCGGGAACCTGGGGGTTCGCCGCGTATCCGTGGGAACCTGGGGGTTCTCCGTGTTTCCATGGGAACCTGGGGGTCCTCCGTGTATCCCCGGGAACCTGGGGGTTCCCCATGTATCCACGGGAAGCATGTATGCACAGAGAAGGATTCTCAAACCTGCAACATGAACAGCACCAGCCACTCTGTCCAAAGCAGACGACAGCACAGATCCACACGGGAGCCACGGGGAAGGCACGGGCACACCGCTCCCTCCTGTAATAAGACTGTCTCGGGTTTAAGACATCCTAGGTGATGAGGACCGGCGAGCATCTCCATGGACGCGGGGACCGCACCTGTTGGGATGTGTCGGTGTCTTCTCTAAAGCGTCTTCCCAGTCTCCTCCTTCGCCATCGCCCACTGCCCTGCGGCCGCGTCCAGGACTCCTGGCTCTGCTGTTCCCCGGGACACGTGGAACCGCGCAGGTGCACTGAGGAGTCACCTGCCGGTTACTTCCAGACGCGGCACCCGTGTCTTCCTCTTTCCTGACTTGGAGACGGCCAGCACAGCGCCCTGAGCGTACGCTTAGATTTCTATGCGTGTTCCCCTTCACAATTCACACTTGTACTTTGCTGATTTGCAAGATTTTTTAAATATTTATTTATTTATTTTGAAAGAGTTACAGAGAGAGAGGGAGAGACAGAGAGATAGAGACAAAGAAAGACAAAGTTGGTTCCCTCCCCAAATGACCGCAATGGCTGGAGCTGTGCTGACCCAAAGCCAGGTGCCAGGAGCTTCTTCCAGGTCTCCCAAGCACTTGGTCCATCTTCTGCTGCTTTCCCAGGCCATAGCAGAGAGCAGGATCGAAAGTGGCGCAGCCGGGAATTGAACCGGCACCGGTATGGGAAGCCGGCGTCATAGGCAGTGGCCTTACCTGCCCCGCCACAGCGCCGGCCCCTGGTTGGGGAGATTCTTAGCACAGTCTGAAGGCCTCTGTTCCAAGTCCTGCTGCTGACAGACGCCCGGTAGTTCAGTTACCGAATCTCCGGCCCCTTCCGTCTCCCCATTTCCCACACCCCGCCCTCAACTTGTCTCCTGCATAAATTCTCCCAGATAATCTTCGCAATCATTTTTTAGTTCGTTTAGCTTTTCTGTGTCCCCATCAGGTATATATCATCTCGGTAAGAGGGAAAGCTCGATACGATCTGCTCATAAACAACACAGAGAATGGAATTCCAATCGCAGGGGACGTGATGCATTGTCTGCAGGAGCGAGGGCTCGGAGCCCCACGCCAGCCGAGCGCGGCCGCCGAGCCATGGGGTCCACGCGGATCCTGCGTGCGGCTCCACACCTGCAAGCCTTCCTGGAGTGAGTGTCCCGGCCCACGCTGTCTGCACATGGGCCCGTCAGCCAGTGACCCCCCACGCGTGTGAACAGCTCAGCGTCACGCCTCTCACACGGGTCAGCTCCTGCTACTGCCACACGAGGCCGAGGCAGGCTGCTCGACACGCACAGAGGTCGGTGGTTTTGCTCGGGATTCTGGCGGTACAAGGCCGAAGAGCCCTGGCCCAGGCCCCCGGGAGGGCCCTTCTGGGCCGCCCACAGCTCTCCCTGGGGGCCTGTATCTCCCTCTCCCTCAAAAGTCAGCAGGAACCAATCAGGGGCTCCACCGGGGCCTGATCTCAGAGCCCCGCCCCTTCACAGTGAGGACCTCCATGGAGCCTCCGCCCTCCCAGGACCTGGGGCCACTGCGCCTGGGGGCCGACACCCTGCGGGGAGGGAGGGGGGGTCAGCCTGAGGAGCCCGCGGCCGCCCTGGGGGCACTCATGCCACTGGTCCCTGTGTCTCGAGCACAGAGGGGGCGTCCCTGCGCCCAGTCCTGGCCTGGCTGTAGCTCATGTGGGGTTGTAGGGGCTGGGAGGACACCTGGGCTCTGCTGTCGTGGACATGGGCATGCAGGTCCTGTCCAGTCCCCAGTTCCAGAGATAAACCCAGAGGGAGTGACCCTGGCCGCTGGCCCGGGCCAACCATGGCCACCACAGAATGAGTGCAGTGGTGTGTCCGGAATGGCACGGGCGCTGAGGGCGGTTCCCGTGCGTGCCGACCGCCCCCACACAGCCCCTGCAGCGCTGCCAGTGTTTGCTTTGGGTTTGTTTGCTCTTTAAATGTGAGCGGCGGCGTTTGTGATGTCGGCGATCTGATTGTCAGCTCACCTGACGGACCGGGGCTCTCACGGCTGCCTGGCCCCTGCTCTCCCTGCCAAGCTGCTGTCGGGGCACAGGAGGAGACCACGGAAGGAGCTCCTGGTGGGAGGGAGCTCCCCCTCGGACACCGTCCAGCCACAGCGCCCGCCGGCTGATAACCAGGCTCGGGAACCAGGCTCTGCTCCCAGCCCCGTGCAGCGGCTCGGGCAGTAGAAGCCCTTGGAAGCACTTAGCCAGGAAAACCGCCCTGATGAACAGGGACAGGCTCAGGGCCGTGTGACAGCGACAGGGACCCCGCCCGCCCCACCCCAGGTGCAATTCTTCACGTGTTCTGTCTTGTGCTCGCTCTCCCAGAGACCAAGCGGGAATTCAAAGCAACACAGACGACTGCCCAGCCCTGGGTCACTACCTGTGTCCTAGAACAGGATGTGCCAGGAGGGACCCCCGGGGCAGAGACTGACACTGATAGGGACGTAGATGTCGGTGCACGCGTGGACGCACAGACAGACAGACGTGATGCAGAGAGGACCTGGGTACAGAGGGAGGCACAGTGTCGGCAGGTGGAGAAGCAGATGCTATTCTGGATGCAGATGGACACACACACACACGTGTCCATGTACACACGGATGCAGACAGACGAACACACACATGTCCATGTACACATAGATGCAGACAGACACACATGTGTCCATGTACACGCGGATGTAGACAGATGAACACACACATGTCCATGCACACATAGATGCAGACACACACGTGTCCATGTACACGCGGATGCAGATAGACACACACACGTGTCCATGTACACGCAGATGCAGGCGGATGTATACACACATGACCATGTACACGTAGATGCAGATAGACACACACACGTGTCCATGTACACGCAGATGCAGACAGATGAACACACACATGTCCATGCACACATAGATGCAGACACACACATGTCCATGCACACATAGATGCAGACACACACATGTCCATGTACACATAGATGCAGACACACACACATCCATGTACACGCAGATGCAGATAGACACACACACGTCCATGTACATGCGGATGCAAATAGACACACACACACATCCATGTACATGTGGATGCAGACAGACACACACACACATCCATGTACACACAGATGCAGACAGACACTCACACATGTCCATGTACACACAGATCCAGATAGACACACAGACACGTGTCCACGTACACACGGATACAGAGAGATGAACACACACAAGTCCATGCACACATAGATGCATACACACACACACATGTCCATGTACACGTGGATGCAGACACACACACACGTCCATGTACACGCAGATGCAGATAGACACACACACACATCCATGTACACGCGGATGCAGATAGACATAGACACACACATGTGCCCATGTACATAGGGATGCAGATTGATGCACACACACATGTCTATGTACATGCCAATGCAGATGGACGCACGAGCATGTGTTCATGTACACACGATGCAGATAGACACATACATGTCCATGTCCATGTACACACAATTGCAGACAGATGCATGTACATCCATCCATGTATACACAGATAAGATAGACACACACATATGTTCATGTACACAAGACTGCAGATGGACACACACACGTCCATGTACACATGGATGCAGATGGATGAACACACATGCATCCATGTACACACTGATGCAGATAGACACACATGTGTCCATGTACACAGTGATGCAGACGGACTCACACTCACATGTCCATGTACACACAATTGCACATGGATGCACGTACATCCATCCGTGTACACACAGATGCAGATAGACACACATATGTCCATGTACATATGGATGCAGATGGACACACACATGCTCATGTACACATGGATGTGGGTGGACACACACATGTTCATGTACACACGGATGCAGGTGGATGCGCACACATGCATCCATGTGGACACAGTCGTAGATGTGAGTGCACAGACACAGTGGTGCAGGAACGGGAGTGGGCTGGGGCAGCTACAGAGGTGCGTGCAGATGCGGATTGTGTGGGGACGTGGACCTGGTGTGGACATGGGTGTGGTGGGTGTGGATGTGACGTGGGCTCCCACACGTGCGGGGACTGGCTGGAGACCTGTGTGGCCTCAGGGCTGAGCCGTCCCTCTGCTGGCTGGAGCTGGTTCGCCTGGAGCATGCCTCCGAGACTGCACGAGCGGCCCTCACGAGGAATCTGCCACTCGCTTGCTGTTTCTGTGGAGAACCCTGACGACCCAGGGACGAAGGCACTCGTGTGGTTTGGATGCATCGGCCGGGCCCGGGGCCAGTAGGTGGCCAGCAGCTGGCTCTGCGCCCGTGTCTTCCCCCGGCATCCAGGCTGACGGAGCTGTGTCATCGCCAGGTGCTTGGCTCGCCGAGGGAGCCGTGCCCCCCAGAGGAGCAGCCATTCTCTGGTGCCGTCCAAGGGAAGTCGTCGGGTGAGGCGGGGCAGCGGTGAGAGGTGCAGGGGAGGGCCTCGCCCTTCACAGGAGCCCAGCAGGTCCCCACGGACCCCATGGACCCCACGGACGCCCGGGAGCTGTGGTTCCGCCCAGAGCCTGGAGCAGAGTCTGTGCCGGGCCCTGGATGGCAGGGTGCTGTCACCACCCCACGAACCGTCCACGCCCACGGCCCCCCGTGGCGGTGCTGGCACAACTCGCAGCCGCTCCAGGCCCTCGTTCTAGGTGGGTCCCGAGCCTCTCGGTCCCGAAGCCCCGAGGAGGGTCTCCCTGCTCTCTCCTCCAACCCCAAGCTCTCACTGGGAAATGCATCCCTGTTCACGACCCCTCCCCTGGGTCCCTGGGGGTGCAGCACTGTCCCCAGGCCAAGGAAGGCAGTTGAGTGACAGCTGAGTGACAGCCACGTGGCCACCGCTATCTGCAGTTGGAATTATACTGCGAGTGCATTGAATGCCTCTGTGGCAACCCAGTGAAAGCATTTAATTTTTCACTCAAATCTAAATTTGCTCCCGGACTGTCTATTTTTCTATCTCATTAGATAATCAGCCTGGGAAGAAATCCTGCCCTAACCCCTTCCACGCTCCTCAGGAAGGAGTCGCACAAGGGGACAGCCCCTCCCCCGCTGTCCAAAGCAGGGGGCACTGTTTACCTGTGGGGTGGGGGTGGCCCAGGCTGGCCTGGGGCCTCTCGAACCCGGGACACTCTCTGTGGACTCGCTGGCGTGGCCGTGGGCAGGCCACAGCAGGGGGTGGGCTCCTTAGGGAGAAAGGATTGACAAAGCTGGGGCCGGGCAGAGCAGGTGGTGACTGGCGGAGATGCACCTGCACAGGTGAGCCCTGGGGTGCATGGGGGCAGAAACCTGGGCAGGTGTGACGCTCACGGCAGGTCCAGTGAGCCATCCCCACACGCCCCCAAGAGACATTGGACCACCCTACAGCCCCCAGAATTGGGTTCGCTTTTCTCTCTGAGCAAAGGTGACCATGGCTGCTGCCCACACATGCACTTGTCTGTCCACTCATGGCTCCTCCCCAGCCCCAGCGTCCCTGTGGCTCCAGGAGTCACGGGGAAAGGGCTGAACTCTCACTGCTGACGTCCCTGGGCGTCCGTGTCACAGGCGACCACTCGGGACGTGGGCTGAGCCCCTCGGGGCTTGGGCACTGTGGAAGGGGGTCTCCATGCAGCCCCGCAGCCCCCACTGCCCTCCTTGCTGCGTTGTGCGCAGGGTGGAGAGAGCTCAGCCTGGGCCCCTGCATTTCTGTGCTACCCGGGGACCCTGCCAGGGCTGCATCTCGAGCCACGATGGATGAGGACGGCCAGACAGCTGCTGCCTGCGCCCAGACTCACCCACACGCGTGTCCTCCTGAGAGACCAGCACACGGACGCTGCAGCCGTGAGACCTTGACCGGTAGGCACCACTGGCTGCGAAGCTGCAGGCGTGGGAGACTGTGGTGGACACGGAGCCTGCTGACCGCATGTCCAGCCACAGCCTGGGGGCCTTCCCCAACCTGCCCCTGTGTGTCCTGTGCCGAGCCCTCAGGGCAGAGGGCGCCAACCTGGACTTGTCCATGCACTTCCTGTTAAGTTTGTGGGAGAAATGGGAAAGGCAGGGCCTGAGCCACCATCTCCGCCCCCAGGGCACTGAGACCCTCCCCTCCCCCTTCCTCCTTCCCCACCCCCTTCCCCCTCCCCTCCCCTTCCTCCCTCCCCCTCCTCTTCCCCCTCTCCCCTCCCCCTTCTTCCCTCCTCCTTTCTCCCCCTCTCCCCTCCCCCTTCCCTCCTCCATTCCCCTCCCTCTTCCCCTCCCCCTTCCCCCTCCTCCCTCTCTCCCCCTTCCCCTTCTCCCCTCCCCCTTCCCCCTCCTTCTTTCTCCCCCTCCCTCCCCTCCCCCTTCCCTCTCCTCCTTTCTCCCCTCCCTTCCCCTCCCCCTCTCCCCTCCCTCTTCCCCCCTCCCCTTCCTCCCCCCCCTTCCCCTCTCTCCCTCCCCCGGCTGTGCTGAGTCAGGCTGCTCCCTGATGGAGCTCAAAGATTCCAGTCCACCAAGAGAAGCTCTGGAAAGCTCCCGTGACTGAAGATGTTGTGGGCGTGGCTCTGTCGCCGTGGGGCGGCTCCGACGAGGTGTGGGCTCTCAGGCGCCAGTGCTGGCAGCCCTGGGAGCTGGGGATCCCCAGGGGTCATTAGGTCACTGGACTCCGCCCTCCTCCCTCCTCGGGCGCAGGCTCAGCCTCACAGGAGTGGCTTGTGACCAAGGGAGGCCACCCTGGCTCCCGGTTCCCCTTCCCCGTGCCTGGTCTCTGCTGTGGGGCGCTGCCATACAGTGGGGGCGTCGCCAGGCAGGCGGGGGCGTGGCCCAGCCTTGGCCTTCCAGCCTCCAGCACCGTGAGCTCAGCGCCTCGGCTCTGCACCGCGCTGGCCCAGATGTGCGGTGACAGCCACGGACGGGTGTCGTTTCTGAACGAGGAGAGCTCTAAACCCAGGAGCGTGAGAACCTTCTGGTGATGGGAGAAAACACGGCAGCTCACGCGCGGAACCGGATTAACGCGCGGATCGATCAGGAGCTCCCGCAGATCAATAGGAGAGAAGAGACGGGCAGGCAGGGCGCGGGTGCCCTACAGGAGAAACGCACGCCCGGCCTGGCACACGCACGCGCACACGCGGGAGCGGCGTCCCCACAGCTGTCGGCTCCGTGCAGGAGGAGGCCGTGGAGACACAGGAGCACCGCACACGTTTGCTGCAATACGGGGGCTGAGCGGCTGCGGGACAGGGCTCGTTCTGTGCAAAGTGACGGCGTGGGTGAGCCCCCCCACCCGCTTCTGGAAGAGGAGGGGCCGTGCAGCTGCGCCGAGATGTCCAGCGTGAGCTCCGGAGGCCTGGTGCTGCTGTGACCTGGAGTCAGGGCGCCACAGGACACGGGGCCACCTGCAGAGACCCGGGGACTCCCTGAGCTGCAGCAGCGCTGGGCCCCCCTTGCCTCGGGGGCCACATGCAGGGGGAGCTCCGGGCAGCCGGCGCAGGTCAGGACTCTCAGCTCACAGTCGCCGTCCCTGAGCCTCCTGGTTATCTAAGGCTCAGACCCGCCTGTCCTGTCTCCGCCCCTCGCTGAGCCCACGTCCCCGAGCTTGGTGGCACGTGTGTGAGGCCACCCCCCACACACACCAGTGCTGAAGCCAGGGGCTGCAGTGTGCGCCGTGGGCGCCAGCCCAGGCCGGGCTCTGCCAGCCTCTGCCCAGGCCCCTGTGTCCTGTCCCTGTCCCTCCCTGGCTGGTTCCATGGACTCTGGGTGACTGCGCAGCCTGGGCCTGCAGTCGTCCCTGTGGGCCCCTCTCTGAGCCCCGGGGAGACCCAGGCCTTGCTCAGCACAGCACTCTGGAGAGACCAGCAGCACAGCCTGGGACCGGCCTGACCAGGGGCCCAGGCAGGCCTGGGCGTGGCTTCCCTGTCCTCGGCCACACCTCCCTGGCTGCAGCTCAGCCCGCCTGGCAGGCCTTGCCAAGGGGACTGGACGCCCACAGCCGTGGCCAGTGGGAGAGAAGCCCTAAGCCGGCTGGCACTGGCCTGGCTCGTGCCCGGGCCGCCGGCTCCCGACGCCGCGTCTGGGTTTCTCGAGGTGCCGGAGACACCTGCCTCAGAATTCCTGTGTCAAGCATGTCCATTCTGCTGGTGATCGATCGACTGATTCTCTGCTGACAGATGCCTGCACCGCCAGCTCGCCTCTCCGCCCCTCCTGTGCCTCTTCTTCAAGGAAATGTGAGTTTTGCATAAGACGCCAGGTGCATGGCAGCTGGCTCAGAGGCGAACCTGCACACGTCCTCCTGCGCAGACGGAGTCCTCGCAGCCTTGCCCGATGGGCGACGGCCCCGCCGCGTGGACCCCGATTTCCGTCCACCAGGTTTCCCTGGAACGTGGCCGCCAGTGAATGGATGCCCCTGCCTCCCCAGAAGATGGAGCAGAAAAGGAGCCGCATCTTCGGAGGGGGTGGGACGGTCAAGGCAGCCGGCACGGAGCTGGACGTGGGCTGGGCGCCCAGCTCCTGCGAGAAGCCCGGAGCACCTACAGCTCCACGCCCGGCAGCCCCTTACCTCTGCTTTGTCATTATAATCTGTGCCTCGTGCACGACCCACCACATCTCCTCCCAGCTGCCTGGGACCCTAAGTGGACTCACAGGAACCCCCCCTCACCCCCCCCACCACGTCCTCGCACTGCCTGGGCCACGGCCACGTCTGCTGGGGAAGCGACCAGGGCTGCTCCCACGTCAGGGGCAGTGAGGGACCAGGGAGGCGGGATCCGCCCACCCGTCGTGCCCAGGGAAGCACAACTCAACTTCCCAGCAGCACTGGGCGTTTAACCGGACTGGCGTCGGCCCCAGGGAGAACAGCAGATGCTGCCGAAGCCCCTCCGAGTGCCTGGCTCTCGGTGTGCCCTGCGGCGTTTACCATGGCATCGACTGTCCACCACGGTCCACGGAGCCCCCCCCCCGCAGACTCGAGCCACCAGGACAGCCACATTCTGCACGACGCCCTGTGTGGCTGAGTGGCGCTCACAGGACGAGACAGACCCTGGGCACAGCGTGTGACTCGGGGGCCCGCTCCTGGCGCAGCCACGGCTGCTTCTCCCGTCCTGTGGGCCCTTCACAGGGAAGCCAGCCAGTGCTCTGCTTCGCAGAGGATATCTGAGTGTCCCCCGTGACGGGTGGGCCGGGTGGGGCCCCCAGCCCGCGCGCGGATGTCGCCCTGGGTGATGACCTTGGCAGTGCTGTGTGCGCTGCCGTGGCTTTGGCAGAGCCTGACGAGCCGTCACAGGACACACACAGAGCAAGCTGCCCTCCGCGGCGTCCCCGTGACAGATGGAGGCCCTGGAAGCCGAGCCGGCCTCTCCTCCAACCGTGGAGCCGGGCCTGCTGATTAATGGCCAGCGAAGAGCTTCCAGGGCCTACAAACGGATAAGCAGCCGTGACTGCGGGCGGGGCCACACCGCACTCATCACCATTACAGAGCCGGGCGGCTCGCGGGGGCCCTGGCCGGCGGCCGGCTGCAGGGGGCACTGGGGTTTGGGTTCACGGAGAAGCAGCAGCTGCAGGGGAAGTTGTGGGCCAGGCCTGTGTCACCCACAGACACGCATGGGCCAAGAATACACAGAAGTGACCCGGCTGCATCCAGACCTCCCAGCCAAGCCGGCTCCTGCCCACATCCTGTCCCTGAGTTGGGGGTCAGTGGCCAGGGTGCACGGCGCCCAGCCCCGCACACGCTCCATGTAAGTCCACGTATCAATCACCCTGTCAGCTCTGCTCCCTGCCCGCCTGTGGCCTCCCTGAAGGTGCCCAGGACGGAACTGGACCCAGCCCCGGTCTGAACAAAGACCACGGGCTCAGCTCTCGGCTCTCCACTGAGCCGCCGCCTGGCCCATAGGTGCACTGTCTGCATCTAACCCTGTGACCCTGCTGTCCCCAGGCTAAGTGGGGGCTCTCTCACCCTCTCTCTCCCCCCCTTCTGTTCTGACAATGCCCTGTCCCCAGTAACCCTTGCTGCTTTGCTCTGCGTCTCACGCCTGAATTCTATGCTGCATGAAGACAAGAGCCCCACCACAATCCCCACTAACTGTGGCAGGGTCCGTGTCGGGCTGTGGGCACCATGACCTGGAGACACAGCAGGGGAGCAAGACGCTCCCCGGCGGGGGCGGGGGGCAGCCGGTCTCAGCTGTCGGGGAGACCCTGTGTGGCTCCTGGCCTCTCGGAGCCACAGTTTCCGGGTCTGCAAAATGGACGGACGCCACCTGCCTTAAGGACCGCAGGGGCCCAGTGTGCACCCAGGGGGCCCAGGACTGGGCTGTGACAGCTGTGTGGCCCTGCTGGTGTGGCCCGGCTCTTGCCTGGTGCCAGGCTTCCTCCTTGTAGCCACTCTGGGCCCCGTTCCTCTTCCGGGGTTTAACCACGGCACCTCTGCCAGCAGCGCAGGGTATGGGCTGCCACGGGGCTGGGGAGCCATGGCCTCGTCCAGAGCAGCTCGGGTGGAGGAGAAAGAGGCCTGGGTCCTGTGGCGGCTCCCAGACCCCACAGGCGTTAATTGAATGTCCCCAGGTTTGCAGCAGAGAGAGCGAGTCCAGCACGCGTCCGTCATCCACAAACACCTGCCCGGGGGCTGCTCCGTGGTGCAGAGACGAAGGCGTTCCCACGTGGGTTTTTGGGTTTTTTTTCCTGTTGAAGGGAATTTTCATGGCTGGTTTAACTCCCAAGGCTGATAGAAACATGACTGAGACGTGTGATGTCTGAGTTTTGGTGCAAGTTTAGGAATGAGATGGGCATGTTTCAGGTTTTTTTAAAGGCTTATTTATTTATCTATTTATTTATTTGGAAGTCAGAGTTACAGAATGAGAGGGAGCGGGGTGGGGGGGTCTTCCATGTGCTGGTTCACTCCCCAGATGGTTGCAACAGCTGGAGCTGTGCCGATCTGAAGCCAGGAGCCAGGAGCTTCTTCCAGGTCTCCCACACAGGTGCAGGGGCCCAAGCACATGGGCCATCTTCTAGGGCTTTCCCGGGCCATAGCAGAGCTGGATTGGAGGTGGAGCAGGCGGGTCACAGGTGGCGGCTTTACCGGCTGTGCCACAGCGCTGGCGCCAGCCTCTCAGGTTTGAGTCTCATGGCTCCCGTGGTGCAGGGAGAAACCCATAGGCAGCGCTGTGCTGTCTGGGGTCAGAGCAGTGAACGGGAATGGGGCGGGGCAGGGTCTCTGTGCACCAGCTGCCCTCCTGTTGAGGTCATCCATAGGGTGACCTGGGACGGGAGGTGACAGCTCGGCGCCATCTGCACTAGGAAAAGAGACCACAACAGCAGTCACAGGTGGGGACCCTGAGGCCAGGTACAAGGAGCCGGGCCCTGCGCCCCCCATGCCTGCTCTCTGACCTTCGCCCACGTCCCCAGCAGAGCCCTGAGTGACACGAGGGGTCGGCCGCTAGTGCTGACTGCTGGGAGGGGGTGAGCCCCTCACGGTGGTCACTCAGCCCCTCCCGGCGAGGCGACCCTCCACGGGGGCAGTGGCCACTCCCAAATCTGCTCTCAGGGACCCTGGTGGGGTCCAGGGCAGGCTGAGACGTGAGTCATATTTTATGAAACATATCTGGGGGGCTGGTGCTGTGGTGTAGTGGGTAAAGCCACCACCTGCAGTGCTGGCATCCCATATGGGTGCTGGTCCACTGGGGCAGTGGACGGCCGGGCTCCCCTGCCCACTCCCATGGGTGGGACGCACTGGGGCAGTGGATGGCCCGGGCTCCCCTGCCCACTCCCATGGGTGGGACACACTGGGGCAGTGGACGGCCCGGGCTGCCCTGCCCACTCCCATGGGTGGGACGCACTGGGGCAGTGGACGGCCCGGGCTGCCCTGCCCACTCCCATGGGTGGGACGCACTGGGGCAGTGGACAGCCGGGCTCCCCTGCCCACTCCCATGGGTGGGACGCACTGGGGCAGTGGACAGCCGGGCTCCCCTGCCCACTCCCATGGGTGGGACGCACTGGGGCAGTGGACAGCCGGGCTCCCCTGCCCACTCCCATGGGTGGGACGCACTGGGGCAGTGGACGGCCCGGGCTGCCCTGCCCACTCCCATGGGTGGGACACACTGGGGCAGTGGACAGCCCGGGCTCCCCTGCCCACTCCCATGGGTGGGACACACTGGGGCAGTGGACAGCCCGGGCTGCCCTGCCCACTCCCATGGGTGGGACGCACTGGGGCAGTGGACGGCCCGGGCTGCCCTGCCCACTCCCATGGGTGGGACGCACTGGGGCAGTGGACGGCCCGGGCTCCCCTGCCCACTCCCCGCGGGTGGGCACACTGGGGCAGTGGACGGCCCAGGCTCCCCTGCCCACTCCCATGGGTAGGACGCACTGGGGCAGACCCATAGCCCAGGACTGGGTTTGCACCTGCACTTGTCTCTGCAGATGGCAGAGATGGCGGTAGCCAAGGCACAGCCGCCCCCGTTCCTTCCCTGAGCGCCCCCTGCAGAGCGGGGCAGGTACGAGGGTCTCTGAAGCCCTCTCACGTTTCTGTTTTGGGTCCCCACCCCCGACAGCCGAGATCTGCACACCCCCCCCCCCGCAGGCACAGGGCCCCGCCCGGCCCCTGGCGCGCCCTCTGCCGGTCTCCATGGCACGCACGAGAGGGGTTGCCCCTGCAGGAAGCAGGTCTGTGTGGCTCAGGCCGGTGGGGGCAGTGGAGGGCACTGGGGGACACTGGGAGCCGGGAGGCTGTGTCCCCTCTGGGGTCTCTCCTGGCAAACCCACCAGGGCTCCACCAGGGGGCGCCACCCTCACAGCTCTGACCCATCCATCACAGCCCCAAGACAAAGGCCACCACTGGCCATCCCCACCCACTGGGTGCCCTGGAGGTGAGACCGGGGGCCACGCCTTCAGGACCATGCCGGCAGCGAGCTGGGTACAGGCAGGACCACGGCCACCCTGGAAAGCACCCACGCCACCCCAACAGGGCCTGTCCCCGGCGAGGGACGCGAATCTGACCTTCTGTGTTTGGGTTTGTGGGTTATTTCTGCATTGAACTCACAACTAACCTGATGCAATGGTTTCCAGAAAGCTACGAACCTCGGGGATTTGTGCTTAATTAAGCGATATTGTAATGAGAATCAGTGAGGTCAGCCCCATTTTCTGGAACAATGGCGCCCCCTTGGAGGAGGCTCCAGCCACAGGTGCTTGGTTGAAGTGGACGGGGGGCTGGGCCCTGTCCTCCATCCCAGGCCAACACCCCCAGGAGCCCCCTCCACCCCGATCCGGGGCAGAATGCACCGGCCAGGGCCCAGGAGGCGGCCCAGCAGGTGGGGGCCTCCGCGGGGCAGGGGGCTCCCATGCCCACCCCCGCCCGGGGGAGCAGTGGCCCCGTGCCCCCCAAGGCTTGGGCATTAATTTAAAGCAGCTGATTGCCAGCGAAAGGTCTCATCAAAGATTAAATAAGCATAATTTAACTGAGGGAATGATAATAGATTTAGTTAAGAAGAGAAAAAAAAGGAAAATTGAATTAGAATGCAGATTTGAGGGAAGATTGGAGTTTAATGTAATTACAATTAGAGAGGAGATGGATGAGGGCGACACGTCCCAGAGGGGGCTCCTCGCGGCGCTGCTGACAGCAAGCCTGGGTCTGTCCCTCGGGGCTGGGGCCGGGGAGCGGCAAGAGCCTGTCCACGCGGGAGCTGCGGCTTCCCCTGCGCCCACGCACGGGCCGAGGGACAGGCCTGGCCGGGAGGCAGAGCCCCTGGCTGGCGATCGTCTTGGCTCGCTGATCCGGTCGCCCGGGCAGAGACGAACCCTGCTCACCAGAACCCAGCTTCCCAGACACACACGCCCTCCAGGCCGACCTCACAGTCCTCCCTGGCCGTGTCCCAGGAGGCCCCGGTGAGGCCGTCACCCTTCGTCGCACCCCACCCCCGCCGCAGGCCTGCAGTGTGCGTGGGGCGAACTTTGTCCTTCTTCCCATCAGAACGGTGCGTGCTCCTGCTGGGGGCGTTCCCGGGCCTGGGCCTTTGCAGACGCCGTGGATCCGGGAGCTGTGGGCGTGGGCCCCGCAGGGCCGTGGTGGAGGGGCAGTGAGGGGCACAGCCGGGGCAGCCGGAGCCGAGGACTCCAGCCTGGTGCGGCTCCCCCAGCCCGGGCCCCCGCCCGACGCCCCTGCTGCTTCCCCACGGCTTCTGGCTCTGCCGTGGGGCTGAGGCCGTGTCACGCGAGCTCGCTGCTGGGTTCAGTCGCAGGCTCCTGAGGGTATGCGCCGTCCGTGGCCGTGGCGGTGAGTGGGACGCCTGCATCTGCTGCTCTTGTCCTGTGGCTGAGGCAGGACAGTGCCCCAGGTCGGCGTAAGTTCAGGAAGCCATGGCCGCGCTGTGCGTGGGGAAGCCGCCGGTCACAGCTCTCAGTGCACCTGCAGCGTTTTGTGTTGAGATGTATTTTTATTTATATGGCAGACACAGAGAGAGCGAGAGAGAGAGAGGCCTTCCATCCGCTGGTTCACTCCTCAAATGACTGTAACGGCCAGAGCTGTGCCAATCCGAAGCCAGGAGACAGGAGCTTCTCCTGGGTCTCCCATGTGGGTGCAGGGGCCCAAGCACTTGGACCATCTTCTCCTGCTTCCCCAGGCCACAGCAGAGAGCTGGATCGGAGGAGCGGCAGCTGGGACTCGAACCAGTGTCCACGCAGGATGCCAGCACTGCGGGCAGCAGAGTGACCCCACGTGCCCAGCGCCAGCCTGTAATATGTTTTAAGTTGCTACCAGACCGGCTAGGGGCGTCCATGTGTGAGTGCTGGATTTCATCGCGCTTAGCCGAGAGCATCGAGCCACGGGCTCTTCTGCCCCATCTCAGCACCTGTGTGACGCAGCCCCGTCACACCCGTCCGCCACCGCGGCCGCTCTGAGCTGCAGACCTCTCCACGCTTCCACGGCCACATCCGCTCTCTTCTCCGGGTGCGTCTCCCCCACTGGCTTCTGACTCGCTGCATTTTCCTAAACTGAAAGGTTGGCCGTGGGCCGCGTCATCCGTCCTCTGTGGGTGACGCTGTCGATGCCGGAATCTCTCTCAGGTCTGCGTCCCCAGCACAGCTCCAGCCCAGCTCCCCCTGCCCAGCCCTGACGGGCACACCCAGGAACACACTGTTGGAGCCGCAGGAGGCACAGGCACAGGCCTGGCAGCTGGAGACGTGGCCAGCACACGACGGATGAGGCCGCCGCCTGCCACGCACGGCTCCACCGCAAACTCCCTCCAAAGACTCGACAGGAGCACGCTGGACAGCAATGCGCACGGGTACAGCGTGGCCCTGTCACCACTGCCTGGCGCTCTGTCCACCCCAGGCCACGGCGGGCTCTGGACAGCAATGCGCACGGGTACAGCGTGGCCCCGTCACCACTGCCCGGCACTCTGTCCACCACTGCCCAGCGCTCTGTCCACCCCAGCCACGGCGGGCTCTGGACAGCAATGCACACGGGTACAGCGTGGCCCTGTCACCACTGCCCGGCGCTCTGTCCACCACTGCCCGGCACTCTGTCCACCCCAGGCCACGGCGGGCTCTGGACAGCAATGCACACGGGTACAGCGTGGCCGTGTCACCACTGTCCAGCGCTCTGTCCTCCCCAGGCCACGGCGAGCTGCCCGGGTTCCAGCAGTTGTCTCTGTTCGTCTTTTTTCCCAACGTTACCTTCCTCTGTGTGTTCTAGAAACTTCCAGACAAAGCCGCGTTTCAGAGGGAAGGGTCCTCTCCTCCCTCTTTCCATGCCACAGCTCCAGCCTCCCCTGGACATGCAGGCCCCACCCCGACCCAGGTGGATCCAGGCAGCAGTACTGCTGGGCTTTGTTCGAGAGCAGGTTATCGAGGGAGCCCAGCCCACACCTGCACCCTAGCCGCCCGCTGGGAGTCAACCCCTTCTCTGTCCCATCCCCACCCCCACTCAGCAGCACAGCCTCCCCTGTCCCCACCAGAGGCTCTGGGAGCTGTGCTGAGCCATGAGGTCGGCTAGGAGGCTCGGCCGGCAGCCACGGAGTTTCTGTGGCAGCTACAAGGGGCGAGGCCCGAGCGTGGAGCAGAGCCCGTGGCTGCGTCCCCGTGGAACAGGCGGCCGAGGGCCGGGCCAGGGGGCCGTGCAGGTGGACACAGAGGCAGCCCCGAGCCCCAGGGGAGCTGCACAGGCTGCTGTCACATGCAGAGCTCCCACACGCACGTTCCTGGAACACCTGGAATGTTCCAGAACCCAGAGGCCACTGTTTGGTGGCCTCTGCACTGCCCAGCAGGAAGAAGGGGTTGGAGAGCACGGCACATGCCTCCCCGGCACCTCCCGCTCCCTCCCCGCTCTCACATCTTTACCTTCCGGGGTTCAGTGCAGCTGCTCCTGGGGCTTCAGGGTCCGAGGACGGTGGCGGCTCCCACCTGGACGCCACACGTGGGACAACAGAGGACTGTGTGTGAGGAGCTCACCCATGCTCCTGCCAGCTCCTGCACCCCAGGTGTCAGCATGGACGCCACCGCTGGCCACACTCAGGTTCCCAGTGCGTGTGTGAGCATGCCCGCACGTGTGTGCACCTGTATGCACAAGTGTGTATGTGTGTGCATGTGTGCACTGTGTGTGCATGCATTTGTGTGCTTGTGTGCACGGTAGCACATGTGTTTGTGTGTGCACGCATGTATATTGTGTTTCCACTGTGCATGTGTTGTGTGCACGCACGAATGTGTGATGAGCTTGCATGCATGTGTGTTAGCGCCACAGCAGTGCTGTCTTTGAACCTGGGCGGAAGCGAGAGGAGGACCGAGGACTGGGATGCCCGGGGATCACAGCCGCCCCAGCCCATGCCCCATCAGGACATCGGCATTGATATCACTGGGACACAATTATGAAAAACAAACCCACTTGACCTGGGCCAGTGATAGCGGGAAAATCGCTCCAAGTCTGGATTAATGGAAGCCGGCTGGCCGCGAGCTCCCTGCTAATCACACCGAGGTTAAAAGCTTTCGCGCGAGCCCTGTACCAGCTGACTCCGCCAAGACCCCAGGGGCCAGGCAGACTCGCCTGTTTATCCAGTCTGAAACCCGGCCTCGCGTTCAGACGGCTAAATTAATAAGCTCAGAGGCCTCTCCCCTCCCCTGGCTGGGTCTGCCTTCCACTGCCCCCACGGAGACGCAGGAGCGTTCGCCGTGCCAGCCATCATGGGGTGGTTAGTGGGCGTCTGACGGGGCGTGGCCCATCACCAGAAAGCCCGGGGCAGCTCCCTGAGGACACGCGTCACAGGGCAGCGTCCAGGAAGACGCTGGGGACCCTAGCAAGGAGGCCGGGAGATGCTGCGGCCTTGGCCTGGGCTGTGTGGGCAGGGGTCTCCATGGGGCACCCTGGGAGGGATGCAAGCTGGGGGCAGGGGCCCGCTGGTTTGGAAGAGCCGCCCTCCCTAGGTGCCGGGGGCTGGGGCGTCCCCTTGGGCGTCCTCCCCTGAGAAGGACGTGGACACCGGCAAGGCCGCGGGGGCCGTGCCTTCCTGGTGGGCAGCCGCCGGCCCCTCCTCGGCCCCAGGAAGAGCTGCATGAGCTGAGGGCCCGGCAGTGTCCCCGCCGGTGGTGAGCTGGCCGGCTGGCGGGACCCTGGGTCCTCAGTGGGGCAGGCAGTGGCCGGGGCGGGGCACGGCATGGCTGTTGGGGCAGAGTGAGGGTCCTCATCGCCATGGCCGCCCAGGGCAGCCAGGCGGGCGAGGGGCTCACTTCCTGGGAGAAAGGACCCCTCCCCCCACACACACAGCCCCAGGCACCGTCAGACAACGGGCGGCTGTGGCACACGGAGCACACGCCGAGTGGACAAGCGCCCTGCCGGGCGGGCGCCAGAGCAGGGCTGGCTCAGCACAGCGCAGCGACGTAGTGACGAGACCCGGGGCCGTCCACACCGGCAGCGAGTGTGACAGGAGGCGACCCGGGCACCTTCAGACAACGGAGCTGGTCCCACCCACCCCACGCCCTCCCCACCCCACGCCATTTCTGGAACAACCAGCCTGGGAGTGGTCGTGAACCCCCCGGGGCTCCCGACTCCCCGACATTCTCAAGCCTCCCGGAAATGGACAAACCAGCAGGGACTGTATCCTCTTTGGTCTGGGAGACTCTGGCAGTGTAGACAGCTGCAGGGTTGGAAAACACCGAGCTCCACCGACCTTGCCCAGCCCCACCTGGCAGCCATGGCGGGACCACATCAGGTCACGGAAGCCAGCGAAGGGGGCTGACTCCCGCGTGCAGTCATCACGCGCCTGAGTCCAGACAGCGTCCGCCACACGGCACACGGGGGAGCAGTCGTTCCCGACCTCACAGCTGAGGACGCCTTGACGCCCACACACGGACGCCCACACACGGACACCCACATGTTTGCAGTCCCATGAGCACACACTCACATTGACACGCGGACGTCCACACGCGGGCAGTACATAGCCGGCGGCACAGCCCCCGCGTCTTGCTGGCAGCCTCTCCCTGGCTGCGCCCCTCCTCACCCCGTACCCTGGGCAGGGGCGGTTGCTCCCCGGGGCGCCCGGCTGCTCCCAGCTGGAGAAACCGCCTGGTTCCCAGCTCTGCCCTGAGTCCCTGCCGGGGGTGCGCCGAGGGCCCCTCCTCTGGGAGCTGCAGTCAGGCCGGGGCGGGGGAGCTGGGGCGCGGCTGCAGGTGCTGCCCCGTGTCCCCAGGTGATGAGGCAGCGTCCAGGGCTCCCGCCAGCCCTGCGCCCTCGTTCTGCATGTCCTCCTGGCCCGGGGCATCCTGGGGAAGGCCGAGGAGCAGCGTGGGGCCGGGCTCGGCCCTCGTCCACAGTGCTCAGAGCCCGCGTCTGCTCCGTGCTGTCCACCTCAGAGCCGTCCCAGCCCGGGGCTCGGCCCTCGGCCCTGTGGGCACTGGGAGCTGAATTGTGCTGTGTCCTCGCCCAGCTCACATGTTAGGTCCTGGGGTCCTTCCGGGACATGTGTGCTCTGTGCCTGTGTGTGTTGTATGTATGCATGTGTGTGCATGTGTGTTATGTTTATACATGTGTGTGCTCTGTGTGTGCGCCCTGTATATGTGCGTGTATGTTGCTCTGTGTGTGTGCTCTGTGGGGGGGATGAGCCTGCAGCTTCCTCCCTGCATCCAGGTGCTCCCTGGGGGGGCCTCGTAGCTGCCGTGGGCACAGCTCAGCCCGGGCCTTCTGCCTACGCCGAGAGCGCAGCAGCCCCACACGCTGGCGGCCTGCAGTCCGCTGATTTCCGGCGCCCACGGGCAGGACGCCGCCATCTTTCCTTTTCAGTCTGCCGGGGGCTGGGGGACTCTGGTGTTGGCTTCTGAAGCCCTGGCGTGCACCGTGTCACACACACGTGCAATGAGATAACTCCGGAGCGGGTGGCCGGGGCGTCTCCGTGTCTCATCCTGCGCCGTCCCCTGTGCCACACGGCCCGCTCTGGCGTCAGGTCCGAGTGCTTCTACCGCAAAGCCGCTGAGCATAGCTCAGGCTCCCGCGCATGGCTCCCCGCAAGGGAGGCCCCGCCAGCTCTGAACACTCCAGTCAAGGACAGCTCCCAGCCAGCAGCACGAGGCTGCGGGCACCACGGCCCCATCTCCCACAGCGGCCTGCGCGTGCCCGTGGCCGATCATCCTGGCCCTGCTCCGTGGCGGTGAGAAGCGGCGTTGGTGTCTCCCAGGGGGGCCCTGGGACGGCTGTGAACGGCCGCTGTGCCGGGACCTCAGCTGCCTCCCTCCAGGGACCCGGCCGCCGGCTCTTGCCACGTCGACTCTGCCGGTTACCCTGGGGCCCGGAACCAGCCGACCTGGGCCACGCATCCCCTGTTCCAGCCGCACAGCCCAGTGCTGTGCCCTGAGCCATGAACTCCTGGAAGAGGCAGGCGGGGAGCTGTCAACTCGCCAGGCGGGAGGGGTGGGGCGTTCTCCAGCCAGCGACAGCCTGGGAGGGAGCCGGCTCGAGCAGACCAGCTGGGTGCAGGCGGAATCTTCGTGCAGCTGTGCCCAGGCCCCAGTGCTGTCTCCACCTGAGCTGAGCCTTGCACAGCCCTTGGCCGCCAGCAGCCTCTCCCCAGGAGAGCGTCCGCCCTGCGTCTCTGACCGCGCGCCCCAGTGACCGGGCACCGGGGCAGGGGCCAGGAGGCGGCTGGACCAGGAGCTATCTGGAGACAGCTGGGCTGGCGGCGTTAGAACCCCGCTCATCATCCACGCCTCGGGAGAGCGACCGCAGAGGGCAGGAGAAGGGCGCACACGGGCAGGGACGCCCGGCCCAGCTGGTGGGGACGCGGGCGAGAAGCTGCACCTTGACCCACATTTCCCGAAATCTGGCCTCCGGGGAGACAGAGCGCAGGCCAGCTTGGGCCTGGCTCCTCTCGGGCCCCAGGTGTCCGTCTGCCAAATCGGGACGTTGCACAAATCCCGCTCTCAAAGCGCCACTGTCACCATCACCAGGGACCTGACAGCTGACACGTCTTGACATTAACCTCATGACAGCTCAGCTTTTTAAAGATGAGAGAGAGAGAGAGAGAGAGAGAGAGAGGGGTCTTCCACCGCAGGTTCACTCCCCAGATGGCTGCATCGGCCAGAGCTGCGCCAATCCAAAGCCAGGAGCCAGCAGCTTCCTCCGGGTCTCCCACGTGGGTGCAGGGGCCCAAGCACGTGGGCCATCCTCCACTGCTGTCCCAGGCCACAGCAGAGAGCTGGATCAGAAGAGGAGCAGCTGGGACTTGAACCAGCGCCCATATGGGAGGCCAGCACCGCAGGCGGCTTTACCCGCCACGCCACAGCGCCGGCCCTGCCAACTCACTTTTAAGCTGCGTACATCCTCAGCGGCGGCACCTCTGACTGGCCATCCCACTTAGGTCTACACAACGCAGGGGCGGATCCAGGAAGCAGCGGCCGTCGTAGACACGTCCTCTCCTCTGTGGGCCGCTCACACCCAGGGCGCGCTGGGCCTCACCAGCGACTTCCCGTGCTCACGGCCGCCCGCTCCCTGACCAGCAGGCAGCGGAGAGGACCCGGTGCGTGCCAGCCACCAGGAAGGGGACGAGGCGGGTGCAGCCTGTGCCTGGGGGTGGAAACGGGAGCCATGGGACCGAGCACTCGGGCCGTGGGAGCCACGAGTGGAGAGGCCCCAAGTTCCCAGCTGAGACATTGCTGGTCACCTGGAGACGTCTATGCCTGGGCAGGGGGCGGTAGGATCAGCTTCCCCACAGCATGGGGGCAGGCGGGGCATCCCCCCCCAGAGCCCCTGCACCCAGACCCCCTCCGTGAGACACAGAGCAAGGCCACGCCTAGCGGAACCTTCCAACGTAGCCACATTTGGCTTCAGGGGTCTGCAGGGCCCTGAGCGACCCCACCCACAGCTGCATCCCCCACCTCGGGGTGGGGGAGGATCCTGGTCCTTCCGTAGCCTCACGTCTGAGTTGTGCCTGGCCCCAGAGCCCACTCAGACCCTCGGGATTTTTCCACTTGGGGGTGGGGCTTGGGGATGTAGCTCGCTGGGCTCCCTGGGGCCTTGGAACAAACCGGAACCCGCTGTCACCGCTGGGGGACACTCTCTGCGGCCAGGTCAGTGGCCACATGGGAGCCGAGGTCGCCCCGCCCTGCAGGGCACCAGCCTCCTCCCCCACGCTTCCCCAGGGGAGGGCCCCGGGGGAGAGGAGGAGGAGGCTGGGAGTGGCCACGGGACAGAGGCCCCTCCGGGACGGGGCCGGGGACGAGAGCTCTCGTCTCCTCCTCAGTTCTCCCGAGCGGCCCGCATGGCTCTGCCTGCTTTTCATAATACAATTTAATTTTTATGTACAGATTTTCCTGAAGGGCATAAACGCATTTTCACTTTATGCCCCAGTAATTCAGTTTTAAACCAAGCATAAAAACTCAATAAACAGCAAAGAGCTAACTGCATATTCCCGGCCCGTGACCTTTCACTGTTATTTTTGAATAAATAAGAAAGTGAGTAGAAGTCACATATGAAGTCCACCGAAGATCTTCCCATTGTCTGTTAGAAAATCAGCCGGAATTGACAATAATTTGATCGTTCACGCTTGAGAGGGCTCCCAATTGGAAGGTGCGGCCGGGGATTGGCTCCCGCAGCCGGCGTCGGGAGCCCGGCTCTCCTGACCTTGAACCCAGCCCTGGCGAGACTCCATAATCAATGCAGGGACTTTCTGCTCCCAGGTCCCCGCTCCGATAAGCAGAGGCGAAAATGAGGCTTCACGGAGCCACCACGGGCCTGGATTTCTCAATTGGTTTCTCCGATATCTCCTAAGTGTGCGGGGGCGGGGGGGTCAGGGTCAGGACTCGGCACAGCAGCCACGGCCCGGGTGCCCTGCGGGGGCCCTATAGTGATGTGGCGGCAGCCCCCAGCCCCGCTGGAGGATGGGCACCTCCCATGGCCGGGCTGAGACACCCTCACCCCGTCTGCATCTCCACTGGGCTTCCGGGGAGTCCGGGGAGACAGCATCTGTCGGGGGGAGCACCTGTGGGGGGCGGGACAGCACCTGCGAGGGTGGGGGGACAGCATGTGCATGGGGGGAGCACCTGTGGGGGGCGGGACAGCACCTACGAGTGTGGGGGAGCAGTACCTACAGGAGGGGGCAGCACCTGTCGGGGGGGAGCACCTGTGGGGGGGCGCACAGCACCTGCATGGGGGCAGGACCTACAGGAGGGGGAGCACCTACAGTGGAGGCGGCACCTGCAGGGGGAGGGGCAGCACCTGCAGCAGGCCCCCAGTTGGGAGGCACCACAGGCTGACCACAAAGTACCTGGGCCACTCAGCAATGCCGGCTGGCTGGTGTCTGGAGTGACTCCAGTGTCCCGAAGGCTCCTTGACCCTCGATGTATTGGGAGAGTGCGAAGCTCCGTGGTCACCATGTGGCAGCCCACAGGGGCACAGTACCCCCACCGTGACTGCCTGTCCTTGTCCCTGGGCAGGCATCGCCCATCCACACTGCATGTCCCTGGGTCCCTGACTCTGTCCCTGTCCCTGCTGCATGTCCCTGGGTCCCTGTCCCTGTCCCTGACCCTGTCCCTGGGCAGGCATCACCAATCCATGCTGCATGTCCCTGGGTCCCTGTCCCTGACCCTGACCCTGTCCCTGTCCTTGTCCTTGGGCAGGCATTGCCGATCCACGCTGCATGTCCCTGGGCCCCTGACCCTGACCCTGACCCTGGGCAGACGTCGCCGGTCCACGCTGTGCCCGCCGCCTCATGCTCTGCACCCGCCACCTCGTTAACGGGGCCATGCAGACCCCAAGTCACACCTGCAGGTGACTGACAGGTGACTGACAGGAAACCGTGGCAGCCACACCTGGGACCGGGCATGCTGTGGCTATGTGCAGTGATGTGCGCCCACGTGGCAGTGGGAGACAGCTGTCTCTCTTTCAAATGCCCAGTTCTGCACTCACCCCTCCCCCTTAACCCTGGCAAGCATTGGGGTCTCCCTGCCTCTGTAGGCTTCCTTTTCCCAGAATGCCACGGGCAGGACATCTGATGGGCTCCTGTCACTCAGCGAGGCGCGTTTGAGCTCCTCCATGTCTGCGTGTGAAAACGTGTGCATGTGTGTGCACCCAAGTGTGTGTGTGTATGCCTGTGTGCACACGTGTGTGGGTGTGTGTTCCTGTGTGCACACGTGTGTGGGTGTGTATGCCTGTGTGCACACGTGTGTGGGTGTATGCCTGTGTGCACACGTGTGGGTGTGTATGCCTGTGTACACACGTGTGTGGGTGTGTATGCCTGTGTGCGCACGTGTGTGGGTGTGTATGCCTGTGTACGCACGTGTGTGGGTGTGTATACCTGTGTGCACACGTGTGTGGGTGTATGCCTGTGTGCACACTGTGTGGGTGTGTGTGCCTGTGTGCGCATGTGTGTGGGTGTGTATGCCTGTGTGCACACTGTGTGGGTGTGCGTGCCTGTGTGCACACTGTGTGGGTGTGTATACCTGTGTACACACATGTGTGGGTGTGTATGCCTGTGTGCACACTGTGTGGGTGTGCATGCCTGTGTGCACACTGTGTGGGTGTGTATACCTGTGTACACACATGTGTGGGTGTGTATGCCTGTGTGCACACTGTGTGGGTGTGTATGCCTGTGTGCACACGTGTGTAATAGTGGTTCCTTGTGGGTATCGTTTTGTATACTTCCCGGTCACTCATTTTCTCTTCCGTGTCTCTGCCGTCTTTTGCCCTCACTGAGCTGTGGGTGTTTTCGCATTTCTGGGTGCAGCTCTGCCATCGTGAGTCAGGTCACTGTTTTCTGTTGGCAACTTGCTTTTCCACTTTGCCGACGGCATCGTTTGCTGGAGGTGCTGCTTCACTGCGAACAGTTGCGTATCAGGGTTTTTAAAAAAGATTCATTTACTTACTTGAAAAGCAGAAATGCAGAGAGAGAGAGAGAGAGAGAGAGAGAGAGAGAGAGATGCCACCTGCCGGTTCACTCCCCAGATGGCCGCAACAGCCAGAGCTGGGCTGATCCGAAGCCAGGAGCCAGGAGCTTCTTCCAGGTCTCCCATGCGGGTGTGGGAACCAAGCACTTGGCCCATCCTCTGCTGCATTCCCAGATGCACCGGCAGGGAGCTGGATGGGAAGGGGAGCAGCGGGACTTGAACTGGCGCCCGTGTGGGATGCCGACACCTGAGCACCACAAGGCCCCCCCCACCCTCTTCATTCCTGCAGCTCTGAAGCTCTGGCCGTGTTTGCCCCCACACGGACCCCGAGTTCAGCCGCTGCCCTCTTTGCTGTCATTCAAGAGAATTCGCGAATTTCACTCTGCTCAGAGGACCACTCGTCGACCAGCGTCACGTTCGATTCAAGTTTGTGAATTTCTGTGTCTTTTTTTTTTCATGCTACTTATCTTTTCTTCTATTCTGTTATTCATTCGCTTATGCACACATTATTTTTGGCTATTGGCATTTTAATTATCAGTTTATTTGATAAAAAATTTAAATTCTGTTCAGTTCAGATTGTTCGCATACCTGCGAGGCTGTGCTGACCCGTGACTCAGGGATTTTCCTGCGATGTCTCCATCACACTCAGCCTGCAGCCACGCCGTGGGACAGGCACCTGCCCCATCCCGCACCTCCCACCCCGCGCACTGGGAGAACCCACTGCTGGGGAGCAGTGTGCCTCCCGTGTCTCCCCAGGGCTCTGCCTCCAGCCCCACCAATGGCTGGGATGGAAGCATCGGCATTTTCAGGTTGCGAGTTTGTCCGTTCATCCTGTGTTCTATGTGTCGAGCTCCACGGCTAAGCACAGGTGCATTTGACACTGGGGCATTTGGTCCTGGGGAGCCAGCTCTCCTGTCCCCGTGCATGGTCCCCACTCCTGGGCTGTGCCCTCCTGTCCCCGTGCAGTGTCCCCACTCCTGGGCTGTGCCCTCCTGTCCCTGTGCAGGGTCCCCAGTCCTGGGCTGTGCCCTCCTGTCCCCGTGCAGGGTGCCCACTCCTGGGCTGTGCCCTCCTGTCCCCGTGCAGGGTGCCCACTCCTGGGCTGTGCCCTCCTGTCCCTGTGCAGGGTCCCCACTCCTGGGCTGTGCCCTCCTGTCCCCGTGCAGGGTGCCCACTCCTGGGCTGTGCCCTCCTGTCCCTGTGCAGGGTCCCCACTCCTGGGCTGTGCCCTCCTGTCCCCGTGCAGGGTGCCCACTCCTGGGCTGTGCCCTCCTTTCCCCGTGCAGGGTGCCCACTCCTGGGCTGTGCCCTCCTGTCCCTGTGCAGGGTCCCCCTCTCCTGGACGGCACCCTCCTGTCCCCATGCAGGGTCCCCACTCCTGGGCTGTGCCCTCCTGTCCCCGTGCAGGGTGCCCACTCCTGGGCTGTGCCCTCCTGTCCCCATGCAGGGCCCCCACTCCTGGGCTGTGCCTTCCTGTCCCTGTGCAGGGTCCCCAGTCCTGGGCTGTGCCTTCCTGTCCCCGTGCAGGGTCCCCACTCCTGGGCTGTGCCCTCCTGTCCCCGTGCAGGGTCCCCAGTCCTGGGCTGTGCCCTCCTGTCCCTGTGCAGGGTCCCCAGTCCTGGGCTGTGCCTTCCTGTCCCCATGCAGGGTCCCCACTCCTGGGCTGTGCCCTCCTGTTCCCGTGCAGGGTCCCCAGTCCTGGGATGTGCCCTCCTGTCCCTGTGCAAGGTCCCCACTCCTGGGCTGTGCCTTCCTGTCCCCGTGCAGGGTCCCCAGTCCTGGGCTGTGCCCTCCTGTCCCCGTGCAGGGTCCCCAGTCCTGGGCTTGCCCTCCTGTCCCCGTGCAGGGTCCCCCTCACCCTGGAGTTGGTTTTCCTTGCTGCTGATGCAGCGACTCGGACTTTCCTGTGCACGGCGCTCTCACAATGTTGTTCTCTGTGCAATCGCTCCTTTATTCCAGAGACCTCCTGGTCTCAGAGTCCTGATGGGGCCACAACGGACCTGAACCAGACAGGAAACATGGCTCCTGGGACCCTGCAGCCCAAGCCCAGCGCATTCCTGGTGAAGGCTTGAGGGAGGAGGTGGGCACCATGGACGTCGGTGGCCGGGAACAGGAGCTGGGATTTCCTGGAGCGAAGGCTTTAGGGCCAGAACTCGGCCACGGGAGGTGCCTCTTGCCCGGGACCGGCTGGGCCAGCCAGTGTGGTGAGAGGACGGAGCCGGCGCTGAAACGGCACTCTAGAAAGTGCAGCTTGCCTCCGATGGACCCCGCCCCTCCCTGGGCCTTCCTCGCTGGGGACGCCCCAGGATTCCCCGAGATCTGTCGTCCGTCCGTGTCCCTCGAACTTCCCTTCCTGCGCTCTCGGAAGCCGAGCGGTTCTCGCAAGTCGGGCCGCTGTGGTCATTGAAATGCTCCTCCTGTTCGCGGGCTCGCGCTGGTTAATTTCATTAGGGAAATCCCTTGTGTCCGGATATCGCAGGGCGTGTGTCAGGCGGCTCGCCGAATCGACACGGTGTCGCCGCGGGAGCCGTTCGTGGCGTTTGATTTTCCCCCTCGTTCATCTGTGGGAAAGGCCGGCTGCTGAGTGTGCAGCATGAAGCCAGGCCTGCGCCGTGTCCCCTCTGCTCCGCGGAGACACGCGCGTCTGCTGTTGCTCACCCACTGGCGATCCTGGCACCAGACGCTGGCTGCGCAGGTGCCACAGGGCCTCTCTGAGAAGGGAAATTCTCGCCTGTGCCACATCACCCCTCTCAGTCCCACAGAGCTCAGCCAAGACGCGCTGGTTCCTGACACTTCAGGGACCCTGGCTTCCGCTGCCCTGGGCCCCGCCCAGGCACCTGCTGATTGACACCTGAGGTCGCCGCCCGCTGACCTGAGACCCTCGCTTTCCAAGCTGGCCTCCTCCAGCCTCGCCCCGTGGGCAGGGACACCTCCGCCCTGCAGCTGGTGCAGCGGGCACCCTGGGCCCATGGCTCGTCCAGAGGCTCGTCCGGGAGGCTGAGCTGTCGGGCCCGGTCTGCTGTCCAGCTGGGCTGCGGTGCCGCCGTGCCCCAGGCAGCTGCGGGCTCCCAGGGCGGGATTCCCCGTGCTCAGGCACTGGCTTGGGTCAGCGGTGCCGCTCGGGCCCGGTTTTCGGCACTGGTTTGCAGCTGCTAAAGCGACCTCAGAACCGGCGGCTGCAGGCCCCGGGGACAGGAGGTGCCTGGGCTGCGTGCAGCTCCTCACCTCGGACCCTGACATTCCGCAAGGCTGTCCACACCTCCTCCCTCTTCTCGGCCTGCAACGCGGGCTCGTGCCTACGTGTCTCTTGTAAACACGGCTCGTGAACACCGTGGGGCAGACCCTGGGCCGGTCTCGCCGGAGGGAAGGCTCCGTCGTCAACCTGCAGGGGAACGCATGACAGTGTGGGTCTGTTCATTGTAATCCTGGTCTCCTCCATCGCTTCCCGTGCTAATCACTTCAATTCAATGATTTATTTAGACAGTATAACAAATAAATATTGTGACTGCTGTAATTAAAATTATTATTATGTTAATTTTCTCTAGTGCTGGTTTCATTTCCACTTTGAAACTAGAAATTCTCACGTATTAAATCTGGCCCCTGGGGACATGTCTGCAGTGGTTAAGCCACAGGTGGGGACACCCACAGCCCACAGAGGGCCTGACCCAAGTCCCGGCTGCTCCCCTTCCCACCCGGCTCCCTGCTGATGGCCTGCGGAGGCAGCAGAGATGGCCCAGGTGCCTGGCCCTGCACCCACCCAGATGGAGCTCCTGGCTCCTGGCTTCAGCCTGGCCAGCCCTGACAGGCGCAGGTATTAGGAGAGTAAATCAGGAGATAGAAGGTCTTTCTTTCTCTGTCTCTGTCTCTGCCTCTCAAATAAATAAGCAAATAAATAATGTTTAGGATCCGACGCAGCCCCGCCCCTCACCAGCAGCACTTGCCGGCGGACGGGACCCCTCCCCCATCCTCGATCCTCAGCCGCTGTCTTCCTGCGGGCAGTGGTGTGCACACAGCATCCGCCACGGCTCAGCTCACTGTGCGCACAGTGTGCACACCCAGGGCCACGTGTGCCGGACTCAGCTTCCGATGGCCAAGCCTCGCACAGAGGAGCCCTCTGCACCCCACACCCCGACCCCACGAGGCCCCAGGGCCCCCGGCAAGTGCAGCGCTCCTGTGACATCACCGGCTCCCCCCACGCCTCCACCAGGAAGTTGCAGGCATCAGGAGCCTCTGTCCCTGGGACTCCGGGGGTTTCTACAGTGAACACAGGTGTAACCCCCGTCTCACACCTGCACTTGGGAGTCAGCGCGATCCGTCGCAAACCCAAGTCCTCCTCAAAGCAGCCACTGTTTCCTTGAAACGTTGTTGAATTATCGATGATCACGCAGTTTCCCCAGGACATTTACCACCTGACGTGGACTGCGTCCCCGCCACCTCCCCCGTCTGACTGTGGACTGCGTCCCCACCACCTCCACCTCCCCTGTCCGACTGTGGACTGTGTCCCCTCCACCTCCACCTCCTCCATCTGACTGTGGACTGCGTCCCCTCACCTCCCCCGTCTGACTGTGGACTGCGTCCCCGCCACCTCCCCCGTCTGACTGTGGACTGCGTCCCCGCCACCTCCACCTCCCCCGTTTGACTGTGGACTGCGTCCCCGCCACCTCCACCTCCCCCGTCTGACTGTGGACTGTGTCCCCACCACCTCCACCTCCCCCGTCTGACTGTGGACTGTGTCCCCTCCACCTCCACCTCCCCTGTCCGACTGTGGACAGTGCCTCCTCTACCTCCTCCATCTGACTGTGGGCTGCGTCCCCTCCACCTCCCCCGTCTGACTGTGGACTGCGTCCCCACCACCTCCCCCGTCTGACTCTGGACTGCGTCCCCGCCACCTCCACCTCCCCCGTATGACTGTGGACTGTGTCCCCGCCACCTCCCCCATCTGACTCTGGACTGTGTCCCCTCCACCTCCCCTGTCTGACTCTGGACTGCGTCCCCTCCACCTCCCCCATCTGACTGTGGACTGCGTCCCCTCCACCTCCACCTCCCCTGTCTGACTGTGAACTGTGCCTCCTCTACCTCCTCCATCTGACTGTGGACTGCATCCCCTCCACCTCCCCCATCTGACTGTGGACTGCATCCCCTCCACCTCCACCTCCCCCATCTGACTGTGGACTGTGTCCCCTCCACCTCCCCCATCTGACTGTGGACTGTGTCCCCGCCACCTCCCCCATCTGACTCTGGACTGTGTCCCCTCCACCTCCCCCATCTGACTGTGGACTGTGCCACCTCCACCTCCCCCATCTGACTGTGGACTGCGTCCCCGCCACCTCCCCCGTCTGACTGTGGACTGCGTCCCCTCCACCTCCCCCATCTGACTGTGGACTGCGTCCCCTCCACCTCCCCCATCTGACTGTGGACTGCATCCCCTCCACCTCCCCCATCTGACTGTGGACTGCGTCCCCTCCACCTCCCCCGTCTTACTGTGGACTGCGTCCCCTCCACCTCCCCTGTCTGACTGTGGACTGCATCCCCTCCACCTCCCCCATCTGACTGTGGACTGCGTCCCCTCCACCTCCCCTGTCTGACTCTGGACTGTGCCTCCTCTACCTCCTCCATCTGACTGTGGGCTGCGTCCCCTCCGCCTCCCCCATCTGACTGTGGACTGTGTCCCCTCCACCTCCCCCGTCTTACTGTGGACTGCATCCCCTCCACCTCCCCCATCTGACTCTGGACTGTGTCCCCTCCACCTCCCCCGTCTTACTGTGGACTGCATCCCCTCCACCTCCCCCATCTGACTGTGGACTGCATCCGCTCCACCTCCACCTCCCCCGTCTGACTGTGGACTGCATCCCCTCCACCTCCCCCATCTGACTCTGGACTGTGTCCCCTCCACCTCCCCCGTCTTACTGTGGACTGCATCCCCTCCACCTCCCCCATCTGACTGTGGACTGCATCCGCTCCACCTCCACCTCCCCCATCTGACTGTGGACTGCATCCCCTCCACCTCCCCCGTCTGACTGTGGACTGCATCCCCTCCGCCTCCCCCATCTGACTGTGGACTGCATCCCCTCCACCTCCCCCGTCTTACTGTGGACTGCATCCCCTCCGCCTCCCCCATCTGACTGTGGACTGCATCCCCTCCACCTCCCCCATCTGACTGTGGACTGCGTCCCCTCCACCTCCCCCATCTGACTGTGGTCTGCGTCCCCTCCGCCTCCCCCGTCTTACTGTGGACTGCATCCCCTCCGCCTCCCCCATCTGACTGTGGACTGTGCCACCTCTCAAGCCAGCATCCACGTCTGAGCTCTCAGAAGTTTCTCTCTCCCTCTCTCTCCCTCCGCCCCCCCCCCCCCATTCGTTTCTCATTTCTTCCCGGTCTGCTCGCAGACATTATTCTGAGCCTCCTGGAGGCCGTCTGTCTGGTTGGCTTTAGATGGAAAATCTGATTCCCGGTTCCAGGAATTCTCCTTTCTGGACATCCTGACCCCTGAGTGCCGTCACCGTGTTCTGGCCCCATCCTCGCTCGGGGCTGTGCGTGGTTCTGTCTGCTCCGTTCCCGGCTGCCCTGGGAGGGGACAACATCAGAGCCAGGCACCCGGGCAGGACGGCCGTCCCGGTGCCGGGCATGGGGTCTCCCCGCAGCAGGTCAGGGCGGGGCTGGGCAGAGGGAGGGGCTGCTTCACGGCGAGGGTCCTGAACCCCTACCCCACATCCCAGCTCCGTCCCAGGCGCATTGGGCCCAGGCGCTGTCTGCTGTGGAATCCTTGGCCACTGCCTGCTTGTTGGAGGGAGCCTGGCAGAGTGTGTGGCGCCCACAGCCATGCATGGGAGCGGGCGGAGGCCAGCAGCCCGTCCACCCGAGGCTGCCTCTGCTGCCTCCCCTGAGTTCCATCCTGGATGCCGTGAGTGACTTGACAAGCAACACGCCTCCTCCATGGAAACTCAGAGAACAGACTTCCCAAACACAGTGCTGAGCCTCACCGCCCAGCAGCAGGGACCGCTGCCGTCCAGCGGGCGGGTGCAGGCAGCTGGAGTTTCCCCGGGGCCCTGGGCTCAGCCCTCCTCCGGGGGGCGGGGAGGTGGAGGGGGGTGGGGAGGGGAGCCTCCGGGAGCCATGGGCCCTGTCTCCCTCTTGACCAGCTGCCATGGGACGGGAGACTGAGAGCCTCGGCCATCCACACACACTGGGCCAGGTCCTTGTCCAAGGCAGCCCTCGTACGGTGCCGCCCAGCAATGCCCCCGCCTGGTTGCAGATCCACAGCACACGGGCGAGCAGCAGTGCTCCGGGTCTGGGCCCTTCCGTGACCACCTGGCCCATCTTTCCTCGCCAATGAAACGTTTGCCACAGGCACCTGTGTCCCGTTGCAAATGCAGGGCGCGTGGATCCTGAGGTCGGATTTCAGAGCCTGTGGGAAGAAGACTGCTGGGACGTGGAAGAGGCGTGGCCACATGGGCGGCAGCACTGGGCACCCTGCAGGAGGCAGAGACACCCCTGCACCGGCTGGGCCTGGCACCTTCAGGGCTGGGGGCGGGGCCAGAACCAGCCCAGCCCCTGCAGGGGTCTCGCAGACCACAGGAAGGAAGCAGCATGGGAGGCGGGAGGGGCCGGCCACGCCCAGGGCCTCTGGGCAGTCACTGGGGCAGGACGGAAGTGGACCCCTGAGCCCGGAGTGCCTGGGAGAGGAGCTGAGGACCGAGTGGATGTCCCCGCAGGAGGCTGTGGCCAAGGAGAGAACGGACGGAGCAGGCAGCCATGGACGGCCCGGCAGACACAGAGCAGCACGTGAGCAAGGTGCTCAGGACCCCCCAGGGGCTCCCAGGGCAGCCTCTTCCCTGCTGTGTCCCCTTGGGCTCAGCGGCTAGAACGAGGGCGAGCACCACTGTCGTCCTGCAGGGAGCAGGCTCGGGGTGGCCACCACACGCCCCCGCCTCAGGGACTGGGACCCCCGGCTGCCCTGCAATGAGGAGCCCAGGGGGAGAAGGGAGGGGTCAGGAGACCCCTGGAGTGGTGCACCTGACACCCCCGAGCAGGGAGGAGGGCGAGGCACTGCCAGCAGCCCAGGACGGCCACAGCCATGGCCGCTTCTCTGGCTGCAGTGCAGGGTCTGGGGCAGATGGTGGGGCAGCGAGAGGCTGGGCCGTGCCAGGGCTGTGCCAGGGCCGTGCCAGGCCCACGCCGAGGCTGCTGCCCGCCTCCTAGGCCCGGTCCCTCGCCTGTGGATGGAGCAGACGGAGCCGTTACCTCCCACCACCGCTCTACCCTGAGAGCCTTTTTGCAAAACAAATATGTTTATGTTGAGATTGCTTCAGCAAATTGTTTCCTAGAGTAAATTTTATTTTAAAGGCAATTATCGGTCACTTAATTATGTCTTCTTACTGTCCAAATCCTTAAAGGGACATTGTTGAGTTGTCTCTCTCGAGGTTCAATTCAGTCTCCTGGGATTCTCCTTGACCAGGGGGAGCAGAAACCGGAGCACAACCTCGGGAGGGGGCAGGGCCCAGAGGACCCTGCTGGTGCCCAAAAGGTCCCCAGAGCCCTGACAAAACAGGGCACCGTGGTCTCCATGTGGCACCTGCCTGCCTGCCTGCTCCCCACCCACCCACCCACCATCCACCCACCACCCATCTACCCATCTATCCATCCATCTACCCGTCCACCCATCCATCATCTATCCCCCATTCATCCACTCACCCATCTATGCAGACATCCATACACCCACTACTCAATCCATCCATTTATCCACCTGTCAATCCACCCGTGTGTCTACACATCCATCCACCTACTCATCCATCCACTCATGTACCAATTCACCCGTTCATCCATCCATCCACCCACCCGTCCGTCCACCCACCCATGCACCCCTCACTCATCACCCACCAACGATCCCTGAAACATTACAGAGTGAGTGTCTGTTCTGTGGCTGGCACCATGTAGCCCCTGCATCTTTATTTGCTCTGGGATCTGTGTCACCGTGCGCCACGTGCCACATGTCACGTGATAAAGGCAGGGGGTGAAATAGGGAAAGGAAAGCAGGTAAAGGGTAAACAATGAAGCAAGAAAGAGGGAGAGTCCAGTGGCACCGCCCTGTCACCCCAGGCTGACTGTACACAGGAGACAGCCACACAGTGATGGATGGATGGATAGAGATGGAGAGAGACGGCTGAAAAACAGCTGTGGGTATACAGAGATTGATCCACATGTATAGATGACAGAGCTAAAGGCAGGCAGAGATAGATGATAGATAGATAGATAGATAGATAGATAGATAGACAGATAGATAGATAGACAGATAGATAGATGACAGATGTAGATAAGAGAGAGGTTGAACCATAGATATCGATAACAGAGTTATTGAAAGACAGAGACAGATGCATGACAGATACATGTAGATGACAGATAAGAGATTGATCCATAGATAACAGAGATAGAGAAAGATGAGTGACAGATAACAGATAAGAGGATAAACAGAGATGGATACATATGCAAACTTTCAAACTTAGAATTCAGATACAGTACATGTGTGTGAGAATGTGTGCGTGTGAGTGCACACGTGTGTGAGTGCATGTATCTGAGTGTGTCTGATGGGTTCACACTGTGTGAGTGGGCATGTGAGAGTGCACATGTATGAGTGCATGTGTGAGTGTGCCTGTATAAGTTCACATGTGTGAGTGCATGTGTGAGAGAGCACGTGTGTCAGTACATGTGTGAGTGCACATGTGTGTGCACTGTGTGAGTGCATGTATTTGAGTGTGTCTGATTGGTTCATACATGTCTGAGAGTGCACATGTATAAGTACACATGTGTGAGTGTGCCTGTGTAAATTCACATGTGTGTGAGTGCATGTGTGAGAGTACATGTGCCAGTACACATGTCTGTGTGTGCACCGTGTGAGTGCACGCGTGTGTGGAGGTGCATTGTGCGAGTGTGCACTCCTGTGACCAGTACGTGGCTGCTGTTTGCTGAGATCCGCTGCCTGAGTGACCCCAGGGCAGCAGGGTAAGGCGCGGTGTCTTGGGCCAGGTCTCCTGCAGCTCCCCATCCCAGGCGCAGACGGCGGGGGTCACGTCCCCAGCACCGGGGAGTCCTGACACGAGGAAGCCGCCCCGTGTCCATCAGCACCGAGCTGCACCCCAACTCGACCAAAGCAGCACCCACTCCACGGGCAGGCGCGGTGGGCCCCTTCCACAGCACGGTGGCCGAACCACCTGCTGGCCAGCTCCTGGGACTCACACCGTCCTCACAGAGAGCTGCCCCTCTTCCTCCAGGATGGCTCGGGGCACCTCCCCCAGGAAGCCTTCCTCTGCTCCCTCGGCCTCCGAGGCTGCTTCTGCCTCCTGGGTGCCCCTCGCCCACAGTGGTCTTGGCCTCTGTCCTGGCCACCCCTGCCCAGTGGCCTTGGCTTCTGACAGCGCAGGGACGTCGGGCGCTTGTTCTTGAATTTGCCCAGCTGGAGTCAATGAAGGGATCGGCTCTCCTGGGCCAGCAGCGTCACCTGGCCTGGCTGCCCGAGACCCCCCGGGGCCGTGGGCTGCAGCGGCTGGGCCGTGGCGTCCTGAGCCCCGTGTGGTGCAGTCTCATTGTTTCAGACATTTTCTCCCGGGTTTTTCTTTACAGGGGTGCAGCCCTGGCTGGGCAGGAGGCGCCCCGTCTCCATCCTGGCTTCCAGGGTCTGGGGCTGTTGTCGGGACACGCCCCCTGCAGGAGCCAGACTGGAGCGTTGGCAGAGAGCCGGTCCCCGGCGCTGGTCCCACCTGGAGACCCACAGCCTCGGAGCCCATTTCACGTGGACTCTGCCAAGGGCTTCCCGCACCTGCTCCAGGTAAAGCGACACCTGCGGGAGAAGCAGCTGCAGCTGAAGGAGGCGGGGCCCGCGCTTCAGTCTGCAAACCCTCCAGGGGCTGCGGGGGCGGCGAGCGCAGTGCAGGGTCCCGGGCGCGCAGGGAGCAGGGACTGAGCCGGCGACGCGGCCCCTCCCTGCGCAGGCGTGTGGAGCTCAGGGCCTCCGGCGGCTGCTCCCGGCCATGCCTGTCGGGGTTCCTGCGCGGGCGCACCCTGACCCTTTGCGTGGCTTCCCCGCCCCCATCTGCCCCTCAACTCCTGCTTCTGCCCAGAGCCCCAGAGCCGCTGCCACCAGGTCGCCACCAGGCTGGGGCACGAGCCCATCCTCCAGCCCTGGCCATCCCGGCCAATGCCTCCCCACCCCCTGGCCCTGTTGCTACCGCACATCACGCCCGGGCTCGTCTGTGTGCACGCAGCGGGGACTCCTCAACTGCTCCCCTTGAAGGGCCACGGCTTCGCCAAAGGATCCCCGCCCCCAGGGTTTGAGGGACTCCGTCCACTCTGCGCCGGCCTGGGAGGGACAGAGCCAGAGCCGCGGTCTTCCCGCCCTCCCAGCGGCTGCGGACGGGACTCTGGCCCAGGGCCCGCCCCAGAGGTTCTCAGGGCTGTGCGAGCAGAGGCGGCTGGGGAAGCAGGAGGCCCTCGGTGGGGGCAGCCGGGGCAGTGGGAGGACCACGGCCGGACAGCACAGCACCCAGCGTGGATGGAGCGGGTGTGCGAGGTGCATTCTCTGGTGGGTGCTGGGGCCCAGGGTTCCTGGCTGTGCAGGCAGAGGCGGCCAGGGCAGCGAGGAGAGACCACAGCACCGACAGCATGGCTCCCAGGGTGGGTGGAGCAGGTGCATGAGGTGCGCTCTCGGGTGGGTGCTGGGCCCAGGGCCGCCCCAGGGGTCCTGGCTGTGCGGAGCCCTGAGTCTGAGGCCCGGTGCCTGCTTTCTCGGGCCTTCTGGGGGGGTCTGAAGCCCCCCAGCGCTGTTCTGCTGCTCACATGAACCATCACCTCCGAGCTCTAGGGAGAGGCTTGGGGCTCGATGCTGAGCAAAGATCAGCACTAAACACTTGTACCATAAATTATAACAATAAACCCTAAGAAAATTGACTAAAAATCATAGCAGCAAATATCCTACAAGGTACAGCAGTGGCTCAAAATCAAGGCTGCATAAACAGGATAATACGTCTTGGACACAGAGTTATCCCAGACAGGCAAAATTGGTTTAACGTTAAAATTTTTTCCAATGTATTTTACCATCGTAATAGGATAAAGAGTAAAGCCATCATCCCCACAGCTCAGGAAAAACTGTGCAATGAAATTCAAAATCCATTTACGAAAAAAAGGAGAAACCCACAGCAAAGCAGGTGCCTCAGGACTCGCTTCCGTGGTGACAGGCGCCTGCCATAAACCTGTCACAGATGTCGTGTCTGAGACCCGCCGTCCGGAGCCACCTCGGCTCAGCCCCGACGCCCAGCTGCCGAGCCCGGCACTCGGTGGAACATCGCCACGCTGGCTGGTTGTCCACTCACTCTGCTTTTATACTCGGGGGCTTTTGAGTCTAGCCCAGGACCCTGCACAGCGGGGTGGACCTTGCCTGTCACCACGGGTGCCTAAGCAAGGAGCAGCCAACCCCAGGACGCCACAGAGGAGCCTCCCCTGTCCCCAGCCCACGGGCTCATCCTGTGGGTCTCACACTCCCCAAAGCCTGCAAGTCCTTGAAATATCCCCTGGTCCATGTATCTCCATACCTCCCTGTGTGTGTATCCACTCCTCTGTGTATCTGTTTCCTTGTCATCACCATCTCTATCTAGTCTGTCACCTGCCATCATCTATATATCTGACTGTCTATGTAGCCAGCTGTCTCTGTCATCTGGGTCAGCTGTCTCCTCTGTCATCTGGGTCAGCTGTCTCTGTCATCTGCATCACCCATCAGAATCATCTATATAGCTATGCATCTGCATGTCGTCTATATACCATCATCTGTACACATCTGTACTATCTCTGTATCTGTACCATCCATGTGTCTACCTGTATCCCCCATGTGTCTATCTGTATCCCCCATGTGTCTATCTGTGTCCCCCATGTGTCTATCTGTATCCTCCATGTATCTATCTGTGTCCTCCATGTGTCTATCTGTGTCCTCCATGTGTCTATCTGTATCCTCCATGTATCTATCTGTATCCTCCATGTGTCTATCTGTGTCCTCCATGTATCTATCTGTATCCTCCATGTGTCTATCTGTATCCCCCATGTGTCTATCTGTGTCCTCCATGTATCTATCTGTGTCCTCCATGTGTCTATCTGTGTCCTCCATGTATCTATCTGTGTCCTCCATGTGTCTATCTGTGTCCTCCATGTATCTATCTGTGTCCTCCATGTGTCTATCTATATCCCCCATGTGTCTACCTGTATCCTCCATGTGTCTACCTGTATCCTCCATGTGTCTATCTGTATCCTCCATGTGTCTACTTGTATCCCCCATGTATCTACCTGTATCCCCCATGTGTCTATCTGTATCCTCCATGTATCTGTATCCTCCATGTATCTATCTGTGTCCCCCATGTGTCTATCTGTATTTTCCATGTATCTATCTGTATTTTCCATGTGTCTATCTGTATCCTCCATGTGTCTATCTGTATCCTCCATGTATCTATCTGTATCCTCCATGTTTCTATCTGTATTTTCCATGTATCTATCTGTGTCCTCCATGTGTCTATCTGTGACCTCCATGTGTCTAGCTATGTCACCTACTGTGTGTGTGTCTGGCTGTGTATCATCTATGTCTCACCTTCATCTATGCATGTATACCTGTATCATCTGTGCACCCCCTGTCCCACCTGCCCATCACCTCCCTCTCCTCTGCAGCTATCCCACCCCAACTGGCTTTGTCTCAGGACATCGACACGGAGCTGGACGCCGGCCGTGCTTCCCAGCAGACACAGCCTGAGATGAGACTTGTGCTTGCTGACGTCGGGCCTCTGATCTGACCAGTCGTGCAAGCCCTAATGGCTCCACTTGCAACAGCAAAGAGCACACCGAGAGCCCGTGTGTGAAAGAACAACTTCCACCATGTGTTCGTTTTCAAAAGCAAAAGACCCGTGGTGAGGACTGATTTACCCAGGCCGTCACGATGGGGGAGGGACGGCAGCCATCGCAGCAGAGGCCGCTGGGACCTGAGCCCCCGGGAACGCATGGTTGTGCAGGCAGAGCTGAAAGGCGACAATGAGACGCCGAGGATGGGGGACTCAGCTTTATCGGCCTCGCAGGATTCGTTGCTAAAACTGAGTCCACGGGCCAAGGTCAGGCCTGAGTGTAGGAGGGGTGCAGGGTGCCTGAAAAAGTTCCTCCCAGAGGGCCCCTCATCAGCACAGGTGCACAGACACGGGGGTCTCAGGAAACGGAACTCGGGATCCGCCAGTCTTCGGGCAAACCTCTGAAAACCACGTGTGTCCAGGAAGTCTGTGAAAAGCTCACGGGATGAGAATCCCGGGCTGGGACTCCGGAAGGTTCTACACGGGAAGCACAGATCCTGTTGGTTCCATTTTCCCACGACCACCTGCAGCCTGTGCAGACGGCAAGCGTCCCGGGCGCGGCTGCTGCACCGGCCGGAGGGAAGCACGGGGCTCGGGGTGCAGCTCCCAGCATGGCGGCCACAGGACAGCCAGCACCTCTGCCCGTGTCCCCTGGGGTCCAGGGCTGAGGCCTGATGCCACGCCCAGAGCCCTGGGTCACGTCGGAGGTGAGTCGCATCCCACTTCACTCGCCATTCTCTGTGTTCGTCCTAAAAGCAGGGATCAGCCCAAGATGGCCCCCGCGACCCCACCCCTGTGTGCACCCAGCGTTGCATGGGGCCCTCAGCACGGGGACAACAGAGGGAGGGAGGGGCCGGCACTGAGGTGCAGAGGGTTCAGCCACCACCTGCGGTGCCGGCCTCCCATGTGGGCACCGGTTCCAGCCCCGGCTGTTCCACTTCCGATCCAGCTCCCTGCTAGTGTTCCTGGGAAAGCAGCAGCAGATGGCCCAAGTGCTTGGTCCCTGCACCCACGTGGGAGACGCAGACGAAGCTCCTGGCTCCTGGCTTTGGCCTCGCTTGGCCTCAGCTATGGCAGCCATTTGGGGAGTGAATCAGTGGTTGGATGATCCCTCTCCCTGTCATTCTGCCTTTCAAATAAATAAAATAAATCTTTTTTAAAAAGCAGTAAGGGAAAACATAGATAAAAATAGAAAAGAAAGCAAATTAATGTCTTGGCAGGTGACGTAATGAAGTACAAAAAAAACCCAAGGAAATCTACACCCAACTCGAGAGTTAGTGTGTGAATGTGGCAAGGCCAATAAAAACCTCAACTCTGTGTCTATACCAGCAAGAAACAATCGATTTTTAAACAGGTTGTCTCCACTGCAGCCCAGTTCACCACAGCCGAGGTAGGATAAAGAAAATGTGTTGCTTACACGGTGGAGTATTACTCAGCCATGAACAAGGATGAGGTCCTGACCCCCCTGGAGAATGTGCTGTGAAGTGGAATCAGCCAGACACCGAGGGACATGCCCACGCAGGGAGAGCAGGGAACACCGTGGCCGTCAGACTGCCGTTCGTGCTGGACCACCAGCGCCACTCCACGTGCCACACCCTCGCTCCCTGGCCAGCCCTGTGCTGGCCCCACCAAATCCTATGATGTCAGCAGCCCCACTTCCAGGAAGCAGTGTGCCGTCCACGCACGTGGGGACCATGGAGCCGTGTGGAAAGCTCTTGCATCAAAAAATAAAAATTCTTTCTTAAAAAATTGGAAGGAAACAGCACGTCCGCAGCGTGGCGACCCTGCACGGCCACCTGCAGCCAGCCATGCCTGCGCAGCGAGCACAGCTGTGGCGGGGGAGGGGTGACGGCGCCACACCCCCGAGCAGGAGTCGGCAGCCCCCTCGTTGTTCCCCGGGTTCATTGTGGTTCCAGCTACGGTGCCAGCCTGGGCCAGCTCGGGGCACATGCTGCTGGGGAGCACCCCACAGGCATCGGCCCCGCCCACGGCGGCCTCCTGGGTTCTGGTGAGGCCCCGCTGTGGCGAGGGGCAGTGTCTCGGGGCCCTGTCCCAGCAACCGGCCCACGCACAGCCACATCTGCCTGCCTGGGTTTGTCCTCAACGCAGAAGCAAAGCCCAGGCTCTGCAGGCCCGGCCAGCTGCCCCTTTAGATCCACCCTGGTCCGTGACCAATCACCAGGGCGACATGTGGCAGTCATAGCCCCACACACAGGCATATGTGAGCACTCACATGTACACACACATACATGTACACACATACACGTGCGGACTTCCATACACACGCGCACACACATGTACATACATATACCTGTGGACTTCCATGCACACACATGTACACACCTGTACACATGTGGACTTCCATGTACACGTACACACATACACGTGCACATACATGCACACATGTTCTGCACGTGCATGCACATACATGCCCATAGTCCTCGGGACAGATACGCAGGCCTGTGCCCGGGCAGCCCCCCAGGGTGTGGTCGGAGAACTCTGCCTGTGTCTGTCCCACGTGTGCTGCGTGCAGAGACGTCTGACGCACCTGTGTGGCCTGGGCCGCAATGCCTGCTGAGCTCCCTGCAGAGTGAGGCTCAGGACTGGGGCCCTGGACGGTCCCCGGGTGCGCGGGGTCCGCAGGGCCCCTGTAGGCCTGGACTCCCCGAGGACCCCGCTGGGCTCCAGCGCTGCTGTCCACGTCGGCCCCGTGGAAAAGCTGCCGTGCCGTTTGTCCCCAGGGGATCCTGGGTGAGGAGGGGACCCCAGAGGGTGAGGGCTGGGCGGGGTCCGCCAGCTGGGCGCCCTGCAGCCACCGCTGACCCCACGACAGGAGCTGCAGGGTCCCGGGCAGCGCCCTGGGTTGGAAGCAGATGCACGCGGACCGGCACCCAGGGCAGGATTGGACTTGACTCTGACCGCGGAAGGAGGCTCCACCGGCAGGCAGTGGAAAATTCTGGCTGCCATAGTAACGGAGATTGGGGGAGGCTGAGCCTGGAGGAGCCAGCGGCCACCGCCGCCTGCCCGGTCCTCTGCACCCCGGGCTGTGGCTGCGGCCGCTGTCACCCAGATCCCTGGCCCGATAGACGGGATGGGTCTGAGACCGGGCCCCGTGCTCCCCGACCCCAACCCAACCCCGACCCCGACCCCGCAGGACAGATGCCCTCACGGGTCTGCACGCGGCTCGGTGGCATTCAGACCCCGTGCCTTGCAGGGGCAGAGCCAGGCCCAAGCCCTGGCACTGTGGTGATGCCCCAGCCGCCCCAGCCACCCCAGCCGCCCGGGCCCCGTCCTGGCTCCTTCTCCTGCGGGCTGTGAGTGAGGTCGGGGACAGCACGGTTAGCATTCCAGGCGCCCTGCACACCCTGACGCAGCGGCCTGGTCGGGATTTATGGCTTCATTTCCTGTTCCGAATTGTGGTCCCTGCCCTGCACCCCCGTGGCCCCACCCCCGCCCAGGCGGCCTCTGCTCCCCGCGGAAGCTCCGTGGGCAGGATTTAAGCATCTCAGGACCCAGGGAACTGAGGCAGGGGCCGGGGTCTCTGTTCTGAGGCAGGACCCACAAGGACAACCCAGCCCGTGCCGAGGGTCCGCCCAGCGCCCGTGGGCGGGGCCGGCGAGCGGCCGAGCTCTGATCTGGAAATGAGGCGGTGTTCGCCTCCCATTGTGCAGCAGGGTGTTCCACAGGCAGGAGCTGTGATCTATGGCTCCACTGATCAGCGGAGACAGCAGCTGGCGCACAGGGGCCCGCAAGGTCGTCCGAGGAGCAGCGGCCGGCGGCCACCGCTGGGCAGCGTGGGCACCCACAGACCCCAGACCCCTGTCCCTGCCCCGGGCTCCGGGGCCACCTGTCCCTGGCTGCTTCTCCAGCCCCGATGCCGTCTCACTCCCCAGAGCCCGAGTCCGCAGCCCGGCCGACCACGCAGGGGAGGAGAGACCTGCTGAGGGGCGGGGGCTTCACCCCCAGACTGAAGACACCAGGTGGGGGGGGGAGACGCGGGAGCAGAGGGCAGAGCAGGAGGAGGCCAGGGCCAGAGCTGGGCCCGGCCCACCCAGCACCTCCACCCAGGGGCCGTGCATGGGGCTGGGGGCTCACAGGACATCACAGCCGCCAGACTCCTGCCACACTGGGCCCATCTGTCCCCATCCCAGCTCTGCTGTGACCTCGCCGATCCCTGACTGCACAGACTGGGGGCGACTGACACCAGCTCCCGCACCTCTGCCTGGGTCCGTTCCCAGCAGCTGCAGCTGGGCCGGGTCCCCCGCCGTTCACAGCAGACCCCCCTGCATGCCCAGAAAAGCTGCTCCCCACCGTCTGCTTGCCCAGAACCCCGTTGTCTCCCTGCCCTGTGGTTTTGCTCCTGAGACAGCGACAGCGAGGTGCACCTGCTGCCGCCAAGCTGAGCCTGGCCAGGGACCACGCAGGGTGGGAGCCAGCAGCGGGGGACAGTTGTGGCCACACACACGCCCACAGCTGGCCCAGGGAGGAGGGCCGTTTCATCCAGCCACGCTGATGCCTGAGCCCACCCAGCTGGCAGGTTGTGGCCCAGGGACAGCGAACCCAGCCAGAGCCACAGCACGGACCCCAGAAAAGCTGCAGGCGGAGGTGGGGACGGCGTCCTGCTGGGCAGGAGCAGGCAGTGCCAGGGCGATACCAGGACGAGCTGCCCGCGTGCGTTTGGGGCTGGGTAACTTATAACAGACTCACTGGCCTCGGCCCTGGACCCTGGGACGTCCGAGGTCGAGGGCCTTTGTGCCGCGTGGTCATCCTCTTCCAGAAACGGACATGCCGGGGATGAGTGGGGGGAGAGGGAGGACAGGACGGGCAGCAATTGGGGATGAGGGCGTTGACCCGATCCCCTCTCCTCGGGCCCCTCTGCCCTACATGGAGTCGGAGACAGTCCAGCCCCAGCACGCGGCCTTGCCTCTGCCACTGCCCAAGCACCCGTCCCTCCCCCATGTGTCCCCCTCCCCTCGTGAGGAAGGAGGGCTGGGCCACCGAGGTGGGGGACACTGGGCGCTCCCGCTGGGCGGAGAGGGAGCAGGTGCAGAGAGGCGGGAGACCCAGGAGGCCCTGGCCCCCAGAGACCACCAGCCCGGCTTCTCCATTCCCTGAATGCGCCAGACCCCAGGCCAGGCTGCGGGACGGTGGCCGTGAGTCTACTCAGCCACCCAGACAGGGGCGCTCTGAGAGCTGGCAGCGACTCGGGCAGCAGGGTGAGGCCGTGTGGCAGGGGGAAGGCTAGCGACTGCCCGCTCAGCCCAGCGAGTGTCCGTTCGCTGAGGACTCAGCCCCTGGCTGCCTCCCACGACACGAAGCAGGTGCAGGAGCCGCCGTGACTGCCCAGGGCCAGGGGGCCTGGCTCAAGCTCTCCTGCACATCACGGTTCACCTGAGCCATATGCAAGAGGCTCGTCTCGCTGGGCCGTGGGAACTCTGCTTCTCACCTATGGTCTGGACGAGGAGGTGCCTGGTGGGCGGGAGGGTGCTGCCCTCACAGTGTCTCCTCTGCTCGTCCCTGGCACGCCCGTGCCCTGTGTCCCCTGGCTGCTGAGTGGACCCACGGGCCTCTCTGAGGCAACCCACTGGCTGAGCCACGGACGGGGAGGAGCAGCCGCAGCAGCACCTGCCACAGGCCCTGGTGCTGTTCTGCGCTCTCCCTCTCCCTCCTGGTCTTGGCCTTGGACAGAGGCCCAGGGGGGACAGGGAAGTGGGCACCACTGCACCTGTGGCTTGCGGCTCCCACCTGCTCGTGCTCCGGAGAGACCCCAGGCCCCAGAGGAGGCACAGGACCAGGGCGTGGGGCCACCATGGGGAGGCGCACCGGAAGCATCTAGAGCATCGGCAGGGCCGGGAGACGCCCCCAGCACTCGGGACCCCAGGGCCGGGCACAGACTACGCCCTGGCCACTCGCTCCCCCAGGAAAGCTGGCCGCTGCCCGCAGCCCAGGCCTCCCATTAGCTGAGGGCTCAGCACGGACTCTCACTTAACGTGACTGCGTTTTAGACAAATCGCTGCAGACAGCAATCCAGCGCTGATCGTCATAAAATTGTCGCCGAGCGTCTCGTCCTGGACCCCGCACTCAGCTCCCAGTTCCAAATCAAAGCGAGGACGGTCACGGGTGACCTTGTGGTCCAGGGCCCGAGGGGAAAGTGGGCTCAGCCAGGGCGTCCATGGGCCAGCCTCTCCTGAGGGGAGACCCCGCAGCCCTGTCCCTGCTGTCCCCAGTGACAGCGCGGGGTCCATCTGGCCCCCGACACCTTGGGGACGAGCCCATGGCCCTCCCCACCCCCCACGGGCTCCGAGGCACCCGCAGGCATTTGACGGAAGATTTATGGGGCGGCTCTGCGACACGCGGCCGTTGCCCTAATACGTTATCAGGCTTGTTGAAATATCAATTTTGCACATGGCTTCACACGGCTGCCTGCGGGCCTGCTCAGGCCTATTACTTAATTCTTCTGTCATTAAGAAATCCAATCTCGGACTCTGGTGGCGTCGGAGGGGGCGGGGGCGGCCGGGGCTAATAGACCTCGGACCATCTGCTAATTGCACCCCAGCAGCCAGAGTGAGAGCGCACGGGGGAGAAGTAGGTCAGGGACGAGCCTGCAGCCGGCGTGCAGCCCAGCCGCCCCCGTGGACCAGGAGGGGCGGCCTCGCCTGGATCCCCAGCGTCCCCTCCAGCCCCGGGGCCCAGCTGCCCCAGTGCCAGGCAGTGGACACCAGTGGCAGTGCCAGCTAGGAGGGATCAGAAGACACCACTGGCCTCTCTGCTCCAGGGCGAGGCCCCACAGGCTCTCAGCAGCCTTGAGCCCCTTCCTCCACCCCTGTCTGCTGCAGGCCACCATGACTTTGTGCGCTCCATACGTGTGGACAGCAGTCCTGCGGGTGGCAGCCCCTGTATCATCGAGCACCTGAATTTGTTTCTCCATCCTTGAGCCCCACCCCAAGATGCGTGCACCTGTTCATCACTCCCTGCTCCTGTCCCACGAGGGGGCCCCCCCGGGTGCACCTGAATGGAGCCTTCCCACCCTGTCGGTGCCTACCCAGAGCCACCTGACCCAAGGGCGGATTTTGTAAGGAAAACTCCCAGCGCGGATGACCATAAATGACTAATTTTCTCTGTGATTCCACACACAACCCCACCGCGTCCCGTGCAGGGACAGCAGTCACGGCTCAGCACATCCAAGCGCGTGGCTCCCAGCAGTGCCTGCCAGCAGCCCCAAGGCCCAGCACCTGTCTCGGCTCCAGCTAAATATTCCCACTTGTGTTGCTGGCAATTTTCAAGTAAGGGTGCCTGCGACAACGGGGCGAGGCCTGGTCCATCCAGCTCCGAGCAAAGCCCCAGGCGTGTGCCACCCAGGCCTCTCCCACAGTGCCCTGGTCTCCATACAGGCTGCTTGCTCCATGAATATGCGAGTGTGTTCGTGTGTGTGCATGTGTGTGTGCATATGTGTGTGAATATGTGAGCATGTGTATGTGTGTGAGTGTGTGCATGTGTGAGTGTGTGTGCATGTGTGTGCATATGTGTGTGAATATGTGAGCATGTGTATGTGTGTGAGTGTGTGCATGTGTGTGTATATGTGAGTGTGTGAGCATGTGTGTAAGTGCATGTGTGTGAGCGTGTGTATGTGTGAGCGTGTGTGTGAGTGTGCATGTATGAGTGTGTGTGAGTGTGTGCATGTGTGTGTGAGTGTGCGTGTGTGAGTGTGCATGAGTGTGAGTGTGTGCATGTGTGAGTGTGTGAGCGTGTGTGTGTGTGTGAGTGTGCATGTGTGTGTGAGTGTGAGCGTGAGCGTGCAGATCTTCAGGAGCCCAGCGCTTGCCCACTGCCAACCCCACCAGGTTACACAGACTCCAGACGCTTCTCCCAGCAGTTGGGGCATCAGAGTCTTGGGAACCTGGTCTCCGTGGCCTCCTGCACCAGGGACCCCAAGGCAGGGGGCTTTGCAGAATCAAAAAGCCCAGGAAAAATGACGAATGCAAGTCCGCTAGTTGGTTTTAGGAACCGTTTGCAAGACAAGGAGATTGGAGAGACTGTTTGGAAACCAGCCGGATAGAAAGGTCCATATGGGAAGGTGGACCTTCATTAATTTCTCCTTAATTAGCATTCATTAATTTCTCCTTAATTAGCATTCATTAATTTCTCCACAAGCAGCCTCCGTTCATTTCTCTTCCTTCGTCATTGGTCAGCCCGACCATCCGTTCCTACACACGTCTGCCCACTGCCTTCTGAGGGTCAAATTCTGTGGGGCCGTGGGCAGCCACCCCGGGGCTGCCGGCCAAGGGGCTCTGGCTCCTGGGCTCCTTGGTCCCGGGGCCACAGGGAGGTTGCTCTGTTCCAGGCTCCCCGCCTGCAGGGAGCTCTCCAGGGTGCTGAAGCGCACCTGCTGCAGGGGGCTGCAGCCCCTGGGCGGGAGGAGGGGATCAACTCTGTGACCCTGCGGGGGCAGCAGCCTCAGAACTGGGAGGGGCAGACAGGGGCAGAGGAGCATGCAAACCGCAGCCATGAGCGCCGCTGTCTCTGGTTGAGGCAGGGGCAGGGTGGGCTGGGCTCCTGGCAAAGGCAGGAGTGGACAGCAAGTTCAGAGGCCAGGGCTGTAGGTCTTTCTCCAGTGTGCATTGATGCTGTGATAAAATGTAAAATGAGTCAGCTCCATGGTGCCTGTGTTGAGTCTGGGGGCCAGCAGGCCCCCACAATGTGGCTGTGTGGCCAGGGCGCTTCCTTCTTGTGCCAGGCGTGTTGTTCACCTCAAATGCATCCCCGTCCAGCACCGCTGCTCTGGACATGGCCTCTGTGCTCCCAATTAAAACTCAAGGTCGATCATCTACACGCTTCTGATGGGGGTGGGGACCCTTTCTTGGAAACTCCCTAGGATCAAATGCACACTCTCCACCTGCGAGAGGTCTCATGATGCTGTGGACAGCACCGGCTCGGGGGACTCCCAGCCTGGGGTCCTGCTTCCCCACCACACTGTGGACAGCAGGGGCTCTGTGGACTGTGGCATGGGTAGGACACTTGCATCGCCCTCTGAGCCACGAAGACTGGGGCCTTGTCCTCTGCCATTGCCCCAGGAGCACACACACCCAGAGTAGCCAGGAGAGCAGCGTCACCCATCACCGTGGGGCCCCGAGGATCCCTTCCAGCCACCCACAAAGCCCCAGCATCAGAGGCAGGGCACATGTGGAAGCTGTCATGGCTACCAGAGCCCAAGGAGGTGCACCAAGGGGACGTCCCAGGACGTTGGGCAGGAAGAGGACGTGGGGCAGAAATGGTCCCTGGGTGCAGCAGGAGCCAGAGCTGCAGCCCACAGAGGGCACTCAGCATGTAGCACCTACCCAGGTGCTCATCCAGGGCAAGCCGGGCTAGGGAGACCTGGCCCCCAGCACCCTCCTGCAGGTGGGGCTTTAGGTCCGAGCCCATTCTAAACGAAGCTGGAACGATGAATTGGTGCAGCGCTCCCTGCTCAGGAGGGCTGCGTCCCATGTCAGAGTGCCAGGTCCCCTTCTGATCCCGGCTTCCTGCCCTGTGTGCCCTGGAAGGCAGCAGTGGTGCCTCAGGCGCCAGGAGGGAGACCCGGACTGAGTTCCAGCCTCCTGTCTTGGGCCTGGCCCAGCTGTTGCCGGTATCTGGGGAGAAAACCAGCAAATTGGAGCCCCCCCCCCTTTCTCCTGCCCCCTTGCCTTTAAAATCAATAATTACAAGTGCTTTGAGAGCCGTGCAGAGGCGTGTTTATTGCTGGGTCACTGGGGTAAAGCAGCCATGTGGGGAGCGCCACGCAGCCACGGAGCACACCCACTGGGAGTTCACCCGCATCTCCATACCCCTGGACTGGAGAAAGAAGAATTATCTGCTCCTGGGGGGAACTCGGGGTGCTGCGGGTGAAGGGGTGCAGGGCACAGCTTGGCACCTGCATGGTGCTCTTGTCCAGGCTCTGGGAAGAGTGTCCACTAGCTACCAGAGGACAGTAGGCGTGTGCTGACGTGGTCGTGGCGGCTGGAGGAGAGCAGGCGTGTGCTGACGTGGCCGTGGCGTCTGGAGGAGAGCACGTGTGTGCTGACATGGCCATGGCATCTAGAGGAGAGCACATGTGTGCTGACGTGGCCGTGGCGGCTGGAGGAGAGCACGCGTGTGCTGACGTGGCCGTGGCAGCTGGAGGAGAGCAGGCGTGTGCTGATGTGGCCGTGGCAGCTGGAGGAGAGCAGGCGTGTGCTGACGTGGCCGTGGCAGCTGGAGGAGAGCAGGCGTGTGCTGACGTGGCCGTGGCGGCTGGAGGAGAGCACACGTGTGCTGATGTGGCCATGGTGGCTGGAGGAGAGCACGTATGTGCTGACGTGGCCGTGGCGGCTGGAGGAGAGCAGGCGTGTGCTGACGTGGTCGTGGCGGCTGGAGGAGAGCAGGCGTGTGCTGACGTGGCCGTGGCGTCTGGAGGAGAGCACGTGTGTGCTGACATGGCCGTGGTGTCTAGAGGAGAACACATGTGTGCTGACGTGGCCGTGGCGGCTGGAGGAGAGCACGCGTGTGCTGACGTGGCCGTGGCGGCTGGAGGAGAGCATGCATGTGCTGATGTGGCCGTGGCGGCTGGAGGAGAGCAGGCGTGTGCTGACGTGGCCGTGGCGGCTGGAGGAGAGCACGCGTGTGCTGACGTGGCCGTGGCGGCTGGAGGAGAGCACGCGTGTGCTGACGTGGCCGTGGCGGCTGGAGGAGAGCATGCAGGACACTTGTCTGTTGGGAGCCTGGGGCCGACGGGCTGAGCTGCTCCATGGTCTCTGGCCTCATCTGCTCCACACACAGCCTTGCGAAGCCCGCATTTCAGAGCTGAGCGTGGACGCCCAGGCCCCGAGTCTGAGGCTGAGGTTTCGGGGTTTCCGGACTCCGCCTGCTGTCTGCAGCTGTGCCAGGAGAGGGCAGTGGCACCTGCCATGGCCGCCCACAGTGGGCCCTGGCTGCGCCCGTCCATCAGGAGATTAGGAGTTCCAGGAGTGAACCTAGGTCTTGGGTTTGGAAGCAGAGCTCGGGGCCTCTGCGCTGGGAGGTAACAGGAACTGCTGGGGCCCCTCCGTGCCCGGCCGCTCCTGCCACAGATCCACTGCCAGAGCCGCCGCCAGCTCCAGACAGGAGCCGGCGGGCAGGGGTGGCTCCGAGGCCTGGGTCTGCGGGGCCTGGCACATGGCCGCTTCCTCACCCACACTGCAGGCCCGCCCCCATGGGGAGCGTCCGTTCCTTGGCTGTGCACCAGGGGATCCTGCCCTCCAAGCCTGACACACAGTGGCCTTGCTGTGAGGATGAAGCCCGGGGTAACCTGTTCCTGGGCCCGAAGGAGCCCGGGGCACCCGCGCACAGGCCCCTCAGCTCTCAGTGGCCGCCTGTGCCCACCGAGGCCCAGATGCTGGGGCCACCCTTGCTTTGATGCAGAGGGCACAGGGATAGGGCACTTGGGCAGCCTCCCAGCATGCACCTGGTGCTCCACCTGGGCTGTGAAGCCCAGAAGCTTCTAAAGGAGAGGTGGGTGAAGGTGAAGTGGGAACTCGGGCTGGGAGGGGCGGGGGGAACAGAGAGGAGGTGAGGGCGTGACACCGTCTCTCACCACCCGGAGCCCCTGCAAGGCACCGGCCTGTGAGTGACAGCTCCCTGCCCCTCCTCTCTGGACACAGCCACTGACTCCTGGGAGGCTCAGGCTCTGGCAGAGGGTGGCGGCTCGGCTGGGGCCACCATGGCTGTCACCAGTCCACAGTGACCACAGCCTACACGCTAGATGTCTGAGCTCATCCCACCAGGGGCAGGCTCTGCCCTGACCCCATCTCAGCCTCTCACACTCCCCCTGGGGAGAGGCCCCACGGCCTTGCCCACCACCCCTCCCCACTACTGCCCCTCCCTCTGGCCGACTCGGGCTCTGCCTCCAGCCTAGATGCTCCCTGCCCAGGCTTCTGGAACCCCCCAGGACCAAGTGGGCTTCCCCGGCATTCACTGCACTTGGGGTGGGTGGGCCAGGGTTACGGGGTGTGTAGCGACCACCATGTGTGCCCTGAGGGGTGGGAATTGTGACAGGAGCTGTGCTGGGGGAGGACACGGAGGGTCTGTTCCTCAACACTCAGGATGGAAGTGGAGACAGACAGACAGACTCACAGATGAATGGACAAATAGGTAGATGGACAGAGAGACAGATGGACAGACAGAAAGACGGACAGACAAGTGACAGACACACGGACGGATGGATGGATGGACAGACAGACACCATTCCGAGGGCAGCACAGGGCTTCCGGGGTGCTGGGGGAGTCGTGGGAGCTCAGCTGTCCATCAAGGAGAAGTCTCTGCTTGGACCCAGACAGGACCCCCTCCCAGTGAATGAATGATGCTGTATATCTTTCGTTCCTGGGTCATGCTGCAAACATCTCAGGAGGTCTTGGCCTGCTGCTCATGTCTTGTTGTCATGGCAACGGCGTCCAGACACCTCGTCCTGCTTGGAAGTGAACTCAAGAGAGGTGTGTGAGTGCAGGTGACGGACAGGGGGTCGAGATGAGGGACAGACAGAGAGATGACAGACAGATGAGAAAGAGATGGTGGATGGAGGCTAGAGAGGTCAATAGGGAGATGATAGACCGTTGGATAGATGGATGATAGAAGGTTGGACAGATGACGGGGAGATAGACAATGGTAGATACATGATCGCTGCAAACAGGTGACAGACAGACAGATGGTGGAGTTGGACATAGAGAGCTAACAAATGGATGACACGCCCATAGACGGCTGACGGACAGGTCACAGCTGCGTCTCTGCCCGGCAGGTGCCTCCAAGAACAGGCAGTGTCCATCAGCTCGCGGGGCCTGAGTGAGTGTCGCATTTCCTGGGTGCTCGTCCCTCTCTGCTTTGCCTTGGAAGAAGGAAGGGCGTGGTTTGGGAGCAAAGAGCCGGCCATCACCGGGCCTCCCAGTCAGACTTGAGGCCGTGCAGCCAAGTCACCGTTGCCGACACCCCCGGCGGCCTGCAGAGGAAGGCGTCCCAGCAGCCCCAGGACGAGGCCAGCGGCAAGGAGGCCCCTGCACGGGGCTGCAGCTGACGGTTCTCAGGAGCACACCAGGCACCCTCGCTGGGTAAAGTCGCGGGCTGTTTCCACGACGACCGTGCAGCCCCGACCCCACAGCGTGCATGCCGGCTCTCAGGGCTCCGCGGATGGGCTGGGGTCCCGGCACCGGCTCAGGCTGAGCCACAGATCTGCACCAGAAAACGCAGGGTTGTTCCCATTCGCAGGGAGTCCCAGGGGGTCTGGGCCCTCCCAGCTCCCGCAGGCTCCCCCCCTGCTGGGCCCACCCAGGATGCGCCAAGAAACCACACCCACCTCCTGGGGCAGGGGGCAGGACACACAAATGGGAGGGGTGAGTGTGTGTGCAGAGAGCCCTTCCCCCTCCCCCTCCTCCCTTCCACCAACGCCTGCTGCCCTCAGGCTGTGTCCCGGCCGTGTGCTGGCCTTGCGCTGGCCACGTGCTATCCTGGGCCTGGGCACTCATCTGGGCAGAGCCCCCACCCAGGCTCACACCCATGGGGACAGCGACTGCAGCAGAGGGAGCGGGAGATGGGCTCTTGGTGCCCCCGGAGCTCCGGGGTGCTGGTCACTGCACCCTCCCCAGGCCAGCACTGGCCGACACATCAGCTGGATGCACCGTGTCCTTAGGGAGATGGGCAGGTTGCCTGGCCTCAAAAAGCAAGAGGGTCAGCAAGGACAGGAGGGGGTCCCCAGGTGGGAGGGAGCCCCCAGGACGGGAGGGGGCCCCCAAGTGGGAGGCAGGAGAAAGCTCACTCACGGAGAGGACCTCCGGTCACAAGGGGGAGGCAGTGCAGGCTGCTCCCCACCCCAGGAGTCCTCTCCCCGCCGCATCCTCACCCCTGCTGGGCCTGGCCTCGTGTCCAGTGCCCCCTGCACTGGGCTCCGGGTCTTGCTGCCCCCACCCCAAGCTCAGCCCCCTGCGCACTGCCCAACATCCAGAGCAGCCGGCCCCGGCCCCTCCCGCGCTGCCCTCTGCCGTGGACACCAGAGCTTGGCAAGGCCCAGGGGGCGCTGGTGCTCACAGGTGGGGAGCAGGTCCCCCGGCCATGCGGGGCAGCGACGCTGTCTACGGCTGGACCTGGGGTTGGGGAGGGTGGAGGGTGCAGGGCAGGGAACCGAGGCTCTCCCCTGGGGTCCCCAGATGTCTCGCGGAGGGCCCGTCCCCGGAAGCAGGATTTCACCACGCCCACCCACGTGTTCACAAGCTTTCACCAGAGGCTCCAGCCCAGAGCACTGCCTGGGGCCAGGTCGGAGGACAGTGGCCACGGCTGAGCCGAGCCTAGGGCGTCAGCTAAAGGCTGCCTTGTCGACTCACTGGGTGAGCTGGGATGACTTCCTGGAGGAGGCGGCAGGGCTTTGTGGGACTCAGGGTGACACAAAGAGGAGCGAGGAGAGGGCTGGCCCGGAGTATGCTTCCCAGGGACAGAGAGCAGCACAGGGCTCTACTGAGAAAGGCCGAGGGTTCCCACGCTTCTCAGCCGTCTCCCGGCCGCCTGAGCCCCCGGCGCCTCTTCCTGGGCTCCGCGGGTTTTGAGTCCTACCTGACTGCTCCCACCAGGGGAGATGCCGGTGGGGACGGCGCCGCCCGGCCCGCCCCGGCTCCCTCTCTGTAACGAGCTCATTTGCAAAGGCTGCACGGATCCCGGTTCCTGGGAACTGAAGAGAGAGACGCTGGCATCTTCTCCCAGCCCTAATGCAGGGCTCCGAGGTGGGCGCCCCGCGCTGGCAGGCGGGGGAGAGACTCAGATGTGACCAATCACGCTGACATCTCATTTATCTGCCGTTGCCGGGGAGGGAGTTCTCCACGCTAAGAGAATTTTCCAGATAACCGGATTTTGCTCCTGTGAGCACCAGGGCGCCACCACCCATCCCCACTGCCCATTAATCCCCGTGGGAGAGAGACAAACGCGCAGGGGCCCGGGCTCTCCTGCCTCATTAGCGGAGCCACCACGGTGGCCCCCGCATTGCCGACCAGCAGCGACCTGAGGCCCTGCAGCCCCGCCCTGCCCCACCGCAGCCACACAGCTGCAGAGGGGAGCAGCAGTGCCCGGGCCCCAGCTCAGGCCGGCTCAGGCCAGCTCAGACCAGGCAAGCGGGCGCTCCACGGCGGCACCTACCTGGCCGAGCCCCGACCTCCTCTCCTGAGCGCGAGGCGAGCTCCTGGCCGCCCTGAGGTTGCCACCTGCCGCTCCACTCCAGCCCCCCCCTTTGCAAGCTGGGAGCCCCTGGTTTTCCCCGGGGCTGACTCTGAGGTCCCCTCTTCCCCGAGTCCTTCCCTGACCCCCGGGGTCAGCTCAGCCAGGCCTTGCTGTCTGCCCACGTGCGGCTGGCTGTGTGACGCTGCTGTCACCTGAGGCTGACGGCCCTGCACGGGGGGTGGGGTGGGGGGGGGCCTGGAGGCCTCCTGGCCCCTGAGTGAGATCGCCGAGCCTCCGTGCCCCGGGCAGCGTCACGTATGTATGTACGGTCATCTTGTGTCCACTGAAAATAAAGCTTGAAGGAACATTCCAGAAGTGGGATTCCCTCTGGGCACACCCTGCAGCCGTGACGGGAAGACTGGCGGTTCACGGCTCGCTGGCTGCCGTCCTGTGCCGGGCCAGCTCCTCCAATCGGGCTTTGTAATCAGGATTCCCAGTGCCGCTAGGATTTGCTCCCTGCCAGAATTTCCCACGTTCACAGCAGGAAAATCCATTTCCACCCACGGAGCCCCTGCAGGCGCTGGAGCCGCCATGTGCGCACAGTGGCCTCAAGTGAGCAGTGCGCTTGCCCTGGCTTCCTCCCTCCCCACAGCGCCCTCCAAGTGCATCAGGGAGATCCCCAGGCCCAGCCCAGGGCACAGAAAGCAGCGGGGGCGGGGAGCTGCTGCACCCCAGGCCAGGGGAGCCCACCCCGCCCGCCGGCTGTGCACCTGTGGGCGCCTTCCCGGTCTGCAGAAGCTCCTGTCTCCAGGGCTCCTGGGCCCGGGGGAGCCGGCTGCAGCTGGAGGGCGGGCTTCTGTCTGCGCCCCCCCCAAGCAGGCACCCCAGGCCTGCTCGCAGCAGAAGCTGCCACCCCACGCACATGGCAGGTGCCATCAGTGCATGGGCGGGGACAGAGTGAGGGACCCACGCAGGCTCCCGGCCGAGGGCCGGACGCCGTGATCACCCACTTAGGACAGCGAGCCCAAGGCCCGGGCTTGTCCCTGAGTCAGAGCCCAGGGGGATGCTTTGGGTCAAATTCAAACAGGATCTGTGGATATTTTCGTTTTCAACTTCCATTAAGCAGCGGTGTGCAGTCGGGAGAGTACAGCCACAAACTGACCGCGGCGCTGGGGCCTCAGATGAAAGCCGGGCCCTGGCCCCTGCCCGGCCGATCTACTCGGCTGCCGGGGGGCCCCTGACATGGAAGGCCGACACCACACACCACGACGCTGGGCCTGCAGACCTGGGCCACAGGTCACAGAAGCCACTCGCCACGAGCAAGGCCGTGGGAAGACCGGCACCTGTGAGCCGGTGACCCCCTCAGGGCAGCGCGGCGTTGAGACCCCGCCTCTGCCCAGCGGGCGGTCTCTGTTCCCAGGGGGAGTCCCAGCGCCTGCTGCTTGTCCTCACCTGGGTCCTTCAGAGCCGCTGGCCGCGTGGGCGGTCACCCGGGACCTGGAATCCACCTGTCCGTTTCTGGGGGAAATCGGGTGAAGCTGCGCTTGCTGCTGCATTTGAATGTTTCGACCATCGAGGGGAGAACCAGCACCTGACGACCCCGCAGGCCCCCCTCACGCACGCAGGCACGCACGCACGCACACGCATGTGTCATGCCAGCCCACCAGGCTGCGCTCACGGCAGGGACCGGCAGGCTTGTCATGCATGTCTCACGCCAGCGTTGCTGCCAGGTCCTTAGCGCTGTGGTGCTACTGCGGGTGACACGTTGAAATTTCATTCCTGTTTGTTGCTGTTCTAAAATATGATTGATTTTTGTATATCGGCCTTGAATCGGTGACCTGGGGAAAATCACTTGTTCAGTCTGATAGCTGGTGTAGACGTTTCTCTCCGCCCGTGTCTGCGTCGGGGGGGGGGGGGGTGACAGCGGCTCGCTCCTTCCCGTCGCTGCGGGCCGCCCCCCACCCCCGCGCAGGGCCTCCAGGAGCTCGGGTGCTCACACGGGTGCGTGGAGGAGGGGCCTCGGCTCAGCCCGAGCCAGAGTGCTGGGGACGGCAGCTCGGGCTGTGTGCGCCCGGGGTGCGTGTGCACCTTCTTCACCAGGTTAAATGGCTGCCTGTATTCCCACGCTGCTTATTGATAATGTTTATTAATTGATTTTCATCTATTCAAAAGGCAGAGAGAGAGAGCGAGAGCGAGCGAGCGGTCTTCCATCCACAAATGCCCACCACGTCCAGGGCTGGACCAGTCAGACCCCGGAGCCGGGAGCTCCACCTGGGCCACCTCGTGGGTGCAGGGGCCCGGATCTGAAGTCCCATGTGTGTATCAGTGTGTACGAGACGGAGGGTGAGACGGCGTGTGTGTCAGTGATTCTGTGTGCGTGTCTGTACGCTGCCTTCCCAGGCGCATTAGCAGGAAGCTGGTGGGGAGGCAGAGGCGCCGGACGGATCCAAAATGGGTCGCGGAGTCCGAAGCAGCGGCTCGACCACTGCACCCACCGCCGGCCCGCGCTGCTCTTTAGCCGCGCACAGGAGTAGATTTCACCGCTGCTAGCCGGACAGTCACGCCGTTTCTCCTCCGTGTCCCGCAGCACGTGGCTGCATTTAAAATCGAGCACAGTGAACCTCCTCCCGGTGACGGCCGAGCAATGACCACGGAGCTCTCGGTCCTCACCCGCCCAGGAGGCGCTGCTGTGCATCCCGGCCCCCGGCCTCAACTCCGCTTGCTCTGGCCCGGCTCTGGCGAAAGGCCAACCACTCGGCTTCTCACACCGCGGGGGGCGAGGCGCCCCTTCCCCAGGCGCGACCTTAAGCCACTTTTTAAAACAAGACTTATTCCAGAATGGTTGTCATAACGAGATCTCCCAGGCCATGCGGAAAATTCCAGAATACCCGCTTCCCGGGGCGTGGGGCAGCCTGGGTAACCCCTCCCGCTGCACGGCCCCATCACTCGGTTCCCCCATGCCCACCTGTGCCGCTGCCTCTGCCGGGGTCGCCCCGGGCCCCACGCTGGGTCCGGTGGCCTCCGCTGATTCTCAGTGGTTTGTCCTGGACCTCAAGGTCGCGACCTGGGCTTCTCTGGTCTCCCCCGTGCATGGCAGGGGTCACTGGAGCCGTCACTGTCCCCCTGGCAGGAAGCAGGGTCTGGAAAGAGGCAGAGGCAGGTGTCACGCGCAGGGCTCCCGGTCCGCGTCTCAGCGGCAGCCCCCACCCCGCACACGCGTGCACTGCGCTGGCGTGGCCTCGGCGTCCCCTGCCCACCGTGGAGCCACCGCTGCCTTAAACCCGCAGAAGCGCCGAGCGGGTCCGCTGCGGGCTCGTCCGGCTCCCCACAGGCAGAATCAGCTCCCAGCACAGACCCCTCAAAGCCGGGGTGACCGGGACACGAGACGCCCAGGCTTCCCCAAAAACACACAGCCCCAGGCTTCCTTGAGCACACACAGGCACACAGACAAGCAGCACCTGTGTCACAACTGACACAGTCACACACACAGACGCACACACAGTCTCACCCTCTGACACAGTCACACACACGCACACGCACACGCAGTCTCACCCTCTGACACAGCCACACACACGCACACGCACACGCAGTCTCACCCTCTGACACAGTCACACACACAGACGCACACACAGTCTCACCCTCTGACACAGTCACACACACGCACACGCACACACAGTCTCACCCTCTGACACAGTCACACACACGCACACGCACACACAGTCTCACCCTCTGACACAGTCACACACACGGACGCACACGCAGTCTCACCCTCTGACACAGCCACACACACACACACGCACACGCAGTCTCACCCTCTGACACAGTCACACACACATGCACACGCAGTCTCACCCTCTGACACAGTCACACACACACGCACACGCAGTCTCACCCTCTGACACAGCCACACACACACACACGCACACGCAGTCTCACCCTCTGACACAGCCACACACACACACACGCAGTCTCACCCTCTGACACAGTCACACACACGGACGCACACGCAGTCTCACCCTCTGACACAGTCACACACACGCACACGCACACGCAGTCTCACCCTCTGACACAGTCACACACACGGACGCACACGCAGTCTCACCCTCTGACACAGTCACACACACACACGCACACGCAGTCTCACCCTCTGACACATCACACACACGGACGCACACGCAGTCTCACCCTCTGACACAGTCACACACACACACGCACACGCAGTCTCACCCTCTGACACAGCCACACACACGCACACGCAGTCTCACCCTCTGACACAGTCACACACACACACGCACACGCAGTCTCACCCTCTGACACATCACACACACGGACGCACACGCAGTCTCACCCTCTGACACAGTCACACACACGGACGCACACGCAGTCTCACCCTCTGACACAGTCACACACACGGACGCACACGCAGTCTCACCCTCTGACACAGTCACACACACACACGCACACGCAGTCTCACCCACTGACACAGTCACACACATGCACACACAGTCTCACCCTCTGACACAGTCACACACACGGACGCACACGCAGTCTCACCCTCTGACACAGCCACACACACGGACGCACACGCAGTCTCACCCACTGACACAGTCACACACACGCACACACAGTCTCACCCTCTGACACAGTCACACACACGCACATGCACACGCAGTCTCACCCTCTGACACAGTCACACACACGGACGCACACACAGTCTCACCCTCTGACACAGTCACACACACGCACACGCAGTCTCACCCTCTGACACAGTCACACACACGGACGCACACGCAGTCTCACCCTCTGACACAGTCACACACACGGACGCACACGCAGTCTCGCCCTCTGACACAGTCACACGCACGGACGCACACGCAGTCTCACCCTCTGACACAGTCACACACACGGACGCACACGCAGTCTCGCCCTCTGACACAGTCACACACACACACGCACACGCAGTCTCACCCTCTGACACAGTCACACACACGCACACGCAGTCTCACCCTCTGACACAGTCACACACACACACGCACACGCAGTCTCACCCACTGACACAGTCACACACACGCACACACAGTCTCACCCTCTGACACAGTCACACACACGGACGCACACGCAGTCTCACCCTCTGACACAGTCACACACACGGACGCACACGCAGTCTCACCCTCTGACACAGTCACACACACACACGCACATGCAGTCTCACCCACTGACACAGTCACACACACGCACACACAGTCTCACCCTCTGACACAGTCACACACACGGACGCACACGCAGTCTCACCCTCTAACACAGCCACACACACGGACACACACACGCAGTCTCACCCTCTGACACAGTCACACACACACACACGCACACGCAGTCTCACCCTCTGACACAGTCACACACACGCACACGCAGTCTCACCCTCTGACACAGTCACACACACACACGCACACGCAGTCTCACCCTCTGACACATCACACACACGGACGCACACGCAGTCTCACCCTCTGACACAGTCACACACACACACGCACACGCAGTCTCACCCTCTGACACAGTCACACACACGGACGCACACGCAGTCTCACCCTCTGACACAGTCACACACACGGACGCACACGCAGTCTCACCCTCTGACACAGTCACACACACGGACGCACACGCAGTCTCACCCTCTGACACAGCCACACACACGGACGCACACGCAGTCTCACCCTCTGACACAGTCACACACACACACACGCACACGCAGTCTCACCCTCTGACACAGTCACACACACGCACACGCAGTCTCACCCTCTGACACAGTCACACACACACACGCACACGCAGTCTCACCCTCTGACACATCACACACACGGACGCACACGCAGTCTCACCCTCTGACACAGTCACACACACACACGCACACGCAGTCTCACCCTCTGACACAGCCACACACACGGACGCACACGCAGTCTCACCCTCTGACACAGTCACACACACACACGCACACGCAGTCTCACCCTCTGACACAGTCACACACACACACGCACACGCAGTCTCACCCTCTGACACAGTCACACACACACACGCACACGCAGTCTCACCCTCTGACACAGTCACACACACACACGCACACGCAGTCTCACCCTCTGACACAGCCACACACACACACGCACACGCAGTCTCACCCTCTGACACAGTCACACACACACACGCACACGCAGTCTCACCCTCTGACACAGCCACACACACGCACACGCAGTCTCACCCTCTGACACAGCCACACACACACGGACGCACACACAGTCTCACCCTCTGACACAGTCACACACGGACGCACACGCAGTCTCACCCTCTGACACAGTCACACGCACGGACGCACACGCAGTCTCACCCTCTGACACAGTCACACACACGCACACACAGTCTCACCCTCTGACACAGTCACACACACGGACGCACACGCAGTCTCACCCTCTGTCACAGTCACACACACGCACACGCACACGCAGTCTCACCCTCTGACACAGTCACACACACGGACGCACACGCAGTCTCACCCTCTGACACAGTCACACGCACAGACGCACACGCAGTCTCACCCTCTGACACAGTCACACACACGGACGCACACGCAGTCTCACCCTCTGACACAGTCACACACACACACGCACACGCAGTCTCACCCTCTGACACAGTCACACACACGGACGCACACGCAGTCTCACCCTCTGACACAGTCACACACACACACGCACACGCAGTCTCACCCACTGACACAGTCACACACACGCACACACAGTCTCACCCTCTGACACAGTCACACACACGGACGCACACGCAGTCTCACCCTCTGACACAGTCACACACACGGACGCACTCGCAGTCTCACCCACTGACACAGTCACACACACACACGCACACGCAGTCTCACCCACTGACACAGTCACACACACGCACACACAGTCTCACCCTCTGACACAGTCACACACACGGACGCACACGCAGTCTCACCCTCTGACACAGCCACACACACGGACGCACACGCAGTCTCACCCTCTGACACAGTCACACACACACACACGCACACGCAGTCTCACCCTCTGACACAGTCACACACACGCACACGCAGTCTCACCCTCTGACACAGTCACACACACACACGCACACGCAGTCTCACCCTCTGACACATCACACACACGGACGCACACGCAGTCTCACCCTCTGACACAGTCACACACACACACGCACACGCAGTCTCACCCTCTGACACAGTCACACACACGGACGCACACGCAGTCTCACTCTCTGACACAGTCACACACACGGACGCACACGCAGTCTCACCCTCTGACACATCACACACACGGACGCACACGCAGTCTCACCCTCTGACACAGTCACACACACGGACGCACACGCAGTCTCACCCTCTGACACAGTCACACACACGGACGCACACGCAGTCTCACCCTCTGACACAGCCACACACACGGACGCACACGCAGTCTCACCCTCTGACACAGTCACACACACACACACGCACACGCAGTCTCACCCTCTGACACAGTCACACACACGCACACGCAGTCTCACCCTCTGACACAGTCACACACACACACGCACACGCAGTCTCACCCTCTGACACATCACACACACGGACGCACACGCAGTCTCACCCTCTGACACAGCCACACACACGGACGCACACGCAGTCTCACCCTCTGACACAGTCACACACACACACACGCACACGCAGTCTCACCCTCTGACACAGTCACACACACGCACACGCAGTCTCACCCTCTGACACAGTCACACACACACACGCACACGCAGTCTCACCCTCTGACACATCACACACACGGACGCACACGCAGTCTCACCCTCTGACACAGTCACACACACACACGCACACGCAGTCTCACCCTCTGACACAGTCACACACACGGACGCACACGCAGTCTCACTCTCTGACACAGTCACACACACGGACGCACACGCAGTCTCACCCTCTGACACATCACACACACGGACGCACACGCAGTCTCACCCTCTGACACAGTCACACACACGGACGCACACGCAGTCTCACCCTCTGACACAGTCACACACACGGACGCACACGCAGTCTCACCCTCTGACACAGCCACACACACGGACGCACACGCAGTCTCACCCTCTGACACAGTCACACACACACACACGCACACGCAGTCTCACCCTCTGACACAGTCACACACACGCACACGCAGTCTCACCCTCTGACACAGTCACACACACACACGCACACGCAGTCTCACCCTCTGACACATCACACACACGGACGCACACGCAGTCTCACCTTCTGACACAGTCACACACACGGACGCACACGCAGTCTCACCCTCTGACACAGTCACACACACAGACGCACACGCAGTCTCACCCTCTGACACAGTCACACACACGGACGCACACGCAGTCTCACCCTCTGACACAGTCACACACACACACGCACACGCAGTCTCACCCTCTGACACAGTCACACACACGCACACGCAGTCTCACCCACTGACACAGTCACACACACGCACACGCACACGCAGTCTCACCCTCTGACACAGTCACACACACGGACGCACACGCAGTCTCACCCTCTGACACAGTCACACACACACGCACACGCAGTCTCACCCTCTGACACAGTCACACACGGACGCACACGCAGTCTCACCCTCTGACAGCCTCCTGCACGCTGACGCAGTCACACAGAATGACAGTCATACACACTGATACACACACGGGTAAACACAGATGCAGCGTACAGACACGCACCACCACACACACACCGGCCCGGCTCCTCCTGTCTGAGCCACCTGCTGGGAGACTCCCAGTCCCCAGGGGGCCGCGGTGGCCCCAGCTCTCAGGGCGTCCCTCCCTGCTGGGCCACGCAGCCCCTCGCATCGGAGCACAGCAGGAGAGATCCCCGGTTCTCCACAGGACCCAGGGCCTGCAGACAGACCTGTGTGGCCAGCCGGCACCCACCTCGGCGCCGGGTCAAGGAAAACAGAACTGGAATCTTTAACGTGAACGAGAAGCGAAGAGAAGGCTCTGCCGCTGTTTCTGGGAGCCGGGGCGTGGGCGGGCCCTGGCGCTGGACACGCACAGGCGGCCACGCGGGTGAGTGGCCCTCCTCTGACCCGCAGGTTCCCCAGCCGTGGGCCCTGGTGCGGGAGACGCTGCCTGGTTCTAGAGATTCTTGCAGGGAGCGCACAGAGTCTCGGTGCTGAAGTCCGACAGCAGCTAGGAGGGGTGGGGGCGTTGTGCATGGCTCTGTGAGAGGGAGACCCCGCCCCGCCCACCACGCCCCAGGCTAGCTGGGTGCACACCAGCCCCCACCCTCACCCCAAGCCCCAGGCTAGCTGGGTGCACACCAGCCCCCACCCTCACCCCAAGCCCCAGGCTACCTGGGTGCACACCAGCCCCCACCCTCACCCCAAGCCCCAGGCTACCTGGGTGCACACCAGCCCCCACCCTGCCCACCAAGGCCCGTGCACAGACAAAAGGACACACAGAACCCTGTGCAAACTCCCGCGGCGTAGCGGGTAAAGCTGCCACCTGCAGCGCCGGCATCCCCATGAGCACCAGTTCTAGTCCCGGCTGCTCCACTTCCGATCCAGCTCTCTGCTGTGGCCTGGGAGAGCAGTAAAGGATGGTCCAAGTCCCTGGGCCCCTGCACCCGCGTGGGAGACCCCGAAGAAGCTCCTGGCTCCTGGTTCTGTGGCGGCCACTTAGGGAGTGAACCAGCAGATGGAAGATCACTTTCTCGGTGATCAAATAAACAAACAAAAGAAAAAACAAAACCAAAACTCCACGCGGCCTGATGGAGTTCTCGGCCAGTGTTGGAAGCGGAGGGGCCCAGGCCCTGCGGGGAGGCCAGGCTGGGCGCCCAGGCCCCGGGTGCTGCCCAGGTCCCGGCTGGCTTCCTCCCGCACCTGCGCCCTGAGGCTCCAGCTGCGCCCTGCCAGGGCAGGCCTGGGAAGGGCCGCACGTGCACCCCCGTGCAGAGCAGCCCCCGCTTGCCAGCCTGGAACATCCCTGTGTGGGCGGCCCTGGGGACCACCAGCCCCCTCCCCCATGAAGGAGGGGCCGACAGCCCAGAGGACAGGGCCCCGCAGGGGCTGGCTGTGGCCTGCTCAGCGGGTGGTGAATTATGTAAAAATCAACTTTCTGTTTCACTCTGATCCAGAGCGCTCAGCTCAGCAGGGGATGCAGGGGGACTTGCTTGGAAAAAACAAACCAACCAACAGGATGGTCTCTGCCAGCCCAGAACCCAGGGACCCAGGCCTCCAGCGCCGTCTCCTTCAAAAGTCCCGGCACCTGCAGGCTTTCATTTGGTTCTGGTGTGGGGATTAGAGTTTGTTTACTGTCCGCTAAATGTCGTGGTCCATTAGCTTGATGCAGCTCTGGGCCACTGCCGTCTGTTAGCTCCTCGTTCACCCACCCCCGGTCACTGCAGGCGCCGCCTGCCCGGCGGCGTGGTACGTGGGGGTGACCCCTGCTGACCCTGCGCCGGCTCCGTCTCCCCGGGACAGCGGGGCCTTCGCTGTCTGCCGGCTCCACCGCCCCCCCACCGAGGTCAGGCCCTGGGCAGCCCCGGGGTCTCCTGTCCCTGCTGGTGGGGCGGTAGCGGTGAGAGATGTCCAGCCGGATGACACCTGGGCTCCGAGGTGACCTGTCGTGCCCTCGCGGGTCCAGGAAGGGGTATAGGGGAGCAGGAAGCCTCCCACGCCACTGGCCCCGCCCAGACACCCCCGTGGGGCCCAGGCAGCAGCATCCTGGCTCCTGGGGGTTGCTGGCAGGGTCACCAAGCGGCGTTCTTAGTGCGAGCGCTGCCGGTTAGAGTGAGTCACTGACGCCGCAGATGCAGCCAGAGTGCGGGGGGGGCCCGTGGGGGTGGCCCTGGCCTCGGCGTGGGCGGCCGCATCTGCAAACTGTGCCCTCTGCGCAGGGCGTCACGGTCACTGCCCCCCGCGACCCGCAGCTGATTCCCAGGGAACCGCCTTCCGCCTTTCTCTGCCCCGTTTCGCCGGCAACTGCGCCAGAAGCAAAGCAGATCCTCGGCTGGAGCAGAGGCTGGGGAGCGGCCAGCAGCCCCGCCAGTGCCCTCGGGAGACGCCAAAGAGGTTCACTATGTGGTCGCACAGGGAGACCGAGCCCAGGCCTGGGCTGCCCTGGTCAGGGCCCGGAGCGCGCTGGGGGCGTTCCGCACCGCCCAGCTCTCTGCGCCCACCCTGCAGGCAGGTGGGCCTGGCCCGCACCCAGGCCCCCGGGCCTCTGAGGCCCCTGAGGCTCACAGCCGCTGGGCTGGGCCCAGGGTCTGAAGGCCCTGTGGGCCCCAGAGCTGCCTCCCCGCCCCCTCCCTGAGGAGTGCTGGGGAGCGGGGTCCACACTCACCAGCTGTCTCCCCTCGTGCCACTTAATCCTGACCCACACGGCCAGGCTGTCGCCTCTGCAGAAGCTGGACGTGGTCAGCGTCGCCGTCGGCGCCCCGGCGGCAAATCCGATGCCCGTGCTCGGCCCGTGGGCTGGGCCCCCTGCCGGTGCCCCCCCCTTCCCTTGCTTGTTCGTTGTCTGAGGACCCTGCGTGGCCGGAGGCTCCACGGGAAACAGGACGCAGGCAGGTGGGACACAGAGAGAGGAGAGATGACGCCGGCGGATCGAGTGGTAAAGACGACAGATCCACAGGTGGACGCCCGACAGTGGCTAAGCAGGCTTCTGTAGGAGGTCAGGTAGGCGCTAGTGCAGACAGATCCAACAGGACAGAGAGAGAAGACGGGAAGCTGGGTGGGAGGAGGGAGAGGGCCGAGCAGGCGTCCATGGGCATGATACAAAGACTAGACAGGGGATGCCAGGCAGACACAAGGTGTGTACCTTGCAGATGTGTGTACTCACGGATCCCTCAGGGCCCCTGGTCCGCCATAGTCACTTCGAGGCAGCCGCGGGAGCAGGGTGCCCCGTCTGCCTGTCTGTCGGCCCCGCACCCTGGGTCTCCGGCCGTGTCTCTGGACTCCGAGGAGGGAAGAGGAGCAGGCCACTGCCCGGGGAGCCCCTGTCCCAAGCCCGGGCCCGCACCGTAACGTGCTGCCCACACGGGCCGCTGGGGAAGCAGAGGGTACACGCAGCTGCCACGCTCTCCAAGATAGGGGAGGGCAGCCGGGTCCCCGCATGTTCCTCCCCCTGGCCTCTGCTCCAGGCCAGCACACGCGGCATACACCCATGGCATCAGGGGCACCTGGAGCGCTGTGCGTGGACGGGAGACGGGGACCCTGCAGGGGCTTCAGCATCGGGCTCTCCCCTGCCCCGCCCGGGGCTGGCCCGTCACCAAGGAGAGGCAGTGCCAGCCAGCAGCCGGGGTCAGCGCGACACAGCCAGGCTCCGGCTGCTGTGCGCTGAGACGAGACTTTGACGGAGCTGTGGGTCCCCGGGGACCACGCTCACCAGCTGCGGGACACCAGACCGCTCACTTACTCACTCAACAAACAGCAATCCCGTGCCCCCTCCGAGGTGCCCGGAGGACCCGAGGGAGGAAGTCGGGCTCCTGAGTCAGCGGGGCCGTGCAGCCTCGCAGCCGATCCACAGGCAGAAGGAGCAGGCGCTCTGAAGGAAGGGAGGGACGCGGAGTGGAGGGGGGTGCCGGGGGCGGAGCCGAGGCCGGCGGAAAGGTCCCCCCAGGGACAAGCACCCAGCCTGCAAAGACCCCGAGACGCTCACGCTGCCTTGGCCTTGGTTTGTGCATCTGAGAAATGGGAGGAGTGGGGACACACAGGCTCGTGGCCATGCCTGAGGGGGCTCCAGGGAAGACACTGCACCCCCAAGTCTAGGTGCAGATCCAGGGCCAGGATGGGGCTCAGCGGCAGGGTCCCCCTCCCCAGCTCATGCCGACTGGACTGGGGCCTGCAGAGATGCAGGTCATGCGGGGTTTGGGACCTCGGGGGGCCTCGGCCTGATCTCGTCCCTGACCTCAGGGATGCAAACCTGACTCTGGGGAGCAGAGCCTGGCGGGGTCCCCATGCTGCAGCCCAGCCGAGCACACGCAGAATTTAGAGCTCCCCACGCCCAGGCCAGGTGCACTCGGCCACGCAGAGCAGAGAGCGTGGATCCAGGGTGGGTGGGAGGGGCCTCAGGGCTAGGAGCTTCCAGGAAACCACGTTGTGTCCCGGGAGCCCTCGGGACACTTGGTGCCTGGTGACAGAGGCAGAGGGGCTGTCAGGGGCCTGGCTGCAGGATGAGCAGCCGGGCACACAGCAGATGCTCAGACCCCGCAGCCTGGGTTTGGCCCCAAGGTCTAGAACATTCCAGGGTCCCCTCCAGAGGGGTGGGGTCACTGCCATCAGGCGGCTGTCCATGCAGCCCAGGAGTCGCCTGTACCTCCCAGAAGTAAACAAGTGGTGACCTCCCACTCAGGTCGGTGGGTGGCCACACCGCTTGCCGTGGGCAGCAGGGCTGCCGCTGGCTCACCAAGGCCTGTCTGCCCCAAGCATGTGCACACTGGCGCCTCATGGGCAGGTGGGGAAGCGACTCCCGGGGAGGTGAGCGCATCCCTGTGCCCTGGGTGGGCAGGTGGGGAGGAGACTCCCGGGGAGGTGGGGCATCCCTGTGCCCTGGGTGGGCAGGTGGGGAGGAAACTCCAGGGAGATGGGGCATCCCTGTGCCCTGGGTGGGCAGGTGGGGAGGAGACTCCCGGGAGATGGGGCATCCCTGTGCCCTGGGTGGGCAGGTGGGGAGGAGACTCCCGGGGAGGTGAGCGCATCCCTGTGCCCTGGGTGGGCAGGTGGGGAGGAGACTCCCGGGGAGGTGGGGCATCCCTGTGCCCTGGGTGGGCAGGTGGGGAGGAGACTCCGGGGAGATGGGGCATCCCTGTGCCCTGGGTGGGCAGGTGGGGAGGAGACTCCGGGGAGATGGGGCATCCCTGTGCCCTGGGTGGGCAGGTGGGGAGGAGACTCCCAGGAGATGGGGCATCCCTGTGCCCTGGGTGGGCAGGTGGGGAGGAGACTCCCGGGAGATGGGGCATCCCTGTGCCCTGGGTGGGCAGGTGGGGAGGAGACTCCCGGGAGGTGGGGCATCCGCTGGCCCTGCAGGGGGAGCCCCCAGCGGCGTGCAGCACAAGATCCCTGGCACAGGCGCTGCCTTGGTCCGAGGTCGTGCAGCCACCAAGACACAGTGGCCTGGAGCCACGGCCATGGCCAGGATGCTGCCGGGTGAGGACTGGAAGGCGGGGGAGGTGTTGACTGCCCTGAGCACACCGGTCAGCGAGGCTCAGAGGCTGCGTCCCTGGCCACTGCGCCACCGGGGGCCTCAGCCTCCCCCCACCCGCAGTGTGCCCAGCTGGCTGGTTCGTGGGCGGTCCCTGCTGTGTGTTAGACCAGGCTGTCGGCTGAGATCCAAGTAAGCCGGGCCGAGGGCGGCCTCTGTGGCCCCGGAGCCCCTTGGTGTAAGTCCTCAGAGCTCACAGCCGATTCCTGCCCCAGGAGCTGGGGGCAGGTCCTGCAGGGAGGGGGCGGCCTTGGGAGGGCCCTGAGGGTCGCAGAGGAGCTGACGGCCGTGAGGGCCGAGGACCACCAGGGGCAGAGGGTGTCAGCTTGGGCCTAGTGGTGGCTCACGCCCCCACTGTGGGGTACGTGGCAGAGGTGGGGGGAGAGGCTGTGGGAGGCAGACAGATGGACAGACCTGGCAGGCACGCAAGGGACGCCGGGGCAGAACAGTGTCCACCGGACTGGAGGCGCCCGCCCGTGCTGCAGAAGGGACAGGGAAGGCAGGGGTGGGAGGGGCCGGGCTGGGGCCGCCCTCCTCCCTCTGGGGTCCACACAGGCCGTCTCCCCCTCCCTGCGTGGGTTCCCCTCCTCGCTTTACGGTGCTTTCAGGGACACGGCCCGGCCTGTGATTTGGGGGTACACTGTGGGGCCCCTGAGCACGTCCTGCAAGGCCCAGGGGAGACGCCGACTGTGGGGGGCCCTGGGGAGCGCGGGACATGCCGGGGCCCTCTCTCTCGGGGCACGTGGTTCGTGCAGGTGAGCAGGAGCTGTGGGCTGTCCTGCTGGACCCTCAGGAACACGGCACCTGCACCCCAGGCAGAGACTGGCCCCAGCCCCACGCCGGCTACGGCGACGCCGCACAGACCTGGCCAAGGTGCCTGTGCACAGTGCGCGTGGCTCACTGCCACCCCCGGAGTCAGCTCGGAGCACGCTGCTTCCCCTTGTCTGGGTGGAACGGAGCGGATTAAAGCGAAGCGTCGCCGAGCAGGGAGTCCTGGCGCTGGGCCCCCGGGGATCTCTTAGAAACAGGAGTCGCTCGGGTCAGCGTTTGTTCCTGGCACCAAGCAGCAAGATCAGAGCCGCGAGCCGCGCTCAGATTCGCTCTGAGCACAGACACGAGCTGGACTGGCAAGTCCCTGCCGCGTGCGCCCGGGGTGCTGGCTGGCTTCCGGAAACAGTGTCCTGCCCGCGCCTCGGCCTCCGTTCCCCAGGGAGAGCCGCGTCTCGGGGCGCTGCCTGCCACGCCCCTCGGTGGAGTTGGGCACTGAGCCAGCTCGCTGCCCGCTCCCGTACACGGTGCTTGCTGTCAGTGCCGGCTTGCTCAGAGGCCCCTGGGGGACCCCAGCCACGCACGCGGGCCTGAGCAACCCAGGAGAGAAGAGAAACGCCCCTGGCACTGATGCTGCTCTTGCTGGTCCCAACACGGAGGCCAGTGGCGAGCAGGGTCAGAGAGTGGGCGAGGGGGCTGACAGCTGGGGGCGGCGCTGCGGTCAGGGCGGCCCGTGGCCCCCGGCCCCTGTGCTCCTGGTGGTAACCACGCACGAGGTGGCCTGGGGAGCTCGGCCAGGCCAGACGACATTGGTCACGTCCTCAAAAGGCCCGGCCCATGCTTCTGGTCCCATCACGTTCCTCACACGGCACAGGCACACCTGGCTCCGGGGAGGCAGGGTCCCCCTGTGGATGGACAGAGAGGAGGGGCAGGACCTGGGCTCGGGCGGGGCGCCTCGCCACCCCGACGGCCCGGATGGCTCCTCCCCCAGGCCACGGCTTTCTGCCTGCTCTGAGTCCCCAGGACCCGCACCCTGAAGTCCTGACCGCAATGTGCTTCGTCTGGAGAGGGGACCGTCGGGCAGAATGAGGCCACGGGGTGGGACCACCCGGGCTGGCGCCGTGTGTCACTGACTGCCCAGGGAGCAGAGAGGAATCTGGGAAGCTCTGACTTGAGACAGCAAAGCTTCCCTGTCAGTCCTGGGCATTGACGAGACCGGGATCGATCGTTTGAAGTCATCGCTTCCAGCCCGGGCAGGAGAGCCACCTCCTCACCCGCACTGTGCATCCAAGGCGACGCAGAGCGGCAGGTGCTCCTGGGCCAGGCAGGGCTCCGGGACGGGCGGATACCGCCTCCCGGGGGATGTGCACACGGGGACGGGTGCTGGGAGGTCCCGAGCAGACGTAGGAGGGACAGCACCTGGCCCGAGGCCCGCGGGGAGGCCGGGTCACCCAAACCCGGATGCACTGCTTTGCTTTTGCCTCAAAAGGTGGAGAATGAAGGCAAACTGCCAGACTGGGGCTGCGTCTCCTACCGGCCCTGTCAGCTGAAGCCTGAGGCGCCACACCCAGGGGAAAGCAGAGGAGCGGCCCCAGGTCCTGGACACCGGGCTGCAGGCCGGGCCACACCCCGGCTCCTCCCGTGTTTGGTCTGGGCCCCCGCCTGCGCTCTGCGCCGGGTCAACACCGTGCTCACCGGACAGGACAGGCAGAGTCCAGCAGGGGCCCTCGGGTCTGCCCAGCCCGCGGGAGTAAGGTGGTCTTCCTGGGAGGCCCTGCCCCGGGTGGCAGGGTGCCACAGTTCCCCCACAGGGAGGGCCAGCCTCCTGTTCATTTCCCAGTGGACAGCGCCGGACCAGCTTCTCCGATCTCCAGTCCCTGGGACACGCAGGCAAAACGCTCTTTCCAAGGCCCCTTCTCCCAGGCGAAGGTGACTCAGACTTGCAGCCGCTGCAGCCCGAGCTCCCACTGCGGCCATGGGGCCATCCGCAGGGAGGACTCCCCCACCCCCACCCCCGCCAGCACCAAGAGCCTCTGTCTCTTCCAGGACGGGGGCTCGGCTCCCCTTGGGCCACCGTGAGCACCCACTCCGCCAGTGCCCCAGCCCCGGGAGGGCGTGGTCAGGGCCGCCGGGGCTGCTCCAAGGGGGCCTCAGGGGCCACGTGCATCTAGAGACCCTGCCCAGCTGAGTCCAGCTCTGAGCCCATCGGCAGGGGTCGCACCTGCGCTGGAATAGAGTGCGATGGACAGGGAAGGGCCCCGTGGTGACTCCCTCGGGGGCCGCAGGCTTCCAGGCCGAGAAGCAGGCAGGCTTTGCATTCTGGTGAGTGACAGCTGGCCACACCCCCCAGGAGCGGACGTGGATCTGGGACAGCTGGCCACACCCCCCACACCCATGCGAGGAGCTGGAGCGGGATCAGAGCACCCGGGCTCCCAGCAGCGGACGTGGATCCGGGACAGCTGCGCTCACTGAACGCGAGGAAATGCAGGCGAGAGCCCAGAAATAGATCCTCCACGAGGAAGGCGGGTACGGGGCGCTGTGGCCCCCCAGTCCCGCCCCTGCAGAGGGAAGACAGGTGAAGGGGAGACTGGGCGTTCCCCAGCCAAGGAGCACAGAAACCAGACCCCAGGGGTGCCCGCACACTGCTGCTGGCCACAGCGAGATGCTGAACTCGGCCGGGGCACATCGACCTGACGGGGAGAGAGGCGGAGGTACTGGAGGGTGGGGGCTGCCTCCTCCCTCCCTGTGGCTGCCCACAGCGCCCTTCTGAGGCTCACTGTCCCAAAGCCCCCTCCCTCCCCCACCGTCAGGGTCTCAGCAGGAGTCCAGCCCCGTCCCCACCAACACCTGCTATGGCTGTGGGCACCCTGGGAACTGGTTTCCTTGCTCACCTGAGGGGGGGCTGCCTCCTCCCTCCCTGCGGCTGGCCACAGCGCCCTCTGTCTCAGGCCACGCCCTGTCCCCTCCACACTGGAATCAGTTTTGTTCTGAGTCTGGGGCCGTGGTGAGCGCGTCCTCCTGTTCGTTGGCTCCGTCCCAGCCAGGAGTGAGCCAGGGGAGGGCGGAGCCTCTGCTGGGTGCAGTCAGAAGGGGCCGGGCTTGGAGACTGCAGTCTTCAAGGGCTCAGCACCTGGGGTGTGTGGGGGGGGGGGATATGGTGACCTCCGACCTCCGGGGGGCAAAGGGACGGGGAGCGTGGAGGGTCCTGCCTGCAGGGGAGTGAGCCTGCCCAGCACAGGTCCAGCCTCACGGTCAGGACGAGCAGCACAGGAGGGGCAGGGCCAGGAGAGGAGGCCCGGCCACCCATCCTCACAGAGCTACAGCAGGTGTGGGGGAGGCGGGGCTGGGACCTGAGGGCTGGGCCGGCTACTCCTGCTGAGACCCAGCCAGCAGGGCGGGAGGGGCCTGTGGGACAGTGAGCAGGGTGGGAGGGGGCTGTGGGACTGTGAGCAGGGTGGGAGGGGGCTGTGGGACTGTGAGCAGGGCGGGAGGGGGCTGTGGGACTGTGAGCAGGGCGGGAGGGGGCTGTGGGACCGTGAGCAGGGCTGGAGGGGCCTGTGGGACAGTGAGCAGGGCGGGAGGGGCCTATGGGACAGTGAGCAGGGCTGGAGGGGGCTGTGGGACAGTGAGCAGGGCGGGAGGGGGCTGTGGGACAGTGAGCAGGGTGGGAGGGGGCTGTGGGACAGTGAGCAGGGCGGGAGGGGGCTGTGGGACTGTGAGCAGGGCGGGAGGGGGCTGTGGGACAGTGAGCAGGGCGGGAGGGGCTGTGGGACCGTGAGCAGGGCTGGAGGGGGCTGTGGGACAGTGAGCAGGGTGGGAGGGGGCTATGGGACAGTGAGCAGGGCGGGAGGGGCCTGTGGGACAGTGAGCAGGGCGGGAGGGGGCTGTGGGACAGTGAGCAGGGCGGGAGGGGGCTGTGGGACAGTGAGCAGGGCGGGAGGGGGCTGTGGGACCGTGAGCAGGGCGGGAGGGGGCTGTGGGACAGTGAGCAGGGCGGGAGGGGGCTGTGGGACCGTGAGCAGGGCGGGAGGGGGCTGTGGGACAGTGAGCAGGGCGGGAGGGGCCTATGGGACAGTGAGCAGGGTGGGAGGGGCCTGTGGGACAGTGAGCAGGGCGGGAGGGGGCTGTGGGACAGTGAGCAGGGCGGGAGGGGGCTATGGGACTGTGAGCAGGGCGGGAGGGGGCTGTGGGACAGTGAGCAGGGCGGGAGGGGGCTGTGGGACAGTGAGCAGGGCGGGAGGGGGCTGTGGGATCGTGAGCAGGGCGGGAGGGGGCTGTGGGACAGTGAGCAGGGCGGGAGGGGGCTGTGGGACAGTGAGCAGGGCGGGAGGGGGCTGTGGGACAGTGAGCAGGGCGGGAGGGGGCTGTGGGACAGTGAGCAGGGCGGGAGGGGGCTGTGGGACAGTGAGCAGGGCGGGAGGGGGCTGTGGGACTGTGAGCAGGGTGGGAGGGGGCTGTGGGACAGTGAGCAGGGCGGGAGGGGGCTGTGGGACAGTGAGCAGGGCGGGAGGGGGCTGTGGGACCGTGAGCAGGGCGGGAGGGGGCTGTGGGACAGTGAGCAGGGTGGGAGGGGGCTGTGGGACTGTGAGCAGGGCGGGAGGGGGCTGTGGGACCGTGAGCCTTTGCCAGCAGGGCGGGAGGGGGCTGTGGGACTGTGAGCAGGGCGGGAGGGGGCTGTGGGACTGTGAGCAGGGCGGGAGGGGGCTGTGGGACTGTGAGCAGGGCGGGAGGGGGCTGTGGGACAGTGAGCAGGGCGGGAGGGGGCTGTGGGACAGTGAGCAGGGCGGGAGGGGGCTGTGGGACTGTGAGCAGGGCGGGAGGGGGCTGTGGGACTGTGAGCAGGGCGGGAGGGGGCTGTGGGACAGTGAGCAGGGCGGGAGGGGGCTGTGGGACAGTGAGCAGGGCGGGAGGGGGCTGTGGGACAGTGAGCAGGGCGGGAGGGGGCTGTGGGACCGTGAGCAGGGCGGGAGGGGGCTGTGGGACAGTGAGCAGGGCGGGAGGGGGCTGTGGGACCGTGAGCCTTTGCCAGCAGGGCGGGAGGGGGCTGTGGGACCGTGAGCCTTTGCCAGCAGGGCGGGAGGGGGCTGTGGGACCGTGAGCCTTTGCCAGCAGGGCGGGAGGGGGCTGTGGGACCGTGAGCAGGGCAGGAGGGGGCTGTGGGACCGTGAGCCTTTGCCAGCAGGGCGGGAGGGGGCTGTGGGACCGTGAGCCATCGCCGTCCTCTGCGGATCGGCTGTGTGTGCCGCTGCCTCCTCCCTCCCGGTGCTGTGGCAGCCGCTGCCCCACTTACCGCCGACACCAGGAGACAGGAATTCCATTCACTGTTTTCGAGGTGATGAAATCACAGCTTGGCGAAATTAAGAGATTTGCCCCAATTCACAGGGTTAATGAGTGTCTAGACTGGAGCGTGTCTGAACACGAGCCGCTGGCTGCTGTGCTGACAGCCTGGGCGCCAGGAGGGGTCTCAGAGAGGACCCGAGCACCAGCAGGGACACTGCTGTGGGTGCTGAGCTGTGCATGGAGTCCCGCACAGGTGCACCCTGAGCCAGGGCTTCTGGGACATTGCGGGGGGCGGGGGGCTCCCACAGGGAGGAGGCCTCGGGAGGGGCTCTGGTGTGGGCGAGGTGACACGGCGCTGTGAAACAGAGAAGGGGGAGCTGTTATCCACAGCTCCTGTGGGCGGTCATTACCTGCGGTGCGAGAGGTCACCTTCACACTGGACCATTCACACGCACAACAGAGAGCAAGCTTTAGGGCGTGGGGAATGCACCCGGCCCCACCTCCCCGAGCCTCAGTGACCCCCGGCTGTCCTCGAGCCAGGCACCCGCAGTGTCACTGGCTCAGTCCTTAACCCTGTCCATGTGGCTGGACAGCCTTCTGGGTGTTCCTGGTGGAGCCGGCAGAGTGGCTCTCCTAGAAGCCTCTAGAAGCTCCCCCATGTTAAGTCAAACCCCCAGCACGACCGGGACTCTGCGTGCGGGGTCAGGAGCTGAGTGTGCCAGCAAGGACTGACAGTCGCGTTTGGGGCGCTAGGAGGAGCCAGCAGCTCCTGGCTCGCACAGGACCCTGCAGAGGCTGCGGGAAGCTCCGGAGGCCATCAGACCCACTGGGCAGGAAAGCCGGCATGCCGCAGCCAGCCCTCGCCTCTGCCACACTGAACTCCTCCAGCGCGTCATCAATCACGCAGCTCCCGGCCCCACTCCACACAAGGAGCTCCCGCTAATTGAGCTGCGAGAGCCCAAGAGCAGGTGGAAGGAGACTCGGCCGGCCGCTCCCTCTTCAGTCCTGAGTTGGACAAATTCCCTTTATCGTGAAATAAAAACACGCAGCAAAGACAAACGAGGGAGGCTGCACCCATTCATCACCCAGACTCAGCCTCCATGTGTTCAGCCCACGCCCACGGAAGAGCCCCCATGGGGCTGGACCAGACAGCAGATCAGGCGGGGGTGGGGAGGTGATGTCTGATCCACGAAAGAGAAGTAAGGGGCAGGGGTCTGAGTTACCCATGAGCGTCACCGTCATTTACTTCCATGGTGACACGCACCTGTGCGTGCGATCGGCTTTTTAAACTTCATAAAAAAACTGTCATTGATTTGAGTAAGTCAAGGATTTTGACTACAGTTTCACTTACACTTGTTTTTCCAAGTGATTTTTACAGCTGTTCTCTGTGTTTGGATCTTTTACAAAGTGCTATGTAAAATTTTCACTTTCCTAAAATATAGATCCTGCCTTCTCTCAGTGTGAAACAACCATTGGTTTTCTTTTCCAGCTTTGCTTTTACTCTATTTTTCCTATACTAATGTTGCCACAAAATACATGAATAGCCTCAAAATAAATGACAAACCTCAGCTCCCTGTCTTCCAGGCGCCGGTCTGGCCCTGGGCCCGCCAGCCACTCTGGATGCACTGTGAGGGCCCACAAGCTGCCCCGCCCAGCCTTCCTGCTGGGCACATTTGCACACCACTGGGTTCCAGCCCAAGGTCTCCCAGCACTCAGGGGCTCCCTGGCACCTCCACGTCACACACGGATGCACGTGAGAAGTGCACGCTGTCAGTGTGTGGCAGAAGCTGCGGCAGGGCTCGATCTGCAAACGTGGTCCCAGGAAGACATCAATCAGCCCCCAGGGCCCTGTGAGACCCTCATGCAGTGGGGGAGGCTTCCGGGGGCGCTGTGGCCAGGACAGCTCCCCAGCCGTGTCCTGGCATCTCAGGGGATGTTCCCGGGTGTGCCCAGGGCTGGGCGCAGCGCGGGCGGCTCATCCTCTCTCTCTGGAGCAGATGACCTCATCCGGTGCAGCAGGGACCAGCAGTGCCCCTGTGGCTGAGCAGGTGAGGGTGACGGGCGTGAGCAGGTGAGGGTGACGGGCGTGCAGGGATGCAAGCAGCCGCTGCGCTCTGGCCACAAAGTGCAGGGACTCTGGCCGGGGCTCGGTGTCTGCTTCTGCCGCTCGTGCCAGGCCTGCTCTGGCCTCTTGCCCGAGTCTGCTGCTGACGACAGACGCCCCGGTGGTCTGGGAGCGTCGCTTTGACCTTGGTCACCCAGGGAGGGCAAACCTTGGGACCTGCTCTGCCCCTCTGCTCCGGTACAGCCGCCCAGTGGACGCTTCCCTGCAGAGCCACACCCACGGCCCCCGAGGTTCAGAATGCACAGTGTGTGGCTGGGGACGCTTCCCTGCAGAGCCACGCCCACGGCCCCCGAGGTTCAGAATGCACAGTGTGTGGCTGGGGCCGTGCTGTCCGGGAGACCCCTCCCTCCCGGGGCCGCTCCAGCACCTGCAGGTTCCTTCGCCCTGTGACAAAGCCCAGCAGGACTGGCCCTGCTCCTCGGGCCTCGCCTTGGTTTTGCCTGGCTGCCTATTTTTCCACACCATTTGTTCCTCACTGGCCCTGCACATTCTCCATATTAATCACCTGAAGGTTGTTCAAAGGAAAACCAGTGTGCCCCCGCCCCCCCAAAGGTCAGATGTGGCCATGCTGGTGGACGCCGGCAGGACAGGGGGCAGAAGCTCCGTGCAGGGCTCCAGCAGCACCCACGGTCCACGCTTGGCCCCTGCAGGCACCGGCGTGGGGCGCACTGCCCCCAGCCCCTCCTTTCTGGAAGCACCTGCACTGTTGGGGAGCTAGCGGGCCTTGCCGGGGCTTCCCCCCGCCCGCGCCCCCGCCAAGATGCCCAGGAGGGAGGTGCTCGATGCACGACCACAGATCTCTGTGCTGCAGGTTCCTGCGAGCCTGTTGGTTGTCACCGCAATAAATCTGATCAAACAGTGTCATCCAGTGGGGAAAGAGCTGACAGCTCCCAGGAGGCGGAGCTGGCAGGGTCTGGTGTTCCAGCGGCCCCGGGAATTCCAACAGGTGCCTGGTATTCACGCCAGGGCGTTCCAGCGCGGGGCTGAGGAGCCCCTCCCCAGCACCGGCCTGACCCCTCTGTCTGCCTGACTCTGCCCACCCACCTTCGTCTCACAGGAACACGACGGGAGTCGCTACCAGCTTCCAACATGGCCTCAGCTGCTGCTCGTCAAAGGGAAGCGTGGGTGGTTTGGAAGCTGAGGGGACGGACGCGGATTCAAGGCAGGTGCATCTCAGAGGACACACCCGGCTCTCAGAGCAGCGTGGCCACACGCCGTCGGCGCTGATGAGCCGGAGTTCCAGGGCACCAAAATGACCCTCAAACGCGTGTGCCCGGGGCAAGGAGACACCAGCGCAGCCGCAGACGGCCGCGCGCCACCAGCCGGCTTTCGCAGAGTTCTGCAGCCCCGGTCCTCACTCCCCTGCTGAGGAGGACTGGGCTCCTCCACTGTCCATCTGGGCTGTGCCCGATGCAGCTCACAGCAGCCAACTGCGGAGCCGCCAACCTCGCAACAAGAAGAGTGCAGCCGCCCTGGCCTCCAGGACTCCCAGGCGCGTTAGGAGTGGAGCGGACGCCAAGGTCCAGGCCAGAAGGGAGCCGGCGGGGGCTCCGGGGCCACCCCCACTTTCAGAGCTGCATCGGCAGAGCGCAGGGTGACCTTGGCCAAGCCACTTCTCTGCTCAGGGACTCCATTTCCTCAGCGCTCAGTGAAGGGCTGGGCTGGGTGACCGGGGGCTCCTCGGGCTGCGTGCTTTATTATCTTAATCGCGTCGTATTGACCGTCGGCGGGAGGTCATCTCTCCCTGCCAGCGGCTTTGTGTATCGATCTCGGCTTTGCTTCCCCAGTCGTCAGAGGCGAACTTCGCAATGTGACTTTCGCTGGGCATAAAACCCTGCACGCGGCGTTGCGCAATCATCTGACACTTGTCAACCACGTGTGTGTCCGTGCGATAATATCACAGGCTTGGAGGGGCCCACGGTGAGGGGGCCGAGGGGTCGCCCCAGACCCCTGCCCTGCGCCCTCCCGCCAGCCTGTCCACTCTGTGTGCTGTCAAGGTGGGTGCGGCAGGAGTGGGCAGGCACCTGTGTCTGCGTCTCCTGCTTTCCCAGGTATTTTTCTAAGACACGTTCATGAAGGGGGAGGCACGAGGCAAGCAAGGGGGCCTGCAGGATGGACACGCCCCTGCACCAGGGCCTGCAGGATGGACACGCCCCTGCACCAGGGCCTGCAGGATGGACACGCCCCTGCACCAGGGCCTCCAGGATGGACACGCCCCTGCACGAGGTAAGGGGGCTGCAGGATGGACACGCCCCTGCACCAGGGCCTGCAGGATGGACACGCCCCTGCACCAGGGCCTGCAGGATGGACATGCCCCTGCACGAGGTAAGGGGGCTGCAGGATGGACACGCCCCTGCACCAGGGCCTCCAGGATGGACACGCCCCTGCACCAGGGCCTGCAGGATGGACACGCCCCTGCACCAGGGCCTGCAGGATGGACACGCCCCTGCACCAGGGCCTGCAGGATGGACACGCCCCTGCACCAGGGCCTGCAGGATGGACACGACCCTGCACCAGGGCCTGCAGGATGGACACGACCCTGCAGTGACCCACACCTTGGCTGTGCCGCCCCTGGACCTGTGCCCTCCTCCCGACCCCCACAACCTGGGAAGGCAGCTCACTGGGAACAGCGTCTGTGCAGACACACTCACGTTAGGGACATCTGAGAGCCTCACCCTGCGTGACCCCCGTGGGCTGGAATGCAAGGACTAAAGGTGCCGCGTGAGACAAAGGTGACGCAGAGAGGAGACCTGGGACTGAAGGGCGCTGCAGTGACACGGCCACAAGCCAGGCCACTGGGCGCCGGGGCAGGGGTGGGGGCAGGGAGGCCCTGCCCCTCAGCCTGCAGGGATCCTGGCTCTGCCCACGCCCTGGCTGTGGCTCCAGACCCTGGAGAGAAGGCTCTGCCTTCTGTGAGAATTCCCTGCGGCAGCCCCGGCACACCCAGGGCCGAGAGCAACCAGCTCATCACTGCTGTTCCTGGGTGTTCCCAGTTTGGGCACTGAAACTCCGGGGTTCCGAGACCCTCGTGAGCCTCAGGCAGCCGGGGAGGCCGGCCACCTTGCCGCGGCCGACAGCTGGGAGGAGGAAGCAGCAGGCCGCGTCCAGGCGCCACGACTTACACACCAAGGGCACAGGAGGACCCACAGCCCCACACTGCTGACTGCGCCCGCGCTCCAGAGACCACGGAGACCCCGCCGTGGACACGCTCCTGCCAGCGCCCCATCCCACGCGCACTTCCCCAGCCCTCTCCCGCCTGTTTGCCGCCCTCACCACGCAACCCCTGCATTTCCCCCAGACCTTCCCAGCAACCCTGGCCCCGGGCCCCACGCAGAGACCCGCAGGGAGAGGCCCAGGCGATGGGGCAGGGTCGCAGCCGGCTGGCGCGCTGCACTGCCTAGTGGGAGGCCCGCTTCCGCCCGGCTGAGATGAACACACGGGGCCCAAGCGAGAGGGGGGAGAAAGGCAGGGAGGGGAGACAGCCTGTGGGATTCAGAGATGTCAGACAGCGGCGGGGGGGGGGGGGGTCCTGAGGAGGGGGCAGTCACTGCCCGGGCCAGGACTCAGGACGGGCGGGGGGCAGGCTTGGAGACCCGGAGGTTGGGCCATTTCCCACGTGGCTGCCGGAGCTGCCCCGAGAGCAGGGCACGGGGAGGGCATCGAGGGCCGAGCCGGGCCCTGGGTCAACGCGGCCGGGACACACAGGGGCTGACCACTGAGAGGGGACAGCAGAGCACGGGGAGGGCATCGAGGGCCGAGCTGGGCCCTGGGTCAACGCGGCCCGGACACGGGGGCTGACCACTGAGAGGGGACAGCAGGGCACGGGGAGGGCATCGAGGGCCGAGCTGGGCCCTGGGTCAACGCGGCCCGGACACGGGGGCTGACCGCAGAAAGGGCACAGCAGGGCGCGGGGAGGGGCATCGAGGGCTGAGGAGCGGCTCCGGACACACGGGGTCTGACCGCGGAGAGTGGACACCGGCCACGGCCCCGCCACGCCCGGAGCCTGCGCGTCCTCGGCGGCCCCGAGGATCGGTTCCGAGTTCCCTGCGTGCCGGCCTCCCATGCCGCCCACCGCGAGGCCGAGCGTCCTGCCTCGTCACCGAGACACCGTGCGAACATCCACGCAGGCATACATCTCGCCGGCGTGGGAGCCTCGCCCGCCACCACGCGTCTTCCGGCTGCTCGCTCTCTGCCCTGCCGCGGCCGCCACGAGGCCCTGCGCCGCCACGCTGCGCTTTCCCCAGCAGGGCCACGCGTCCGGTGACACCTGTGCTCCCGGGACGAAGGCGGGCTGTCACCCACGCCAGCGCGCAGGCGCAGCGCCGTCTCCCGTCGGTGCTCACGTGGTGCCTTGGCACGCCTGCGTGGGCGGGGCAGCACTCCGGTCAGCGCGCACGCCCATCAGTGGGCATGCGCAGTGCCTCCACACACCAGCGTGGGCGGGATGCCGTGTGTCCACGTCTCGCTGCCTGCGTGGCCGCGTGTGTCTGTGAGCGGCTTGATGCTCTCCGTTTCCTCCCGCTCCTACCTTCTCTCCAGAAAGAATTTATCAGAAGCCGGCACAGACTCCCCGAGGGCAGGCACCGCCGTAAGTGGGTTAACTGGCGCTATAAATAGCCCGGCGGTTCCGAAACAGCCAGGCCGGGCCGCGGCGCCGGCAGGAGCGGGAACCCCCAGACGGGCCCCGGTGCCCCGGCCCCTGCAGGAGCTCGGCCAGGCCCAGCCCGGAACCCCCAGACGGGCCCCGGTGCCCCGGCCCCTGCAGGAGCTCGGCCAGGCCCAGCCCGGAACCCCCAGACAGCCCCCCGGTGCCCCGGCCCCTGCAGGAGCTCGGCCAGGCCCAGCCCGGAACCCCCAGACGGCCCCCCGGTGCCCCGGCCCCTGCATGAGCTCGGCCATGCCCAGCCCCAGAACCCCCAGATGGCCCCCCGGTGCCCCGGCCCCTGCAGGAGCTTGGCCAGGCCCAGCCCCAGAACCCCCAGACGGCCCCCCGGTGCCCCGGCCCCTGCAGGAGCTCGGCCAGGCCCAGCCCCGGGCGGAGGCGCCGGGTCAGCAGCACCGCTGGTTCCCAGAGAGGAGGTTGACCGGCCGCAGGGCCTCTGCCTGGACGTCGGGGCCCAGCCGGAGGTCCGCGCTCGCCCTGCAGGCTGCGTCCGCGGGGTCCCGCCCCGGGCTGTTGTCTGATGATGGATGCTGTGTGGCGCGGCGCTGGTTATGAAAATTCAGCGGTTGCCTGGTAACCGGAGCGTCCTTCCATCTGCTCCCTGTCCGGCCGGGCCCGCGCCCCCGCACGGAGGCCCTGCCCCCGGCCACCCCCATCTGAGCAGCCCAGGGAAGGGCCAGACGTGTGTGACAGCTGCCACTAGGGCCCCAGGAGGCTCCTGCGTCCACTCCAGTGACCGGGCCCTGCCCTGGCTCTGCAGTAGGGCTGGAGGGCAAATCCAGTGACCTTGACTGGAGTCCCCTCCTCCCCAGAGCCCTGCAGGCCTGCATCGTGAGGCCTCCCCAGAGACAGCTTAGGATGCAAATTCCATTGAAACTGTGTGTTCGGACATCTTCAGAAAAATTTTTAAAGATTTTTATTTTTTATTTGGAATTCAGAGTTAGACAGAGAGAGAGAGAGTCTTCCGTCCGCTGGTTCACCCCCCAAATGGCCACAATGGCCAGAGCTGCGCTGATCCAAAGCCAGGAGCTCTTCCAGGTCTCCCACGTGGGTGCAGGGGCCCAAAGATTTGGACCATCTTCCACCGCTTTCCCAGGCCACAGTAGGGAGCTGGATTGGAAGTGGAGCAGCCAGGACTCGAACCTGCACGCATGTGGGATGCCAGCATTGCAGGCAACAGCTTTACCCGCTGCGCCACAGCACTGGCCCCAATTTTATTGTTTGAATTTATTTGAAAGAAAGAGAATCTTCCATGCACTGGCAAACTCCCCCTGAAAAAGCCAGGCCTGGGCCAGAGAGCCAGGAGCCCAGACCGCTCTCCGGGGCTCCCGTGTGGGTGGCGGGAACCGGCACTGGGCTGGATGCCGGAGGAAGAGGCTGGGTCGGAAGCGAGGAACCGCAGGCGCCGCCGCACCCACCGCTCTGCAGAACTTCAGTCCCAAGTGGATTCCTGCTTCAGACTCCGCCCACAGGCGTTCTCTCCCCGGTTCTCGCCCCTCCGCCTTTAGCACATGGCGCCTGTGAGAAGACTGGTAAGCTGATGGTCATGTAAGAATGTGTAGTCTGTCACTGGGGAATGCAGTCGCCCCCAGGATTGCCGTAAGAAGTGAACGAATTAGAGGTCGGGGAAGATTTTTCTGAGAAAAAACAGCAGCGTGGGTCTGTGCGCGCCCGTTCGTGTAGTTGGTCAGCGAGGCTGGACTGGAAGCCGCTCGGTGCTGACAGTGCTGTGGGGACGAGCGGGCGAGGGTGTGCAGGCCCCAGGCAGGGCCGTCAAGGCCACCATCTGGGCAGAGGCCACCCTGTTTGTTCCCTGGGTCGGCCTGCCCTGATTTCCGGTCCTCTCCCTGGCCCACCCCTCCGTCTACCCACACATGCACCCACCTGGTCCTCCACCCAGCCACCCATCTACTCTTCCATCATCCATGCAATCGCCCGCTCACCCACCCATGCAGCCAGCCACCCGCCCGTCCCCTCCTCCGTCCGCACCCTCAGTTTGTCTCCTGCTCTGTTCCTTGTGCCTCCTCCTGCTCCACAGCCTCACTCTGACCTCACTCAGGCGGCCAGGGAGCTGCACACGCGCCACCAGCAGCAGTCAGCGGGGCTTGCTCCACTCTCAGGGTTTTTCTATTAGACACAGCGTGGACGCTGGGGCAGGCCTTTGGGGCCACGTCAGGCCCTCTCCTCCAGTCGTGCCTCCGTGGGGCAGAGTGAGAGACCTCTGATTCGGCTCCTGTTCAGTGGCATACTGTGATCCCATGGGTGATCGCGGGATTTGATCTACTTGCAGTCGGAAATCACTGGAAAGCCATGTTTGCCCCAGTGCTGGGTGCGGGAGCCCTTTGCCCTCGCGCCCCAGGGCCTGGATGGGGGCCCAGGCACCATTCACCCTTGACTTCCCCAACTGCATGCTTGGGCCAGGTCCTTCCGAAAGCCTCCACAGGTTCTCTCTGCATCCGGGTCTTCCCATCCACGCTGCCAGGCTCCGTGTGTGACTACATGAGGAGGCTGCCCCGTGGTGACGTGGAAGCCCCAGGCCTGGGGCCGTGGCTGTGTCTTACCCCAGGAGCCCCACGCCTGCAGTGGCAGCTGCCACAGGGGGCGCGTGCTGGCCACAGGGAGTGAGTCATACACTGCTTTGCTGCCCTGGTTCCGGCGACCTTGGGGACAGGAGCAGGCCCCTCTCTCCCAAGGTGCCTCTGCTTCTGGAAAAAACCTCTGTTTTTGATAAGACAGCATCGCTACTTCCCGGGGGTAATTTCCTCCTCTCCTGTTTCTACTTTTAGCTTAGAAACTTTGGAAGGAAGCAAGATCTCCTCTGTACAAAAAGGAAAAAAAAGTAGCCCGACAGAAATGATGCCAACACCTGCTCTGCGATATCATTAATAAATCACTAGGATAGCGCAGCATCTTAAACGCTCATCGGCTCAAGCCGTTTGAAAGAGCTTTTCTGGGCTGCGTGCCAGTGAGCGCGGGCCCCTGGTGCGCGTGGGTGGGCAGGGGCGGCTGCAGACTAGGGGTCCTTGTTGGGGAAGTGTCGGGCTGCCTTCCACAGCTCCACTCCTGCTCCCCCAGAATGAATGAAAACGCAGCAAGACTCGGATGTTTTTCTGTAGGACAATTACATGTTGACATTTTAATGTGAAAAATAACGTGTAATGTAGTAGGATGTCGCCTGCATGTCTTGCAATGTAGACAGCTGTGGTTTCCTGGGCGACCGGAGGGCCAGCACCCCTGGCCCCGGCACCCCGCTCTCAAGGAAGCGTCGCTGGAGGAATGGAACTCGCTGTGCTGGGGACCCCGGGAGGCGCGGGGCCGGTCGTCACCTCTGTCACCCGGCATCCCCACGACGCCCGGCCCCACGTCAGCCCCACGGCTGAAGGGACTCGCCGCAGAACCAGAGCCAGTGCGTTTGGAAGGCTCCACACCGTCTTGAACTTGCGTCAGGCAGTGCCCGCCCCAGGAGACCCCCCTTGCCAGCTGCACTGAAACGAGCGGCACCTGCGCATCTGCAGCTGAGCCGTCTGCAGTCGGCAGCGCCCACTGCTGGTATCCAGAGCAGACAGAATGTGGGGGCCCAGCTGACAGTGACCGCACCCCGGAGGCTCACACACACGCACACTCTGCCTCCGCACCGAGCCCTGGGAGCAGCTGCAGGTAACCCTTTGTTTCATTGTGTGGGTTGCTAGCCGACGACATCACAAGCGTGGCGGCCGTTGTGTTCCTCTGAAGAGCTGTGTGGGCCCCTCGCGCCTCTCCCCTCGGTGAGGGGGAGGCATGGAGCTCACCCTGCAGGTCTCCAGAGAAGTCTTCCACCAGCGGCCACCTGCTCCTCCCCGTCTCGCTGGCCTGATGTCTGGAGCTGGGACTTGTGGGCATGAGGCCTGCAGCATTGCTCTGTCCGCCATATTTGTACCTTCAATTGGTGCACAGCAAAGCATTATCTAAATGACTGTGGGTCGTCCACCTTGGAAACAGCTGCCCACTGGTCTGGCCCTCCCACGGGGGTACACTCCCCCAGCACGTCACCAGGCACCCTGTGGATTGACTGCTTGACCCCACAGTCTGTGTCCACCTACTAGCGGTCACTACAGCATTGTGGGTCCTGGACCAAGAGTGCAGAAAGGGTGTAAATGCCTCCATGAGCCAACAGTACCCCCCAGTCTGCCTGCGGCTATGGTTGGCAGGGGCCTGGACCCCCAGAGGTCACTTGGCAGTGTCTGAAGACATGCATGGTTGTCCCAGCTGCACTGAGAATCCCTGCTTGCCCCATGGACATGGAAGGAATGACCCAGCCAGGTGAGGATACGCCTCTCCCCTGAGGGAAGGAGCCACCGGACATCACAGTGCCATGGCTGGGAAGCAGAGCCGACGTGAGGACCAGGGCACTCATCCAAGAAGACTGTGCCCTCCTGCGCTCGCAGGAGAGCATCCACTTCCCAGGCAGGAAGCCCCGCGTCTGCCTCTCCCACAGCCACTAAGATGCATTTAGCAGGGAAAGCTGAGCGCTCACTCGAGAAGCAGATCTGGAACAGGCCATGCCGAGCACCACACCTGGTTGCAGAGCCCCGTGGGTCAGGACAGGAAGTGCCCCACCTTTCCCAGAGGCTCCACCCACCATCTCATCCCACTGTGCTCCCTCAGTTGTGTCTCCCCACCACCTTCCAGCAGAACCCCAGTGCCTCCCTTGAGGGCTGTGGGCAGCACAGGAGGGGTGGTGGCAGCTGGAGACCACCACTGTCAACCTTGGCTGCACAGGGCAGGCACCAGACAGAGCACAGCCACTGTTTAACAGATCCCAAGGAACAGAAGCCAGACAGCTACTTCCCTCAGCTCACAGTGAGTGAAACAAATCCACAGACGACACTTAGCTGGAAACCCCCCAATACACACGTGGCGGGGATCAAACAACATACTTTAAAATAGTGTCTGGGTCAAAGAAGCAACTTGGGGAGAAACTTTAAAATATCATGAACTAAAATGAAATGTCAAAATATCAAAATGAAATATTAAATTATGAAAGTGTGTGGGGTGCTTCTAAGTGCTGCGTGGACAGAAATCTAGAGCACCAAGTGCACACCTTAGATAAGAAGGGAGATCAGAATCAGGGATCTAAGTCTCCACCTTAGGAAACCAGGGGAAGAGGAGCAAATTAAATACAAAGTTAGCTGAAGAAAATAATTGATGAAAATTAGAGCTTAAATCAATTAAATTAAAACTAGGAAATCAACAAACCTGAACTCTTAAGTCCTTGAGAAGATCAATATAGTTGGTGAGTCTCTGGCTAGGGTTCGAAATCCAAGGATGGGGCCAGCTCTGTGGCACAGCAGGTTAAGCCACCATCTGCAGTGCTGGCATCCCATGTGGGTGCTGATTCAGGTCCCAGCTGCTCCACTTCCGATCCAGCTCCCTGCCAATGGCCTGAGAAAGGAACAGACGATGGTCCAAGTGCTTGAGCCCCTGCACCAGCGTGGGAGACCTGGAAGAAGCTCCTGGGATCAGCAGATGGAAGATTCTCTCTCTCTCTCTCTCTCTCTCTCTCTCTCTCTCTCTCTCTCGCTGCCTTTCAAATAAATAAATCTTATAAATCTTTAAAGGGAAAGAAATCAGAGGACACACATTACTCACATCAGAATGAAGTATGGAACATCACTACAGACCCCAAGGGCACCGACGTGATGGTGAGGAAGGTTGGGACAGCCCTGTGCCCAGTGGTGGGACAGTCGCGTGGTGGGACAACTGTGTGGTAGGACAGCCATGTGGTGGGACAGTCGTGTGGTGGGACAACTGTGTATTAGGACAGCCATGAGATGGGACAGCCCTGTGCCCAGCAGTGGGACTGCCATGTCAGGGGACAGCCGTGTGGGGAGGTCTCATCCCTGGAGAAAAGAACTGCAGCAGCCCACATGTCTGAGTCCTAGACGAGCTGACTCCTGAATGAATGTTTAACAACCTCTCAAAACACAGCCAGCTGGTTCTCTAGTGACTCCTAGCAAACGTGAGGAAGAAGTCACACCCATTTTCTATAATATCTTTTAAAGAATGCAAACATTTGATGAGACTTGGATGACCTCAGTACCAAAACTAAAGACATTACCAGAAAAGGGAATTACAGAGGAATATCTCTCCTGAACACAGAAGCAAAAATCTCCAACAAAATGTTAGCAAAGCTAATCCAATAATATATAAAAAGGATTACACGCCATGACCAAATGGGATTTACCCCAGGTATGCTAGGCCAGTTCAATATTTGAAAAATCAATTAATGTGATGCATTGCATCGGCTGACAAAAAAAAAAAAGAAAAAAATCACATAAGCATAGCAATGCGTGAAGAAAAAGCATTTAGCAAGAATCCTACGCCCATTCATGATGAAAATCTTCAGTAAACTCAGAATACAGGGGAATTTTCTCAACTTAATAGAAGCAATCTACAAAAAGCCTACAGCTCACACACTGACTGAAGGTGAGTGACCAGAACATTCCCAGGAAACACCACCACCTCTGCACCAGCCCTGGGGTCCTAGATGCCATGAGACCAGCAGGAAGTAGAAGGCAAACAGCTGTCTTTATGTCTTTATCCACAAGTGACATGAGCACCTATTCAGCGAGTGTGAAAGAATAAGAAAAAAAAAGCTTGGAACTAATAAATCATTGTAGAAACTCGCAGCATCCAAGGTTGATGTCACCATCACTTGCTTCCCTATCTTTAGCAGTGAACAGGTAGAATTTTGAAATTAAAGCCACAATCCCATTGCCTTTATTTACCCCTTAAAAATGAAATACTTAGGACACAACCCAACAAATATTGCACATTTATATAAGGAGAACTACAAACTCGAAGAAACGAAAGGACTTCTAAATGAAGACACAGTCCACGTTTATGGCTGGGACTCATGTTGTCGTCCTGTGGGTTCTCCCCAGCTTGGTCCCCAGACCCAGTGCACCCCAGCCAACACCCAGAGGTGCTGCTCACGGGTGCTGAGACGTGGATTCATATGGAGAAGAAAAGGATCCGGAGCAGCCAGTAAACTAAAAAGTAAAACGTGGGAGCATTGACACCATCCAACCTCAAGACTCCTAGAGGGGCCCAGGGAGCAAGATGGCAGACAGACAGGTCACCGGGGAGCCACGACCTCTGACCCAGGGGCAGGAGTAGCCTGGTCAGCACACAGAAGAACTAAGCGTTCTCACACTGGGGAGGAGATCCAGCTACCCCTCACCTTCCCCGAAAGCTTCCACGGAACTGCTCCGTGACGCGTGGCACTCAAAAACCACAGGGGCAGTGAGAATCAACACTCAGACAGTAACAGCCATGGGCGAAGAGATGGAGACCCTGGGCTCACACGCTGATGGTGAGAGGGTAGAACGCGTGGCCACTTTGCTCCCAAGATGTCAAAGGCAGGTTCCATGTGACTCAGCAGTGACTCAGCAGTTCTGCTCTACGCACCTGAGAGAAACCAGCACAGGCACAGTCGTCACAGCAGTGCTGTTTACACAGACAGAACCCAAAGAGGATCTGAGCCTGTTACCCACCTGCTGATGGACACATGCTCGTGTCGGGACAGAGCCGGTGGCTCCTGGGAACACCTGGGACCCCACACTGGGAGCACAGGCTCTCCCTGCGGTGCGGACCTTCTAGGGGCTCGGAGGCAGGGCAGCCACCTGGTCCTCATTCCTGGCTCCCTGCCGTCCGCTGCATCTGACCTCCACTCGTCCCCTCGTCTGACAGCACAATCTCTGTTGATCGCTGTCCGTAGCAAGCTCTGTGTGACTGATGAGTCTGGGACAGGACAGTCCTGTTCCCTCCCAACTCCACTGAGGATGGGGTGGTGAGCACAGTGCAGGGAGCTCCCAGACCCAGACGCCCTGTCAGTGGGGGGAGGTCCAGTGGCTGCTCCTGGGGACCCCTCGCCAGCTGCCTGCCTTCACAGGAATGCTTCTCAAACTCTCCTTGGTACAGCACTCACAGCCAGGACGTGGGACAGGGGACACAAAGACTTGGAATCCAGATCACCAGGCTCCACGCCTGGAAGTCCTGGTCCCACCGGCTTGGGCCGGTATCCAACAGTGTTTGGCTCCGAGTGGTCTCAGCCGCCTCACCACAGCAGTGTGGGTCTCAGGCCTGGGGAGGAAGGCTTCACTGCCATCCCTGGTCTCTGCTCAGTGGCCGGTTCCCCTGCTCGACCCCCAGTCCTGAAGACTCCCAGCCATCTGCTGCCTCAGCGGCACCTGCCAGCTTCCCCGTTTGGTGGCATCATCCGGAACCAGAACGCCAGGCAGCAGGAGCCCAAAGGGCAGTGCTCTTGGCTGGGGCAGGCATCGAGGCTGCAAGAACAGGGGCCAGGGCCCCTCCCCCCGCTGTGGGCCTTGCAGGGCTGGACAGGCCAAGGAGAGGAGCCCTCAATCCAGGCGGGAGGCAGGCCGAGTGGTGCTTCCTGGAAGCCCTTGGCTGAGTCCCAGCTCTCACAATGCCAGGGCCGAGGACAGGCGGAGCCGGGACACCTGCCAGCCAGCTGCAGCAGGAGGCGGAGCAGCTGCAGCGTGGGCACCTTGCCTACAGCCCAGCCCCCAGCTGCCTTCTCAGGTCTCGGCCCAGGTAGGACCAAGGCCTGATCCTGTGACCACGTGGGCCGCAGGATGGCGGGGCTGGGGTACCCAGTGGCAGTAGGGGGCAGTCAAGTCATAGACGTGAGGTGTCCTCCTCGGGGAAGCCACAGCAGGACCCCCAAAGGGGGCTCCAGGCCAAAGGCAGATCTGGCCCCAGCACCTAAGCGACTTCAGCACCTCGCCTGGGACAGCTCCCGGGAATGGGGAGGAAGGATTCCTGCTCCTGTGCTCCCTGAGGAAGGGAGGGGCCCCAGGCTGGAGTGGGCACTCGGCAAGGTCGGCTGATCTGCCCTCGAATCTTAAGATGGAAAAAAAGTCGTGGTTATTTCCGCCGCCGTGGGTTAACCTGTTGTCCCAATTTCCATGCCAAAGCGCGGCGTAATAAGTAGCAATGAAATCAGCTCATCTTGCATTTGTTTTTCCCCAGCAAGGCACAATCAATTACCTGAGAGGTGTCCGCGGCCGCGGCTAAACGGTGACCCAGCGAGGTGCAATCGGCGAAGTGTCACTTTTATTCATGGCTTCAAACCCGGGGGTGGGCTTGTCTGCGTTTTAATTATCGGAAAGTGCTCACCACCCCTGCTTTAATGAATTACATAAAGTGCAAGCAGCACAATTATGTATTTTATAAAGAAAGCCGGGGCCGGGGTCGGGATGCCGCGGGCACCTGCACAGCCCTGCTTGCTTCTCCCGCCCCCCCGGCCCCCCTCGCGGCGTGCCCTGTTTTCTCGAGACCCACACAGCCCTGGCTTGCTTTCCCCCAGCCTGAGGGCCGCAGAGGTTTGGTGACGAGGTGGGCATTCCTGCTTCCCTCCGCTGTCACGCTAGGATGGCAGGGAGCTCTGGGTCAAGGGCTGTCGGGGCATAGCACTGTGGCAGAGCTGGCTCCAAGTGCACTCTGCTGTGGAGCAGCAGTGCCCTCCTGCACCCCTGCTCTGGGGGCTCTCCTCCTCCGCCTGCCTCACTCCTCCGCCTGCCTCACTCCTCCGCCTGCCTCACTCCTCCTCCGCCTGCCTCACTCCTCCTCCGCCTGCCTCACTCCTCCGCCTGCCTCGCTCCTCCACCTGCCTCACTCCTCCACCTGCCTCTTACCTCCACCTGCCTCACTCCTCCACCTGCCTCTTACCTCCACCTGCCTCACTCCTCCACCTGCCTCTTACCTCCACCTGCCTCACTCCTCCACCTGCCTCTTACCTCCACCTGCCTCACTCCTCCACCTGCCTCTTACCTCCACCTGCCTCACTCCTCCACCTGCCTCTCTCCTCCACCTGCCTCACTCCTCCACCTGCCTCTTACCTCCACCTGCCTCACTCCTCCACCTGCCTCTCTCCTCCACCTGCCTCACTCCTCCACCTGCCTCTCTCCTCCACCTGCCTCACTCCTCCACCTGCCTCACTCCTCCGCCTGTCTCACTCCTCCACCTGCCTCACTCCTCCACCTGCCTCTTACCTCCACCTGCCTCTCTCCTCCACCTGCCTCACTGCTCCACCTGCCTCTCTCCTCCACCTGCCTCACTCCTCCACCTGCCTCACTCCTCCACCTGTCTCTCTCCTCCGCCTGTCTCACTCCTCCACCTGCCTCACTCCTCCGCCTGTCTCACTCCTCCACCTGCCTCACTCCTCCACCTGCCTCTTACCTCCACCTGCCTCTCTCCTCCACCTGCCTCACTGCTCCACCTGCCTCTCTCCTCCACCTGCCTCACTCCTCCACCTGCCTCACTCCTCCACCTGTCTCTCTCCTCCGCCTGTCTCACTCCTCCGCCTGCCTCACTCCTCCACCTGCCTCACTCCTCCGCCTGTCTCACTCCTCCACCTGCCTCACTCCTCCACCTGCCTCTTACCTCCACCTGCCTCTCTCCTCCACCTGCCTCACTCCTCCACCTGCCTCTTACCTCCACCTGCCTCACTCCTCCACCTGCCTCACTCCTCCACCTGTCTCTCTCCTCCGCCTGTCTCACTCCTCCGCCTGTCTCACTCCTCCACCTGCCTCACTCCTCCACCTGCCTCTTACCTCCACCTGCCTCTCTCCTCCACCTGCCTCACTCCTCCACCTGCCTCTTACCTCCACCTGCCTCACTCCTCCACCTGCCTCACTCCTCCACCTGTCTCTCTCCTCCGCCTGTCTCACTCCTCCGCCTGCCTCACTCCTCCACCTGTCCACCTGTCTCACTCCTCTGCCTGTCCACCTGTCTCACTCCTCTGCCTGTCTCACTCCTCCGCCTGTCCACCTGTCTCACTCCTCTGCCTGTCTCACTCCTCCGCCTGTCTTACTCCTCCGCCTGTCTCACTCCTCTGCCTGTCCACCTGTCTCACTCCTCCGCCTGTCCACCTGTCTCACTCCTCCGCCTGTCTCACTCCTCCGCCTGTCTTACTCCTCCGCCTGTCTCACTCCTCTGCCTGTCCACCTGTCTCACTCCTCCGCCTGTCCACCTGTCTCACTCCTCCGCCTGTCTCACTCCTCCACCTGCCTGTCTCACTCCTCCGCCTGTCTCACTCCTCCACCTGCCTCACTCCTCCACCGCCTGTCTCACTCCTCCTCCGCCTGCCTCACTCCTCCGCCTGTCTGTCTCCCCCACCTGCCTCTCTCCTCCACCTGTCTCACTCCTCTGCCTGTCTCACTCCTCCGCCTGTCTCACTCCTCCACCTGCCTCACTCCTCCACCTATTTCCTCCACCTGTCTGTCTCACCCCTTCCTGTCTCATTCCTGCACCTGCCTCTCTCACTCTGCCTGCCAGGGCCACAGGGAGGAGGGGCTCCTAGGGACCAAGGGAGGCACTGAGTGGCTCCTCCCAGGCCTCTCCCTCCTGGGGGCACCAGAAAGCCTTTTGTATGGACTCCTGAGTGCCACCCACAGATGTTTAAGTCAGCAGCAAGAAGGTGTGAGCAATGATTCCACTCGCTAAGAACCAGCACCCTCGGGGCTGCACTGGAGCCCACTCGCACCGTCTCTCCCTCCATTCGCCTCCTGCATACCTTGGCAACCCAGCCTCAGCCTGAGTGCACATCCCTCACCAGAGCTCAGCTCTGCAGAACTCTGGGTGGACAAGGGTGGTCCATGGGGGAAGCCACAGCCAGGCCCCAGCTTGGGGCCAGGGGAGGAAGGGGCACCCATCGGCAGGTGGGGGGCCCTCTGTGTGCGGGGGAGCTGGCTGCCCCTCGGGCAGGAGGTGCAGCAGGTGCAGGCCTGGCGCGGCAGGCAGGCGGAGGAGTGAGGCAGGCAGGTGGAGGAGTGAGGCAGGCAGGCGGAGGAGTGAGGCAGGCAGGTGGAGGAGTGAGGCAGGTGGGGGAGGAGAGCCCCCCAGAGCATGGGTGCGGGAAGGGCACTGCTGCTGCACAGCAGAGTGCACTTGGAGCCAGCTCTGCCACAGTGCTATGCCCCGACAGCCTCGGGGCCCGTGTCCGCTGTTCTCACGAATCTCGGTGACAGAGAGGGGCCGGGAGCAGAAGGTCTGTGCCCTCGGAGACCTCCACAGGCGGGCGGCTGGGGATGGCAGCGCTGCCTGCCGGGGCCTTGCTGCGGCTCTGTCCGCTTGTACTGCAGCTTCCCAGGCCACAGCTCAGCCCAAGCCACGCCCAAGCACCAGCTGCTCTCCCGTGAGGTGGGGGTGGAGCTGTCAGGGACCCAAATACGATTCTCCCAGGGCAGGGAGAAGGGGCTGGGGGAGGGAGAGGGGCAGAGACAGAGAGATGGAGACAGAATGAGAGGGAGATGGGCACACAGAGGTATAGGAAGAGACCCCCAGAGAGACACACGGACAGGAGAGGAATGCCTGGACACCCAGGCACCCAGGACAATGAGACAGGCTCACCCCCTGGCCCCGGTGGCCCCATGGCTCTGTAGGGTGCAATGCATGAGGAGTGATGAGGGTGCCCATGGCACCCCCGCTCCTCCAGCCGCGGTCTCAGCGCTCTGTCTGCCTGAACTCAAACCTCCACCTCCTGAGATTCCCCGGGAGGGAGAAGGTCTTGGGCCGCCCTGTCCTCGGCAGTCAGCCAGGCGTGGCAGGGACCGGAGGCAGGCCCATGGCCAGACCCAGGGTCTTTCCAAGACCAAGGGAGGAAGTGGGGACCCTCCAGGGCGGCTGCTGACCACTGAGCCACGGAGCCATGGGCAAGGAAGCGCCGAGCAGAGCGAGACCCCCAGGCCACAGGGTAGAGAGCCCAGTGGGGAGCCCAGAGGACAGACGGGAGCAAGCAGGTGGCCGGTACCAGAGAGGACGTGTGAGGACTGAGGGCCCAGCAGAAAGAACAGGAGGGAGTGCAAACCCTGGAGGGGCCAGCAGGGGGCGACAGGCAGGCCCCTGCAGGGACCAGATCCCCGCTGGAGGCCACCTCCCGGAGGGCCCAGGAGGGAGGGAGCTCCAGGAGGGCACTGTAATGGGCGCGTCACACAGATGGCCGGGCCCTCTCCCGGTGCACTCAGGGGGAAAGGGCCGGGGGCGCTCGTTCTCCTGCCAGGAGTCAGAACCAATGGGCACTGAGACGACGCTGCTGGGGGGAGGGGCAACCCCAGGGAGTAGACTGTCCAGGGGATGTCGCTGGGGTCCCTCAGGCGGCCTGCCACTAGGGGGTGCTGTGCCCATGGCCACGTTCCGGGCAGCAAATGAGACCAACGGTGCACAAAGCGACTTCATGGACTTCGTGCTGCAGAAACCAGCTATGGACCCGCAGCGTGGGCCCAGGGTCCCCGCCAAGCCGTTGCTGGGCCGAAGCCGAGGGCCAGGAGGTCACCTGAAGGAGCTCCAGCCTTCTCCGGGGCCGGCTCGCTCACTGTGGCTCCCAGCACCCCGTGAATGCCTTTGTCTCAGGCAGACACAGCTCATGCCCGAGCTGCCCGGAGCCAGGAGGCGGGGCTGACTGCAGGGGGCAGGGCTCCTCCCACCACTGGTGTCCCTGTGGCTGCCATGCAGGTGCCACCCAGGTGTGCACACCCCACGGCAGCCTGCACCTGCCATCCCCACAGATCTGCCCACGGCCTCACCACAGCCCTGGCTCCCCTCCAAACCCCCTGCAGCAGCAGGGGCACCCGGGACCCCCAGCACACATCCCAGGCCAAGCATGGAGCAGGTGTCGGGGGGAAGACACGTCCCTGGGTGCACCTGCCTGGCTGGGGTGGATCGGACAGCCCCCTTGGTACCTTCCCCCTGTGTCCTCCTCCAAGTGTAAGAGCTTGGACCCCCTTCCAGGCCCTGCGTGACATCCTGGGACACGCCAGGCCTGGGGTGCACCCTCACATCCGTGCCATGGAACAGGTGGCATCATGGTGGCCCCCAGCCAGAGGTGACACAGTCCAGCCCACCGGAACCCGACCAGGGTGCTGCAGGCTGGAGCCAGGGAAGCTGGAACTGTCCCAAGCCCCTGCTGATCACCCCCGAGGGGCACCTGCAGGTGCAGCTCACATGTGCCCAACCCTCTGCAGGGGCCTGGTCCCCGGGGCACCGGAGCCTGCGGCTGGAGCAAAGCCCTTGGCGCTGCTGTCTGACCGGTCGCCTGGACAGCAGCCTGGGGGGGGGAGGGCTTGGGTCACTGCCGCGCATGTGCTGTCCCGGGCCTTCTCTGAAGACTCACGCAGCCTTGGCACTAACGAGCAGCCAGAGAGGCAAAGGGTCAGCCCTGGCGCCTTCATCCACAAGGAGGCTCTGGAGAGTCGGATGGCAGGGGTGGACGTCTCGCATTCCAGGGGTGGACAGGGCCCCAGTCAGCGGGAACCCCCACTTCTGCACACCCCACCGGTCCTGGGGGCATCGGTCAGTAGCACCCTGGGATCTGAGCGGCCCAGCCCATGTGCATCCCTTAGCGGATGGCGCCGCATCCGTCAGTCACAAGACCAAGAGGCTACCTCAGCCCTGCCCTCCCAGACCGAAGCCCGGCCTTCAGCCCTTTGCTAGAACGGCGCCTCCGACCTCCTGCCAGGACCCCGATGGCTCCAGGCCCCGTGGGGCCACCCCCAGTGACAGGTGACCGCGGGCTTCGTCACCAGACAGCTTGCCCACAGCCTGGGGTGGGGGCTATGCGCGAATTCCAGGTCTTCCCCCCACGCCGTTTAGCTCCGTGACGCGGTCTCTGCAGCTGGCTCCTCCCGCGATCCACGGATGGAACATTCGTGGGATTCTGCCCGGCCAAGGGCTCCCCGTCTTCCCCGAGGATCCGCAGCAGAATTCCCAGGCGTTTGCATCACAACTCTGCACACCAGGGTACCACGTCCCGCATCCAAGGGCCTGGGTTCAAATCCCACCTCTTCTCCAGCTTCCTGTGATGCAGCTGGGTCCCTGCCACCCCCCCGGGAGACCTGGACCGAGCTCGGGGCCCCTGGCCCAGCAGCAGCCGCCTCCCTGCACCTGGGGCGAGGGCCAGTGGAGGTCTGGCTGCACCCCCACCTCTGCCACACAGGTAAGAACAAAACCTCAGTTCATTAAAGGAATGGCTTTGCCCGTGAGAGAACTTTCTCCTCTCCTCTGACGCAGGGCTGCCGGCTCCGAGTGCCGAACTTTTGGGACAGCGACCTAGGATTTGCTTCTGCTTTTGCCTTCTGGCCTGGGGGGTCCCCAGAGCCGCCAGGTCCCTGCTGGCCCTCGCTAGGGGTTCTGGGCAGTGGGTGAGTCGTCTGTCCTCCTGGGGCTGGGGTGGGCAGGAGGGTTAACACGGGCTGCCAGGGCGCGCGTCCCCAGATGAGCCCATTTTTTACAGCCAAGATTTCTTGCCTTGGGTCCCGAAATAGCCGTGTGCCGGTCACTGCTTCCGCGTTAACGTTCTCGTCTGGATTCAATTACAGAGCCGGACACGACGCCGGGCTGATGGCCTGCGAGCGTAATTGAACGGGGCTCTGCCCCGCGCGGTCCATATTTAGGAACAAAATTAAGTAAAAAGCCATGAGTGCCACCCGTCTCTCCCTTCATTCTTCACGCCGGGCGCGGAGATAAGGCCTGGGGGATGAAAGGGCACCGGCTGCCCAGCTCCGACCCCTGGGCACACCCAGCGGTCACCGCGACCCCGCCTAGCCCCGGTCGGTGCCGTGTCCCAGGGCCGCGGGCGATCGGCAGACGCCAGCAAACCCAAGCGTGGGATTAACCACAAGAGGAGCGGGGCCTGCAGCTCCGTGGCACCGGCGGGCGTGGCCCCACTTCCCCGTGGCAGGCAGACCCCACACTCTGAGGGGACGCGGAGGTCTGTGCTGGAAGTGCACTGGCCCCCAGTCAGACCCCAGCGCCCCGACCCTGGGTAACCCACACCGGGCTCGTCCCTCCGGCCAGCGGCTGGGCAGCCGTGCGCACTGAGCCCTCGGGATGGGGTCTGCATCGTGACGTGGCAGGACCGGCAGACACAGCCCAGGAGGGCAGGAGCCCGCGGCTTCCTCACAGGGCAGGGGCTAGTGCCCGCTCGTCCCTGGTGATGAGTGCGGGCCCTGTCTCCTGCTGGGCCGCAGGCAGGACCACAGGGTGAGGGCGTGGCTGAGTCCCGGGGCTGGGAGCCCCGGAGCAGGGCTGGCTGTCATCACGCCACCCTCACCACTGCTCGAGGTTGCCCGGCCACAGCGACAACCTCCCTGGCCTGGGGACAGCACCATCACGTCTGGTCATCCCCAGGGCTCAGGCCTCATCTCATGGCCTCCGACCGCTTGTCTGCTGTGCCAGACAGGCCCTCAAATGCCGGCTGGCAGAGCGAACCCAGGGTGGCCCCTAGAAGGAGGCTGGGGCTGGGTCTCCTAGGGGTCTCGGGACCACCTCTCGCAGGGGCAGCACCGTTTGGGACACACGCGCCCCTCCCCGAGAGCCCAGCAGGTGTGGTTGGCTATGCAGCTTCCTTATCTTATTCATCTTCCAACCCTGAAGCTGTGTAGATTAACGGAGCACAGCTCCCCTGCTACAGCAAAACGAACTGCGAAATAATTCCCCAAGGAGAGGGCGTGGCCTCCCGAGGTGGCCCGGGCAGAGCCCGCAGGCTGGGCTGTCCCCGCCCCTCCACCCTCCTCAGGGAGCTGGTGGACAGGAGCTGGTGGATGGCCACCCCGTCCCCACGCTCCCAATCCAGAAGGTTCCTTGGAGGACACAGGTGCCGCCCTCCACCTGCCGCCGGGAGCCCCTCCCCGCTGGTGGTGGAGACGCCTGTGGGCTCAGCCCCTGTGACACCTGCCTGTCGACCCGACTGCCCCACTCCTGGGCCACCTGGCCGGGTCCTCCTGCAGGCAGGACGCACTCCCCGGGGCAGAAGCATCATCCACGCCCAGTGAACACCACCACGGCGCTGAGCCGGAGGCACCGACAGCTAGGCTAGGGAGGCCAGCTGCTCCCCTCCGCACAACAGAACTCAGCTCTGTGAGGGTCCCCTGCAGAGCCCCCGGCCCAGGCAACCGCTGGGAATTCGCCAGAACAGCACCGGAAGTGAGCACTGGGAACCGGCCCACCACACTGCCCCGGCGAAAGCCACACACCGGCAGCTTCAACCACAAACTCTTCCCGGGTCTCCCCAGGCTGGAGGCTGAGACCGAGCTGTCAGCGGGGCCGGTGCTGGCTGCGCCCCCACGTGGTGGCGGCTTGGGGGTCAGCAAACATTCGGTTGGGAGGCATCACCGAGGGTCCTGGAACCCTGAAGCTCTGCGGAAGGGGCGGCAGCACCGGGGCTGGACACGCAGCCGCTGGGAGTCACAGGGACACCGGCGGCGGGGCAAGCTGAGCAGCAGGGGATGGCCGCTGAGGGGAGCATAGCGAAGGGACTGGGCGTTGAGGCCAAGCCCCTGTCAACAGCTCCAGATGCTGGCGCTGCGGTGCAACGGGCTTACGTGACCCCAGCAGCCCATAGGGCACCAGTTCAAGTCCCGGCTGCTCCACTTCCGATCCAGCTCTCTGTTGTGGCCTGGGAAAGCCCTAGAAGATGGCCCAAGTGCTTGGGCCCCTGCACCCACGTGGGAGACCCGGAGGAAGCTCCTGGCTCCTGGCTTCAGATCAGTGCAGCTCCAGCTATTGTGGCCATTTGGGGAGTGAACCAGCGGATGGAAGACCTCTCTCTCTCTCTCCCTCTCTCTGTGACTCTGCCTGTCAAATAAATAAATCTTTAAAGAAAAATAGCTCCAGCTCCGAGCTGCTGGGCTGGGTAGGGCAAGCCTGAGAGAGACGCCCCAGCACCCCACCCCTGCCCATCCACTTCCAGTTCCTCCGTGAGCAGTGTGGGTGACGTGGCGTGGGCGACGTGGCAGTGGGTGACAGCAGCAGTGGGCGACGTGGCGTGGGTGACAGTGGCAGTAGGTGACATGGCAGTGGGCAACGTGGCTGTGGGTGACAGTGGCAGTAGGTGACAGTGGCAGTAGGTGACAGTGGCAGTGGGTGACAGCAGCAGTGGGCAATGTGGCAGTGGGTGACAGTGGCGGTAGGTGACGTGGCAGTGGGCAACGTGGCTGTGGGTGACAGTGGCAGTAGGTGACAGTGGCAGTGGGTGATGTGGCGTGGGTGACAGCAGCAGTGGGCAATGTGGCAGTGGGTGACAGTGGCAGTAGGTGATGTGGCAGTGGGCAACGTGGCTGTGGGTGACAGTGGCAGTAGGTGACAGTGGCAGTGGGTGATGTGGCGTGGGTGACAGCAGCAGTGGGTGACGTGGCGTGGGTGACATGGCAGTGGGTGACAGTGGTAGTGTGGGTGACAGCAGCAGTGGGCGACATGGAGTGGGCGGTGTGGCAGTGGGTGACAGTAGCAGTGGGCGACGTGGCTGTGGGCGACGTGGCAGTGGGCGACGTGGCAGTGGAGCCTCACGCCGAAGAGTGGACAGGAGGTCCCTGCACTGCCGAGCGCCCATCAGCACAGAGTGTGGGTAACAGATCATATCTCACATGAGAAGAATTCATAATACGGTGATGAAGAAAAACAATTTATTAATGCTAATAAATCCTCCAATAAAACTTCCAGGAGGACCTGTAGTGATAAATTGAATAATTATGAGTATAATTATGACTAACTAGAAGTATAATTTCATGCTAATGCAATAATAATGACACAAAAGTGTGGATCATGAATTTTAACTGCTTAGTTATTTCACATTTCCACAAGTATGGACCAAAAAAAGGCTCTCCGAGATCTGATCAAATTACGGCTGAGAGAGAGAGAGAAATGTTCGGGCTTAGACATCGCGTTGATTATCTTTGCTGCCTGCAAGGCAGCCGTCTGCTGATTAGAGCCGGGAGCGAGGACGCGGGAGCAGACGCCAAGTCCACAAGAGCAGCGATGCCCGCTGCCCTGGCGAGGGCCAGGAGCCTGCCCAGGGCGGCGGCTACCCCGGCTCAGCCAGGGGCCCCGACCCGGCACCGCAGCTCAGGCCCCCGCCGACAGGGGGCGTCCTCCCAGCCCGGCCGCCGGTGGCCGCCGCTGACACAGGGACAGAGGAGCCCCAGGGTGGGGCCGCGCCTGGACGCTGGGTCGGGGCTCCTCTCGCGGCTACTGTGGGCGTGAGCGGCGTGCCGGCTCCAGTTCGCATTTCCCTGGGGACCGTCCATGGCTGCCCCCTCACGCAGGGGAGGGGCTCCGCAGAGTATTCCTCCGTCTTTCATCCAGTTGCTACTTTCTTATCGAGTTGTGTGCGCTCTTTATAAATCTGCGTATAATTTCTCCATCAAACGCCCGTTTCACAAACGCTCTCTCCTTGTCTCTGAGTTGTCATCCTTATTAACAAGCTTTTGAAGAGGACACGCGCTCAACTTTAATGCAGCCCGATGTGTCCGTCTTTTCTGTGATGGATTTTAGTCTCGGCAGCATGTGTAGGAATCGCTTTCCTAATGCAAGGTTAATTTTTTTCCTATGTAAAGTTACGGAAGTTTTGGACTTGAGATTTTGTATTTAAGCCGTGGCCCACTCTGGATCAATTTTTGCTGACGGTGAGAGCTATGGATCGAAGTTCATTTTTTCTGCATATGTCTGTCCAAGTGTTCCAGAACCTTCTCTCCTGGACAGCTGCCGGCTGTTCAACCACGCAGGGAAGTTTGCTGGCCCTTCCGCCCCGTCCCATTTGCCTGCTGATCAGCCGTGTCCAGGCCGATTCGCCCGCCCTGGCCGCTGCGGCTGAGTGCCAGGCCTGACTGATCCTCTGCACCCAGCTGACTGGGCTGCCTGGGGCACTTGGGCTCACTTCTGAATCCACAGACCAGTCTGGGGAGAAGTGACGTCACAAAGGAGTGACAGCACAAGGAGCGACGTCACAGGGAGTGATGTCACAGGGTTAGACATCACAGCAGTGACGTCACAGAGAGCACAGCCCCCTCTCCTGAGCCCTGCGCTCATTCGGTTCCCTCCTTCCTGTAAGCAACACTTCCTAGAGTGTGGGCTGCACAGGGCTCGTGCGTGCGTCGCCAGCTCTGTCCGTAGTATCGCAGGTTGTGCTATGGCTACAAGGACTGTAACTCGTGCTCAGTTCCTGGGTCTTGGTGCCGATGCACAGGGCACAGCTGGTTCCTGTGCACTAATCTTGCACCGCTTGTTACCCTAACAGATTCCACCGGAGTCTCCAGAGACGCCCACGCCACCCGGCAGACACAGCCTTGCGTCTCTAGGCCTCCTGCTCCGGGGTCCGTGTGGCCTTGCTGCTCAGAGCTGGCAGGGGTGGGGGGAGCCGATCAGCCCCCACCCGGGAGTCTGGTGCTGTGAGTGTCGGTTTGAGGACCCTGCCCTCTGCCTCCTGCTTATCCCGGGAGCACGCGCGATGTCCCACGGGTCTTTCCTGCGTTTGAGGTTCCCTTTCTAAGGGGTTGTGCCTGTCTTTGGGCACTTGGTCTGGAACGCCCCATCGGTGTTCTCGGGAGCCGTGGGCATCTCTGTCTCAGCTCTGTCCCAGCGCCCCCTTCTCTGGTGTCTGGGACGGAGCCGCCGGCCCCTCCCACACTTCCAGAACCCCTGGGAAGCCGTGTGGGCCTCACGTTTGCTCCGAGGCAGGTTGACGACTTTTCTTTTGACCTTTCCCAAAGCGCAGCCTTGGGTTGTGTGCGGCTCTCGCCTCCGTTAGCTGGGTTTTATTTTCTTCTGCTTTTCAGGTTTGGTTTTTTCTCCACATCACGGCTCCCCACACCTTCTTCTTAACAGCGTTCGTTTCTAGACGTTTCCCACAAGAGCAGCTGTGACAGCATCAGGCACGCGCTGATCTGTGGTGGTTTAATTTTATTTCAGTTCAAAATATTTTCTAAATTTCCCTTTGGTTTTCCCCTCCGACCTGTGGGTTATTTAGAAGCTGCTGTTTCCGGATTATTGGGGGTTTTTCAGGGATCGTTCTCGCACTGGGTTCAAGTTTAATTCCATTGTTCTGAGAGGAACAGGCTCAATATGACTGAACCCTTCCAAGTCTGTTGTGATGCCCGACGTCTGGTGTGGCCTTGGCGAAGATGGCAGGGCTGCTCCACAGTGGTCATGGAGCCAGGGCGTCGAGGGTTCCACACCGTCACCACCTCCACCATCCCCGGGACTAGTTCTGAAGTCTCCGACCATGCCTGTGGCTGGGCAGTACCCACTTTGCCAGGACTTTCCTGGCTCTGGGCCCCTGAACGCGTTGCTACCATGGGTGCAGCTGGGGGCTGCAGGTGCCACAGTGAGTCTCTCCCCCATCACTGCGAGATGACATTGCTCCTGGTAGTACACAGTGCTGTGACGATGTGGCAGCCGTGTGCACTCGGCACTGGGAGCCCAGGAGACAGCCGTGTGCACTCGGCACTGGGAGCCCAGGAGACGGCCGTGTGCACTCGGCACTGGGAGCCCAGGAGATGGCCGTGTGCACTCGGCACTGGGAGCCCAGGAGATGGCCGTGTGCACTCGGCACTGGGAGCCCAGGAGACACCTAATGACTGCACCACGACCTCGATGTGTTTTTGTTCCTTCTTAGAAGACAAAGCACAGGCAATTACAGTCAGACCAAACCAAGAAGAGGAAATTAGGAAACTTAAAAGCACTGTTGGCAATCTACAGAGTACTATCAACCCAGCATACGGGTTCTAGGAGTTCTTGAAGGCATGGAAAGAGAGAAAGGATAGCGTGTCCTGGCTGCTCCACTTCCGATCCAGCTGTCTGCTGTGACCTGGGAAAGCAGTGGAGGATGCCCGAGTCCTTGGGCCCCTGCACCCACGTGGGAGACCCGGAGAAGCTCCTGGCTTCGGATCAGCACAGCTCCAGCTCTTACAGCCAACTGGGGAGTGAACCAGCAGACGGAGGACTGACTTCTCTTTGTCTGTCTGTCTCTGTGCCTCACCTTCTCTCTGTGTAACTCTGATTTTCAAATAAATAAATAAATCTTCTAAAAAAAGAAAGAGAGAAAAGATTAAAAATTTTTAGGGAAATAATAACAGAAAACTTCCCTAATTTGGAGAAAGGGACATCCAAGAACAGGAAGCACACAGGACACCTAACAGACGTGACCAGAAACGATCCTCACGACACACTGTGATCAAACTCACCACAGTGAAACATAAAGAAAAGATTCTAAAATGTGCACGAGAGAAAATCCATATTACTTCCACTGGATCTCCAATTAGACTCACAGCAGACTTCTCATCAGAAACCCTACAGGCTAGGAGGGAGTGGTGAGATATAGCCCAAGGACTAAGAGAAAAAACTGCCAGCCCAGAATATTATATCCTGCAAAGCTCTCATTTGTGAATGAAGGTGAAATAAGGAACTTTCATTGCAAACAGACATTGAAAGAATGTGTCACCACCAGTCCAGTCCTGCAAAAGATGCTTAAGGATGTGCTGCACACAGAAACACGGAAACATGGCCATCACTAGGAAAGAAGGGGAAGGCAGAAAATCTCCCAAAGTGCAAAGGAAATGCAAAGTAAAAAATGGGAATATTTATGGAAAAATGGCAGGGCAAAATCATTACTTATGAATAGTCACCCTGAATGTAAATGGTCTCAACTCCCCAGTTAAAAGACACAGACTGACTGAATGAATTAAAAATCAAAACCCATTGATTTGCTGCCTACAAGAACACATCTCACAACAAAGGTGCACACAGACTGAAAGTGAAGGGTTGGAAAAAGATATTCTGTGCCAGCAGAAACCAAAGAAGAGCTGGTATAACTATTCTAATATCAGACAAAATAGACTTTAACACAAAAACTGTTAAAAGAGACTATTTAATGATTAAGGGATCAATTCAACAGGACGAGTGATTATTATAAACATATATGCACCTAATTACAGGGCACCTGGCTATTTAAAAGAAATGTTAAAGGATCTACAGGGAGACATAGACTCCAATACAATAGTAATGGGGGACATCAATACTCCACTTTCAGCAATGGACAGATCAACCAGACAGAAAATCAGCAGGAAACAGCAATTAATCAACACTGTACACCAAATGGATCTAACAGATATCTACAGAGCGTTTCATCCAACAGCCATAGAATACACGTTCTTCTTACCAGTGCATGAACTTTTTCTAAGATTAACCACATTTAGGCCATAAAGCAAGTCTTAAAATTTCAAAAAAATTGAAGTCCTGCCATGCATCTTCTCAGTTCACAATGCAATGAAGCTAGAAATCAGCAACTCAGGAATCTCTAGAGCATGGAAACACGGAGACTGAGCAGTGCTCCTGATGAACACTGGGTCACAGAAGAAGTCAAACCAAAAACCTTCTGGAAACAAATGAAGATGACAACACAACACATCAAAACTTCTGGGATACAGCAAAAGCAGTGTTAAGAGGAAAGTTTAAAGCAATTGGCGCCTCCATCAAGAAATTGGAAAGCTACCAAATAAATGAGCTATCAAAGCATCTCAAAGATCTAGAAAAATAACAGCAAACCAAACCCAAAACTAGTAGGCTTAATTAATATTAATTATTATTTAACTAATAATTTAAATTAGAAAAGCAATCGACAAAATTAAAGCAAAAAATACAAATGATCAGCAAAACAAAGAGCTGGTGTTTTGAAAACCTAAGTAAAATTGACACACCATTGGCCCAACTAACCAATAAAGGAGTGAGAAGACCCAAATCAATAAAACTAGAGATGAAAAAGGAAATGTAATAAAAAAAACACAGAAATTAAAAAATCATCAGAAATTATCACAAAGAGCTGTATGCCAACAAATTACAAAGCCAGAAGAAATGGATAGATTTCTGGACACATACAACCTACCTAAATTGAGCCATGAAGACACAGAAAACCTAAACAGACTCATAACCAAGAAAGAAGTTGAAACACTAATAGAGACCCTCCCAACAAAGAAAAGCCCAGGACTGGATAGTTTCACTGATGAACTCTAGCAGACATTTAAAGAAGAACTAACTCCAGTTCTTCTCAAGTTATTCAGAACAATTCAAAGAGAGGGAATCTTCCCAAATTCCTCCTATGAAGCATCACCCTAATTCCTAAACCCAAAAAAGATGCAATAGAGAAAGAGAACTACAGACCAATTTCTTAGATGAACATAGACACAAAATAAAATCCAACAGCACATCAGATCAAGTGGGATTTATCCCTGGTATGCAGGGATGGTTAACATTCACAAATCAATCAATGTGATACATCACATTAACAAACTGAAGAACAAAAACCTTGATTTTCACAATAGATGCAGAAAAACCATTTGATAAAACGCAACACCCTTTCATGAAGAAAACTCTAAGCAAATTGGGTATAGAAGGGACATTCCTCAACACAGTCAAGGCAATTTATAACAAACCCACAGCCAGCATCCTATTGAATGGGGAAAAGTTGGAAGCATTCCCACTGAGATCCAGAACCAGACAAGGATGCCCACTTTCACCGTCACTATTCAATAAAGTCCTGGAAATTTTAGCCAGAGCCATTAGGCAAGAAGAAGAAATCAAAGGGATACAAATTGGGAAAGAGGAAGTCAAGCTATCCCTATTTGCAGATGACATGATACTACATATAGGGGATCCAAAAGACTCCACTAAGAGATTATTGGAACTCATAGAAGACTTTGGTAAAGTAGCACAATATAAAATTAGCACAACAGTCAACAGCATTTGTATACACAGACAATGCCACGGCTGAGAAAGAATTCTAAGATCAATCCCATTCACAAAAAATCAAATACCTTGGAATAAATTTAACCAAGGATGTCAAAGATCTCTATGATGAGAATTACAAAACATTAAAGAAATAAATAGAATAAGATAACAAAACATGGAAATATCTTCCATATTCATGGATTGGAATAATCAATATCATCAAAATGTCCATTCTTCTGAAAGCAATTTACAGATTCAATCCAATACCAATCAAAATACCAAAGACATTCTTCTCAGATCTAGAAAAGTGATGCTGATATTCATATGGAAACACAGGAAACCTTGAATAGCTTAAGCAATCTTATGCAACAAAAACAAAGCTAGAGGCATTACAATACCTATCTCAAGACATATTACAAGGCAGTTATAATCAAAAAAGCCTGGTACTGTTACAACAACAGATGGATAGACCAATGGAACAGGACAGAAATGCCAGAAATCAATCCAAGCATCTACAATCAACTTATATTTGACTAAGGAGCTAAAACCACTCCCTGGGGTAAGGACAGCCCCTTCACTAAATGGTGCTGGGAAAGCTGGATTTCCACATGCAGAACTATGAAGCAAGTCCCCTACCTTACACCTTACACAAAAATCCACTCAAAATGGATGAAAGACCTAAATCTATGAATTGATACCATAAAATTATTAGAAAACATTGGGGAAAACCTGCAAGAAGAAGAAATCAAAGGGATACAAATTTTCTTGGATTTCTTGGAAAAGACCCCAGTAGCACAATCAAAGCCAAAATCAACAAATGGGATTACATCAAATTGAGAAGTTTCTTCACTGCAAAAGAAATACTCAAGAAAGTGAAGAGGCAATTGACAATATGGGATAAATTATTTGCAAACTGTGCAACTGATAAAAGATTTATAACCAGAATATGTAAAGAGACCAAGAAACCAACAACAAAACAAACAACCCAGTTAACAGATGGGCAAAGGACTTAAACAGACATTTTTCAAAAGACGAAATCCAAATGGCCAACAGACATGAAAAAATTCTCAGGATCATTAACCATCAGGGAAATGCAAATCAAAACCACAATGAGGTTTCACTTCACCCCAGTTAGAATTACTTTCATACAGAAATCAACAAACAATTGCAGCTGAGAATGTGGGGAGAAAGTATCCCAACCCACTTTTGATGGGACTGTAAGCTGATAAAACCACTATGGAAGACAATATGGAGATAACTCAGAATATAGACCTACCACATGAACAAGCCATCCCACTCCTGGGAATTTACCCAAGGGAAATGAAATCATCAAATAAAAGAGTTATCTGCACCCCCATGTTTATTGCAGCTCAATTCACAATAGCTAAGACATGGAATGCCCACCAACTGAAGACTGAATAAAGCAATTATGGGATATGTGCCCATGGAATACTACACAGCAGTAAAAAAGTTAAAGCTGGTCATTTGCAACAAAATGGATGAATCTGAAAAACATTATACTTAGTGAAATACACCAGTTCCGATGGGACTAATACCACATGTTCTCCCTGACCTGTGATAAATAATAGACCATCTAAAAGGAAATCTGTATAAGTGGACACTTCAAGAAGAGATGACTTGAGCAGCCCTTGTCTTTACCATCAAGGAACAGGTTTTTTTTTTTCTTCTTCATACTCCTTGTTGAACTCCTTACTTAACATAGTTAATCATATGTGTATAAAGTCAACTGAAAATAGATCTCAGTGAAAAATAAGAGTGGGAATAAGAGAGGTAGGAGGAAGCTTGCAACTGTAAAGCTGTATAGTTCTTCATACATTCCTACGGACTTACTTCTAAGGGTATGTTTAAAGACGCAATGGGACCCCAAATCCCATTAAGCTGGGTGGTAAAAGTGTCATCTTAAGTGTTAAAGTGATCATATTAAGTGTAGGATTAATTGTTAAAGTGATCATGTAAATATGATCAAATGTCTGGTAATAATAATAGAATTAAAAAGGAGAGAATGTTCCAACATGAGAAGCAGTCCACACAGCAGACTCATAGAGTGACAATCACTTTAAATAGCACTCTGACCTTAGAACCAGCCCTTAAGGCATTCTGGTCTGGCTAAAAAGCCCATGAGAGCATTTCAGGCATGGAAAGTCAAGATACTGTGGCAAAAATCATTCAAAACTTTCCTTAGCATCAAAGGATATTATTCAAGTGCAATGTTCATACACATATAAGTGCATGGATTTATTATTTATTTTTAGTTCTAAATAAATGAGCAAAGTTTCAAAATAAATAAAAGTGACCCAATCGCCGTGCATTGCCTAAGCATGGGCAGAAATGTGCGGGTCCACCAGCGTCGCACCTGTGCCCAGGGCAGGGTGAACCTGCTGCAGGTTCTAAAGCAGCCGTGGGAAAGTGAGTATGCACAGTAACAAGCTGTCCCATTGCATCATGGGCTAATCACACTACTCTAAATATGCAGCACATGACAGCACATTCCAAAACACTCTGCCACATCTCCCATCGTTACACCTGCCCCTCGCGACTCCCCCAGGCATACAGTTTCCAGGCTGTGCCTGTATCTCAGGTACCCAGAGCCACTCAGTGCTTGTTGCTGTAAAATCAAGAACAAAGCCATGTCCCAAGCAGCAGATGGGCACTGAGATGTGGTGTCCACTGCGTGTCACCGAAGCATTGTCAGGTGTCAAACAGGGATCCCCAGGCAAAGCTGCTCTCCCTGTCAGACAATGGGGCGATGAAAGAACATGGCAGTGGGGCCGGCGCTGTGGCACAGTGGGTTAACGCCCTGGCCTGAAGCGCCGGCATCCCACATGGGTGCTGATTCTAGTCCCAGCTGCTCCTCTTCCAACCCAGCTCTCTGCTATGGCCTGGGAAGGCAGTGGAGGATGGCCCAAGTCCCTGGACCCCTGCACCCACGTGGGAGACCTGGAGGATGCTCCTGGATCCTGGCTTTGGATCTTTGGATCAGCACAACTCCGACCATTGCGGCCATCTGGGGAGTGAACCAGCGAATGGAAGACCTCTCTCTCTCTCTCTCTCTCTCTCTCTCTCTCTCTCTCTCTCTCTCTCTCTCCCTGCCTCTCCTCTCTCTGTGTAAATCTGACTTTTGAATAAATAAATAAATCTTTAAAAAAAGAACTTGGCAGCATCCATCTGGGATGGGCTGGTCTCCCACCCCCCACCCTGCCTATGGAAGGAAGGCTCCTGACCATCCTGGACATGATCTTCGGCCAGCGCAAAGGAGGCTGGAGCCAATGGAGGCAGGGGACTGCTGTCTGCCATGTGCAGCCTGAGGTACTCCAGAGCACCGGGAGAGAACGAGTGGGGGCAGAGAGCAGCCTGCCAGGGGGACAGGAGTCCCTGGAGTCCTTCAGCCTGGCTGTGCCCATCTGGCACGCGCCGTTTGGCTCAGAGCCCGCTGGGTGAGAACAGCAGTCACACAGGGCTTTCCCACCTTCCAGTGCTGGGACCCGTCAGACACACTGGGAGGTCTCTTCCCTCGCCCCTGAGCAGGCGCCTCCTCCGTTTGTGTCTCCTGGGTGGCCAAGAAGGGATAAACTGTGCTAAACCAAAAGAGCCCTAGTCACCGGGGGCTGGCCTCCCACTGCGAGGCATTGCTGCCCCCGGAGGCCACTGACCAGGACAGAGTCACAGCTCCCCTCCCCCCAGGCAGCAGCCCTGGGCATGGGCTGGGCATCAGGGTCTGCAAAGGCATCTTGGAGGCCATGTCCTTTGCCCCATAGAGAGGAAGTGACCGCTCCTGGGCCACACGGTGCATGATCCGCTCAGCTGCACCTGCCGGGTGCCGAGCACTCCCTCCCCAGAGTCGCACCTGCTGGCACATGGGGTGCAGGCACACAGCCAACCCCACAGCCTGCCCCCGGGGTATTGAAGCAACAAGTGTGCACAGGACAGAGGGTGTGGCCTGGACACTCACCCCATGGTGGGGAGAGGGTGATGACCGACCCTCACTGCCTGAGGCCAGCGCTTCCGCCCAAGGTGGGGGTTTGAATGCTCCAGAGGACCCGGCACCTGGATCTTCCTGCCGGGACAGCCAGAGACTGCAGAGGACTCTGATGCTTCACTCCCTGTGGACAGGACCGGGGCCCAGGTGCCCAGATGTTGGCGCAGGGCGAGCCTGTGAGATCCTGTCGAGACGGGAGCAGCACCGGCCGGCTCTACACATAGGGTCGGCACTGCCCACCCTGAGAGGGACTGAGCAGACAGAAGCCCAGGAGAGAGGAGGAGAACCTGCTGTCTCTGGGGCCTGCGGGAGCCGGCGTCCATCTCTCTGGACCTCAGCCTGGGGCTCACACGCCCAGCTCTCCCAGGTCTCGGGTGGGCGAACGGCAGCCTCTGCGGCCACAGGGCCACCGCCTTGCGGCGAACCTCTCTCTGCCTCCCTCTTTTCGCGGTCTCTTCCCTCTCCTCTCTCACGTACAGCAGGTTGTCTGCCATCGAAACACGTGTGTCCCACGGGGCGTGGGCGTGGGGCGTGTCCAGGCCTGCGGATGGGCAGCGAGGGGAGCTCCTCTCAGTGGGGTGCTCACACACACGTGGTGATGGGGACACTGCAGAGGACAGGCCACCACCCTGCTCCTCCTGAGACCCTGCGAAGGGGTGTGGCGGCCCCACCTCGGTGCCCGGCACTCTGCCAATGCCCCCATCTCCCGCCACGGCCCAGGAAGCAGCCTTGGGAAGGCCGTCCCCCTGACCCCACGGGCTGGACCCTGGTGCTGCTCCCAGGTGGGGTCTCTGCCACGTCCACTCTGAGCGAGCCCCGCACCACTGCCCTCACAGCCCCTTCTCTGCAGGGAGGAGCAGCCCTGCCTCTGCCCCGCCCCCCCAGGGCTCAGAGCAACACCTGCAGGGGAAGGCCTCCACCTGGACGGAAAACTCTCCAGCCTGGAGCCGGTTCCCCCAGCCTGGAGTGGATTCTCCCAGCCTGGAATGGATTCTCCCGACCTAGAGTGGATTCTCCCAGCCTGGAGTGGATTCTCCCGGTCTGGAATTGATTCTCCCAGCCTGGAGTGGATTCTCCCAGCCTGGAGTGGATTCTCCCACACTGGGGTGGATTCTCCCAGCCTGGAGTGGAGTCTCCCACACTGCGGTGGATTCTCCCAGCCTGGAGTGGATTCTCCAACACTGGGGTGGATTCTCCCAGCCTAGAGTGGATTCTCCCACACTGGGGTGGATTCTCCCACACTGGGGTGGAGTCTCCCAGCCTGGAGTGGATTCTCCCAGCCTGGAGTGGATTCTCCCAGCCTGGAGTGGAGTCTCCCACACTGGGGTGGAGTCTCCCAGCCTGGAGTGGAGTCTCCCACACTGGGGTGGATTCTCCCACACTGGGGTGGAGTCTCCCAGCCTGGGGTGGATTCTCACAGCCTGGAGCGGAGTCTCCCAGCCTGGAGTGGATTCTCCCACACTGGGGTGGATTCTCCCAGCCTGGAGTGGATTCTCCCACACTGGGGTGGATTCTCCCAGCCTGGAGCAGAGTCTCCTAGCCTGGAGCGGAGGTCTCCAGCTGGCTCAAGAGGCGCATGCACACTGAGTCGCCGGTTCCCTCGGAGAAGTGGCCCTGGAACCCGCAATTAGGAAGAGCCGGGACACCCCAGGAGCGAGTTCAGGTCGCCGACATCGCCCTCTGACGCTGGGCCCCGCCGGGATCCCGCACACGGAGCCGAGGGAGACGGAAGACAGTGGCCTTGTGTTTCGCTCATCCGAGCGCTTCCAGTGACTTCCACGGCTGCCTAATGGAGCCAGCCTTGGGGACGGTGGCCAGGAACGCGCCCGCTGCACAGATGGGAATGTGAGCGCCATCCCGAGCCACCCTAAGCAGGGCCCAGCTGCCCTCTCTGCGGGGCTGTCAGACATCAAATACTTGAGAGAAGATGCTCCTTGGAACACGCTGAGCTGCCCAACACGATGCAGAATCCCAGAGGCAGGGATCCGGCGAGCCAGCGCTTGTGACCCCTGCTCTCTGCACCGGGGCAGATCTCACATCGGGAAGCCTGGTGCCGCTCTCTGCCACAGAGGTCAGTAGCAGACGAGGGAGCCACAAGAGTTCCGTCGGGTGTGGGTATGCGGCAGAACGCCTCCTCAGCTGGCTGGGTTGGGACACACCTGGGCAAGGGGCCATCGGTGCCCGCTCCCACACCCCACGCCCGGGCATCCCTGAGCTCCTGGGGCTTGGATACGGCAAGAGGCTGGGAGGTGAGGCGTCCTGGCGTCCACAGACCCGGTGGACCAACAAAGTGCACCCAGGTGCCTTGCAGAAGCAGCCCGGTGTCGATAGAAGCTGGCACGGCCCCCACATGCGCTGCACCATCTCTGGGTCACTGTGAACCCCAGCACAAGGATTCATTGCCCAGAGAACAGTGTGACGGCCGCGGCTTGGGAATCCAGGGAGGGGTTCGCAGGCCCTGAGAGGGCACAGGCGCTTCTCTGAAATCTCATATCCATTAATGGTGAGCCTGGGGGAGTGCAACCTACAGACACAGCAGAGGGCTGACTGTGTGCTGTGAGCACAGAGCTGACTAAGTGTGAGCACGGAGCTGACTGTGTGTGAGCACAGAGCTGACTGTGTGAGGACAGAGCTGACTGTGTGTGAGCACAGAGCTGACTGTGTGAGGACAGAGCTGACTGTGTGAGCACAGAGCTGACTGTGTGTGAGGACAGAGCTGACTGTGTGAGCACAGAGCTGACTGTGTGTGAGCACAGAGCTGACTGTGTGAGGACAGAGCTGACTGTGTGTGAGCACAGAGCTGACTGTGTGAGGACAGAGCTGGCTGTGTGAGGACAGGGCTGTCTGTGTGTGAAGACAGAGCTGACTGTGTGTGAGCACAGAGCTGACTGTGTGAGGACAGAGCTGGCTGTGTGAGGACAGGGCTGTCTGTGTGTGAAGACAGAGCTGACTGTGTGTGAGCACAGAGCTGACTGTGTGTGAGGACAGAGCTGACTGTGTGAGGACAGAGCTGACTGTGTGTGAGCACAGAGCTGACTGTGTGTGAGCACAGAGTTGACTGTGTGAGCACAGAGCTGACTGTGTGGGAGCACAGAGCTGACTGTGTGTGAGGACAGAGCTGACTGTGTGTGAGGACAGAGCTGTATGAGGACAGAGCTGACTGTGTGTGAGGACAGAGCTGACTGTGTGTGAGCACAGAGCTGACTGTGTGTGAGGACAGAGCTGACTGTGTGTGAGGACAGAGCTGTATGAGGACAGAGCTGACTGTGTGTGAGGACAGAGCTGACTGTGTGTGAGCACAGAGCTGACTGTGTGTGAGGACAGAGCTGACTGTGTGAGGACAGAGCTGACTGTGTGTGAGGACAGAGCTGTATGAGGACAGAGCTGACTGTGTGTGAGGACAGAGCTGACTGTGTGTGAGCACAGAGCTGACTGTGTGTGAGGACAGAGCTGACTGTGTGTGAGCACAGAGCTGACTGTGTGTGAGGACAGAGCTGACTGTGTGAGCACAGAGCTGACTGTGTGAGGACAGAGCTGACTGTGTGAGCACAGAGCTGACTGCGTGTGAGTACAGAGCTGACTGTGTGAGGACAGAGCTGACTGTGTGTGAGCACAGAGCTGACTGTGTGTGAGGACAGAGCTGACTGTGTGAGCACAGAGCTGACTGTGTGAGGACAGAGCTGACTGTGTGAGCACAGAGCTGACTGCGTGTGAGTACAGAGCTGACTGTGTGAGGACAGAGCTGACTGTGTGTGAGCACAGAGCTGACTGTGTGAGGACTAGCTGACTGTGTGTGAGCACAGAGCTGACTGTGTGAGGACAGAGCTGACTGTGTGAGGACAGAGCTGACTGTGTGTGAGGACAGAGCTGACTGTGTGAGGACAGAGCTGACTGTGTGAGCACAGAGCTGACTGTGTGTGAGGACAGAGCTGACTGTGTGAGCACAGAGCTGACTGTGTGAGGACAGAGCTGACTGTGTGAGCACAGAGCTGACTGTGTGAGGACTAGCTGGCTGTGTGTGAGGACAGAGCTGACTGTGTGAGGACAGAGCTGACTGTGTGAGCAGAGGGCTGACTGTGTGAGGACTAGCTGACTGTGTGTGAGGACAGAGCTGACTGTGTGAGCACAGAGCTGACTGTGTGTGAGCACAGAGCTGACTGTGTGAGCACAGAGCTGACTGTGTGTGAGCACAGAGCTGACTGTGTGTGAGCACAGAGCTGACTGTGTGAGGACAGAGCTGACTGTGTGTGAGCACAGAGCTGACTGTGTGTGAGGACAGAGCTGACTGTGTGAGGACAGAGCTGACTGTGTGAGCAGAGGGCTGACTGTGTGCTGAGAGCAGGTGCAGGAGGTGGACTTGGCTCTGCCCCGGAAGGAAGTCTACTTTGGCCTTTCCCTCGCATCCCCGCGTCGTGTGAAAGCTGGGAGAACTGTGCCCTGCGTGTCAGCCGTGAGCAAAGCCACCCCGGTGCTGAGCTCGTGTCGTCGATGCCTCGGCGCTGTCACTGACCAGGTGCGGCCTGGCACGAGCCCCGGCCCGGTCCCTGAGGACCCAAATCTCGGGTGCTGAATCCCCACCCCCGCGTGCCTGCATGGACTTCTGGGAGGTGGCACGGTGCCGTGAGGCCGAGGCGGTGAGCCCGCGCCTCTCCAGGGACGGCTCCGGGCCTCGGCCTCCAGCCCTGGGCCCTGGCTGCTGCACGGCCACTCTGCTAGTGTGAGTGTCTGTCTGGGAAGAAGGAACCAGAAGTCAGGGCGCATCGCTGCAAAGCCGGCCCGGCGGTGCCGCGAGTCTCTGCAGCTGCCCCTTCCCGGTGCTGGCTTTGTCTGCGCGGGGCTGTTGCTTCTGGTGCTGGGGAAGCCGGGAGTGGGCGTGTGGCCCTGGTCTCGCGGTCAGCAGTAGCTCTCTAGGACGAACCCCATCCCTCCCAGGAGCATGGTGGTCGTCCCTTCGGGAGTCAGGGCTCCCAGGGCCCAGGAGAGGCCGGGTGAGCTGCATGCTGGTGTCGGTTTCCGTACCCAGCGGCGTCTGTCCTGGTCCTCACCGGCACCGAATGGTTCAGCGCTCGGCGGCCGTGAGCCAGAGCCCGTGGAAGCGGCAGGCCTGGCTCCACGCTGCAGCCTGGTCCAGGCTCCCCGACCTGTGGAAGCAGCCAGACACGCTGGCTCTCACCCCTGACCACACGCACTTCCCTCACAGGTCCCTGCAGCCAGGCCGTTTCTTCGGGAAAGGACCCCTAACAGGAGTGGGGGTGGCGCCGTCTCCCTCTGCCCGGGCTTTCTGTTCTCACTCCTGTGGCCACTTTCTGTGTTCCAGGAGGGTCCGTGGGGCATCTGCCGAGGGAGGGCCAGCAGGGAGCCGGGCTGCGGGGACCAGGGACAGCTCAGCAGGCTCGGTTCCGGTGCACCCCCAGCTCCGGCACCACACACAGCTCCCCAGCCTGGTGGCCACGGGAGCACAGCAGTGGGGATCACCGTGAGCACAGCTTCCCCGCGTGGGGAGCAGGAGACACCAGCGTCAAGTCCAAGGGAGGGGAAAGGGCTTGGCATTCCCAGATGCCACTCTGGGAGAAGCGGCCTCAGGCCCGGGAAACAGCAGGACACAGCCGAGCCCAGGCTCCCAGCAAGTTTCCCGGGGACTGACAGAGCCCTCGGCAATGCCCACGCTGTCCCGGCCCCGGCCCCACCCACCCCGCGCCCCCCGCAGGGAGCTGCGGCCACGGCTGAGATCCACAGGGCCCCGCCGGCCACACGCAGGACGCAGCGGCGGGGCAGGGCCTCCCCAATTCAGACGACTCTCACCTGTCTCGGGCACCTCTGGCTGTGCCAGGCTGCAGCCAGCAAACTCAAGCCCGGCCTTCCCTGGACCAGCAGCCCTGCTGGGAGAAGATCGCCACGCTGCCCGCGGGCTCAGGACATGCTGTCAGCGGAGCACAGTGGGCAGTGAGTGAGAGAAGCCCTCGAAGGACGTGGCCTCTGGACAGAGCGAGAGGGGCAGCCCCCGGGAGCTTGCCAAGGGCAGGTGGACACAGGAGCCGAGGAGGAGCCCAGAGCAGGCCACGTGCGGCCTCAGAGAACCGGGGAGCCTGCCCTGGAGGCAGCGAGTGCAGGAGGGGCCCGGCCCCGGCATCGCCGGAGCCCTGGCATCGCCGGGAGCCCCGGCACCTGCTCTGCTGAGGTCAGAAGCCAGGGGAGCCTGGGGTGGGAGGGCTCGTGACTTTGCAAGGAAAGGACCGAGGCTCCTCAGACCTCCTCAGGATCCCACCAGGGCACCGCAGCCGGAGCGTCACTGCAGCCAGGAATGTCACCACGGCCAGGAGCGTCACCGCGTCCAGGGACATCACCACGGCCAGGGACATCACCGCGGCCAGGAATGTCACCACGTCCAGGGACGTCGCCACATCCAGGAATGTCACTGTGGCCAGGGACGTCGCCACATCCAGGAACGTCATCACTTCCAGGGACATCGCCAGGGCCAGGGACGTCGCCGCAGGGACGCAGGGGGCAGGGTGGAGACTGCAGCAGCCTGGGGGGGAGGGGCCTGTGAGTCCTGGACTCCCCCACGGGGGCGCTCCCTGTGGCTCTGGGTCACTCGGTTCCTGCCCAAGCCCCTGGCCCTCTGCAGTGCCCCATGGGGACCGTGCGCTCCCTGGGGGGGTCCCCGCTGCCCTTGGGGTGCGGAGGGAAGCTCATCAAGGACACAGATCCGGGCATCGAAGATAGGGGAGACCCGGGGAACATTCCGGAGGCCCCACAGTTGGGTTAAGGGTGGCTCTGTGACAGGCAGTGGTCCCCAGAGCCAAGGGGTCGCCCACCCACTTGACCCGATGGGGCTGTGTCGGATCTGTGTGAACGCTGTCCTTTTCCCCAGCTCGGGCTGAGTTCTTGCCACTCCCGGTGGTGCCTGGGGCTTGGCACAGGCTGGGAGGCTTGTGACCTGTGACCTCCACTGGCCTCCTCCTGCCCACACAGCCGCCCAGATCGGAGGACCCAGGGCAGCCACCCAAGGGGCCCTGAGTGCCCGAGGACCACCCCGGGCTGGGAGCTCACTCCTTTTGCCCGGTCCCCCAGAGCCAGTGGCTTCCCCAGGCACTGCAGGGCCCCCACTCCTCTCTGCACGCCGTCTGCCTCCGGGGTCATCCTCGTGGGCAGGGGTCTCGCATGGGGGCCCAGTCTGTCTGCGAGGCTCTCACTCCAAGGCCCCCTGCTGCCCACCAGGCCCTCCTCGGTGCCCCCTCCCCGCCTCTGACTCAGGGAGCAAGGCCGTGGAGAGCAGAGCTAAGACCAGATCATTCCAGCTCATTCCAGATCACCAGCATTGGTCTCTTGGCAGGACCCTCCTGGCCCCGCACCTGCCTGTCACACAGAGGCCGGGGTACAGGGAGGACTCTCCCTGGTGGCCATGGGTGTGCGTTTATTGCACTAAACTGCTCGTTCTGAGGTGGTTGCAGACGGGCGAGTGGTTGTAAGAGCAGGAGGTAACACCCGTGTGATTCCGACGACAGTCGAGATCGAGAACATTCTGCCCCCCCCACTCAGGAGCTGTCTGCTGGGGCTGACACAGGACACCCAGGAGCTCCTAGTGCTGCGCCGTGGCCCCAGGGCCGCGTCCCCCATGCCCAGTGTGGGGCTGAGACGGGGACCCACGCCCCAGCTCCTGAGGGCACCCTGCCACCCTCACCGTGTGCCTGGCAGTGCTGGAGGGAGTGTGTCAGGCCGAATCCGTCACGACCAGGGGCGGCAGGCGGGGGGAGGGGGAGCTGTGGGGTCACCGGGACCTCCCTGCAGTCTGCAGCAGCAAGTGGAAGGCGAGCTTCCCTGGAATGTTCTGGAACCCGGGAAAGCCAAGCAGCTGTGTGGCCCCTGCGGTGACGACGAGGGCGGCACACGCTCTCTCCGGGGAACCGGGTGGACGGGGGCGGGACACCCACGGCACAGCGCCCGACAGCTCTGGGACGTGGGCTGTGGTGAGTGCCTGGTGACGGTGGCCTCGGGGACAGCGCCCGGGAGACACGAGCTTGCACATCACAGATTAGCCCCCAGTGACCACGGGTCGAGAAAGGGATCGGATGGGATTGGCCATTCCTGTAATAAGATTACAGCCGCCTTGCCCGTGCTGGGCTGGCAGAGCTGTGCCGAGCGTCCGTCTCTCCCGGTGCCCTGCACCAGGGCGGCGGCTGCAGGAGATGGCGGCCCTTCCACCCCAGAAATCGGGAGAGCTGGGAGGAGCCTGGCCCCGAGACCGGGGCTGCCTGGACGCCCACCTCTGCCGGCCGTGGACTTGAGGCCGAATCTGCAGCCCGGCACCATCCGTAACATCCTAACAGCTTCGAAAGGGCTTCGTTTATTAGTAGTCACCTTGAGAGTGGAAACAGGGTGCTTCCTTTTACATGGAAGTGGGTTTTCTTTCCTAAAATCTTTGCCCAGAGACTTGAGGGCTCCTGATCAGACGGGAGGGGGAGGGGCCGGTCCAGGGGGAGCGAGATGATGTCCTAGCACACCCGGGAGGCGCGGGGCGTCCAGCAGGGGTAACCGGCCGCTCGCCAGCTGCCCGCGCCCGGGAGGCGGGGGTGCGGGCTCTGCCGCGTCGGCCGCCATCCATCACTGTCTGCAAGGCCAGCACGGGGCCAGCTCCTGTCGGCGGCCAGAGCCCCAGCTCCCGCCCGGCGGGGGGAGCCCCAGGTGTGCTTTCTGGGAGCGTGTGCAGACAGGGTGGCCGCAGCTTAATTGCTGTTGTCAAGCCTCGGAAATCAAATTTATTATCCGTGAATTTCGAATCCTTCGTTAGGAGCTGGGGGAGGGGACCAGTTGGGAACAGGACCAGGGCGCCCACAGCAGACGTTTTCACAGAGGAGGGGGAGGGGCCAGCAGGCGGTGGGCGGGGCCTCTGGCAGGTGCAGCAGGCGTGTGGGAGCAGAGCCTGGCAGGCTGCTTGTGGGAGAGACTGGTTCTGGGCCCTGCCAGACGCTCACTCCTGCACCGCAGCCATCACGTGTTGTGTGTGTTCTCTATGTTGTATGTGTTCTCTGCGTGTGGGTGCGTGTTCTCTGCATGTCGGTGCCTGTTCTCTGTGTGTTGGTGCCTGTTCTCTATGATGGCACTGTGAGTCCCAACCAGAACCCGCCTGGCCGGAGATGCCGCGATGCTGGGCGGTGAGAGCTTTGCTCCAGACAGGCAGACGGCTCCCCGCTGCTGAGAGGCCAGAATCCACGCCAGGGGCCACGACGCCCACGTCTGCGCAGTGCAGTGGTTCCTCCTGATTCCGGGCTCCGCAGTAAATCTGCCGCCGGGCGCGCGCACGTGCCCCAGAGCCGCCCCTTCTGCCGCCACTCACGCGCAGCTCCTGGGGCGCTGCAGCCCTCCCGGGAACCGCAGAAGCAGCTCCTCCGTTTCTACAAAGTCGCGCAGAGCCGGCAGGACGTGGCCCAATCGGCCATCTCCGAGCTCACGAGTTCCCTGGAGCCCACGCTGCTCTGCCCCCGCCTGCCAGTAACCAGAAGACCCAGCGCAGGCTCCGTCTCCTTCAGACCGGCTTTTCCCTACAAATGTCCCTCAGAGCCCGGCTTTAGCCACATCCCCACGGCTCCTGGGGAACAGTGGAGGCCACGTGGCCTGCGTCGGGCGCTCAGCCTGGGTCTGCGTCCCTCCCAGACACTCCGTCTCGTGCACGATTTCAGTGGCTCCAGGAACACACGCACCTGTGGCTCCACAGACGCCCTCGTGCCGCCCGTCTCGTTTTATCCCCTGTGAGCTGAGAAAGTAGCTTGTACGGCCGTAACCTTCTCCTTTACTGAGCACTTGGTCTGTTCCGGAGACTGTCCCCTGCACACTGGAAAGAATGTGCACTCGTGTTTTCTGTGTGTGTATGCATGTGCATGCGTGTGTGCGTGTGTGCATGCATGTGGGTGGGTGCAAAGAGCACAGCGTGTGATTGAAGTCATTATTATCGACTTAAAACAGATGGTTATAAGTGCAATATACTTTACGCAAGCCTCAGGCTGGCCATAGAGAAAAGTATAGTGTACCCACGTGCATGCACACACAAGAGAAAATAAAGTAGACCAATACAAAAACTAGCCACACAACGGGAGGAAGGGAGAGACACGAGCAAGTGGGAAACAGAAAATAGTAACAAGTGGCAACAGGAAGCCCCTGCCCAGCAGCAGCCCCTTAGCCAACCCCACAGCTGGATGGACAGAAAAGCAGGAGCTAGAAACGGTTCTGCAAGAGACTCCTGTCCACTCGGGACACACGGAGGCCGGGGTTTCCCGTGTGAGTGGAGAGCGGAGGAGGCGGGACTGGCCGGCACAGACCCAGGCAGTGCAGGACCGCTGACACAGACCCGGGCAGTGAGGGACCGGCCGGCACAGACCCGAGCAGCTGGAACGTGAGCCTGATCTCGTGTCCAGGAGGTCACGACAATGTCGACAGTGACAACCACGCAGGAAAACACAGCCAGCCGCAGAGCACGGGAAACAGGAAACGCCTGGGGGTGGAGGCAGAAGCCGACGGCACCCTGGCATCCGTTACACAGCCACCTGGAGAAGCAGCTGGCATGAGTGACAGTCCCCAAGTGGGCTTAACAGACACGTTCCGAACTGCGCATCCCAAGCCCACCCGGAACATTCTCCACGGAGAGATCATACACCATGCACAGGCACACACACGCACACACACGTGCACACACACAGCTGGAGCCAATGGGCAAATCCAGCCAGGCTGCAGCACACGGAAACAGCCGCGTCTCTGCAGACAATGAAACGCCCAGAAAGAAAATTAAGAAAGCCATCTCGTTTCCAGAGCCAACAAAAGCAAGAAAAATACTTGGGGATATGGCCGACCAAGGAGCTGAAGGGTTTGTTTACTGAGAATCGCGTCTAACACGTGACAGAGGGAATCCAGGGGCCCAGGGATGGGCACGCGGGGAGGAAGGATGCGAGCGTCGTTGCACACAGCCCCAGGCCCACTGACGCCGTCCTCAGATGCAGGAACGTGATCCTGACAGTTACGTGAGCCCGAAGAGACCCTGCGTACCCACCGCCGAGAGCCCCCACCCGAAGAGACCCTGCGTACCCACCGCCGAGAGCCCCCACCCGAAGAGACCCTGCGTACCCACCGCCGAGAGCCCCCACCCGAAGAGACCCTGCGTACCCACCGCCGAGAGCCCCCACCCGAAGAGACCCTGCGTACCCACCGCCCAGAGCCCCCACCCGAAGAGACCCTGCGTACCCACCGCCGAGAGCCCCCACCCGAAGAGACCCTGCGTACCCACCGCCGAGAGCCCCCACCCGAAGAGACCCTGCGTACCCACCGCCCAGAGCCCCCACCCGAAGAGACCCTGCGTACCCACCGCCGAGAGCCCCCACCCGAAGAGACCCTGCGTACCCACCGCCCAGAGCCCCCACCCGAAGAGACCCTGCGAACCCACCGCCGAGAGCCCCCACCCGAAGAGACCCTGCGTACCCACCGCCCAGAGCCCCCACCCGAAGAGACCCTGCGTACCCACCGCCGAGAGCCCCCACCCGAAGAGACCCTGCGTACCCACCGCCGAGAGCCCCCACCCGAAGAGACCCTGCGTACCCACCGCCGAGAGCCCCCACCCGAAGAGACCCTGCGTACCCACCGCCGAGAGCCCCCACGGCCCACAGAGCCACACGGCCAGGCCGCCAGACCTCAGCCTGAGGACGGCACTGGACAGACGCAGATCTGCTGACCCTGGGACAGAGGAGAGAGCCGGGGACAAAGCCACACATGCGTGGAGGGGACTGCCACGGGCAGCGGGGACTCATGGCCTCCTCAACCAGCGCCGGGAGCTAGACATCCCCACGCCACAGAGGGAGAGTGGACCTTGCTCTCCCAGCACTCACAGGAAGCTGAAGTGACAACCTGAGCAGACCTGGGGGAAGCCCGGGGACGGGGAGGGGACAGGGACACCATGGGACAGGGATGGGACAGGGACACGATGGGGACAGGAACAGGAAAGGGACACAATGGGGACACGGTGGGGACAGGAATGGGACAAGGACATGATGGGAGGGACAGGGGACAGGGACACGATGGGGACAGGGATGGGACAGGGACAGGTATGGGACAGGGACAGGGGACAGGGACAAGATGGGGACAGGGAAGGGGACAGGGATGCAATGGGGACAGGGATGCAATGGGGACAGGCACAGGGATGGGACAGGGACAGGGATGGGGCAGGGATGGGCCGGGGGCGGGGACCCCATCCTCTCCTCGGCACACTGCAACCCTGTTCCAAAGCCCGCCCTCCTCGGGTCTTCCCGTGTCAGTGACCTCCCACTCTCGGGGTCCCCAGCTACAGGCCCGCAGGGGTCACCCCGGCTGTCTCGCTCTCTCACGTGACACCCCCAAGTCAGCAGCCTTGTCTTCTGGTTTTCCGGAACACCTTGGAGGGAGAATTCTCTGCGCACCTCCCCCCCGCTGCCCTCGTGGCCTCCCAGAGTCACTGCCGTCCTAGGGAGCAGGGCAGGCAGCGACACCCACGCAGGCCAGCCCGGCCGCACCTACACCCTGCACCCTGTACCCCCGCCTCTCGGCCCTGACCTCTGACACCAGCCCCGACTCCAGCCTGCAGGTGAACCCCGGGCTTCCAGGGCACATGGGGACAGGCCCAGGCCTCGTGAGGACGAAGGCCCATCACCCAGGGCATCCTTGGCCTCCCAGAGCCCCTGGACAGTCACTGCCCGCAACTGCACTCAGAGCGGGGGGAGCACGTGGGGCTGGAGGGCCACTGCGGGCAGGAGGACGGCCCCCAGGAGGGGACAGCACAGACCCCAGGCCCTGCGGGGGGCGTGAGAGCGGAGACGGTTGCAGGGACCTGGGCCACCTCGCCTGCTGTGCTTCCGTGGTGACGGAGCAGGAGGGCCCAGGCAGGACGGCCAGAGCGTCCGCTGCCCAGCCCCGGCCAGGCCGTTCCCTGTGGCTCTCCTGGGCCGCACTGCCCACCACAGCAAGACGCTGGGGACAGGTGGGCGGATGCTGCTCCAGTGGGCCTCCCTGCTGCCCCGTCCTGCCGGCCACTCCTGAAGGACAAGACGGCCACTGCCCCCCAGCCCCAGGGCCCTGAAGAAGCCGGAGCAGAGCTGGCTCGAGGGGCCTCCCCCGTGGGCACAGCCGCCCCTCCCACACTCCCGTGGGTGCCCATGACGTCGCGGCGTCCTCAGCAGCTGCTCGGGCCGTAGTCTCCAGGAGCCCTGCAGGCACTGGATTGGCTGGAGCCGGTCTCCCCGGCACGCGCCCGGCAGCCCCAGGACCCCACGCACTCTTTCCCCTGGGGGAGTGATGGACGGCAGCCTGAGACAGGGCCTCACAGGCAGGACGGGGCAGCGGGGCCGTGGACAGGCCCAGGGCGGCCGCCCGTCGCCAGCAGCTCGACAGCGGCTGCCCCAGCCCCGCCTCTGCCCCTCCTCCCACCTGGAGGCTTTGCCTGTAGCTGGAGCTGATTAAATTTTCAAGCCTACTGGTCTACCTAGAGCCGTGTCTTTTCTATTTTTAATGTCCTCAGCTTATCAAGCCTGCATAAGACAACGCGCCCACGGCGAGAGGTCTCTGTCTTCCGGCAATTTGTAATTTTTTCCTGTTAATTTCACAGTGACCACTGGAGAGTGGACAGGAATTGGCTGGAATAAATGAACTTCCAAATTACCCAGCTGTGTGTATGAGGAGCCGGGAGCAGAGGCGGGCTCATAGGGGCTCCGGCCGGGGGGAGCAGACATGGCCGATCCCGCGAGGGGTTAAAGACGGAGCAGGCCCCGCACAGGGAGGCCTTGGATCCCGGCCCCGAGCGCCCAGCCGCCCGCTCTGCCCAGATCCCACCCGGCGCTGGCACGCTCCCCACTCCTAATTGGAGGCTCATCCCTGCCCGGTGGACTTGGCGCCCGGCCGTGCACATGCGGGAGGCCAGCTCCCCGCAGCTCGGCCGGGCGCTCTGATCTGCCGGCAAGGACGCTGGACCTGCGGCCGTGCAGGGCCTCCCGGGGGAGCAGAAGCCGCGAATATGACAAGCAGCCGGGCTCCCCTTTGCAGCAATCCGTGGACCTGGTGCGGAGCCAGGAGAGCAAGCACAGGCCTCCCGGAGCCTCCCGAGAGAGGACGCTGTGGGCGGAGGAGCAACCGGTCCCCTAGCAAAACGCTGGGGTCCCCAGAACGCCCTTGCTGTGCCTTGGGAGCAGCTCAGCGCTGCACAGCAGAGACAGCTCCTGCCACAGGCGGGTGCGGGCTCCCTGGACGGGACGGCCAGGCTCTCCCTGAAGCCGGGACCCGGCACGCGGGCTCGGCATCCCGCAGAACAGGGTGGGCACACGCCAGGTGGCTGAGCCACATGCACTGGGCCACAGGGACGTGGCTCTTGGGGTGCCCAAAGCTCAGAGCCTGTGGCAGAGCGGGGGCTGCACCTGCGGAGGCACTGGTGCTGGGAGTAGGGGGCCAGCGTCCTGGCCAGGGAGGTCAGGGTTCCAGAAGCAAACGCAGGCACCAGGAGCCAGGGCGGAGGTGCTAGGGAAGGGAGAGGTGGTCTTGGGGAGACCGCAGGGGGCTGAACCAGAGAGCCTGGAGCGGGGAGCACTCCCAAGGAGCCACTGAGGTGCAGCACAGAGACCCCCAGCAGGAGCCGTCCCTCCGGGTCGGCCTGGGGGGAGGGGTGTTCCTGAGATGCTGCAGACAGACAGCTCGGACAGAGAAGACAAGAGCTGTGAGGAGGTGGGGACGCTGAGACGGGAACACTGGGACCTCCGGTCGGCCATCCATGCCGGAGACCAGGGAGGCAGGTGAGGACATGCGGCTGAGAGCCGACCGCAGGTGCAGGTCCCAGCCTGGCTCCCCGGGCCTCAGGGCGGGGAGGGCGAGGGCCGGAGACCCGAGTCTCCCTCCGGCTGCCTTTTTGTTCCACTTGGGCTCTCAGCAGAGCGGACAGTGCCCACGCCAGGGAGAGCATCCCGTCTGAGGGCGCCATGCAGACCTGGTGTGTCCCAGGAGCACCGCCGGCAGCTACGCCCTGCCGGCCCCGTCCTCTTAGCCCGGCCCTCAGCAGCCGAGGCGGGACGGGAGGCGGGAGGGAAGTGGCACTCTACAAAGCCCACCCCAGGGTCCTGCGAGGATGGCCCGGGTCAGCCGGGAGCAGCCTGGTGCCCACAGGAAAGGCGAGGAATCGGGCATAGGCAGGGCCGGTACAGAGGGGTCTCAGGGCCTCGCCGGCTGCGGGGCGGCCGGGGCTGCTTTGCCGGGAGTCGCCCACGGCCGGGAGTGTGGATGCAGAGTAGCTTCAGGTCCGAGGCTGGCCCCATGCTCAGGGACCGGCGCTCTCCGGAGCAGCCGTCCTTCCTGCCGACAACCGGGGGTGGGGGTCAGCCTGGGCGGAGCGAGCAGCAGACCACCCCCACGGGCAGAAATGCACTCTGAGGCCGCAGCAAGGAGAGACGCCGTGGTTCCGCCGGGAAAAGGAGAAAGTGAGACGCAGGGCCCAGGGCACGAGGCCACCGGGCGGTCAGGAGGGAAACAGGCAGCCGGGCGGTGGGCAGTGGGCGCTGGGCTGGGGCCTCGGGCTCTGCCCCACCCTCACAGGCCGCGCTTGGGGAGCCCAGGCCCACCTGCCAGCACCCGAGCCACGGAGACCGGGATCCCCACTGGGAGCAGGGCAGGAGGAAGGGAGGGACAGGTGGGGTCAGGGAGACAGCACCAGTGTGGGCCTCGGAAGGGCAATGAGCCCCTGGGAGAGAGGAGACACAGTGCACACGTGCATGCACACAGAGACACATGCGGAGGCGCACGCATGCACAGAGATGCATGCATGCAGAGACACAGGTATACACACAGAAACACAGGCACGCATGCAGAGACACACCGATGCACACAGAGGCACATGCATACATGCACAGAGAGACACACCTGCACACAGAGGCACCTGCGTGCATGTGCACAGAGGCACATACGTGCACACACATGTACACGTGTGCACACGAGCACACACATGTACTCAGACACGCGTGCACACAAGCACACACGTACACACGCGCACACAGCACGCACATGTACTCAGACACACGTGCACACAAGCACACACATGTACACACGTGCACACAGCACGCACGTGTATTCAGACACACGTGCACACCAGCACGCACACAGGGAAGGGGTTTAGGTACAGGGGAGGCAGATTCACCCTCCCAAATGGGACCAGGACAGAATCCTTGAAGGGAAGTCAGAGCCGGCCTCAGGGCGTGGCAGGTGCAGGGAGGGGCTGGGGTCCCTGTCTCTGTGTGGACAGGGCAGGGGCAGGGCCAGAGGGCGGCAGCGGCCACCAGAGCCCGGTGGGCTGAGGGGGGGGAGGACCGGGGGGGAGCCCCAGGTCCCAACACCTCACTGTCCCCAGACCCCAGCAGGGTCACCATGCAACCTCAGAGAGCAGAGGTCGGGGTGGGGGGAGAGCACGGATTCTCCCAGAAGCGCAGAGCCGACACCGGAGCTGGGATCGCACAGGGAACTCCCCAGCCCACCACCCCTCCACCTCAGGGCAGGGCCCCTCCCCAGTGCCTTCTGGGTCCTGGACCAGGAGGGCCCGGGGCCGGGCACAGACATGCGAGCACCTGTGCCGCGGGGCCCGAGGGGCTGGGGCTGCGCCTGGTCTGCTCAGCTCCCGGATCTCCCAGGACTCCACCAGGGCCCAGCGTGGCCCCTGAGCTGTGCAGTCAGCACCCCCAGCCCAGGCGGAGCCGGACACGGGTGGGCAGGAGAGGGACCCAGAGCCCCTGGAGGCCATGCACAGCCGAGGGCCCTCGCCCCGCGGCGGGGAGGGATCCTGCAGAACCAGGGCGAGCCAGCGCCAGGCAGGTCCAGGCTCTCAAGGCGAGGACTGGCCAAGAGCGCCCCCTGGTGGCTGCTGCCGGTTCTGCCACAAGCTGCCGGCCTGACTTGGACCTGCGGTGGACAGCTGGCGGGAGCTCCACCGTGGTCAGAGCCGCCTCGGCGGCTCCCATGTCGATGTATCATCAGCCAGCAGCTGGCCCAGCGCCCTGTGGGCCCTACCTGTGTCTCAGCCCCCTGACAGTTGGGGCTTAAAGAAGGCTTCCCGGAGGAGGTGTCCCCCGCCCCAGGCTGCAGGAGGCTGACCGCAGTGGCTGGGCAAGCATGAGGCTGCGGGGCCACCTGGACACAATAGTCTTCCAGGGCCCCAGAGGGCAGAGGGAAGGCTCGGCACGTGTGAGGGGCCGGTGAGAGCTGGGAAGGGCCAGGGTCAGCTGGGGCGGGGCAGAGCTCCCGAGGCGCCCCCTCCCCCCCCACCCTGGGACTGGGCAGGCACGTGCCCTCCCTGGGGCTCCGCTGACCCAGGACCCCCGCAGGTGGTGACCACACAGAGTGCGTGGGATACGCCAGGCGGGCAGGTGGCTCCCTGACCGACTTCGTCCATGAGGCGGGAGCCTCTGTGGCCAGCCTGGTGCTGGTCCCGGGGACATCACGGGCTTGGGTAGGAGGGCCCAGGTCCAGGGGCACAGGGACAGCCTGGCCAGAACCGTGTCTGCCTCTCAAGGGGTTGAGAGAAGGGGCGGGAACTGCGTGAGAGGGGCGGGGCCACCCAGGGAGCCTGGCGCCCACGGGGGCACCAACACCACGCGGGCTTTACCCCTGCTCCCCTGGGGACCCCTCCCCCACGGCACTGGCCGAAGCGCCTGTGAGGCCACAGGCTCTGGAATCCCTGGGCCGTCACGTCCTGAACCCAGACCAGGGCGGCCTGGCCGGGCACACGCAGCAAAGCCCCTGTCCAGAGCAACACGTCCACCTAAAAGCAGCAGTCCCCATGGGCCCTGTGGTCCCCCTGTGCCCCAGCCCGGCCCCGCCCACACCCCTGCTCGGGCCCCGCCCCCATTCGGGCCCCACCCATGGCCCCTCTGGCCTCTGCATCCCTGGCCTCTTGCCCTGCCCACCGTCCTGGGGCCGCTCGCCCGCCGCTGCCCCCAAGGCCTCCGTGCGGAGGTGACCGAGGGCCTGGGGCCTGACCGGCCGCCCGCATCACTGTCCTCGGCACTTAATAAATGTTTAATGGCGACAATAAAAGATCCACTTGGCAGGAAGGAAGATGTTTGTTCGGGGACCTGGGGCTTCTCTGGGTCAGCAAGAAACTTCGTCTTGGCAGAGTGGCGGGGCCTCGGCCGCCATCGGCCACCTGTCGTGGGAGGGAAGTGACCGGAGAAGCGGCCCAGCCAGCCCCTGCGGCCACCCCATCAGAAAGGTGGGCAGGGGACAGAGCTCCTGCTTCCGGGGGGGGGGGGGGTGGCACAGTGACAGGACCTCCCAGGAGCCCTGGGGCTCAGGCTTAGCAGGCGGCGGCAGGGAGGGGGGCAGTGGTCCTCGGGCTCAGATCCAGTGCAGACGCTGTCCCCGGGTCCCACAGCAAGAGCAGCGCCGTCGCACCAGGGCCTGGCTTGTGTGCAGCCCCCAGGAGGCCCAGGCGCGAGGTGCGGCCTGATCCCACCTGAGGGGCAGGCTGCGTCCCAGGCCCACGGGGGAGGGGCGTGGCACCCACCAGCCGGCTCAGGAGCTGCAATCCGGAGGTGTCTCCAACACGGACCCCCCAATGGGCAGGAAGACCCCCAGCAGTGACGCCCAGGGGCCGTGGGCCCAGGCTTGGTAGAAGCGACTTTCCGAGCAAAAGTGGAGCCACGGGAGCCCCAGAACAGGGCAGCAGGCAGGCCGGCATGAGAAGCCAGGTCCCCCCGGCCCAGCCCAGCGGAGGCGCCGCCTCAGCAAGAGGCTGGATCCGTGGGTTCTCGGCTGTGGCCGGGAGGGCGCCTGGGACCCAGCCAGGAGGACAGCGCGGGTTTGATTGGCACCTGGTAAAGTCTGGAGCTGCTTCCGCCTAGCTGGACGACTGGACGCGAGGCCGGGCCCCCAGAGCCTCGGGTCACTCCCTGCAGCTCCCCCACCACGGGAGGGGAGGAAGTTCCGGCTCTGTGCACTGGGGACACTGGGTGGGGACACAGCACAGCCAGCCTCCGTAGCAGAGACGGACCAGGGCCTCCCACTCGAGACCCGGCCCCTCTCGGAGGAAGGGGCCACAGGTGATTCCTGTGTGGCCTCCCCACGCCCACAGGGGGTTAAACCCCAGAAGGCACCAAGCTGGAGTCTGCTGGGGGGGGAGGGGCACGCGCTGAGCCCATGTGAGCCGCACACATGTGTGCATGGCTGTCAAAAACGGAACCATAATGAGCTTCGGGGATCCTGAGTCACACGTGGCCGCCTCCATGAGGTCCACCAAGATTTCCCAGGTTGGAACTGGGGTTTGCCAAAAGGGCCTGTTCCCCGCGGCGGGCTCCAGCCTCCGTGCCGAGCGAAGGGAGCCAGCCCCCTCCCACGTCGCAGTGCAGTGTGGTCCCAGGGAGGCGGCCCCGTCCCACGTCGCGGTGCAGTGTGATCCCAGGGAGCCGGTCCCCTCCCACGTCGCAGTGCAGTGTGGTCCCAGGGAGGCGGTCCCCTCCCACGTCGCAGTGCAGTGTGGTCCCAGGGAGGCGGCCCCGTCCCACCTCATGGTGCAGTGTGGTCCCAGGGAGGCGGCCCCCTCCCACGTCACAGTGCAGTGTGGTCCCAGGGAGGCGGCCCCCTCCCACGTCGCGGTGCAGTGTGGTCCCAGGGAGGCGGCCCCCTCCCACGTCACAGTGCAGTGTGGTCCCAGGGAGGCGGCCCCCTCCCACGTCGCAGTGCAGTGTGGTCCCAGGGAGGCGGCCCCGTCCCACCTCATGGTGCAGTGTGGTCCCAGGGAGGCGGCCCCGTCCCACCTCATGGTGCAGTGTGGTCCCAGGGAGGCGGCCCCGTCCCACGTCGTGGTGCAGTGTGGTCCCAGGGAGGCGACCCGTCCCACGTCGCGGTGCAGTGTGGTCCCAGGGAGGCGGTCCCCTCCCACGTCGCAGTGCAGTGTGGTCCCAGGGAGGCGGCCCCGTCCGACGTCGCAGTGCAATGTGGTCCCAGGGAGGCGGCCCCGTCCCACGTCGCAGTGCAGTGTGGTCCCAGGGAGGCGGCCCCCTCCCACGTCGCGGTGCAGTGTGGTCCCAGGGAGGCGGCCCCCTCCCACGTCGCGGTGCAGTGTGGTCCCAGGGAGGCGGCCCCCTCCCACGTCGCGGTGCAGTGTGGTCCCAGGGAGGCGGCCCCGTCCCACGTCGCGGTGCAGTGTGGTCCCAGGGAGGCGGCCCCCTCCCACGTCGCAGTGCAGTGTGGTCCCAGGGAGGCGGCCCCGTCCCACCTCATGGTGCAGTGTGGTCCCAGGGAGGCGGCCCCGTCCCACCTCATGGTGCAGTGTGGTCCCAGGGAGGTGGCCCCGTCCCACGTCGCAGTGCAGTGTGGTCCCAGGGAGGCGGCCCCCTCCCACGTCGCAGTGCAGTGTGGTCCCAGGGAGGCGGCCCCGTCCCACGTCGCAGTGCAGTGTGGTCCCAGGGAGGCGGCCCCCTCCCACATCACAGTGCAGTGTGGTCCCAGGGAGGCGGCCCCGTCCCACGTCGCGGTGCAGTGTGGTCCCAGGGAGGCGGCCCCCTCCCACGTCGCGGTGCAGTGTGGTCCCAGGGAGGCGGCCCCGTCCCACCTCATGGTGCAGTGTGGTCCCAGGGAGGCGGCCCCGTCCCACCTCATGGTGCAGTGTGGTCCCAGGGAGGCGGCCCCGTCCCACCTCATGGTGCAGTGTGGTCCCAGGGAGGCGGCCCCGTCCCACGTCGCGGTGCAGTGTGGTCCCAGGGAGGCGGCCCCGTCCCACCTCATGGTGCAGTGTGGTCCCAGGGAGGCGGCCCCCTCCCACGTCGCAGTGCAGTGTGGTCCCAGGGAGGCGGCCCCGTCCCACGTCGCGGTGCAGTGTGGTCCCAGGGAGGCGGCCCCGTCCCACCTCATGGTGCAGTGTGGTCCCAGGGAGGCGGCCCCGTCCCACCTCATGGTGCAGTGTGGTCCCAGGGAGGCGGCCCCGTCCCACGTCGCGGTGCAGTGTGGTCCCAGGGAGGCGGCCCGTCCCACCTCATGGTGCAGTGTGGTCCCAGGGAGGCGGCCCCGTCCCACCTCATGGTGCAGTGTGGTCCCAGGGAGGCGGCCCCATCCCACCTCATGGTGCAGTGTGGTCCCAGGGAGGCGGCCCCCTCCCACGTCGCGGTGCAGTGTGGTCCCAGGGAGGCGGCCCCGTCCCACCTCATGGTGCAGTGTGGTCCCAGGGAGGCGGCCCCCTCCCACGTCGCAGTGCAGTGTGGTCCCAGGGAGGCGGCCCCGTCCCACGTCGCGGTGCAGTGTGGTCCCAGGGAGGCGGCCCCGTCCCACCTCATGGTGCAGTGTGGTCCCAGGGAGGCGGCCCCCTCCCACGTCGCAGTGCAGTGTGGTCCCAGGGAGGCGGCCCCGTCCCACGTCGCGGTGCAGTGTGGTCCCAGGGAGGCGGCCCCGTCCCACCTCATGGTGCAGTGTGGTCCCAGGGAGGCGGCCCCGTCGCACGTCGCGGTGCAGTGTGGTCCCAGGGAGGCGGCCCGTCCCACCTCATGGTGCAGTGTGGTCCCAGGGAGGCGGCCCCGTCCCACCTCATGGTGCAGTGTGGTCCCCCTGCACGCAGGAAGCTCCCACCATCCGTGCAGAGCGGACTTCCATCAGCGACGCCACCGGGCAAAGCACGCGTCGGCCCAAAAACCAGCAGACAGCCGGAGCCGGCTTCCACCTGCCACTGAGCCAGCAAAACACAGCCCCCACCCAAGAGCGAGAGCGGGGGCGCAGGAGCTCGTGAGGGAGAGGAGAGAAAGGCAGGAGCTGGCTGGGGGGGCGCGGGCCTGGGCGCTGAGGAGCGCAGTCCAGGGCCGGGGGAAGCCTGCGTGGGGTTCTCTCGTGCCCCGGGAGCTCCCGGAGCATCCCCCTCGGGCCCACAGGTGAGGGATCCTCTCTCAGCGAGCGCTGCCCACTACGCAGGGCACCCGGCCGTGCACCTGCCGCATCAGCGACCGCAAGCAGACCCTGGCAGGGTGCACAAGGGACGGGCAAGCGTCCTGCCCTCCGGCACTGCAGGCGAAGGCTCCCGGCCGGTGCTGGGCATCCCACACCAGAGCCCTGTCCGAGTCCCAGCTGCGCTGCCTCTCTCCCACTGCTCACTAATGCGCCTGGGAAGCAGCAGCAGACGGCCCAGGTGCTGGGCCCCTGCACCCGCGTGGGAGACCTGGAAGAAGCTCCTGGCTCCTGGCTTCAGCCTGGCCCAGCTCTGGCTGTTGTGGCCATCTGAGGAGTGAACCAGTGTTAACTGTCACCTTCAAATAAATAAATCAATCAAAAGAAAGAAAGAAAAGAAAACAAAAGGCAGGCAAGATACAAACCGAAACCCCGGGGGAGGGGAGCTCCCAGGCTGGAATGTATTCCGCAGCAGCAGGTGCATTAAAAAGGCTTGGGGGGGGGGGGACAGATAAAGGAATCCGGGCTCCGAGAGGCCCTGGGAAAGCGGACTCAAAGAAATTAGGAGCACAAATTTAATAAGCATGAAAACTTAAAACCATAAAACAGTAAAGAAAATAAGAAAGAGGATGGCTTAACCCAAACCTGATGCTTTGAGGCTGAACCTCTGGAAGTTAATTATGGGGAGGAAGGGGGAGGGGATAAGAAAGAATAATTACGTAAAAGGAAATTTAAGGTCATTACGAGGTAATTACATATGTAACTCTATGGCAACACAGTGATAAATTTATAAAAAGGTTATTCCTTAGGAACATGAAAAATTAACAAAACGTATCCTCCAGGAAGCCGAAAACTTGAATAAGCCAATTACCACAAACATAGCAGAAATCTGATTTTAAAAATACACGTGGAAAAACACTCATGGCCTCAGCAGAATCCCACCAGAACCAGCTCAGCCCCACTGGCCGCCAGGTTCGTCGGTGCCACCGGGAACCCCAGGGCACAGCCGGCGCTCACAGGCCATGACAGCCAAAAAGCAAAACTGGGTACAGAGACACGCGGGTCACGACGCCATGAGGCTGCAGCCGAGAGAGCGCAGCCCCCAGCGTGTGCACGCGGGCCAAGCCTCCCCGAGCTCTCCCGAGCCGCTGGGGCTCCAGGGCACGGCCCTTGCACGTCTCAGCAGGGTGGACACAGCCCACACAGGGGGTCAGGACCCAGGCCGAGGGGGGCAGAGCCAGGGAGGCCCCGGGATCCAGACGCTGGTGGTGGACACGAGGGGTGGGCTCCTGCGGGACCCCAAGCCCTGCACCCAGCACCTAGCCACGCGGGCCTGGGCGGGGCCCGGGGGGGATGGAGGAGGTTGAAAACCAGGACCCCAGCGAGTTCTGCAGAGGCTCAGTGAGCTCAGAGCAGGGGGGACTGCCCAGGGCCAGGCGCCTCTCAGAGGGGCCACCCTCCCCCTCCTCGACTTTCAGGGCGGCCCCGGAGCTCCGGGAGCTGGCTTTGCTGTGGTCGCTGTTGGCTCTGGTTGTACCACGAGCGCCATGAGGGAAGTGTGACGGGCTCCGCCACCGGGTCCTTAGGAGCCCATGGAACGAGATTCAAGGACCCAGGACAATCGCCCAGCACTGGAGCCGACTCACCCAGGTGTAGGCCCAGGGATCCACTGAGGCCCCAGCCCCCCCCATCGTGGGCGGCACCAGCCCCTTCCACTGTGGGCGGCACCAGCCCCTCCCATGGTGGGCAGCACCAGCCCCTCCCATGGGCAGCACCAGCCCCCCCATCATGGGCAGCACCAGCCCCCCCCATCGTGGGCAGCACCAGCCCCTCCCATTGTGGGCAGCACCAGCCCCCCATCATGGGCAGCACCAACCCCCCCATCATGGGCAGCACCAACCCCCCCCCATCGTGGGCAGCACCAGCCCCCCATCGTGGGCAGCACCAGCCCCCCCATCATGGGCAGCACCAGCCCCCCATCATGGGCAGCACCAACCCCCCCATCATGGGCAGCACCAAACCCCCCCCATCGTGGGCAGCACCAGCCCCCCCCATCGTGGGCAGCACCAGCCCCTCCCATCGTGGGCAGCACCAGCCACCCCCATCGTGGGCAGCACCAGCCCCCCCCATCGTGGGCAGCACCAGCCCCTCCCATGGTGGGCAGCACCAGCCCCCCCATCGTGGGCAGCACCAGCCCCCCCATCGTGGGCAGCACCAGCCCCTCCCATGGTGGGCAGCACCAGCCCCCCCATCGTGGGCAGCACCAGCCCCCCCATCGTGGGCAGCACCAGCCCCTCCCATCGTGGGCAGCACCAGCCTCCCCATCGTGGGCAGCACCAGCCCCCCCATGGGCAGCACCAGCCCCCCCATTGTGGGCAGCACCAGCCCCCCATCGTGGGCAGCACCAGCCCCCCCCATCGTGGGCAGCACCAGCCCCTTCCACTGTGGGCAGCACCAGCCCCCCCCATCGTGGGCAGCACCAGCCCCTCCCATGGTGGGCAGCACCAGCCCCCCCATCGTGGGCAGCACCAACCCCCCCATCGTGGGCAGCACCAGCCCCTCCCATCGTGGGCAGCACCAGCCCCCCATCGTGGGCGGCACCAGCCCCCCCCATCGTGGGCAGCACCAGCCCCTCCCATCGTGGGCAGCACCAGCCCCCCCCATCGTGGGCAGCACCAACTCCCCCATCGTGGGCAGCACCAACTCCCCCATCGTGGGCAGCACCAGCCCCCCCATCGTGGGCAGCACCAACTCCCCCATCGTGGGCAGCACCAGCCCCTTCCACTGTGGGCAGCACCAGCCCCTCCCATGGGCAGCACCAGCCCCCCCATCATGGGCAGCACCAGCCTCCCCATCGTGGGCAGCACCAGCCCCCCCCATCGTGGGTAGCACCAGCCCCTCCCATGGGCAGCACCAGCCCCCCCCATCGTGGGCAGCACCAACCCCCCCATCGTGGGCAGCACCAGCCCCCCCATCATGGGCAGCACCAGCCCCCCCCATCGTGGGTAGCACCAGCCCCTCCCATGGGCAGCACCAGCCCCCCCCATTGTGGGCAGCACCAGCCCCTCCCATCGTGGGCAGCACCAGCCCCCCCATCATGGGCAGCACCAGCCCCCACCATGGGCAGCACCAGCCCCCCCATCATGGGCAGCACCAGCCCCCCCATCGTGGGCAGCACCAGCCTCCCCATCGTGGGCAGCACCAGCCCCCCCATCGTGGGCAGCACCAGCCCCTCCCATGGGCAGCACCAGCCTCCCCCATGGGCAGCACCAGCCCCCCCATCATGGGCAGCACCAGCCTCCCCCATGGGCAGCACCAGCCCCCAGGACCCTGCGTTTCGAGGTCGCCCAGCGCACGCGGCTAGCACTGTGACGAGCAGTGGGGACAGGTGGTTGAGCTCTTATTTCCCACCTGTGGATTTGCTAGCAGTTTTTGCTTATCTGGGAATGTCCCTTGTATTTCTGCTTCACTTTTTAATTTTTAAAAACGATATATTTATTTATTTGGCAAGCAGAGTGACAGCCAGAGAGAGAGAGGAAGAAGTGATAGCTAGCAACAGGGAGAGAGAGAGAGAGAATCTTCCATCCACTGGTTCACTCCCCAGAAGGCCGCAGTGGCCAGGGCTGGTCCAGGCTGAAGCCGGGAGCCTGGAGCTCCATCTGGGTCTCACACATGAGTGGCAGGGGCCCAAGCACCTGCCCCTGCCCCCGTGCTGCCTTCCCAGGCCCATGAGCACGGAGCTGGATCAGGAGAGGGTCAGGTGGAATTTGAGTGGGTGCTGGGACATGGGACGCCCGCGTTGCAAGCAGTGGGTTACCCTTTGCACCACAAGGCCAGTGCCACCTTCGTGTTCAAAAGACAGCCTCATTTGGCTGGCGCTGCAGCTCACTTGGCTAATCCTCTGCCTGCGGCGCTGGCACCCCGGGTTCTAGTCCCGGTTGGGGCGCCAGATTCTATCCCTGTTGCTACTCTTCCAGTCCAGCTCTCTGCTGTGGCCTGGGAGGGCAGTGGAGGATGGCCCACGTGCTTGGGCCCTGTACCCACATGGGAGACCAGGAGGAAGCACTTGGCTCCTGGCTTCGGATTGGTGTAGCGCCGACCGTGCCGGCCATTTGGGGGGTGAACCAATGGAAGGAAGACCTTTCTCTCTGTCTCTCTCTCTCACTGTCTAACTCTACCTGTCAAAAAATAAATAAAAACAGCCTCACCGTGCACCTGTGCAGGTGGGGTCTCCCCTCCCCTCACTGTGCTCCTGTACAGGTGGGGTCTCCCCTCCCCTCACTGTGCTCCTGTACAGGTGGGGTCTCCCCTCCCCTCACTGTGCTCCTGTACAGGTGGGGTCTCCCCTGCCCTCACTGTGCTCCCGTACAGGTGGGGCCCCTCCCCTCACTGTGCTCCTGTACAGGTGGAGTCCCCCCTCCCCTCACTGTGCACCTGTGCAGGCGGGGTCCCCCCTCCCCTCACCGTGCACCTGTGCAGGCGGGGCCCCGCCTCCAGCCTGGGACAAACACCGCCGGCTTCCTCATAGCTCTGTTTCTAGAGCTGATTTCCTCACAAAAGCAGCAGCTGTGGAGCCGACTTGTCAGAATTCTGAAATTAGCCAGAATCTGAGCACACCAGGCACACTCACCAAGACGACCCAGGGGCCGGGGAGCACAGCAGGCTGAAGCTGCGTCAGCCCCCCAGCCGCCACCCCGGCAGCCATGCACCTGCGGGGGCATGGACACCCGCCGTCGGCCAGCACCGCGGCCGCTGACCCGACCCCGAGCACGTCCTGCAAAGCCGCCCAGCCCAGGCCGAGGAGCAGCCACGGACAGCGGTCACCTCGCAGCTGCCGGAGCACAGAGCTCAGCCAGGACCAGCAACCCCACACCAGGGAAGCCACTCACGTCCAGGAGGCCCAGGGCTGACCGTGACCACGCATGAGACCACGTGGAGGTTGAGACCCAGCCACGCTGTCAGTCAGGCACACGGCCAAGGAGGGAAGCTGGCTCGCGGACAGGTGGAAACGCCCCCCAGCCATCGGCTGACCACTGAGCCAGCAGAGCAGGGGCCAGCTCACCCAGGCCAACAGCTGCAGCCCAGGAACCCAGGGGAGGAGCCAGCGGCCACGAGTCCAGCTCTGCCACACTGTATTATTTAAAGTAGTCCAGTTTTCTACAGACACACACCAGCCTCCCTGTACTGTACTATTTAAAATCCCGGCTGCTCCACTTCCCATCCAGCTCTCTGCTGTGGCCTGGGAAAGCAGTGGAGGATGGCCCAAGTGCTTGGGCCCCTGTAGCCCGTGGGAGCCCCAGAAGAAGCTCCTGGCTCCTGGCTCCAGACCGCCCCAGCTCCAGCCATTGTGGCCATCTAGGGAGTGACGGAGGGGATGGAAGAGCTCTCTCTACATCTCTGCAACTCTGTCTCTCAAATAAATAAATACATCTTTTTAAAAAGTAACCAGGACAAGCGCGCAGGCGCGCACACACACACACACACATCCGCACACAGGACCAGCCCCTGGGGGGCGACCCTGGGTTTCCTGGGTGAGCACCCAGCCCGCCTGCCACGCAGCACTGACAGCATGGCAGGAGGCCACGTCTGAAGACACGGAAGCAGGAGAACACGTCTCCCCAGACACGGGACGTCAATAGGAAGAGGGAAGCTCATAAAGAAAAGCCAAACAGCAACGCGGGCGTTGACAATTCAATAACCGCAGTGAGAAAAATCACGTCCCATCCATCTCGCCGGACTCGCCTCCTTCAGGACCGCAGCCACGGCTCCAAGCAGTCAGCAGCTCCCCGGCTGACAGGGCTCCAGTCTCCTCCGCACTCCATGGCCCGGGAAGACCAAAAAGCCTCGGCGATTGTCAGGAACCGTTTGTTAGGAACCCTCCGCTGCTAACAAGTAACCCGCTGATGGCACGGGATCCACCACGCGCACTGACACCTATCAAAGCTCGCCCGCAGGGCCGGCGCTGTGGCACAGTGGGTCCAGCCGCTGCCCGCAGGGCCGGCGTCCCATGTGGGCACCGGTTCAGGTCCTGGCTGCTCCACTTCCGATCCAGCTCTCTGCTGTGGCCTGGGAGAGCAGTAGAAGATGGCCCAAGCGCTTGGGCCCCTGCACCTCCATGGGAGACCAGGAAGAAGCTCCTGGCTTCAGATCAGCCCAGCCCCAGCCATCGTGGACATCTGAGGAGTGAACCAGCGGACAGAAGACCTCTCTCTCTGTCTTTCCCTCTTTCTGTCTGTAACTCTGCCTCTCAAATAAATAAATAAAATCTTTTTTAAAAAAAAAAAAGAAGTCTGTGTCTGTGTCAGAAGCACTTTCTCACTTGCAATGAAATACAAGACTAGCAATAAATGCTAAAACCAGGAACACGGCACTCCCGGCACCCACAGGGCACACGCGTCACGGTCAGGGACCGCACTGGCGAGAGCTGCTTGGGCAGTGCCCCAGGAGCCCTGCAAACGCCAGGCTGGGCCCGGGATCTGGGACGATGCTGAACTCCCGTCCAGGCAGAGTGGACCAGGGGCCGCCCTCCCTGCCCACGCTCCTCCAGATCGCACCCCACGAGGGAGTCACGGGCCTGGGGGACGGCTCGAGCCTGCAGGGCGGAGCTGTGTCCAGAGCCTCCTCTGGCCGTGGGGGTCGGCCTCAGCCCAGCCATGGTCATCCTGCCACCTTGGGGCCACCTTCGCCTCCTGCTGGGTTTGGAATGGGAGGGCTGGGGGAGGGGCGGTGGTGACAGCCCCCAGGCACAGGGGGAAGCCGCCGCCGCCTGCTCCAACTCCAGGGGGCGCTGTAGGCCACCCTTCGTCTCCTGCTGACCCTGCCAGCATGGCTCTACCTGGGTGAGGTCCTCTCGTCCCTGCTCTTCAGGGCCCAGTGGCTCTGACGCCGGCACACAGACTCCTCCTCCTGGGGCAGGGGGTGGGGGAGACTTGGTGGCCCCTGTTCCTCACGTGCCACCTGGCCAGCCTCGCCTCCCCCCCCCCCCCAGCCTGTGGGAACAGCGCCAGGGCCACACGTGGTCCACGCCATGGCGTCCCTGGTGATCCAGTCTCCAGACACATGCAGGTTTGGTGACACTTCAGTCACCCCGCCCAGGGCAGACACAGCCAGCACGGGAAGGGGTGGCCGGGGCGGGGTGAATGAAGTGTCACCAAACCTGCATGTGTCTGGAGACTGGATCACCAGGGACGCCATGGCGTGGACCACGTGTGGCCCTGGCGCTGTTCCCACAGGCTGGGGGGGGGAGAGGCGAGGCTGGCCAGGTGGCACGTGAGGAACAGGGGCCACAAGTCTCCCCCACCCCCTGCCCCAGGAGGAGGAGTCTGTGTGCCGGCGTCAGAGCCACTGGGCCCTGAAGAGCAGGGACGAGAGGACCTCACCCAGGTAGAGCCATGCTGGCAGGGTCAGCAGGAGACGAAGGGTGGCCTACAGCGCCCCCTGGAGTTGGAGCAGGCGGCCGGCACACAGACTCCTCCTCCTGGGGCAGGGGGTGGGGGAGACTTGGTGGCCCCTGTTCCTCACGTGCCACCTGGCCAGCCTCGCCTCTCCCCCCCCCCAGCCTGTGGGAACAGCGCCAGGGCCACACGTGGTCCACGCCATGGCGTGGACCACGTGTGGCCCTGGCGCTGTTCCCACAGGCTGGGGGGGGGGAGAGGCGAGGCTGGCCAGGTGGCACGTGAGGAACAGGGGCCACCAAGTCTCCCCCCACCCCCTGCCCCAGGAGGAGGAGTCTGTGTGCCGGCCGCCTGCTCCAACTCCAGGGGGCGCTGTAGGCCACCCTTCGTCTCCTGCTGACCCTGCCAGCATGGCTCTACCTGGGTGAGGTCCTCTCGTCCCTGCTCTTCAGGGCCCAGTGGCTCTGACGCCGGCACACAGACTCCTCCTCCTGGGGCAGGGGGTCGGGGGAGACTTGGTGGCCCCTGTTCCTCACGTGCCACCTGGCCAGCCTCGCCTCTCCCCCCCCCCAGCCTGTGGGAACAGCGCCAGGGCCACACGTGGTCCACGCCATGGCGTCCCTGGTGATCCAGTCTCCAGACACATGCAGGTTTGGTGACACTTCAGTCACCCCGCCAGGGCAGACACAGCCAGCACGGGAAGGGGTGGCCGGGGCGCACAGCAGCGCAGCAGAGTGGACACTGCGAGTCACCCGGGCCGCAGCCCCTCCAGCCACTGCCAGGGGGAACGGGGAGGCGTGGTGGACGGGGGCCGGCCCCTGCAGAACCATCCCGGCTTGCTCCCCAACCGTCCACGACAGCCGGGTCAGGAGCCGGGGACGAGTCTGAGTCGCCAGCACAGGGGCAGGGACCCGAGTGTCTGAGCCATCACCTGTGCCTCTCACAGCATCAGAGACAGGGCCGGGACGCAACCCAGGCACTCCAGCAGGTGTCCAGAGGCTCCGAAAGTCCCTGGCGGCCACGCAGGGGCTGGGCCACAGGCAGGCCCTGGGAGGAGCACAGATCCAGGCAGGGACCTCCCAGACAAAATGCTCACAAGTTGGGAAGAAAAAAACGTGCTCTGGAACCTTCTAGAAGCCCTCCTGCATCAGAGGCGGCCCTGGCCAGCAGCCAGCGGGCACAGCAAGGCTCTGCATGCCACAGGCCGGGACCCACAGCGCGGACAACGGTCCCCCCAGGACAAGAGGTGGACGGCCCCAGCCCTCGGTGACATGGCAAAGCAGGGGCGCCCCTAGCCCCCGGCCCCGACACCCCAAGATCACCAGGACTCGCAGGTGCCTGGAGACACTCGCGGCCCTGGGCCTGCCTTGCACCCTTCCTGCG